>CM051354.1:28144202-29344202 GCA_028015215.1 Gynostemma pentaphyllum
ACCTTTTTCCTCTTATTGTCAAATTGTCGGTCTTCATGACCTCTGCTCCTGGCTCGATGGTGTCTACTACTCCCTTCATCGGGAACTTTTCTTGAACTGAGTAGCTCCCCAGCACTCATGTACTTCTGTGCTCTTGAGGAGAGTTCAGTATAAGTGGTTGGGGTTTTCTTCCCGAGGGACCAGAGCAGCTTTTTATCTTTGATCCCAGCCATCATGGCAGTGAGAGCTATATCATCACTGTAGCCTTCAACCTTAAGGGCCTCACTATTGAACCTCATCACATAGTCTCTAAGGCTCTCTCCTGAACTTTGACGCACTGTCAGAAGATGTGTTGCTGGTTTTTTATGATATCTTCCTCCCAAGAACTGCGTCACAAAGGCCTTGGTCAGCTCCTTAAAGGAAGAGATTGAACGTGGCTTCAATTGCCTATACCATCCTCTAGCTGAGCTCGCTAGGGTGAGAGGGAAAGTTCTGCACTTTATCGCGTCTCGGACTCCCTGGAGCTCCATCCAGGTCCGAAACATCTCAACATGCTCCAGGGGATCGCGTGATCCATCGTAAGGTGTGACAATATAGGCATCTTAAATTTGGAGGGTAACTCAGCCTCCATGATGTCTCTGTAAATGGTGGTTCTGTTTGTTCTAATAAATCTTCCAACGCTAGTGGAGCTTTGCCTTTGTACTCCTTCTGCATGCTGTCTAGTTGGTCCTGCAACTTCCTTAACTCTGGTGCCCACGGTGGTTGTTGGCTTTCAGCAGTTGACTTCTCTACATCCTGTCGAGCTTTTCTCCTTTGCTCGAGGATGTTTCGTAAATCTGTTCCACCTGTCACCTGGATGGTGAGAACGCTCGTGGTCACGAGAGGCCACTTGATGAGTGTTCTTCCTCTTTGAACCACTTTCTCCACGAACCTGGGACTCTCCTTCCTACTCTAAAGGTATTTTTCCTTTAGTATTATTCTGTCTAGTTAAGATATCCAACACCTTAGCCATATCTCTATTGAAGCCTTGCACTTGCGCTTCTAACTCTGTGATCCTTTCACCTTGTTTAGGGGGTCGTTTAGGTGGTTGATGATCTCCTTGGACTTGACAGTCTCTAGGGGGATTTTTCCTTCGTCTTGGAGCCTCCTCGTGCTCCTCCTCATCATAGTGGTTATCACTATGCTGGCTTTGACTCATTCTTGGTAACACGATTTTCAATCGTTCCCACAGACGGCGCCAAATGTTGTTGCGTGTTTTCGTCAAGCTGACTGGATGGACACGTTAGCTCCACGTATTTTTATGTTGTTGCGTGTTCTCTTCAAAGTTAAATTTATAAAGATAGAACTCCGATCTGTTCGTCCGGTTGCTCGTCCGCAGCGTTGGTAAGCCGTTAGGTGTTCCAGGCAGTCTGAGTAAGTCCGTTGGTAAGCCAGGTGTTCCAGCTGTAAGCATCCAAACAGGGAAGTCCTTCTACCTTTTTCAATTTAGTTTTGAACTAACTTATTTTTATGTCTAAATTACTTAAAAGGATATTATCAAAAGGAAAAGCAAAAGAAGATGCCAAAGAAGAAGGCATCTCAGATATCAAGGGAGAACCAGATATCTTGTCCGCTCAGGGCAATGAAGAAATGAGGATTGCTCGTGTAGAAGTTAATTTCACGGATGAAACTGATCAGACTCCAAAGGTCAAAAATTTCTTGAAATCCAGACCTAGTACCTCTGGAACCAGGTCAGAAACCTCAGAAAGAATTACTAGAAGTAATTCAATGAATATAAGGTCTGTTGACTTTGATCAGACCATACCGAATATCAATTATGAAGAAGGACAGGGTTCAACCTCTCCGACTCCATCTGACATGGCTCCACCGTCAGAATTCAACACGATTAATGTTATTTCAACAATATTCTCCCCAGATATGGAGAAATTGAAAGCAGAGTTTCTTGCAGAAAACAACAAGTTCTGTAGAAGATCTTTCTTCCGTGCCTATAGCGACGAGAAGCAACAAGAATTCAAATCTAGCTGGAAGCAAACTATGCAGGAGCTAGAAAAAGAAATCCCATTCTTTCATTGGTTCGCCAGACGCAAAGACTATGAACAACAGCTTTGCCACATAAAACAAACCAAGTGGAAGACAAGCCAAAAGGAGGTCTTATCACATCACCCTCCTCTTGAAGATATCATATTCCAGACCAAGTACAGTCACACTGTAGTTGGAAGCCCCTTTAAGCTAATGGAAGAGAAAGATGCATCTACAGCATCCCTTAAAGGTATTCGCTCTGTCCAAATGCAAAATAATTATTCTAACAAAATGCTGTCTTCTATGGCTACTCAGCTAGACAGGATAGAGGAAGCAGTTCAGAATAAAGAATCAAGAATCCTCAAGGATTTTAGAGATGGATCATTTCCCAAAATAGATCCAACGATCCCTTTGTTCAAACCTTTTGAAGGAGAAACAAAAGTCAAAATAACCTCCAAGGAGCAAGAGATGTTGAAGGAGATTAACGCAATGTTAGAAAAGTTCCACATCTCTACACCTTCTAAAGCGTCCTCTTGGCAGCAGATCAATGTCCTAAATGAACAAGATGAGGCAATTGAAGAAATGATAAAAGGAGTAAAAAATCTTTCACTTCTTACTAATCAAATTGACAACGTAGATTCAAATGATGAACGACCTGAAGAAGTTCAGCGAATCTACAGACAAAGGAACCAATTTCAGGGAAACATGAGAAATTGGTATTCAAGACCAACTTTTCCTGATATTCAAATTGAGGAAAAGGAATTCACTACAAATAGGACTTTTGATGGAAAGTCCTTCAATGAATGGAACATAGATGGATTATCTGAATATCAAATCCTCAATGTTCTTCATCAAATGATGATCGCAGCTTCAGCATTCAAAACTCATGATGTCGAAGATAGTTCCATAGCCAGTTCTATAGTCACCGGATTTTGTGGCCAACTCAAAGGATGGTGGGATAACTTTCTTACTCAAGAAGAAAGAAGGAACGTGTTAACTCACACAACCACCACGATCCGAAGAGTAGAAGTAAAGGTAGATGGACAGCCTGTAAACTGGGAAGATAAAGAAGAATCAATCCCAGACGCTGTCAGTACACTCCTTTATCTAATAGCAAAGCACTTTGTTGGAGATCCCACTAGCTATCAACAAAGAGCAGCAAGCCATCTCTTAAATCTGAAGTGTCCAACTCTCCAGGATTTCAGATGGTACAAAGATACCTTCCTAACTCAGGTATTTTTAAGAACAGACTGTAATTTTCCCTACTGGAAAGAAAGGTTTATTGCAGGACTTCCTAAGCTTTTTGCAGAAAGACTCTTATTAAGTCTTGAAGAAAAGCATGATGGAAATATCCCATGGGGATCTCTAACCTATGGAGAATTGATCAATTTCATCGTCACAGAAGGATTAAAGCTGTGTAATGAAACAAAGACCCAGAGAAAAATAACTAAAGGATCAGAAAGAAAAGAGCTAGGATCCTTTTGTAAACAATATGGGTATCAAAGGGCTGAAGCGCCTTCTCAAGTAAAAAGAAGACAGGCAAAAAAGAACAATCCAAGGAGAAATTTTAAACCATATAATAACCAACAAGGTTATTATAATAAAGCTCCAACCGGAAGCAAGACTCAATCAAGCAATCGCAAGGGGAAGTTCATTTCAAAGAATAAACCTCCTACTCGTGACACCAAAAGGGTCCAATGCTACAAATGCAGGGCATATGGACATTATGCAACTGCCTGCAAATTAAAGGCAAAAGTTAACCAGCTTGAAATTAATGAAGAAGTCAAGCAAGAATTACTCAACGTCTTCATGACAGATCCAGAGATGTCTGAAGAAGAAAATAGCCAGTCTGAAAATTATAACAATCAGATCATGGCCATTGAAGATGATGATCAGCTAGATTCAGACTCTAGCAATATCGAAGATAGCAGTTCAGACGAAGAAGGTAAACATGTCTGTCCTTGTGCTAACCAAAATTGTATTAATGTTTTATCTGCAGATCAAGAATTGTTATTCGAAGCAGTAGCAAAGCTTGAAGATGAACAATTAAAGGTAACGATCCTCAACAGACTTAAAGAGTCAATCAATTCAAACACATCTAAAAAGGAAGCAACTTCAGCTCCCTACTCCATTAAGGATGTGTATGCAAGGTTTGAAGTTCCCAAACAAGCATCTGTTGCGGACCTTCAAAAGGAAATTAGAGATCTAAAAAAGGAAGTCTCCTTTCTCAGACAGTCATCCTGTGACTTCCAAGAAGAAGCCCGAGGTGACATTTCTCAATTATATTCTGAAATTGCATTTTTAAGATCGTATGATACTAACAATGCAGGAAATTCAGAAAGTCAGAAAGAAGATATCCCAGAATCTTCAAAAACAGTTGATAAACCTTTGAAAGAAAAAGAAGAAATTTTTATCAACTCTATTACCCAAATCCGACTACAAAAGTGGTACTCCATGATCACTTTAAGAATCAAAGATTTCAATATGAATATGGTAGCACTTATTGATTCAGGTGCCGATCAAAATTGTATTCTAGAAGGAATCATCCCGTCAAAATACTTTGAGAAAACCACAGAAGGACTCAAAGGAGCTAATGGACAGCCTTTGAACATCAAGCACAAATTATCAAAGGCACATATCTGTAATGAAGGAATCTGTTTCACAAATACCTTCATTCTTGTAAAGAACCTAAGCCAACCCATTATCTTAGGTACACCCTTCATCACCCAATTGTTCCCAATCAAGGTAAATGAAGCTGGGCTATTCTCTACCGTTGCAGGAAGAGAAGTTTCGTTCAAATTCATTAAACCACCAAGAACTCATGAGGTGAATATAATCCAAAGAAAGGAACAACAGATAGCTTTTCTCCAAGACGAGGTTAGCTTCAAAAGAATAGAAAAGAATCTTAAAAGCCCAACTCTTCAAGAAAAAATCAGATTGGTTCAGTCCAAAATTGAGAAGGAAGTTTGTTCAAATGACCCAAACGCCTTTTGGGCCCGGAAACAGCACATTGTGTTGGACTTCCTTATATCAAAGACTTCAATGAGGCCCAAATACCTACCAAGGCCAGGCCCATTCAGATGAACAGTGAACTCTTAGCCCACTGTAGAAAAGAGATCGAGGATCTTTTACGAAGAAAGTTGATCCGGCCCAGAAAAAGCCCATGGTCCTGTGCAGCTTTCTATGTCAACAATGCTGCCGAATTGGAACGAGGAGTTCCCAAGTTAGTAATTAATTATAAACCTTTAAATTCTGTTTTAAAATGGATTAGATATCCTATTCCTAACAAACAAGATTTAATAAAACGAATTTCAAAAGCAAAAATCTTTTCAAAATTTGATATGAAATCAGGTTTTTGGCAAATTCAGATAGCAGAAAAAGATAAATATAAAACTGCATTCAACGTCCCTTTTGGACAATACGAATGGAACGTCATGCCATTTGGGTTAAAAAACGCTCCATCCGAATTCCAGAAAATCATGAATGATATTCTTAATTCCATTCAGGATTTTTCTATTATCTATATTGATGATGTCCTTATCTTTTCATCCAATATAGATCAACATTTCAAACATTTTTTTAATTTCATAGAAATTATTAAGAAAAATGGTTTAGTCATCTCTCAAAAGAAGATTAAACTATTTCAAACCAAAGTCCGTTTTTTGGGCTTTGAAATCCATCTAGGCCTTTTTAAGCCCATCCAGAGATCCTTAGAGTTTACCTCTAAGTTCCCAGATAGAATCCTAGATAAAACCCAACTCCAAAGGTTTCTAGGATGCCTCAATTATGTATCAGACTTTTTGAAAGACATCAGGCCCATTTGCAAACCTCTTTTTCAAAGATTGAAAAAAGATAAAGCACCTTGGACAGATGAGCATACCCAAGCTGTCAAATCCATCAAATCCCTTGTCAGAAAAATTCCGTGTCTTAGCCTTATCGATGAGTCAGCCGATCTTATCGTAGAAACAGACGCGTCAGACATAGGATATGGAGGAATCTTAAAACAGTGCAAAGATAAGCACGAATCAATAGTCAGATTTCATTCTGGAATCTGGAATAGTACCCAATTAAATTACTCCACTGTTAAAAAAGAAATTTTGGCCATAGTCCTTTGTGTTCAAAAATTTCAAGGGGAGTTAATCAATAAATCTTTTACCATTAAGACAGATTCAAAAGCCTCAACTTTTGTTTTGGTTAAAGATGTCAAAAATCTCGTCTCCAAACAGATCTTTGCCAGGTGGCAAGCAATCTTATCTTGTTTCGATTACAAGATCTTGCCTATAAAAGGAACCCAAAATCCCTTGGCAGACTATCTCTCAAGAGAACACCTCTCTAGAGAAACCCTTCCTTAGCTTTCTTCTCCTTTCTTCTTTTCCATGGGTGGAGGCAAGAAAAGCAAGACAGATATAGCCTCTTCCTCTTCTAAAGGAAAGGCAGCAGCCTCAAATATCCCTTCACCAATGAAGGTTGATTTTTACGCCATCTCCGACGATGAAGGTTTCACTCCAGTAACCAGAAGTCGAAGAAACAGAGGAATTCATATAAATGAGCCTTCAGCTCAAGAAACTACAGCTCCTTCGGAGCCAACAACCTTTTCACAGGCCGTAACTCCGTTACCAAAGTTTGTTCCACAAACTCCTGTTCAAGGTTATGCCCAGAAATCAACAACGGTCTTTGACTGTATTGTTGAACCAGAGACGAAGGAAGAAACGCCAATGAAATTGCCCTTCATACCTTCCCTAAAGGTTTCAATTTCCTTCCTGAAACAACCCTAAAAACTAGAAAGTTTTATGAGTTGATCCTTATTGATACCGGCTCTGCCGAGATTACTCATAGTCCAGATTCAAGAATTGGACAGGTAATTTTTTCTTCCAAAATCAAGATCTTCCGAGTTATAACTCCAACAAAATGGAATCAAGAGTTATACACAGAGAAGAAATTTTCAGTTCGTCACAATCCGCCGTCATATAATTATCACGACTACTTGGCCGCCTGGACCAAGATTCTTTGGCTTGACTCCAAAAATCATTCCTGGTTTATACAGTTCTGCAAAAACGCCTACAGAACAATACTACCACTATGGTTTGTCACATGGTGGAGAACCTTCGGGTTCGACAGGGAGATTCTTCCAGTCCCAATACAAGAATCTCTTCATCACTTTTCCAATTATATAGCAAGAACGGCAATTCCCTCCGAATTACGTTTTGCAGTGACCTTTCAGATTCCATGGATCTTAGCTTGGAATCAGGGCGTCAAAGTTCTTTACGGATACCGAACGCTCGTAAAGATAATACAGATTAAATGGTGGGAAAAATATTCCATCAATTACTCAGACCTATCGGTCATCAAACAGTGGTTCATCAACAACACGCACCACCAAGATACATCGACAATTCATCAACAAGAATTGGCGAAACAGAAATCAGACTTGATGGCAAGAATGGCTCAAGCCACCACTCAAGCTGACTTAGACAAGATCGTTGCAGAAGCCGCCGCCAGTTCAGCTTCAGCAGCCAACAAATCTCCGTCAAGAACATCTTCTGTCCATCTGGAAGATTTTGAAGACGATGAAGACTATAATCCATTTCCAGATTATGGGTATCCCTAAATCAGCCTACAAGCTGAAGTGTTTAGCTATCCCTGTACATTCTGCACCTCTTTTTTTTATTTCGTAGCTGCTTTTGTCTGTTTTGCAGCTGCTTTCTTGTAATTATTTCATCTTTATTTCTGTAAACTGCTACCGAACAAGTTAATTATCGGTAGTATTCAAAAAAAAAAAAAAAAAAAAGGGTAAAGTGTATATGCACAATTATTTGCGCTTCTAACTCTGTGATCCTTTCACCTTGTTTAGGGGGTCGTTTAGGTGGTTGATGATCTCCTTGGACTTGACAGTCTCTAGGGGGATTTTTCCTTCGTCTTGGAGCCTCCTCGTGCTCCTCCTCATCATAGTGGTTATCACTATGCTGGCTTTGACTCATTCTTGGTAACACGATTTTCAATCGTTCCCACAGACGGCGCCAAATGTTGTTGCGTGTTTTCGTCAAGCTGACTGGATGGACACGTTAGCTCCACGTATGCTCCAACGGTGTAGATAGAGGACACGTATCACCTGAAAGTATGAGTCTGTAAAAGGAAATGACATCGGTGTGGTGCTGGCCACCTGCACTCCGATGATCAAGTCAGTAGAGATTTTGGCCACTATTTCTGATAAGGACTTCGGTCCATATAAACACTTGATTTCATTTTACTCTCACTAGCTTTATGCTAATGTTGCTACACTACAATTTTACAGGTACATCTCGTGGGAGAGGTCAGGGTAGAGGTCGTGGTGCCGCTTGATTGACCGTGCGATGTGCCTGGGATATGGATTGTAGCATTGCGAAATGCTAGTATTTTGGTTGTCTGTAAATGTGTATATAGTTGGTGTTCTGACCTCGAAAGAGCGTTGTTTTGTATTTTAAACGTTTTATGTTGTCGTTTATGTTTTTTTAAACATAGGAAATGCACATTTCCCGTTTTTCTCTGATGTGAATATTGTAAACAGGTTTTGGTATGTTCAAAATATAAATGGATCCACACAAATTTTCTATAAAATGGTTGTTTTTCGCTGCGTAATGTAATATGTGTTTTTAAAGGAGTCGAACGTCACAAATTTCATTTGAATTAAAATTAAAATTCTAAATCTAATTAATTTAACTTTATAGATTTCGATTCATAGTGCCATTCAAAAGAATACATTAAAAAAAATCAATAAATTATAAATTACAAAAGAAAAAGAGGTTAAATTCTACCTTTTTTCAAAAAAAAAAATTGAAAATTTTGATTTACATTAGATTTCGATCCATAGTGTCATTTTAAAAAATATATACAATTAAAAAACATCAATAATCAATAAATTATAAATTACGAAAGAAAAAGAGGTTAAATTCGTTTTTTTTAAATGTGAAATTCTATATAAAAAAATTACATGTTCGTCTTGTAACATCCCGACTTTCCAAAACACGAGTAAAACAGCGGAAGACTCACAATAAAATAATACCTTTTTTCTAATATTCAAATAAAATAAGAAATATCCAATTTGTCACATGTTCGCGAACTCATTTTGTTTTAAAACGAAATTTCAAGTTTGAAAAGTAACAACAAGAGCCCAATCACTTAAATTTTAAAGAAAATAATATATAAAAAAAATCGCATAAGACATCTAAACATCTAAATCAACAAAGAAAAGAAATAACGAAGACTCGGAGCCATGTTTCTGTAACGTCCTGTGTTTTCGGTAAGTTTTAAATTGCATAAGTGATATTTAATTTTTATTATAATATTTATTGGATTTAAGGTAAATGATGGTAATTAATATTTAAATTCCTTTTTCAGGAATTTAATATAATTATTTTCCTTATTTGGAGATAAAGGAAAAAAGAAAAAAAAAACCAAAAACGTAAAAAGGGGGGGAGGGAAAGAAAAGAAAAAAAGGGTTTCCATCTTCTCATCTTCACGTGAAAAGAAAGTACAGAGACTTCAAGGTAGGGTTTTCTCCCTTTTCCATCTTCTTCTTCTTGTCATCAATCTTTGAGATCCCGGGTTGATCGTTTCACGTATTTCTTGTGTTCTTAGGTGTAGATTGTGGTAGTTCTCCTTCGGTAAGAGATTGGTAGAGATCGGTTAGGTTTCTATCACAAATCAGATTCAAGGTAATGATCTTTTCCCTTTTAAATTTCTGAAATTAAGGGTATTTGATTCAAAAGCCCCAAATTTTTATTTATTGATTCCCAATTCTTGAACCCTAACGTTTAATTTTTGTTCTAAGCCAAACCAATCAACAACTTAATGTAGAATTGATAGATAACGAACGAATCGGAACCCCGAAATTCTTCCCCCGTCATAATTGTCCTACGTCCGTCCTACACCCGTAGCCCTCTTTCATAACCGTCCTAACCAGAAGCCAAACTTATAGCCCTCTGTCCTAACCGTCCTAACCCGAAGTCGAACCCGTCACTCTCCGCCCTAATACTGTCCTAATTGTCCTACCATCGTCCTACCCCGTAATCCCCCCGTCCTACGTTCAGTTTAATGTTTATGTTAGCATAAAGTTAGGTTTAATTTATTTTAGATTGTAACTTATGTTTCAGGTCGTAGTTGTGTTGTGAAAGGAAAAGAATTTGGAAAAATTATTGTTGTGTACAAGGTGAGTAGAAGTTTTTAAGGCTAGAATTTTTCCATGTTTGTTTTCCTTTTTCTTTAACAGTATAACCTCTTAAATTTTGGCATTGACCTTGGATGTTTATCAGTATAAAATGAGGTTATTTGGGTTGAATTAAGAACTTGGAAAAATTAATGAAAAGCATGCTTAAAAGATTGGGATGTTTAAGACTGATCTTGGGTTAATTTTAACAATTGTCGTTAAGTTATGAAATGCCGTTTTTGCATGATAGTCCCCATTTAGGAGAATTTAGGCTTAGGCGGCTAGTTAGAAACTGATGCTGGATTTATTATTTTGTGCTGCGATATATTATTTGGATGTGTAGGGCTATTTGGGAGTTAGAAATTTAGCCGTTATGCCGCCGGTTTTTCTTTAGAAGTTATTAGATTCTAAGTTTCGATTAAGGGACGAAATGGCGTAGGCCTAGGCTAGTTTCGCCTCTAGATTGGTAACGGTGTTGGAAGTGACTGAAAATGACCCAAAGTGTTTAGTTGGATATTTTTGGGCTGTTTTGAGTTGAGATTAAGGTTAAATTCTAAAAGTTGTAATTTAGGGAATTTTAACCTTTCAGTTGGGTTAGTTGAGAAAAGTGAGGTTGTTGGCTTGTTGGAGCGTCATGGTTGACGTTGTGTGAATCATATTACTTTAAAATACCTTGGGTAATATGGTTGTAGGTTCGCATTAGGCAAGGCCTTGTCTAATGAAGAATAGTTGTTAGGGGAGATTATTTAGTGTGCACAACTTAAATAACACCTAACTAGGCAAGTTCATTCCATCCGTACAATGGAAAAGAATATCCCTAAAGGATTTAAATTGTAGAAAAATTATGTTTAAATTCCTTATGGGCGTAGTCTCTCTTTGTTTGTGAATAAAGAGGAGATTAAAGGTATTAAACGGGAAAAGAATATCCCTAAAGGATTTAAATTGTAGAAAAATTATGTTTAAATTCCTTATGGGCGTAGTCTCTCTTTGTTTGGGAATAGAGAGGAGATTAAAGGTATTAACCGGGAAAGGATTCGATTAGTTTTAAATTGTAGAAAAATTATGTTTAAAACTAATTCGAATAGAGATAACTTGAATAAAGAGGAGATTAAAGGTATTAAACAGGAAAGGATTCGATTAGTTTTAAATTGTAGAAAAATTATGTTTAAAACTAATTCGAATAGAGATAACTTTCAATTTGTTGAGATAGGATTTATGACTTCTTTGGGAGTGAGTGACTTATTGGAAGTCGGTAAGGACGTTTATGGACTTAAAGTCTTAGGAAACCTCTCATTGGCATGATTCTTTCTTTAACAATTTTCTATTCACTGGGCGTAGCCTCATGATGCTACAACTTTTTTTTTTCCAGGTAAAGGAAAGAAGAAACTCGGTGGCTGATGTGGTTCGCGGTGGTGATTGGTTGGCATAGATTTGCATGCCGGCGAGATTGGTTGTTCTTAATAATTTGGGGATTTGTCATGTTTTGATTTTGTTGAACTAAGTTTAGTAGTTCGGTTTTTAATTCGAGTATATTGCTCATTAATACTTTGAGATTTGTTTTAGTTTAAATGGTTTTATGGTTTGAATTAAAATGATCGATCAATAATGTTTTGATGTTTTGTTTAAACTGAGGAAAAACTCTGATTTGGTTAATAAATGTTTCCGCTTTTGTTCTTTTACATTTATATGTATTTGGGATTTTTCGGGTTGTTACAGTTTCCACAAATCTAAACCAACTCCTCTTCAATCCCTCATCGTGTGCCAGCTCTTTCCCCCTTAATACCTGAAAATAAAATGTAGCATCATGAGGCACCGCCCAATGAGTAAATGAACAGAAAAGAAAACTATGCTTTGAATACGCCTGAATTTATTAAGTCCAATTTCAACTCATCCCATCTCACAACTTCCAAACAATTTCAACATCTCAAAATTTCTCACAAGCATACTCTAAATCACAAACTATATTCTCAGACAATCATCCATATCAACAACTCACATATAACTCACAAGTTATATCTAAAATAATTCATGGCTCCCAAGTTACAACTCAAACAATTCATAACCCTCAAGTTATAATTGCTATAAATTTCCCACATTCATCAAACACTTGGTATTCTTCTCAATACCAAAACTCCAATACATATGTATATCTCTTAATCCTCAAATTAACAAGATAACACACTCGAAACAGTTTTAAACACATTTTTCTCAATTTAAAACTTTTCGATTCAAAATTTCCACTAATACCTCTAATCTCCTCTTTGTCCGCGAACAAAGAGAGACTACGCTCAATAAGGAATTTAAACACCATTTTTCACAATTTAAATCCTTATGAGAAAAATATTCTTTTCCATTGTACGGATGGAATGAACCTGCCCCTTTAAGTGCTATAGAGTTGTGCACAACCGTATAATCTCCCTTAATGACAATATTCTTCATTAAGCAAGACCTTTGCTTAATGCGAACCTACTACCATATTACCCGAGGTATTTAAGTAATATGATCCTACAACATCACTAACCATGATTCTCAAATAAGTCTAAGATTAAATTTCTCAAAACAACTCTTTTTAGGCTGAAATTCCCTAAACTTAAATTCTGAAAAAATTCACCTTTAAATCACTCTAAAATGTCCCAAAATCACCCAAAATATACTTTGGGATCACTTCCAACAACTCCCAACAATTGTCAAATCTAGAAGCAAAACTAGTGTAGTTTCGCTCCTTTTTCAGACATTCTAAATCTACTATAATTCTAACTAAATTCCAACGGCATAACGGCTATAAAATGACTCCCAAAACAGCCCCTATTCATTTGGAAATAACCACAATCGATTCATAGATCAAATATCGACTAACTAACCATCTAGGCTTAAATTTATCGACTTAAAGGGCACTAGTCAGACAACCGCAGTAATTCTTAACTAACAATGTTTAATCTACCTTTAACCATTCAATGTAAACTTAAACACCCAAAATATACTTATACATCCAAGAACATCATAGAAAACTCATAGTTTCAGTTTTACCATAAATCGATATCGATTGTCAAAAATTCACATGCTTTAATCCAATTTCACACATACTTAAACTCCAAATTATAAATCTTAAAAACAGCCCCAAAACCTTATAAGTAAACATATAAACATCCAAAAACATAAGGTTATCATCTCCAAACGATAATTAATAAATCGGGTTTCCCCAAAACATAATAATCCAAACCATTCATCTACTCACCTTGTACACAGCAACAATTTTTCCAAATTCTTTATTCCTTTCACAACACAACTACGACCTGAAAAATAAGTTACAATCTAAATTAAATTAAACCTAACTTTATGCTAAGATAAACATTAAACTGAACGTAGGACGGAGGGATTACGGGGTAGGACGATGGTAGGACAATTAGGACAGTATTAGGACGGAGAGTGACGGGTTCGACTTCGGGTTAGGATAGTTATGACAGAGGGCTACGGGTTTGGCTTCGAGTTAGGACGGTTATGACATAGGGCTATAGGTGTAGGAAGGACGTAGGACGATTATGACGAGGGAAGAATTTTGGGGTTTCGATTCGTTCGTTATCTATCAATTCTACATTAGGTTGTCCATTGGTTTGGCTTAGAACAAAAATTAAACGTTAGGGTTCAAGAATTGTGAATCAAGAAATAAAAATTTGGGGCTTTTAAATTAAAGTTCCTAGAACTCTATTTCACACTAAATTAAGTAAGAATAGACAAACTAAAAACAAAATGGACTAGATCTTCAACAAGAATCAATCTCACCTTTTCTTGGAAGAATAAGAAACTTTGCCTTAACTTTTCCAAACGCAATTCCGCTTCAAGAATCACCACAATATGCCTAAACATTAAAGAAAACGAAAGGAATTAACGAAACTCCGGTCTTGAGATGACCACATAGGTGGCGACCATGAGGAAGAAGGAAGGAAGAAAGAACGTACCTTTTTCTTTCTCTGTTGAAAAACTGCATTCTGACTACACTTTCCCTTCCCTGACTCTCTTTTCTTTTATTATTATTATTTTCCTAATAATAATAATATTAATAATTAAATGAAAATTTTGCCAAAGCAAGAATAATAATTAAATTAGATTCCAAAAATTAAAATTCTTAACTTTACTAATATTATTTACTCAAATAATATTAATTTTCAATAATTAATTTCTTACTGAGTAACGGGACGTTACAAACCAACCACCTTAAAAGGTTTTTCGTCCCCAAAAAGCGTCACTGCTTAGAAAAGAGGTGATGATAAGAACTCCTCATATCATCTTCACGTTCTTAAGTTGCTTCTTTATGTTTTTTGAATCTCCACAACATCTTAACCAAATCAACAGTTTTGTTCCTCAAACTCCTATGTTCTTTTGCCAAAATTTCAAGGTTGTTCTTCATTCTGCCTCTAATCACATTGATAGACTGGTTGGTTATATGTGCTAACTCATGTCTCAATAGCTTCATCTCTCCGACCTCATTCTAGTAAACAGGTGATCTGCAAATAAAGTTCATCAATATCTTTTTCTTTTTTTTCCACACTGGAACATGTCAAGGCGTCAAATATCAAAGATGACTTATTCTCAAAGCTTTGACTTGCTGATAAATCATAATTTTCCACGAATTCAAACACATCATTTTTCATATAAGGCTGCAAATAATGTATCTTTATATCCCAATACATTTTATTACAATATGGGTGCTCTGAGAATATAGAATTATGCGTCTAATCTAGCAACTCCCTTCTCAAAGTAACTATCTTAAGCACACACAATCGTCCACGATACACTAAGACATTATTTGTGGAGAAGGTGTAGTACCTAAGTAAATTTGACTCAGGGTCCATAAAATAACTCGCTAGACTCTCATCCGCCCTCTGTGCATCGATGATGTGCTATCTCAAAGTAGACCTCACTACCAATTTGGACAACTAGTAGTCACCTCATAAGTCAAATAATGAAATCTCAGCTCGTTCTATTTCCCACAGTAGTATAGTTTGACATACCACAATAGCTACAGATTGAACTAATTTATGACTGAGAGCATCTCCTATCATATTAGCTTTACCCGGATGGTACTGTTCAACCATATATGATGTTTCATATTCAATCCCTTTTGAATGAAGAAACATTTGAGACACTTGTGGTCCATAAGGATCAAAATCTTTTCTCCATATAGGTAGTGTCTTCAAATCTTTAAAGCATGAACCACAATTGCCAATTCCATATCATACGTTGGGGTTTTTTTCCCCCTTTTCATGCTTTTTTAACTATCTCGAAACATAGGCGTTCACCTTTCCATGTTGCGTTGACAAAAAAACTCAATCATTTCTTTGATGTATCAATGTAGATAGTCAAACACTTAGAACCGTCTAGTGTAACAATAATGGGTGCTGTTACAAGCCTCTTCTTGACTTTCTCAAAGCTCCTTTCACAATCTGCATGCCATACATACTTCTCACCTTTTCTAGTAAGCTTGGTCATTGACGAGACTATTCTTGCAAAGTCTTGCACAAATCTACGATAGTAGCCTTCCAAACCCAAGAAACTTCGAATCTTTGCAACATTAGTTGGTCGAGGCCAACTACTTACCACTTATATCTTGGAGGGATCAGCTAAAATATCCCTCATTTGGTGGAAAAATAAAAAAGACTTGATTGAAAGGGAGTTAAAAAACAAAAACAGAAAAAGTAAAAGAAAAAGAAAAATAGTGGTGGAAAAATAAAAAAAGAAAAACAGTAAGAAAGGAGAGGAATTATCTCCAAAATTCTCTCTTTCACATTCAATTTCTCCCTCCCATTTTTCCCTAATCCCGTGAAAGGAGAAAAAAAAGAGCCAGACTTAAGTCCCCAAGTCAATAATATCATTACGGCGACTAATTAGTATATATAAAACTTAATCAACAATTGACTAACAAAAACCATATAATATTTTTATTTAAAAAAAGAGGTTATTTTTTTAAATGTAAAATGATTACGACCAACAACCAACTGAATCAGAAAATAGAGTAATTTCATTTGTATTACAATTAAAATTCTAAATCTAATTAATTTAACTTTATAGATTTCGATTCATAGTGCTATTCAAAAGAATACATTAAAAAAATCAATAAATTATAAATTACAAAAGAAAAAGAGGTTAAATTCTACCTTTTTTCAAAAAAACAAATTGAAAATTTTGATTTAGATTAGATTTCGATTCACAGTGTCATTTTTAAAAATATATATAATTAAAAAACATCAATAATCAATAAATTATAAATTACGAAAGAAAAAGAGGTTAAATTCTATTTTTTTTTAAATGTGAAATTCTATATAAAACAAAATTACATGTTCGTCTGGACCCTTAAAACCGTGTAATTGTTAGATCTACAATATGGATGAGGTATTCCTTTTCGAATAACGCATACTTTGAATTTCCAGTTTATGTTTAATGACTTCAAATCTTTAAGAAAAAAAAGATCGGTTGGCTTATTTGACATTGTGAATATTTGTTTATTCTAATGTAAAAGTTTGCCCCTATTTTTTTTTAATAAAAATGCTAGAAATGGGTAGTTGTGAGTATTTTTGGAATTTTTTTTTGGCCAATTTAATATTGTTTGAAGACTTTTGGGAATGGATTCTATTGGTATCATTTCGAGAGGGATACAATTAGATTGACATATTTTGACATAGATTCTGTTGAATGACATTTTTTTTCCCATTCATCTCTTCGTAGAGTGAGGTTTTTTACAGTTTTCTTTTTATTTGTTTATTACGGTTAAAAACTTGAAATAAGCGAGTCATCAGCAGCTATTTGGCGTCAATTTTTCTATTCCCATTTTATTTTCTCTTGGGGTGGGATCCAGATTATTAAACTCATTCCTTTAAACGAATGTAATCTATATCTATACTATATTAAAAGCTAACAAGTTGGGGAAATATTTTTAGACTAAAATACCCTCTATAAAATTAGCATATTACACAAACTTTAATATGATATGTTTATAAATTTAATAAAATGTCAAATATAAATAACAAAATAATGATATCATGAATTTAAAATTATATAAATAATTTTAATTGAATTGAATCAAAATATTTTGATAATAATTGAATCAATATATATATCTACCTCAAATATAAAATATATATAACAAAATAATGATATCAAGATTTTAAAAACAAAATATAAGATCTCATTTGATAAATGATTGAAAAAAAAAATTATAAATGATTCAGACAACAATTTAAAAAAAAAAAATTATATTTAGTAAATAAATTTGAATTGTAATAATAATAATAATTAAATTAAATTAAATGAGATTTATGAAAAAATCAGACATGGTTATAAATTATAAATTGAATAAAATATCAAACATAATAAAGAAAAATGCTGATGTCAAAATTTTAACTCTATATTAATTATTTTAATTGAATTGAATAAATATTTGAATTAAAATTAGATTATAAATGTATCTTAAAATATAAAATAATAGAAAAATATAAATGAAAATATTGATTTGGTTTAGAAAAGCTGCTAATCAAGTTTGTATTTTAATATTATAACCTAATTATATATTATATATAATAAAAAAATCAAATATGTTAATATATCTATATATACGTTTGTAATCTCAAATATAAAAAAAATGAAAATGAAATATTGATTTGGTTTAGAAAAACTAATAATCAACTTTGTTAATATATATATGTATACACGTTTGTATTTTTTATATAATAATCTAATTATAAAAAAAAATCAAACGGATTAAATTTTCTATTTAAAAAAAATCAAGGATTTTTATTTAATTAATTTTTTTTCTAATCTAATTATATAAAAAAAAATTCAATAGTGATTCAGATTTAGTAAATAAATTTGAAATTTAATAATTAAATTAAAATGAGATTTTCATTCCAGTTTAGTGTGTATAAATAACCACAACTCTTGACTCTATTCATGTATTGCTCTATTTCAATTTTGCTTAAAGGATGTCAATTCCATCTCATTTCTATTATATGTATTTCTTGGATCATTATATTATGTGTATTTTTTGGATCTCTTTATCTTCCTTGCATAACTTTTTTTTTTTGAAAAAGTGTTGCAGATACTTCATTTCGCGGCGCTTAAAGATTAGTTTCGATCACTTTCTATTTCACTTCTACGGTGGTAGGTTATTTTACAATTATATGTGTTTATTTGTTTTGGTGTTTAATTTTTTTTTATTTAATCTGTCATATGAATCTTACGTCTCCTGACATGAAAATGTGAATCTTGCATCAAACTGAATTTTTTAATGATAATTTGAAGCCTCCGGAACCTCCCAAGGACTATATCCATGTTCGAGCTCGAAGGGGTCAAGCTACAAATAGCCACCCTTTAGGTGAAAAGGTAAGAGCTTCCCAACATCAAGGCGTTAATTTGTTGAAACTTCCATGAGAATGGGAAATAAATTTCTCCCAAAAAAGAAGGCCCAAATGAGACGAGGAAGATGAGATTTTTTAATTCAGCGTTTCTTTTTTAATAAGTGAAATAGTGTAAGTGGTTGAGAAAAAAAAACTTGTGCAAATGGTTTTTAAGTTTTTTAGATTTGTACATGTTGGATTCAAGGCATGTACATTTCATGTAACCATTTTCTTTAATCTTTAAATTGGTGTAGAAGACAAATAGGATAAAAAAGATTTAGGTCAATTTTATGCTTTAAATATAAATATTATTTCTTTCTAAATTACAACCATTTAAAATATTATAAAATTTAGTTGGAGAATCATATTACAATTTGAAATATTAAAAAAGAAAAAATAGATACTAACCTAAACCAGCAAAAAAATGAAAGCAAGAAGAAAATGGAAAAGATGAACCTAAATAAAATGAAAAACGAATAGTGCAACTGAAAAGAAATGAAAAAGATTTGAAAGAAAAAAAAAACTCCATAAATTAGGGATATACAATTGAAAATGGATATTTTGAAACTTAAAAAATGGAAAATAAAACAAGGAATAAAATAGTCATACAATTAATAATAAAATTAAAAGAGAAGGTGGCTATATTTGGACATAATCCTAATTTAAATACAAGTCTCTATAAAATTGTTTTTCAATCTCAATGAATTAAAAAATCAAGATAGAGTCAAAGAGGTAGTAATTGTTTCCCAATAAAAGCCATGGATAAATATATTTTTAATTTTAATAAGGGCAAAATGCAAGAATGACCCCTGCACTTTCACCCAATTTTAAATATGACCCCTGCACTTTATTTTTTTCAAAACACACCCTTGCACTTATCAAGAAGCCATTATCTATTAAAAAATCACCCATTTTAACCTTAAATAATATTTTATTCTTTTTATTTTAGATTTTAATAGAATATTCATATTTTATAAACTTTATTAACTAACCCTAGTTAAAAAGATTGGGACCCACCATTTAACAATAGCATTCTATTTTGCCAAAGAACATGCTCAGGTTGCCTCTTCATTCACACGTTTCTGCCTCTTTTCACCTTCATCAGATTTTCCTCTTAATCAGGTTTGAACTTAGATTCACAAAATCAGGTACTAAATTTCTAAGGAATATGACATTGTGTTAGCAAGGAATGATTGTTTGGACTAAAATATTTGAGAAATTGCTGTTTAATTCTCAAAACTCAAAATGCCCTAAATTTTCACATTTTCAAAACTCACAAAATCCAATTTTTTTTTTATATTTTCAAAAGGAATTTGACATTGTTTAGCGGCTGGATTTTTGTTTGATTGATCTCTCTGTCACGATTCTGATTCAATTCCATAAATTTAGATAGATTTTTGTTACGAGTTTTGAACAAATTTGCTAAGAGTTTTGTTTAATTCCATAATTCATCTATAATTTTTAGGTTCTATACTAAAATATGTTTTTCTGATTTAGATTTAGATTTTTATTTCTAAAAATCTAATTTTCAGGTGTTGTGTTAAAAAATTATCTTTATAAAATTTCTGTTCGATTACAGGTGCTGTGGTTTTTTAGAATATTCATCATGACGTATCAGTTTTTAACAATCAAATTTTGAACTAAATTGATATGCTTATTTTTATTCTAGTGTGTTTTGAATGGTATGTAGTTGAACTGACCTGCAAGTATGCCATCAATTGAAGGTTGAAATCGAACAAGAAGATGGAGATTGAGTTGGAGAAAGAGAAGACTCAAATGTGGCAACAAAAGATGACTTTAATTTGTGCTTTTTATGCCAATGTAATAGTTTTAAACTTGCTTTGTTCAATCTATGTTAATTAGAATTTATGTTAGTGAACGAATTTGAAAGTACAAACTAAGCTTGAAACTTGCTTTGTTCCTATTCAATGTATATTGATATATATTTGATTATTTATTGAGTTGGATTAAGTTCAAACTTGCTTGTTTTTGTCCTATTTGTGATATTGAATTCAAGAAAATGTAGAGGTGTATTGAGTTTTGTTATAATTTATTACTTTTTTGCATTGTTATGTTAACGTGTTGGGTTCATTTTAAAGATTTGATGGCTTTATTTTTATTTTACATCGATCACAGGAACTACACATGGAAAACTCAAAACTCTTAACTATTTTGCTGAAGTACTTTTGAAGGAGTTGTAGAACCCATAACCAATATTGGAATGTAATTGGAACTAATTCCCAAGAGTAGTTTCAAATAATGAGAAAAGGAGAAACAAAGATAAAAAAGAAGAAAGTCATCTTTTCATAATTGAATTTCAAATATATAGAAAAAGAGAAGCAAATTTTAAATATTTGTATTGCTATTGTTTTTTTATATTAATCTTGGAAAAGATTGATTACAAGGATGATGAGGGTGCAACAACTAAGCTTTATTTCCAGATTTAAGCCAACCAGATGCATAAAACATTGAATTCAAAGAAAAATGGTGACCTTTCTTTTCGTCACACAGATTTTAGTGTTGCAATTGATTGCTACACGCAGTTTATTGATGCTTAAATGACCGATTTGTCTGTCTAATTAATGTGCATGAGCTTAAACTCCAGACGCGGGCATGTTAAAGTTGATCCAAAGAATTTGTTTATCTCAAATCAATCTGAAATGTCTCATAGGAAAGAAGACCAGTATTGCCTGTATGAATTACTAATTTGGTGTTGCAACTTAAGAAGTATTTTATTAACAAATAGAGGCTTGTCATTTGTATTGATTAAATCTTGATACAGTGTATTCTCAATTGCATTTAAGCAAGGAAAAAGAAACTTTGAGGGCTACATAGAGTTTGCAGAGCCTTTTCTCATTTGCTTGAACTTTTTTCTGTCATAATCGGTCTTTCTTTTTTTTTAGCTACATTACCATTATTTTGCGAACTTCCAAATCCTTCTTTCAAACGTCCAACTTTCCCACTCCCAACCTTCAAACCCTTTCCATTCTGCTCATTAAATGGATCCTCAGGAGTAGGAAGGTTGAAACACATTCCCTGTAATGTAGCAAATTTGATCTTCATATATTAAAAATCATTAAAATTAGTGAAAATATTGCATCCATTAACAGAGTAAGAGAGTAGAAATTAAAAACAAACCAACAAATTGTCAAGTACAACTAATAAAAAAGCTAACTTCGTTTAAGGAAAACAAGCTAAAAATATTTATTCTTGACTACTTGATGGGAACCGATTTCTTCTTACGTATCTTTCTTAATGGGTTCAGCGGCGCTTTACATGACCTTGCATTGTGGCCATATTGCCTACAATTGCTACACATGATTTTCTTACCCTTTTGACTAATGTTTGTGCTAACATTACTCAGCTCATCCTCGCCCTTCTTTCTACTCTTCTTCGGCCTTCCCGATTTTTTTCTAAATGGAGGTGGTAGGACAGGGATGTAATATGTACTTGGCCATTGTTCATGGCTAGGCATCGGATTGACTAGAGTGCGGTAGGTACGTAGGAAGATCTCTTTACTATAAAGATGGTCAATGTACCTATCGATGGGCTCTCTTGAATCTAGTATACCCAAGATGGCATGAATACAAGGCATCCCTGTAAGATCCCATTGCCTACATCCACACGTTCTTCTCGTTAAGTCAACTACGAATTGTTGACCATAAAAATGTTCTATCTCATAAGCTCCGTCACCACCATCATGTGGAATATAACTTGACATATTCATCTTGATTTTTTCTACTTTCTTCTCAATCCTCGGGCAAATTGTTCTCTCTCTAAAACGCATGCCATCCCTCTTTCTTTGAAATCTCTTCATCAACAATCGTCTTATTGTTTCAAGCATAGAAATAATAGGCTTATCTCTAGCACATCGAATAAAGTTGTTGAAACTCTCAGCAATATTATTAGTTAGGATGTAAGATTTGACTGCTGGATTGAATGCATGTCTAGACCACGAACATGGGTCAAGCTTCTGTAACCATTCATAAGCCTCTCTATTCAAATCTTTAATCCTATGCATACTTGCTTGAAATGAACTTTCAGTCGATGCTCTAGCCGAGGCCCACAAAAGATCTTTCAAAGCCTTTCCTTTGAAAAGTTTGTTAAAATTTGCATACAAGTGCCTCACACAAAACCTATGTCGTGCGGTAGGCATCAAGTTCTTGCATGTCTCCACCAACCCCTAAAAAATTATTGTATATGGTTATAAAATAATATATTATAAAGTATAGTGTATGGTCAACTAATAGAGTAAATATACTTTTAAAAATATTACCTTTTGTTGATCTGACATTATCGTCCAAGAATTGTCCTCCATCGACCCGATATCCTCTAGTAGTATTGTTAAAAACCATGTCCATGATTCCTTTGTCTCTGCCTCAACAACGGCGTATGCAATTGGAAATATGCCATTGTTGGCATCTTGACCAACAGCGCATAAAAGTTGCCCGCCATATGTTCCTTTCAAATGACACCCATCAAGGCAAATTATGGGTCTACATGTTTTAAATCCAATTCTACACGCATTCAGACATACATATAACCTTGGAAATACATTCTCATTAGTTTTCATCAAAATCGTTGATCCTGGATTCCATTTTCTTAATGCTTCACAATACGACCAAAGTCGACCATATTGTTTCTCCTCATCTCCATTAATAATGGCAATTGCCATCCTTTTTGCCCTGGAACATTTACTTTCAAAACAATGATATTGTAATCCCTTTTGAGTTGACCTATTAATGCGATCAATGGCCAATCAGGGTCATCTCGAAAGTTTTCAATATAAGCGTTGGCAATCCATCTTGCATTCACTTTCCCATTCACCATGACATTACTACAGTCCACATGATCCGGGTTAAATGATTTGATTTGGAATTCACTTTTATCTTGGTTTAAAGATGCATGCACCCTCCAACCACACTCTTTTTTGCACAAAGCGGCACCCGATCGTAATTATTTTTCTTCAAATAATAGTCAAACCCATTATGAATTGCAAACTTCCTCAAAGCTTTTTTGAAATCAACATGATCGGAAAATCTTTGTCCTTTATAAAGAACTATTGAACTATCCATATCTCTGTCTATAATAAACTCGGGATATCGGATATCTTCGTCATCACTTTCATTGTTCAAACTTCTCAATTCATCACTATCGTTGTCATAGTCTGATAACACATTGTCCAAAACAATGTCATTGTCTTCAAACACATATTCTTGATCTTCCATACTATTGAACACCCCTTCATGACATTCTGTTTCTTCAAAAGCATTTTCATGATCGTCTCTCCCTACAAAAGTGTTCTCCTGATTGAACTCCACCGTTATAAAATTGTCCATATCTACAGGTAAATTACAATTAAAAAAAAGTTACGCTAACAAGACAACCATCATGGTTCAACAAAAACAAAAGATGAAGTAAAAAAAAATTAATGCAACACAAATATTTATAAAAGTATGAGAACACAAAAGACTTAATTGAGACCACATGATTTTCATTAAAAAACAACTATTAAACCTGCTATATTAGATACAAAATATTAGGTTTTCTAAGTTTTGAATTAAATAATAATATCAAAGATTTTTGTCTAAAAAATTCTTTTCCTTGCCATAAAAAGGTGTCAGATTTTGCACAAATTTTGCAGAAATTTTGCACCTAAGTTTCGTGAATACCATTCAAATCTACATAATATTGATAAAAAAGAATCATATAAATTTGACTAACAAATATGTTGTTTGGTCGTGAAAGGCAGCAAGAATATTACTTAAGTTTCAGTTTGCAAATTGTAGCTCCACAACTTTTTATTTCGGAATCCAAAGGAAATTTTGAAGAAGGAGAGAAGAGGCAGAAACGTAGAGGCAACATGAATCTTGTGCAGAATGCTAATGTTAAAAATGGTGGGTCCCAACCTTTTTAACCTAGGGTTAGTTAGTAGAGTTTATAAATATGAATATTCTATTAAAATCTAAAATAAAAAGAATAAAATATTATTTAAGGTTAAAATGGGTGATTTTTTAATAGATAATGGCTTCTTGATAAGTGCAGGGGTGTGTTTTGGAAAAAATAAAGTGCAGGGGTCATATTTAAAATTGGGTGAAAGTGCAGGGGTCATTCTTGCATTTTACCCTTTTAATAAATAATATTGTATAAATTTGGAGAAATATTTTTAGACAAAAATATTCTCTAAATTATTGATAAATTACACCTATGTTCATTTTAAAAATTTATTCAAAATATTAAAGTAAAAAAAAAAGAGTTTTTAAAAACTATTTTATTGTTAAAAATTTTGAAAATAAATTTTTATTGGTTAATTTAAAGATAATTTATTTTATATCATACCATATTTAAACATTTTTATAATCTAAAAGAAAAATAAAGATTTTAATTCAAAATTAAAAAAAATATATCAAACAAGGATTTGGTTTTAATATTAACCGATTAAGTTCTGATTTGTTATCTAAATAAATTCTCTTAATTTAGTTAAAATTAAATTTTAATTATAAATCTAATTTAATTATATTAAAATTGATTATTTGAGATTGGATTTAAAAACTATCTAGATTAATTATTTTTATTGAATTGAATCAATATTTGAATTCAAATTTTAAATCTAATCTAATTATATTATTTTTATTAAAATTTTATTTCATTCTAAATCTAAATTCAATTACTTTATTTAATTAAATATGATTTTGAGTTCATATATAAATCTGATTTAATTTTTAAGATGAAATTGTTTAAAACATTCCAATTTATGGAAATGAAAATTATACAAATATCAAAAGGTACTTTCAATTCTTCACTATTCTAAATTGTTTTTTATATTTCTAATTAATTTATTAATTAATATTCCCAATAAATCTCAAATATTTTACATAATTTTACCAGTAATGTAACGTTCCGTATTTTGAGGTGATTTTACTTATTTTACTATAAAGTTTTCCTTTGATTTTTATTTTACTAAGATAAATAGTTTTGGTTAATATAATTTAATTAGCCTTTGTTAGAAAACTTTAGAAACGAAATTAACGAGCACGGGACGGTCTTCCTTAAGAACATAGCATAGAGGTCATTTAAGACTTTTCCATTTCTCTCATTTAAGTTCATTTTTCCTCATTTAGCAAAGCAAAAGCAAAACAAAAAAAAAACAGAGAGAAGAACCCGTATCAGCCCCCCCACCCGCGGCCAAGAAGAGGAGAGAAAGATCCGGGGATTCCGACGCCGTTTCTCAACCGTTTCAGTTGATTCCGGTCCCGTTGGAAAGAGCTCGGCAAGGACTTCCTTTTCCGACCATCAATCGAGCCAACCCGTGCGGATTCCGTGAGTTACGAGGTGAGAAAGAATTTCAAAAAATGGGTTTTAGAGTTTTTCATTTTCCTCCAATCTTTGATTCAAGTTTCAAGCCTTTCTCTCCTTGTTTTAGTTGCGAAATCTAGCTAAATTACACCCTTGAACGGAGTTGTTTCTCTTAGTCTCGAACCCAAGTCGAATGAAAACCCGAGCCCTCGTCTTTGCCTTGAATTGTGACTGTTTTGGGTATTGTTCTTCCTATTTAAATTTTGTTTTTACATTGAGTTTTGATGAGGGATCTTGCATGGGAATTTTCAAAGTGTTACCCATTAGAATTGGCCAATCTTAGTTTACTTTAAACCAACCCGGATTGATTGTAAAACGTTCAAAAAGCCAATAAATCCTTATACTAAAACAGGGGCTGTTTTGTCGGAATTGTTGTGGGATATTTAGCGGGATGTTTTGACGTTTTAATTAATTAGTATTAGTTCGTTCGTTGTGTGGTAAATTAATACTTTTAGATATACATTTTAAATGTAGGTTTTGGCTCACAAGCAACCGTTAACCCATCCGGCGAGTGGTGGAACTCTACGCGCTCAAAAGGTGAGATTAGAACGAGTTGTAAATAATAATTTGCTCTCACATCATAACCGTTAGTGCTAGCTCGAAGTTGAGCGTTTACTCTTCTCTAAGTAATTCGGAAGTCGGAGAGGTATGATAGATTGGTTCCTAGTTAATCTTATGGTGGGTTCATTAGTTAATGGTTTAGGAAGCGAGAGTGCGCACGTGAAATTGGCTAGTTTAGGAAGAGTTGGTGATTGATTCCTTAATTATATCTAACATTGAGAGAGATTGTTCGAGACCATGTTCAGAGGGCCTTTGATTACACATATTTACTCTAAGTGATGGGATTCGCTACGTTGTCCTATCCAAGGGGAATAGTACGGTTAATCGGAAAAGCATGTGATTTGCTTGGTTAATCGGAAAAGCATGTGATTTGCTTGGTAATTCGAGAAAGCATGTGATTTGCTTTGTAATGGTATAAGCATGTGATTTGCTTAGTAATTCGAGGAAGCATGTGATTTGCTTGTAGTTGAGAAAGCATGAGATTTGCTTGGTAATTCGAGAAAGCATGTGATTTGCTTTGTAATTATATAAACATGTGTTTTGCTTAGTAATCGTGTAAGTAAGTGTTTTACTTTATATCCGTATAAAAGTGTGATCTACTTTCTACCCGAACCTTTGATTTAGATACTTAGAGCCACTATAAGAAATTTGACTATAGGATACGCTTACATTTTTAATGGGTGATGCTCAAATTTTTTCACACGTGTGTTTAAAAAAAAAAAAGACTGACCCCGTCACCCTTTCTCAAATTAAAATATTCCCTCCCGTCTCCTCGCAATCTCCTCAACCCTAAAAAAATGCAGTCTCGTCTCCAGCCCTCTCAAATCTGCTCTCAAATTTTCTCAAATCTCCAAAGCCCTCTTGCAATCGCTCTCAAATCCGCTCTCGCAATCGCACTCTTTATCGTTCAGACGGAGTCTCTTAGTCATTCTTCCTCAGACTAAGTCTCTCTTCCTCAGTCGCTGTCAATCGCTTTTCCTCGTTCTCAGTTGCTCAACGAAGACCATGAAGAAGAAGGTGCTCTCTCTTTCAAACGAAAAATACTCTCTAATCGAAGGATTTGTCACATGCGCAGTCTATCATAAGGTAAGTTTCAAAAGCCCTAATCTTCCTTAGCATTTATATTTCTCGCAAGAAAAGTTTCACATGCCCTAATTTTTGGTGGATTTGAACTCATCTTTGTGTTGATTTGTTGATGTTTTCATTTTTTAGGCTCTCCTTGTTGAACATGCGCTAATTTTATCTCTTTTTATTATGGTGAGTATGGAAAAAGAGGTGGTTTACATGGAGATTACTGGATCCAGTTCTGATGTAAGGGGACAGATCTACAAAGTGGCATCGGTGAATCTGTGTTCTAATATATCTGGCTAGATTCTTGCAAGTCTTGTTATGAGTCCTCCAAAGGTTTTTCCTCTGCCTCTTCCGATGACATTTTTTTCCTTGTCTGTTTTTAGAGTCTTCACCATAATTATTTTATGATTGGGCACCCCATTAAGAGGGGACCGATAGTGGCTACATAGTTCAGCTGTGATCTATGATGAAATGTTACAGTTGGTTAAGCTGGAAGAGTAGAATGTTTTAGCAGTTAGTGGAGTAAAAGAGAAAAAGGGGGGAGGGGGTTCCACAGTTACGAGCATGAGTACGTCTACATCAAATAGTTATAGAGGGAGAAGAAACGGGCGGAATTTAACCAGGGATGTTGTAACGTCCCGTTACTTTTGGGGGTGAAATTTTTTATTTATTTATTTTAATTAAAGCTTTTAAGATTAGTTTAAATTCAGAAATTTCGATTTAGTAGTTATTTTCGTCCGAAATTTTTTTTTAAATCGTTTTAATACTTTAAATTTGTTTTGGTGACATTAATAATTATTAATAGGCCAATTAATAATTATTAATCACCTTTAAACTTATTTAAGAGCTTCGGGTTTCGTTTTTTTAAAGTTAAAACAAAAGAGGGACGTAGGCGTCATTTCCCAATTTGTTAAATATCTAAACACTATTCCTCCTTCTCTTTAAATAAGCCAAAATTAGACAAAATATGAAATTTTCTTCTCATTTTTCATCCCAAACCCGTAGCTTAGAGAGAAAAAAAGAGGAGAGAAAGAAATCGTCGCCCCGGTTTCGTTTCTCGACCGTTTTGCTTGATTTCGGATGCGTTGGAAAGCTCTCGCCGAGAACTTTCTACCCATCCAAACAATCGAGGTTTTCGCTCGTTTTCTCGAGGCTTAAAGGTATGTTAAATTTTCTTAATTTTGACGTGAATAGTGTTTTAATGGAGGTTTTGAGTTGTAATCTTCGAATTCGTTCACCGAAGCTTGAATGTTTCATTCGGGGAAGTCTTTTTGGTCAATTTTAGAAACTTTCCCTAAACCCTAAAACCGAGTTTGAGCCGGAAAACCCGTCCCTTGTGATTTTCCCTCTTTGGGCTATGTTTAGGATGTTAGGTTCTTTGTGTTTTTGCTTTTTAGTTAATTTTTCGAAAATGGATTAATATGCAAAACCCTATTTTTCGGTTACCCATTGATTTTGCAAGCCTCCAAAGTATTCGAAACCAACCCAAAACACCTCTAAAATGCATAAAAGCCGGAAAACCAAACCCGAACCCCTTTTTCCCTAGCTTGGCCGAGAGCTCCATAAGGGTAGAATCCGGGATTTTCGTGGTTTTATGTGTTTAGATGTTGTTTGATTGCTTTTCGGTTAATTAATGTAATTTAGGAATACTTCGTTTGTAGGATTGTGAATTGATCGTGAATTTACAACCTCGGATTATTCGGAGCTTGTCTTCAAGCTAAGGTGAGTTTAATGTGAAAGTTAGTGGTTTTATGAATTTAGTTTCATTATGTAATTGTTTATCGATGTTAAGAGGGAGATAACTTCTTAGGATTAAGTTTTGGTTGGAGACTTTGATTCGGAAGTGTGTGTGGAAAGTTTGGAATTATGGTTAGTTCGATGATTAGAGAACATCGGAGAGGTTTGGAAGTATGGTAATGTGATTTGGAGATGTTAGATGAAAGTGGAATGGAAGTTACTTTGATGGTTTTGGAAGTTACTTTGATGGTTGGAAGTTACTTTGATTGATTTGAAAGTTACTTTGATGGATTTGGAAGTAAAGTAATTAGAAGATGCACTTGAGTAGTAACTCGTGTAATCTAGTTGGTTAGGTTTCTAATTAACTTAGTAGAATTCTTTGGAGTTTAGCTAACTTTTTGGGGACCTACGGCACATTGATTCTGCACGTGATAGTATGTGATTTTGATCCATATGTAATCATGGTGAGATGATTAGTGGGATAGTACATGGTAGTATGTGATTTTGATCCATATGTAACCATGGTACTATGGTTTGTAACTAGTACATGATAGTATGTGATTTTGATCCATATGTAATCATGGTGTGATGATGGCACTATGGCTCATGATAGTATGTTGACTTCGGTCCATACGTATCATGTTGCGAGAGTTTGTGATACGGCACATGATAGTATGTGATACGCTCCATACGGTATCATGGTGCGATGATTTGTTATATGGTGAAATTCCTGATACCTATATGGTGAAATTCCTGATATCTATATGGTGAAATTCCTGATATCCAATGTGATGAGAGTCACGATGATTTGTGATATGGTACATGATAGTATGTTGACTTCGGTCCATACGGTATCATGGTACGGTAACTTGAGACATGATACGACCGTATGTGGTATGTTGATTTCGATCCATACAATAGCACGATGCGATGAAATGTGTTTGGTAATAAAGATAGTTATTGTTACTTTACATATTCCTTAGAATTGCGTAGTAAGACTTAGTAATGATTGTACTTTACTTTAAGTCTTTGTTTCTATCTTATGGTATCAAATGACGATTACGGGTAGTATGTTACTATCGTATGGTTGTATGGAAATTGGAAGTGTGGATGTGGGTAGTATTGAGTATTTTAGGCCTTTGGACACGATTTCGGTTATGAGATTTTGTTCATAGGATTACTTGCTTTCATTTTACTCTCACTAGCGTTGTTTGCTAATGGTGCTACACCACAATATTTTCAGGTAAACCTCGTGCCAAGAAGCGTGGTAGAGGAAGTGGTGTCGCGTGACTGTTCAAGATGGTGTATGGACAATATTAAGAGTCATTTTGGTTTAGCATTCATTGAAATGCTTGTAAATTATTCCATCTTTACATACTTATGTCTTTTTGAGCCCGAAAGGGTATTCGTGTAAAATATGTCTATGTTTTATGATTTAAATATCTTTTGGAATGCGCATTCCCAATTTATCGTTTTTTCTGGAATTTGGGTTGTAAAACAGGTTTTGGTTATTCGATTTTTAAACGAACCCACGCTGTTTTTCTTTAAAAGTCGAGTCTTCCGCTGTGCATTTGAATTTAAAGAATTTAACGGGTTCGGGTCGTTACAGATGTTACTGATTAGGAAATCATTGAGCATCTAGAGTACTCAATTTCCTTGGACAATGAGGGCTCAGGGAAGGTTTCAAAATGTTCTTTCATTAAATTCATGTTTTCAAAGTTCTGAAAGAATTTAAGTTCTTATCAATTATACTATTTTGTGTACTGTAGTTTTTCACGAGGCTCTCTTTGCCCATTAAGACTAAAAATTAGAGGTCCAAGCATTTCTGTAGGCAATGTAGGTTCATTTACTTTTTGTTTATCAAGATTAGATTTGGAGTTTTCATTATGATTTTAGATGTTTTGTGCCCTAATTTCATCCTATTAAGCTAGCTAAATATATGCAGGTGGGAAATGGATCCTTTAAATCATATTCTGCAGAAAAGGATGGAATCTTCTCTTCTCTGGAAAGGCGGGCAAAGGTCAGTAAAATAACCGACTGCCAATGTTTTTTTAATTGTTGAAATAAATGTTTTGAAAGAGTCATGTAACATAATGTAGAAATATTGACTCAAAATTTGGAACAACTTCATGTAGTCTATGAGTTTAAGAGTACATGTGTTGTGGCATTTGTTTCTTATTAAAAAAAATGTGCTGTGGCATTATGCAATAGTGAAGTTCAAGATAAAACATGATTAAAGTCGCTTTCCAACTTTCTGGACATAGTTTCTAATCTTCTCTTTGGATTTTTTTTTTTTTTTTTCCTATTTTGTTTTTTAATGGCTATATTTTCTATTTAAACTTAATATCTGAGTTCCAGATTCACCCTTGATGCTTCTCCACTACATTTTTTTTTCGTTTTCATTCATCTTAATGAAAGAGGTTTTTTCAACCAAAAAAGAAAAAACTCCCCTTCCCCTTTCTACTACCTTAGCCCGTATTTTACTTTCATTTCCTATAGTAGGCTCTAGGATTATAAGAGTTTCCACGAATCTTTGAAGAATTTGAAGGTTGAGATGGAGTTGAATTCTTCCTTTGTTGTGAAGCACCTCGTTTTTATTTCTTTTCCTCGTCTTATTGTATATTAAATTATTTTAAAAGAATCTTGCATGATCATTTTAAAAGAATCTTGCATTGTGTTCTAGAATAAACTAACGTCTAACCTTATCATAGACTAGGGAATGTAAAGCATATCCTTGGAGGATTGTGGTCAATCTGAACTTAGTGTGCCCTGTTAAAACTCCGTATCAAACCTTTGCTGAAGTAAATACCTTTAATCAGGTTTATCTACATTTTTTTATCTATCTCCCATTCCCTAACTTTCTCTATCTCTAATGCCCTAAATCTTCATCTCACACTTTGATTTACAATTTCCCCCATTTTTTTTTCTTCTTTGTTTGTTTCACCCTAATCATATCATTGCTGCTTTATTTCTGTTTTGGATGATTGATTTCTTTCTAATGTTGTCCCAAATGATTTTGTTTGATTAAGTGAAGAAGCAATTTTTCAACTTCATTTTTGTTGCGATTTTCAGTTTGCTTTGTGTTTGTTGTTTCTTATTAGACTTTGTTTTGTGATTTATTGACTGATGAAGGTTTTTCTAGCAAGCGTGAGGAAGTTTGTGCTATATGTTATTCACACAAGACCTTGCAAATGATTTTTTTTATGAGTTACTGCGTAAGATTTTTTACATGGCATTTATTAATGTGTTTACTTCTCTCTAAGCTGAGGACATTAAATAATGAAAAATATGTAATTATGTTAATTTTGTGCACATTCATTTTCTATAGTGCATATCGCACCGCACTTTGCAAATCAAAACGTTGTGGCTTTAAGGACACTCACCCTGATGATCTTCTTGCACTTGTTCTGAAGGTCTGTTTCCTTAGTGTCAATATTTATGACCTGGTTTGCTGATATAAAAATGACCGTGTTGGCTATTAGTACTTCTGTTTTGGTTACAACTTGGAAGAATTTTCACTGTCAATACCACTTGAAAACTGGTGAAAAAGAAACTAATACCAATTGGCAACACTCTTTACTTTGTGCAGTGATTATTTATTTTAATTCCTTTTTATTGGAGATTTAAATTTTCTTATATCAGGGAATAATGTTGCTTCTACTATCCTTCAATTTGCAAAGATAAGAAAATTATCAATGGAACGTGCAGATCCAAGACAGTATGTTTTACACGTCTCTTTCTGTTACTGTGTTTATGTGTACACTAATGTTTTAGATCATATTAAGTTCTTTGTACTATTACTTTTAGTTAACTGTTGCATTTGATTCCAAGTCCTGCTGAAGCAAGTATTATTTATATGATACTGTGAATTACCTCAAGTTAGAAATAGGGTAAATTGAAAATTATATCCCTGCACTTTGAGGTTGTTGCAAATCATACTTATAACCAATTTTTTTACTGCCAATACCCCTGCATTTGAGCTTTATTGTGATTTATACCCTTTGGAACTTGTAATTTGAAGGTCGTTTTAGTTGGTTTTGGGCTTGCACCCCCACCTCCACCTTATTCACCTACAGCTAACCAAAATTACAGATATCACAAGTCTGAGCAATTACAGCCCACTAAATAGTGCTGCTGGTGGAGTTAGCCATGGATCAGGAATGAGTGGTGGTGCCATTACTGGAATTCTTGTATCTGTGCTTGTAGTTGGAGGAATAGTAGCATTTTTCCTCGTAAAGCAAAGATCCAAGACATCGACCACGAACATAGAAAAGAAAAAGCTTGGGAACCTGCCTAGTGTCACAATCGTAGAATTCTTGGTTTATACAGACACGATTGTGTGGCGCTTGCCCCCGCTCACGGGCAAGCCAGCCGAAACGCTAGGGCCTAACCCGCCCTATACAATGACCTCCACGCACGTTTATCAAGAAAATGTTTTATAAAACGTGTTTAGAGAAATACATTTGGGAAAGCTTTGATTCATTCAAAAACAATAGAAGATTGTAGACAACAACAATAGAATAAAGAAAGCTTGCTTGCATACAACGAGGTAGGAAGGTATTAAGTTGAGACTGGTCACACCCCCCTATAGTACATTCGGGAGCATTTTTGCTCTGGCAGGCTTTAACATGAAAAGTGGCGAGGAGTCACTCGCTTACAAAAGAGATTAAAAACATAATTAAAAGCTTAAACTAAATACAAAGCATAATTGAGAAAAGGGGACAATGTCGTGGGCATACGGCCATAGGCAAACAAGACCCTGGACAAGCATGATCATGACATTCTCCCCCACTTAAATGGTTGACGTCCCCGTCAACTGACCTGACTCGACTTAAAGTCTTCGATCTTCTGCTTGAACAATTCCAGGTCTTCTTCGCGTTCCCAACTAATCTCTTCATTCGGGAGATCCTTCCACTTGACAAGGAATTCTCGTTGATTTCGTCGAGGTCGAGTGAGTTTACGTGTCCTCTCAGCTAGGACTTCTTCTGCTACTCTTCCTGCAGTATTCTTCAAATTCACAGGAGGTCTGGGGACTTCATTGCGTGTACCATCTTCTAAATCAGGATGATAAGACTTCAGATTGCTAACATGGATGACTGGGTGAATTTTCATCCAAGCAGGCAACTGAACCTTATATGAGACTTTGCCCACTTTCTGAAGGACTTCAACTGGCCCTTCATATTTTCTCATCAGACGATGATCCTTCTTCCCTCGAAACCTAAGCTGTTCTGGTCTCAGCTTTATAAGCACCTTGTCCCCTGTTTGAAACTCTAGCGGACGACGCTTCTTGTCAGCCCACTTCTTCATATGTTTAGAGGCCTTTTCAAGATAGGCCCGAGCTACATCAGCAGTCTGCCTCCACTCCTTAGTGAAGTTGTAGGCTTGAGGGCTCTTTCCTACATACGGATGGTCAGTGAGATGTGGCATAGACGGTTGTCTTCCACATGAGACTTCAAAGGGGCTCCTTCCAGTTGTAGAGCTCTTCTGACAATTGAAACAAAATTGGGCAACATCCAGCAATTGCACCCAATTACGTTGTCTTGCATCGATGAAGTGGCGTAAATACTCCTCGAGGAGGCTGTTGAAACGTTCTGTCTGACCATCCGTCTGAGGATGGTAACTTGATGACACATTCAGGTTAGACCCCAACATACTGAACAACTCAGTCCAGAATGAACCTGTAAATCTCGCATCTCTATCACTGACAATACTTTCAGGAACGCCCCAGAGCTTCACCATATTTTTAAAGAACAACTGAGCTGTCATTTCCGCCGAACATGTCTTCGGAGCCGGAATGAAGGTGGCATATTTAGAGAATCTGTCTATCACCACCAGAATGGCTTCAAATTCTCCAACCTTTGGGAGGTGGGTGATGAAATCCAGAGAAACACTCTCCCAAGGGCGAGAAGGCACGGTGAGGGGTTCCAGCAACCCAGCTATCTTGACCTTTTCAGTCTTGTCCTGTTGGCAGATAAGGCAAGTCTTCGTATATTGCATTATGTCTTCGCGCATATTCGGCCAATAATATCCCCGTTTCAGCAGCGCAAAAGTACGTAGCCAGCCAGCATGGCCAGCCCAAAGGGTATCGTGACATTCTTCTAACAAAGACTTCCGCAACGCCCCTGCCCTCGGCACATATAACCTACCCCCTTTTATGAGTAGGAGGTCATCCTCCACCCAAAACTGTCTCGTCTTCCCTTCTTTAGCCAGGGTGACAATTGCTTGAGCTGCAGGATTATCTTTCAAGTGACGCTTCACTGCTTCTTTTATAGTACCTGTCACTTTACTAGCTTGAAGGTGAGCTAACGTGCACAGGGCCGCATGTTCGCTCTTCCGACTCAAAGCATCGGCTGCAAGGTTAGTCTTTCCCAGGTTTATGTTCAAATTGGAAATCAAATTCAGCTACGAACTCTTGCCAGCGTGCTTTCTTTGAGGTCAACTTAGGTTGAGTAAAGAAGTGACATACTGCACTATTATCGGTCTTCACAACAAACTTGGCCCCTAACATATATTGTCTCCAGGCTCGCAGACAATGAACCACAGCTAACATCTCCTTTTCTGACGCTGCATACCTTCTCTCAGCATCATTCAGTTTTCGACTTTCATAAGCGATCGGGTGGCCATCCTGTAAAAGGACACCACCAAGAGCAAAGTCAGAGGCGTTTGTCTCCATTTCAAAGGGTTTCGAGACATCCGCTATCCCGAGAACTGGACCCTCCATCATGGCCTTCTTTAGGCTATCAAACGCCGCTTGACAATTAGGAGTCCAACTCCAAACATTGCCTTTCTTCAGTAATTCTGTCAGAGGTGTCGCTTTCTTCGAGAATCCCTCAACGAAGCGACGGTAGTAGTTGGCCAATCCTAGGAACGATCTCAACTCAGAAACAGTTGTTGGGACCTTCCATTCTTGGACTGCTCGTACTTTCTCATCATCCATGCCAATCCGCCCGCACTCAATTATATGGCCAAGGAAGCTGATACATTGTTGACCGAAGGAACACTTCTCTCGCTTGACGAACAACTGGTTTTCCGCAGTTTAGCAAACACCAACTTAAGGTGTATTCGGTGTTCTTCTATGGTGGAGCTGAAAACAACAATATCATCTAAGTAAACCACAACGAACTTATCGAGATATTTGTGGAATACCTGATTCATTAAAGTACAGAACGTTGCGGGAGCATTCGTCAAACCAAATGGCATGACCAGAAACGCAAAGGCACCATAGCGAGTAACACATGTCGTTTTCTGTTCATCCCCTTCTGCAATCCGAACTTGGTAGTATCCTGACCGAAGGTCTAGTTTAGTGAAATATTTAGCTCCATGAAGCCTATCAAAAAGGTCAGGAATAATAGGCAAGGGGTACTTATTGCGCACAGTAATCTTGTTCAAGGCCCGATAGTCTATGCACAAGCGAAGACTTCCGTCCTTCTTCTTCTGGAACATAACGGGAGCACCATATGGGGCTTTAGCAGGTCGGATGAATCCCGCAGAAAGTAACTCATCCAGTTGATTCCTGAGCTCAGCTAACTCAGGTGGGGCCATTCTATAAGCTTGTCTTGCTGGGGGTTTCACTCCTGGTGTTAACTCAATCTCATGATCTATACTTCGTCTCGGAGGTAGAGTTTTCGGCAGACTCTCAGGCATAACATCAGCAAATTGAACTAAAACCTGTTGAATCTCTCTTGGAACGGGCCCGTCTTCACATTTCTCTTTAACAAGAGGTATGGCCATAAAAGTAGGTTCATCGTGCGCTAGCCCTCATTTTAACTGAAGGGCAGATATCATACGGGCAACTCTCGGTTGCTTGATGACAGTAGGAATAACTGTCGGGTTGTTGCTCGTGACTATCAAGCTTCTCGTCGCAGGTATCGGGATGACTTTGTGTTCTAAGAGAAACTCCATACCGAGTACGACATCAAAATCATCCATCCTCACTACTACAAAGTCGACATCCCCAATCCACTGGCCTAACTTCAGGCGAGTTCTTTTTACACTCCCCATTATAGGAAGGGCTGCGGAATTGACTGCTTTCATCTTCCCTGAGTCGTGCTCGATCTTCAATCCCAAACGTCTCGCTTCAAGTTCGGTCATGAAGTTATGAGTGGCTCCGGAGTCCACCATAGTACTCTTTGCAGGTCTACCATTAAACACTGCTTTAACAAACATAAGACCACGTTCAGAAGAGTCTTTGACTCCATCTACTTGCTTCTGAATGGCAGAGAAGAAGCTCAACGCTCCCATTCTTGGAGTTTTTTCTTCCTGATCATTTTCAGTTCCAGGCTCTATTTCTTCCTCTGTCTTAGCCTGGATTGTTGCTTGCATGGCCGTGAGGGCTGCCCGATGGGGACATTCAGCTACTCGATGAGGCCCCTTGCAAAGAAAACAAGCCAACGACCCTCTTGCATTATAGTTCGTATTATTTGGCCCTCTGGCCGCATAATTTCCTCCTTGAAATACGGGTCTCTTGTCTCCTGCATAATTTCCACCTTTAGGCGCATTAAAGTTCGAAGGTTTGCTTCCAGAGCTCGAAGGCTGAGTAACTTTCTTCTGTTGGGTAGGTTCGGTACTATAGTCAAGTAACCGTTCAACAGCTGCTAAGGCAGTACTCACATCTTGGGGCTTCTGTTCATACAACTTAGTTCTAGCCCACGGCTTAAGTCCTTCGACAAAGCTAAATACTTTATCCTTTTCGGACATGTCACGGATATCCAACATAAGAGCTGAAAACTGTTTCACATAGTCTCTTATGGTGCCGGTGTGCTTCAATTCTCTGAGTTTTTGCCGAGCAATGAACTCAACATTTTCAGGAAAGAACTGGGTTCTCAGAGCTTGTTTTAACTCATCCCATGTGTTTACTTGACAAAGTCCTCGCTGAATTTCATCAAACTTCGAACGCCACCACAACTTGGCATCGTCACTCAGATGCATGGAAGCTAAAGTGACTTTTGCTTCTTCAGAATCTGTTTTAGCAGCCCTAAAGTATTGTTCCATATCGAAAAGAAAGTTCTCCAATTCTTTGGCATCGCGTGCCCCTCCAAAAGGCTTTGGCTGGGGAATACGAATTCGAGCTGGTTCAAGTGCCCCCACAGCAGGGGCTTGGTTGTTCACTGCACGCATGGTGAGATTCAACTTGGTATTCAACTCAACCACTTCAGCCCTCATGGCTTCCACAATGGCTCTAAAGTCTTCAGTAAGATCGTTCACGACCTTGAGTAGTGTCTTTTGAGTCTCGTCGATACTATCGACTCGCCCTTCCATATGGGCCACAGAACTAGTTGAGCTCTCAGCACGCTCAAAATTTCCAAAACCTGCCATCTTTGCTTCAGGGGTCTCCACCCGACCCATCAGTTCAGCAACTGGCAATGCATCAATCCGACTATTTACTGCCTCAACATCTAGAGGCTTACCAGAAAGTTCTTCAATTCGGGTTTCACAAAATCGAACTGAATCTGGCACGTCTAACAAGTATTTGACGTGTTCTTCTAGCCACAAAAGGCGCTCGTTATGGGTCATATCAGATGGACCCCTCGGCATGATCACAACTTTTTCAAAAACAGCCAACCGATGGCTCTGATACCAACTGTCACAATCGTAGAATTCTTGGTTTATACAGACACGATTGTGTGGCGCTTGCCCCCGCTCACGGGCAAGCCAGCCGAAACGCTAGGGCCTAACTCACCCTATACAATGACCTCCACGCACGTTTATCAAGAAAATGTTTTATAAAACGTGTTTAGAGAAATACATTTGGGAAAGCTTTGATTCATTCGAAAACAATAGAAGATTGTAGACAACAACAATAGAATAAAGAAAGCTTGCTAGCATACAACGAGGTAGGAAGGTATTAAGTTGAGACTGTTCACACCCCCCTATAGTACATTCTGGAGCATTTTTGCTCGGCAGGCTTTGACATGAAAAGTGGCGAGGAGTCACTCGCTTACAAAAGAGATTAAAAACATAATTAAAAGCTTAAACTAAATACAAAGCATAATTGAGAAAAGGGGACAATGTCGTGGGCATACGGCCATAGGCAAACAAGACCCTGGACAAGCATGATCATGACACCTAGCATACCTCTTGCTTCGAATGAAGTGCAAGGTAACCATGTTCAACTGCTTCCAGGATCATGTGGAAGCATTCATTTTATAATTGTGCATTCAATTTGTTTATGTTTTCTAGTTTTCAAATGCTTTTGCACTCTACATGTTTGGCTTCTGCAAGTTCGAATTGAATAGACAACCTCTCCTTGGAAATGTTTGTGCTTTTTCCTATTTTGCTTGGAAATTGAATAGACAACCTCTCCTTGGAAATGTTTATTTGTACTTTTTCATTATCTCTTATTTATGTTCAAAAGGGATGGTGGATATAATTTATATTTTATAATCAAATTTGTGATTTCTCTATTATCAGAAGGTACTTATTCATGTTGTTTGTGTTATTACGTTGAAAGTGACCCACTTCATTATAACAATCAATTGATGTTTTATAATGGTCAATTGATAGATGTTCTCTTAATTTTTTCTTCTTTACTCTTTGTGGTGTCTTTTTTAATCATATAGTTTTGGAATCAAGTAGCTGGCTTGGAAGAAATCTCGTGAGGCTGAAGCTATGATAGAAGCCTAAATCCTTGAAGATATAACAAATCTGATGCAGAACCCTTGAGGTGTAAATTGTAATACACTTTAAAGGTAGTAGTGTTTATTACTCTTTGTGGTGTCCTTGTTAATCAAAATTTATAGTATTTTTTTAAGAGGAAGCAAAATGGCTTTGAGGTAGAGCTACTAAAGTTTATAATTTCATAAAAGGTTCTATCCTCTCTTATCTTTTTTGCTTCTAATATTTGAACATTATAAGCATCATTTTGTTTTATTAATATTTGACCTTGTTTAAGTTGTTGATTCTGTTTCTTATTTGGTTTATAAGTTTGTAAAAGTGGTCTTTGGAAATAATTGATCCATTTTATATCGGTGTCATTTTTAGCTCTGCTATTTTTTTCTTCAAGTAAGCATGAGGATAAATTCTGCCATTTTATAACCAATTTTTTTTTTAAAAACAAGTGCATTATATAAAGCTCTGCCTAAAAATAATTGCTTATATAGGTATAACTTCATTAAGTTTCAGGCAAAGCTTTTATTTTCTAGTCATATTGTAGTATTTCATATAAAGTAGCAGTTTGGGGCTTCTTTTTTTTACATTAAGAAGTTAGTTTTTTTAATTATGTACATAGTTTTGATGCTTTTTTATGGACAAAAACTTATTATAATGTCGTGTTAATATTTGTTTGGCTTAAAACATGTTTTAATGTTGTTTTGAGGCTTAAATTGGATGTTTTACTGTTTTTGACAGTGATTATAATAATTTCATATAAAGTAGCAGTTTTGAAGCTTTTTTTACATTACGAAACTGTTTTTTTTGGTCATTTACATAGTTATGCTGATAGTTATTAATAGTTTTTAATTCAAAGACTCGACCCTATTTCTTTTCCTTGAAAATGAGATACTATTTATCTTGAAAGAGCTATTATACAATTGTTAAAACTTGAAAGAGCTTTCTTTATGTTCCTTTTATTAATTATTATTAGAGATTCTTGAAAAACTTAAATTTACCTTAGATTGTAAAGATATCATTTACTTTATATGCATTATATTTATGTGACATTTCTATTTTATAGATTAAATTTATAAATGAGAATTATAATTCTCCATTTATTGACTATGTTCAATGTGTCTCTCTTATATGAAGGGTTCTCTATTTGGAATATGTCAAGAGGATTACAATAGAGATGAAGACAAGTAAAATATTAAGGTGCTGATGCTTTTATACTTGTAGTGTTTGTATTGTATAGTTTGAGTTCAATTTTTAATATAAATGCTTTGGCATTCTGTGTATGTATCAGTCTTTGAATATGACTATTTGTATTGCATAGCTAGAAGATGTTTCAACGTGTTTTGCCATCACGAGAATCTATATATGTTTTAACATTTAATGTAAAATTTTATTAGCGTGCTTGGAATCTTAAAGTAGGCTTGGGTATTTAACAAAATAACTTTTATCATCATGTATTTGTTAATCTTTATATGTTTGTTATATAAGAATGGTAAGTTAACAAGTGTTTCTTCCCTATTGTCCTCTATGAGTTTTTTTTTTTCATTATATTGGTTCATATTTTTTGGCATTATTTAACATACTTTTTGTTGTTGATCAGCGGTTTTAACAATCAAATGAGAAGTTGGAGTACAGAAGAGGGGAGATGAAAGCGAAGTCAGTGAGTTAGTTATTGGAATTTTGACAGGAGTGGTGATTGAAGTTCTTTTAGCAATTCTTGTTTTATTGTCTAGTATAATGTAATTTATTTTTTGTTTAAAAATATTGTAGTTTATGTAGGCGTTTAGTGATATTTTAACTTTGATTGTAATATTTAGTTAAATTTGATAGGTGTAATAAATGGCATTATTTGAGAATCAATTAATTAAAAAAAATATTTTTTATCTCAAATTTTAGACAATAGGTGACGGTTTTTCCCCGTCACCTTTTAAAAGGTGACGGTATTTTATGACCGTCACCTATTCCAGAGTCACCTATTTGAATAGGTGACGGGTAAAAAATGTCACCTACTCAAATATGTGACAGTTTTTTTATGCCCGTCACCTATTTAAATAGGTGACACTGCCATAGGTGACGGTCAAAAAATCATCACCTATTCAAATAGGTGACGCCAAAAAAACGTCACCTATTCCCGAAATTCTTATAGTGAGCTTTGTAGCTTGAACGAATGATTAGATACCGAGTTCTTCATTGAATCCTATTGTGAACGTTGTTTGCTCCTAGAAATAAGTTCAAGAAAAGCATGGCCTACCCATGACATTGGATGCATTATCGCTTAAGATTTGAGTACTTATTGTTAATTACTATTCGTTGTTTTCTCACTAGCGTTTCGCTAATGTTGCTACATTACAAACTTTTTAGGTATACCTCGTGGGAACGAGCGAGCTAGAGGGCGTGGTGCAACTTGACCCATCGGGATGATACGGGAAATGGATTAGGCGCCTACTAGTCTTTTGTTTTGTACATATTATGGTTTTGTCTGGTGCTCGAAAGAGCTAGTCTTTTGTTATTTAAACTTGTGTTCGGTGGGTGTGGATTGTGAAAATACTTATGCTTGCGTGCTTTTTTTTAGTTTTCTCTGTTATGGGACTTGTAAACAGGTTTTGGTTTATTCTAAATACAAATGGATCCACGCGAATTTTCCGTAAAAACTTTGAGTTTCCGTTGCGAATTGTTTTGAATGTTTTAAATGGAGTCGGGTCGTCACAAGTAACGATTATAAATTTCAAACACTCTTACTAAAAAAAACATGGTACACTCATCATAATTGCCCACTTCTTCTATACTCATCTTTCTAACCCTCAAATACATGTATATAAATTAACACAAATAAATAATTCAATATTAGAAAACCTCTATTTTTTACCTCATATAGTTGTTTGCTTATATATAATTTATCTATTTTTAATAAATAATTCAACTATATTTTTCCATTGTTCATATTATTCTTTATAAATTTAGGATGACAAATTTTTTGAGTATTACTACGCTTCTCATAATTTTTATGCTTATTTCCAACAAGTATACATGTATTTTATTTAAAAGAAATAGAAAAAAATATTAATATATAATAAAATAAAATATTATTGTAAATAAAATTACACGTGCAATGCACGTGGTAAAAACTAGTTATTCTAAAAGGAAAAAAAACACTGCAAATTGTTTCGCCTTAATTTATATTTTCTCTATTTTAATTTAATATTTTATGAGACCATGATTTTGAGTTAAATTTTTGAATAGGTTCGTTTAACAGTTTATTAAGTTCGAATAAATGCAATATAAAATATTAAATTAATAAAAAGAAGAGTAGTAAAGGAATTAATTTAAAAAGTGAGGGTAATTTAGGAACTCAATGCTTCTCCTACTCTTTCTGTGACGACCTGACTCTTTTTAAATAATTTAAAATCAGATTGACAGCGGAAGACTTTAAATTTAATAAAAATTTGGCATGGATATGTTTAAAACTCGAACTATCCATAATCTGTTTACAATTTAAATTCCGAAATCTAAAACACAAGGAAACTCAAGTTCCTATTCAGGAGTTCAAAGAGGTTTATAATCATAAAAGTGAAATGAAAAGCTCTTAAGAGCTTATAACAAATTTACATCTCAAAGACCGAAAACAAAACAAAATAAAATAAGATAAGCCCTGGGACTTTTAAATGACATCTAGTCCATCTCCGCATCATCATCCTCTCGATCAAGCCGCACCAGCTCCTCTCTCATGACCCGAACACCTGAAAATGCTTGTAATATCATGAGCTAACAACAAAGCCCAGTGAGAATAAACAAAATAAAAAATAAAGTCAAACCCCAAACCCGTATCCGGATTCGTGTCCAAGAACTTACTTACTCTTTGCTATCAATCCATTCAAAGAGTTTTATATCAAGTGTTCCACTTTTACTTACCAATTCTCCAATATAATTGTGGAACTACATTCCAAGCATTTTTAGGTATGGTTTCGTAATGCATATAGCATTTATATCTCATTTTCTTTATATACCTTATACTATATACAAGGTTTATATTCAAATGTTTAATCTCCAATTTCAAGATCTTCCAATTTGTTGAGAAACTAGTTCTCTTACATATATCACTTAATAGATATACAAGGTTCAATACAACCTCGTATTCTCTCATTATCAAATCAATCTCATTTCTTTTCCTATAGCATTCGGCTATCAAAAGTTTACTTTCCGTTATTTTTAATATAATAATGTTAAGCTCACTCGAACTTAACATATTCAACAATCATAATTTGCGATTAATGACGATAATATTAGTACACGTAGTCCAATCATTATTCATTAATTCGCTAAACAAGTGTAAAGGGCATATAACCTTTACATCAATATAACCATCACATGCGAATAATGACAGGTAATGAAACTCCCGTAGGCTAAGTTCATTCACCTCATTATCTCGCTTTCATAAATAAAATATACAAAGTCCTTTCAATAATAGCATTCCATCTCTAGTGAATAATGACAGGTAATGAAGCTCCCGTAGGTCAGTTCATTCACCTCATTAAACTCACTTTCCAAAATAAAATATACAAAGTCTTTTCAATAATATCTTCTCACCTCTAGTGATTAATGTCAGGTAATGAAGCTCCCGTAGGTGAGTTCATTCACCTTGTATCTTCGTATATATATCATAGTAATTATGGATAATACCAGATAATGTGAACTCGTATAGTTCCATCATTATCTCATTATCCATCTCCTCCGATCATGCAAAGCCCCGCAGTCCTTTAGTGTAACGTCCCGTTTTTTTTAAGTGAAATTTTATTTAATTTTATTTATTTATTTATTTAATGTTATGTATTTATTTATTTATTTCAATTTAAGTATTTAGTTTAATTATTATTTTGTAATTTCGATTTTAGTAGTTAATTTCGACCGAAATTCGTTTTAATGCTCTAAATTCGTTTCGGTGACATTAATAATTATTAATAAGCCAATAAATAATTATTAATCACCTTTAGATTTATTTAAAAGCATCGGGTTTCGATTTAGAAGTCAAAAGTCATAAAAGGACGCAACCGTCATTTTCCAATTTCTTAAAAATATCTTTTTACTATTCATTCTCTCTTTAAAAGTCAAAAATGACAATTTTCCTTCATATTTTTCATCCTCCTTGGCCGTAGCTCTCTTCTCCATTGATGAGAATGTTAGGAATGGTGTCCTAGAACTTGTAATTATTTAATAATAATAATTTATTAAGAATAAATTAAATAAATAAACAGAAGTTCTTTATATTATCTAGATTGATTCAATTAATGATATTAGGAATATATGGAAATATATAAATATCAAACATTCAAATAGTAAACCCTAAGTTACTCTTATGAAATCACGACTTAGTATGTGAGTCATACGAGAGGATTATAGTCGAGATGAGTAACTTAAACGTGTCTACAGTAAACGGATAACGTTTGGGAACCTTATCCTGGTAACACTGTTGATAGCTTCGCATTTTGTTTATAGACAAATGATCGAATCCTGATCATTCATGTGGGAGACATGACATGGAAGTATCATATACAATGTTGATTGTATAAGACAGGACCACGATGCTCGATCAAATTTCTCCTTAGTACCGTTTACGAGAAATGATCGAATATCAAACTAAGTTTATCAACCGTGATAGATCTCAATCCTGAGTGAAATGCGGACTCCTATTTATGGAGTTATGTTCTTTGATTCACATAGTTGAGAGCGATCTGTAAGAACGCTCAATACACTCCTGTTTTGGGAACATGACTAGATAAGTAGCTGGGAACTCATTTTCACGAGATGGAATTCATAACTTTCCTATAAATTAACGGTATCAGTGTGATACCTAAACATTTTAGGAACTTTAGGAAACTCCCTTGATGTACTGATTCGAGACATGAACAAGTGGCGCCACGACTTCTATTGATCACAGAAGTACCTTATCTCTAGTTCGACTAAAGATAAAGTTCATTGGAGAATCAGCGGGAACACAAGGATAAAGCGGTAATTACAGGGGCAAAACGGTAAATTTATCCGTCTGTAATTATGAGGGTTCCACGTGAAGGATATATCACAGATATAAATAATGATAAACTAAATGGACATAACTCATCTATAGTGAGGGGAGTTCAGCTATGAATCTATAGTGGAATCATTCATAGTTAGATAATATGTAATTAACTGATTATGTGTTAATCACTTAATTGACTAATTATTAAGCCCATGATCTATAGGTCCATCGGGTCCCTATGCTAGCCCAAATATCGTAGTCGCGAAATCAAGTAGAAGAAATGGAAATTTTTAAGTAAAGTGAATTACTTAAAATAGGCAATATTAATTGTTTAAATATTGAGTATATTTAAACGGTAATTAATACAAACATTATTAATTGTTTAAATAATGAGTTTATTTAAACATGAAATTAATAATGAAATATTATTAATTAGATATTATTAATTATTTAAATATTGAGTATATTTAAATGGTAATTAATAATTTGAAATTAATTAACAATTATTAATTGTTTAAATAATAAATTTTATTTGAACGGAATTAATAATTAATTAATTAATAATAAAATGTTATCAATAAAATTATTAATTAAATAATGAGTTTATTTAATGGAAATTAATAATTAAAATATTTATTATTAATTATTTAAATAATGAAAATTATTTAAATGGAAATTAATAATTAAATATAATTTGATAATATTTAGTCGGGAGAAAATATTAATATTATTAATTGTTTAAATAAAATATTTTATTTAAATGGTAATTAATAAATAAATTAATTAAGTTGGACTTATTAATTTAAGAGAGAGTTTCAAGCCCAATTGGATTAATGAACCCAATTGAAATTGGCCCAAAATAATTAATTAAATAAATTTGATTTATTAATTATTTATTATTAATTTTGGCCTTCATAGATAATTTGTAGGAGATAATTATTTGAATTATATCCTATAATAATTATATAGATTTATTTACCCAAGATAAATTAAATAAAGAAAAGAAAATAATCTCCTATTTATCTATGGCATTTTCGAAATTGCAAGATAAAGGAAAGAGATAATCTTTTTTCTTTTTGTATTTATCTCTATAGATTAATCCTAATGGGATTAGGATTCCTATTTTTCTATAAATAGGAGGGTTGGGTCATTCATAAATCACACAATTAAATTCCTTAGAAATTCGGAATTCTCTCTTCCTTCTCCCTCCCCCCTTAGCCGATTTTCCCTAGTCCATTGGGAAGAAAATATTTTTTCTTCTTCCCAATTTCTTCTAAAGTTCGATCCCACAATTGGGTTTCGTTTGATCGATCGGGATATAACGTAGAAGATCCGGTGTTGCTGAGGATTTGATGCTGTAAAGAAACCTCCAACCGATTATCCATTTATTACTCAATGTAAGTTTTGATTTTAATTTTCGAAATTTAAAGCATAAATCTACATGTTTTTTCACAAATTGCATGATATTAATAGATCCATAATTAAATGTTAATTAGTTTACTAAATCAAATTCCGCTAGTTTAGTAAATCATCCCTTCAGAGAAGAAACTTTTTCTTCTCCTTTCTTCATTTCTCGGCGGATCCTCGTGTTTTCGGTTGCGTTGGATTGGTAGGGACGAGGGCTACCTATCCAACCTAGCTTTTCTAAGTTTCCCGTCCTCTAAAGAAAGTTCTAAAAAGTAAGTTTTCAAAACTTTTTAGGTGGTTTTGTTCGTTTTTGATTATAAATGAGATTTGAAGTTGAAATCATGAATTTCTATCATAAAAAATGACGATGTTGAGCCCGGATTTTCGAAAAACACTATTCACCCGAAAACACTATTCACCCGAGACACTATTCATCCGAAATCACTATTCACCCGAAATTGCACATTTGTTCGCATATTAGTTGTGAATTGTAATATGTTGTGCAATTGATGAATTGTAGGTGCATTTGCTCGGTTGTTGAATTGTGAGAATCGAATATTTGGAGAAAATATTATTTGGCTAAGGTGAGAATAGTTAGAATTTAAAGTAATTATAGAAAGCAAATAAGTATAATGATTTATAGAATCGGAAACTAAGATTAGAATCCAATCTAAGGTTAGAGGATGTGAGATAGTGCCTTAGGATTTGAAGTTAATCCTTTAAGCGAGAAACTTAGGATTTCTCGATGAAAACCTCGAATCTTAGAAGATTCTAAGTTAGATTAGTTTCGGAGTTTAGAACTTTGGATCATTTGAAAGTTTAGGTTAATCGTTATGTTTTTGACCTTTACTTTTATTATTGTTAGCGGAGTTCGATCGATATATCGTTCATCCGGGATTCTATCTATTTTACTTTATGCCCTTTACTTTATGTTCTTTACTTTATGCCCCTTTACTTTATGCTTGTTTCGGTTGTTTTATCATTTACATTTACTTTATTACTTTTGCAAGCATATGCAACCATATGCATAACATCTCGCATTATTGAAAAGAAAAGAAAGTGAGAAAGAAAAACGAAAGGTTAATGGTGGAATACGAGAAAGTCCACATTTCTTCCATGCATAAGTACTGGTGGGACATGATAATTGCCCACACTACTTTCATGCATAAGTACTGGTGGGACATGATAATTGCCCACACTACTTTCATGCATAAGTACTGGTGGGACATGATAATTGCCCACACTACTTTCATACATAAGTACTGGTGGGACATGATAATTGCCCACACTACTTTCATACATAAGTACTGGTGGAATACGATAATTGTCCACACTACTTCATACATAAGTTTTGGTGGGACGCCATAATTGCCCACACTACTTCATACATAAGTATTGGTGGGACGCCATAATTGTCCACACTACTTCATATATAAGGATAATGGTGGATAGTATGTAAAAATCCACATTACCTCCACTTCATGCATAAACGGCGAATGCGTATCCTACGGGATGTATTCATTACTGTTATGCATTTAATAAACGAGAAAGAGAATCGAGATGTTATATTTATGTAAAGTTTATTTATTTACTTTTCTTACTCATGTTATGACAAGTTAATGGATGAACAATTAGACTAAGCGTGCTAATTAGTATCATCACTTGGAGAATATGGAAATAGAATTACCTAGAGTTTGGAGAACTTTAGGATTGTTTGTGTTATTTAATTGGATACAAATCGAAATACGAGTTTGAGGTCTATTCTTACTTTTTATTCTTATTATTCTCACTGGGCTTAAGTTGTTAGCTCATGATATTACAAACATTTCAGGTAATGTTTGGGATAGTGGAAGAGGAGCTGGTGCGCGCTTGATCGAGAGGATGATGATTTTCGAGATGGACTATGTGTTATGTAAAAACCCATGTACATGGTTGTTTTGTGAACTTTATATCATTTTGATGATTTGTACTTTGTAATTAGCTCATAAGAGCTTATTGTCGTTGATTTATGATTATAATCATTTTGAACTCCTGGATAGGAACTTAATGTTCCTTGTGTATTTTAGAATTTTGAAATTAAGATGTAAACAGGTTTTTGGCCAGCAAATTTTCAAACATAACCACGCCAAATTTTCTTAAAATAAAAGACTTCCGCTGTTTTCTCTGATTTAAATTATTTAAAAGTGACGGGTCGTCACAGTTGGTATCAGAGCCTTAGGGTTCTGTAGACTACATGCGATGCATGTTTGTTTTCATGTTTTGTTTTAAGTCCACTCTCAAGTCATCATCCGAGATCACGGCACCAGGTATGCCTATAACTCTTATTCTCATACTTTATTTCTTTGATATTGGAAGAGTTATGAGAATATTGTTAAAAGTTAATGTTGTTTGTGATATTTCACATCCTTGTACAACCACTATGTGGTTATGTTTATTTGACCCATTTTGAGATTTGGGTAAAGGTGTCGAGAAAGTGAATGATCCCGTGCAGATTTGGAGGTTATACACCTCGTTAAGAGTATTGACATAATGTCAAAGTAAAGGAGATAAGATACTCCGAGAGATCACTTTAAGGCTGATTAAAGTGTTATTGTCACACAATTGCTAAGTAGTGGTCTTAGTAGATGTGTGTTGACTTTTTGGGTGTACAAGGGAACATGTTTGTCTGGAGCCCAGTATTAAGAGATGAAACACCTGCTTGAGGTGAGAATTTGTAAGGAATCGGTTTGGCTCGTGTCCAGTAACCTAGATTTAACTCAATGGACAAGTTCCTTGTTTGAGTTGAGAAAGTTGGATTATGGTAAATGGTAAATCCTGGTAGTACAGTTTGTACGAAAAGGAAAGTGTGTTGCCACTTAAAAGAGGAAGTAAGGACTTTACGTGATAAGTCTCAACGAGGACCATTAAAGATTGTGATAATTGGTTAATGGCCTAGTTTGGTCACTATCATGGTATGATGTGCTAATTTGAATTGGATTATACTCGAGGTCGAGTTATCGAGATCCATATTTGGAAAATTTTCAAGATTGACTAACACTAAGGTGGAGTGTTGGTATTCGATTGAAGTATAAAATGAAGTTGATGGACCGTGATATCGGTAACTTCTATAAGATAATGAGATGGCTTGGTGAATTTCAATTCACATGGTGTTTGACCATCTAATTGAACGGTGAACTTTGAGAAACTTGTAGGGCATAGTTTGGACCTACTGAGTCTTTTATGATAGACTCTAAAGTAAAACCTATGTTGGAAGGTTAGATGATATTGAACTAAGGTGTTTGACAGGCACCGGTTTTGCTTTACAAGAAAGCAAATGATCTCTGAAGTCGAGTTCATTCAAAAATTTGAATAAGGAGGCTTAGGAGTCATCCTTATCTTGGATTTTACATCTTATGAAAGGAAAAGAAAATTAACTACTACGGGAAAGATTACCCCTCCGTAGAAGAAAGCAAAGGATGACGACGCCAGTCAAGGGATACCGCAGCAGCAACAACATCAACAACAACAACAACAGCGGCAACAACAACAACTGGTTCGAGGTGGAGCTCAACAAGGATTGGATCATCCTTACTACAATTAGTTGTGTTAGTTTCCATCAGGGAGATGCGCACTTCTACCAAGATGCTATGTTGTGATCAAACTTGGATTCACGCCACTTTTATAGGGCGTATAGGACTTAACCATCACAACATAGTAATAAGGTTAGATTTATCAAGAAAAGCTACCAGTATGGTAGTGGTTTATACTTTATTATTTTCAGGCCGTTTGGCATTTATTCTGTTTAATTCTTGAGCTAGCCACTCTTTTATTTTATCTTGTTATGTTAAGTTGGCAGCTCTTGAGTCGAGACTGTTGAGTTTCGAGATATGTGCTTTCCTAGAGAGGAAGCTTATTATGATGATAGTGTATATGGCACTTATGACATTTGCATTATGAGTAGATGCTCACATTTTATTATGATTGTTATGCATATGTCTGATGTTGATGTGATATTGGGTATGGATTGACTATTATCCAATCATACCATTGATTGTATCGAGAGAGTTATTGATTTTATGAGTCCATGTGGGAATAGTCTATGTTTTCGTGGGTCTAATGATAGAGTAGCACCCACTTTGATATCTATGGTAGAAGCTAGAGTGCTTCTAAGTGATGGAGCCTTGAGCTATTTAGCTAGTATTATCGATACTTCTGTACTGGAAACTAGCTGAGTTGAAAGAGCTTAAGAGTCAGTTATAGGAACTCTTAAACTCAGGGTTTATTTACCCTAGTGTGTCCTCGTAAGGAGCACTTTGTTTGTTTGTGAATAGAAAGACAGTTCAGTGAGACTGTATATTGATTATCGAGAGTTGAATCAATTACAAAAAAAAAAAACAAGTATCAATTGTGTTGATTGATGATCTATACGATCAGTTGCTCATCCTATAAAGATTATGATTATGAAAGTTAGTTTTCTAGAGATTAGAGAACTATAGAAAGGATTATTTAAAACGTACTTTTCTAGAGAGAAAAGAAAAGAAATTGATGTATAGCCAAGTGCTATAGAAAAAAAAGAATGAGATTGAATTGGATAATAAGAGAATACAAGGGTGTATTGAACCTTGTATAACTATCATGTGATAAACATGTAAGAGAACTAATTTCTCAATAAATTGGAGGATCTCGTAATTGGAGAATAAGATTGATGTAAACCTTATGTATAGTATAAGTTAGTAAAGAGAACGAGATTCAAATGTTATATATATATATATATATATATATATATATATATGTTATGAAACATATCCCCCTAATGGTTGGAAGATTGTTCCTCAAATATTGGGAAGAAACCGCTATATTTTCAAAGATAGATTTGAGATCCGGTTAAATCCGTTGAAGATTCGGGATTAAGATAATCCTAAAATTGTTTTCAGGAGGCGTGATGGATATTATGAGTTTGTAGTCATGCATTTTGACTTAACCAATGCGCCTGTAATTTTATGGATCTTATCCATACTGTGTTCAAGAGGTACACCAATTCTATCGATGTTACGGTTAATGATGACAATCTGATGTATTCTAAGACTGAAGAGATGCATGATATGCATATGAAGGAATTTTGACATTATTAAGAAATCAAAAGTGTATGCCAAGTTCTCAAAGTGTGCGTTTTGGCTAAAAGAAATGGCATAATAGGCCATGTGTTATCAAGAAGAGGATTATATTGATTCCTCTAAGATTGAGGCAGTTAGTAACTGACCTAGACCGACTAGAGTGGCTGATATTCGCAGTCTTATGGGACTTGCAGGCTATTATCGACGGTTTGTGCAAGATTTCTCCAAAATTGCTTCAGCCTTGACACGATTGACTCGGAAGGGAGTTGATTCTGTATGGTCTGAGGATTGTGAAAGGAGCTTTGAAGAGCTCAAGAGAAGGCTTGTGACAACACCTGTTCTAGTGTCGCTTGACAGAACCGGTGGTCTGAACCGGTGGTTTGGGATGTGTGCTAATGCAACACGGAAAAGTTACAACTTATGCTTCCCGTCAGTTGAAAGAGCATGAGATGGTTAGAGCTCGTTAAAGATTATGACTGTGATATTCAGGATCATCTTGGAAAAGTCAAGTGTAGTGGTGACGCGCTCGAGAGAAAGTCTTCTCGGTTGTCGGTTTTGTCGGCCGTACCTTTGAGTTTGAGGTGGAATATGGAACAAGCTGAGATAGCATTTCTTACTACCAAGGTCACTGTGAGTGTGGCTATTTTAACAATGGGACCTACTTTGAGGCGGAGGTGATTGATGCACACAGAGGAGAGACTCTTTTTACGGCCGGTTTTAGAGAGGTTGAGTCGGATATTTTCGACCATTTTACCTTCTCTACGATAGTACTCTGACGTATCGTAAGAAGCTATGTGTGCCTTCAAGATCGACTTTTGAAAAGAACTGTTGGAGGAAGGTCATAGTTTTATCTTTTCTATTCATCCAGGTAGTACGAAGATGTACAGGGACCTGAGAGAGCACTATTGGTGGCCTGGGATAAAGTTTGAGATTGTAAAGTATGTGAGTAGGTGCTTGATTTGTTAGCAAGTCAAGGCCCTAAAGATCCATCGGGTTATTTTAACCTTTGAAAGTACTTAAATGGAAATGGGAGAAGATTTCCATAAGTTTTATCAAGGTTTGCCAAGGACGGTAAGGAATTATGATACCATTTGGATGATGGTGGACCATTTGATGAAAAACCGCACACTTTACTCTTGGAAGGATTATCTATCCAGTTAAGACTAGGGTACAGTTATACCTAAGAAAGATTGATAGGTTGTGGTGTGCCGGTGAAGATTTTATCAAAATGAGACACTCGCTTTGTCTCGAAGTTTTGGTACTATTTATGCACTTTATGGTTGAAAGTGTCATTCTCCCGCTCAATTGGATGAGAATGGAGAAAAGAGACTTTTTGGTACTCAAGTTGTAACAAATGACTAGCGAGTCTATCATTTGTTTAAAGAAAGGTTAAGGGTTAACCAAAGTTGACAGCAGGATTTGGTGTAGTCCGTTCAAGCGATAGTAGTGGATCTCGTATTCTTCAAGTGGCACCAAGGAAGGGTGTTATGGAAGTTGGGAATAAGGGTCAGTTGAACCCTAAATTTATTTGGCCTATCGAGATACTCAATCGAGTAGAAGTGGTAGCTTGTTGTTTAGCCTTACAACTTTCGTTATCGACCGTTTGTAATGTTTTCCATGTTTTGATGCTTCGGGAATACATGGTGAATCCGTTCCACGTGATTGATTATGAACTGGTTGTTTTGAATGCTAATAAGTCTTATGAGAAGGCACCCGATAAGAGCATTCGAACAAAAGTGATGAGAAATAAAAATGAATTTACTTGGTTAAGGTTCTTTGAAAGAACCAAGTGTCAAAGGGAATAACGTGGGAACGTGAAGATGAGATACAGTCAAGTACCCTCGCGTTATTCACTTAGTGAACGCACTTTTCGAGGACGAAAAGTCTTTTAAGGAGGGTAGACTGTAACGTCCCGTTTTTTTTAAGTGAAATTTTATTTATTTATTTTATTTATTTATTTATTTAATGTTATTTATTTATTTATTTATTTCAATTTAAGTATTTAGTTTAATTATTATTTTGTAATTTCGATTTTAGTAGTTAACTTCGACCGAAATTCGTTTTAATCGTTTTAATGCTCTAAATTCGTTTCGGTGACATTAATAATTATTAATAGGCCAATAAATAATTATTAATTACCTTTAGATTTATTTAAAAGCATCGGGTTTCGATTTAGAAGTCAAAAGTCAGAAAAGGACGCAACCGTCATTTTCCAATTTCTTAAAAATATCTTTTTACTATTCATTCTCTCTTTAAAAGTCAAAAATGACAATTTTCCTTCATATTTTTCATCCTCCTTGGCCGTAGCTCTCTTCTCCATTGATGAGAAGAAACTTTTTCTTCTCCTTTCTTCGTTTCTCGGCGGATCGTCGTGTTTTCGGTTGCGTTGGATTGGTAGGGACGAGGGCTACCTATCCAACCTAGCTTTTCTAAGTTTCCCGTCCTTTAAAGAAAGTTCTAAAAAGTAAGTTTTCAAAACTTTTTAGGTGGTTTTGTTCGTTTTTTATTATAAATGAGATTTGAAGTTGAAATCATGAATTTCTATCATAAAAAATGACGATTTTGAGCCCGGATTTTCGAAAAACACTATTCACCCGAAAACACTATTCACCCGAGACACTATTCATCCGAAATCACTATTCACCCGAAATTGCACATTTGTTCGCATATTAGTTGTGAATTGTAATATGTTGTGCAATTGATGAATTGTAGGTGCATTTGCTCGGTTGTTGAATTGTGAGAATCGAATATTTGGAGAAAATATTATTTGGCTAAGGTGAGAATAGTTAGAATTTAAAGTAATTATAGAAAGCAAATAAGTATAATGATTTATAGAATCGGAAACTAAGATTAGAATCCAATCTAAGGTTAGAGGATGTGAGATAGTGCCTTAGGATTTGAAGTTAATCCTTTAAGCGAGAAACTTAGGATTTCTCGATGAAAACCTCGAATCTTAGAAGATTCTAAGTTAGATTAGTTTCGGAGTTTAGAACTTTGGATCATTTGAAAGTTTAGGTTAATCGTTATGTTTTTGACCTTTACTTTTATTATTGTTAGCGGAGTTCGATCGATATATCGTTCATCCTGGGATTCTATCTATTTTACTTTATGCCCTTTACTTTATGTTCTTTACTTTATGCCCCTTTACTTTATGCTTGTTTCGGTTGTTTTATCATTTACATTTACTTTATTACTTTTGCAAGCATATGCAACCATATGCATAACATCTCGCATTATTGAAAAGAAAAGAAAGTGAGAAAGAAAAACGAAAGGTTAATGGTGGAATACGAGAAAGTCCACATTTCTTCCATGCATAAGTACTGGTGGGACATGATAATTGCCCACACTACTTTCATGCATAAGTACCTGTGGGACATGATAATTGCCCACACTACTTTCATGCATAAGTACTGTGGTGGACATGATAATTGCCCACACTACTTTCATACATAAGTACTGGTGGGACATGATAATTGCCCACACTACTTTCATACATAAGTACTGGTGGAATACGATAATTGTCCACACTACTTCATACATAAGTTTTGGTGGGACGCCATAATTGCCCACACTACTTCATACATAAGTATTGGTGGGACGCCATAATTGCCCACACTACTTCATACATAAATATTGGTGGGACGCCATAATTGTCCACACTACTTCATATATAAGGATAATGGTGGTTAGTATGTAAAAATCCACATTACCTCCACTTCATGCATAAACGGCGAATGCGTATCCTACGGGATGTATTCATTACTGTTATGCAGTTAATAAACGAGAAAGAGAATCGAGATGTTATATTTATGTAAAGTTTATTTATTTACTTTTCTTACTCATGTTATGACAAGTTAATGGATGAACAATTAGACTAAGCGTGCTAATTAGTATCATCACTTGGAGAATATGGAAATAGAATTACCTAGAGTTTGGAGAACTTTAGGATTGTTTGTGTTATTTAATTGGATACAAATCGAAATACGAGTTTGAGGTCTATTCTTACTTTTTATTCTTATTATTCTCACTGGGCTTAAGTTGTTAGCTCATGATATTACAAACATTTCAGGTAATGTTTGGGATCGTGGAAGAGGAGCTGGTGCGCGCTTGATCGAGAGGATGATGATTTTCGAGATGGACTATGTGTTATGTAAAAATCCATGTACATGGTTGTTTTGTGAACTTTATATCATTTTGATGATTTGACTTTGTAATTAGCTCATAAGAGCTTATTGTCGTTGATTTATGATTATAATCATTTTGAACTCCTGGATAGGAACTTAATGTTCCTTGTGTATTTTAGAATTTTGAAATTAAGATGTAAACAGGTTTTTGGCCAGCAAATTTTCAAACATAACCACGCCAAATTTTCTTAAAATAAAAGACTTCCGCTGTTTTCTCTGATTTAAATTATTTAAAAGTGACGGGTCGTCACATTTAGCATTCCTCATGTACATATATGGAAACATAAAACGAATAATACCAGACAATGCAAAGTACTGCAACCTTTACATGTCTCATTATTCCTCCCAATTTCGATTATGCAATATGATATGATATGAATTATGCTTTTGAATGCAAGTAAAGTAAATATAAACATTCAACATAATCGAAAGGGCATAAAGTAAAGGACAAAAAGTAAAGTGCATAAGGTAAATGGATCATAGATGTCCTTATGCATAAAGTAAATAAATAGGAATTTCGGAAGAACAATAAGTAAATCGAACTTCCGATACTTTGATAAAAGTAAGATTCTTATCTTAAACAAATGATCTTCACTTTCAAGGATTCTAAACTCCCAAATTAAAATCCAAGGTTCTAATTTCAAGTTCCTTTAACCATTCTATCTAAAAGTTTGGATCCTTAAACTTCTAATGATCCATTTTAATCTCCGAAATGATTCTAACTTAGAACTTTCAAAAGTTCAATGTTTCCCTCAAGAAACTCCAAAAGTTCTCATTCAAAGAACTAGCTCCTAATCCTAAGGTCACTAGCTCACTTTTCTTTACTCTTAGATTCGAATCTTAATCTCCACTTCCGATCCTACAAACCGTTCAACTTATTCGGTTTTTAAAACTACTTTAAATCCTATTTATTCTCAGCTTGGCCCAATTAGTTTTGCTCCAAATCTCGAATTTCCCACGAATCAACAACTGAGCAATCGCACCTACAATTCATCAATTGCACAACATATTGCAACTCATAACTAAGATGGGAACAAGTTTGAATTTTCGGATGAATAGTGTTTTCGGGTGAATAGTGTTTTTCGAAAATCCGGGCTCAAAATCGTCAAATTCCATGATAGAAATTCATGATTTTAACTTCAAAACTCATTTATAATAAAAAACGAACAAAACCATATAAAAAGTTTTGAAAACTTACTTTTTGGGACTTCCCTTAGAGAACGGGAAACTTCGAAAAGGTAGGTTGGATAGGTAGCCCTCGTCCCTACCAATCCAACGCAACCGAAAACACGATGATCCGCCGAGAAACGAAGAAAACCCAAAGATTTTCTTCCCTCCAATGGTGCTCACGGTGGAAGAAGAGAAAGATGAGATGAAATGGTCTTCATTTTGGTTAAAGTTGGGAATTTAAAGATGATGGAATAGTAAATAGATATTTTTTTAAGAAATTAGAAATGACAGTTGCGTCCTTTAATGACTTTTGACTTATAAATCGAAACTCGAAGCTCTTAAATTAATCTAAAGGTGATTAATAATTATTAATTGGCCTATTAATAATTATTAATGTCACCGAAGCGAAATTTAAAGTATTAAAACGATTAAAAAGAATTTCGGACTAAAATAACTACTAAAATCGAAATCACTACTTTTAAATCAACCTTAAATACTTTAATTAAAATAAATTAAAAAAAAATTCACTTCAAAATAACGGGACGTTACACTTTCCCACTTTTTAATATGTTATAGATAGATTATAGAATAGATATAGTGTAAAGACCCGACTCTTTAAAATAGTATTAAATAGGAAACGCAAGCAGAAGACTTGAAATAATAATTAAAACCTGTAATTCAATAGAAACATACTTTAATTTCAAAATAAAATCTGAAATCATATTGTTCAACGATGGGAAGCGCTTCCCTTTTTAAGTTCAAACATAAGGTAGGTTAACTCAGAAATCCATAAAGACAATAACTCATAAATAGCGTTGCTCAAAAGAGCTCATAAAATCCATAAGTAACGAAATGAAAATAAAGAAACAAGTCCATGGACTACACTGACTCAAGTCCATCCATCATCATCGATCTACTAATCACGCTGCACCAGCTCCACGGCCACGATCGCATCCCGTACTTGAAAGTGTAATATAATGAGCTGGAAACCCAGTGAAGATAAATTGAATAGAAAGTAACTTTAGAACACCAAATCCAAGCCGGATTTGTGTCCAACGAATCCTACTGTCTCTTAACTACCCAGTAATACTTCCGAAAGTAAAGTTATGCAATTCTTCCGAGGATAAAAGGGTAAGAAACACGGTTACAGATTATATAAATAATCAGGCTCCCAACTCCAAATAATCAGGGCATAATCATATGATAGAACTTTTAGGATAAATTATAGAACGAGTTAAGCTCCCAAAGTCTTAACTAATAATAAGAACAAATTCATAGAACCAAGAACATATGGTTTAGAACTTAGAACATAGAACGTAGATCATATAGCATAGAACATGGAATGTAGAACAAGAACATAGAACATGTGAATAATGTCAGATGGTGCAGCTCACGTAGTCTATGCACGATCCCATTATCTCACTCCAATATCAAGTAAAGCTCATGAAGCCTTTACTTTCTTGTCAAGAACCAATGCTCGCTCACGTAGTCGATGCATTATAGAACAGATCAAATGCTAGCTCACGTAGTCTAGGCTTTATAGAACATAGAACATGTAACATAGAACATGGAATATAGAACAGGAACATATAACATGTGAATAATGTCAGATGGTGCCAGCTCACGTAGTCTATGCACGATCCCATTATCTCACTTCCAATATCAAGCAAAGCTCACGAAGCCTTTACTTTCTTATCAAGAACCAATGCTCACTCACGTAGTCGATGCATTATAGAACAGAACCTCCTGGGTGAATAACGTCAGATGGTGCAGCTCACGTAGTCTATGCACGATCCCGTTATCTCACCAATGACATGCAAAGCTCACGTAGTCTAAGCAGTCTAAAATGTATATGTATCATAGCAATTATGAATAATACCAGATAATACTAGCTCACACAACTAAATATTATCTCATTATTCATCTCCTCCGTTAATGCTGCTCACGTAGTCAATGCATACCTCATGATACATATACCGAACCATGAATAATACCAGAAAATGCAAGCACACGTAGTCTATGCATTATCTCATTATTCATCACTGTGACGACCCGACACTTTTAAATAATTTAAAACAGAATTGGCAGCGGAAGTCTTTTATTTTAAGAAAAATTGGCGTGGTTATGTTTAAAAATTGGTTAGCCAAAACCTGTTTACATCCTAATTTCAAAATCTAATAAAACATAAGGAACATCAAGTCCCATTTCAGGAGTTCAATACTCATAATCATAAAGTAAAGACATTATGCTCTTATGAGCCAAATACAAATGTAAAATCACAAAAGTCTTTAAAGTTCACAAAAAAAAATACATAGACTTTGCAACCCATAGTCCATCTCGAGGTCAACATCCCTCGATCACGCAACACCATCTCCTCTCCCTCGACCTCTGGCCAGGGCATTACCTGAAATTTTTGTAATATCATGAGCTAACAACTTAAGCCCAGTGAGAATAATAAGCATAAAAAGTAAAGATAGACCTCAAACTCGCATTCCGATTTATGTCCAATTAATCTGACACAATCAATCCTATAGTTCTCCAAACTCTAGGTAATTTCATTCTAAACTTTCCAAAGGATGATATTACTAACACTCGTAGTCAAATTCTCATCCATTAACTTGTTACAACATAAATAAGAAAAGTAAATAAACTTTACATAAATAAAACATCTTAATTCCCTCTTATAGTTTTACTTTTCATTATGAAATATACAATTCTTTCTCCATGATATAATTCCACCGATAATATGCATGAAGGTAATGAAGACATCCCGTAGGATTCACATTCACCTTTTATGCATAAATGAAGGTAATGTTGACCGTAGGGTCCAATATTCTACCTTATGAATGAAGAAGGTGATGCGGACAATCCCCGTAGGGTCCAACATTCTCCCCTCCTTTTTCTTTCTCACTTTCGTTTCTTTTTCTCGCTTTCGTTTCTTTTTCTCGCTTTTGTTTATTTTTCTCACTTTCGTTTCTTTTTCTCGAAAGGTGATGCGGACATTCCCCGTAGGGTCCAACATTCTCCCCTTCCTTTCTTTCTCACTTTCCATTTCCATCAATGATATGCATGAAGGTAATGGAGACTCCCGTCGGATCCACATTCACCTTTTATGCATGACGGTAATGGGGACTCCCGTCGGATCCACATTCACCTTTTTGTTTCTCGCCTCCCTTCTCTTCCATTTCAATGATGTAAGATAATATGGTGCAAGATGTTATGGTGCAAGATGTAATGGTTATGCTTGCACATGCTTGCAAAAGTAAATAAAGTAAAGTGCGAATAATAAAGTAACCGAAACAAACATAAAGTAAAGGGGCATAAAGTAAAAGACATAAAGTGAATAAATAGGAAACTCCGGACGAACATTAAGTAGATCGAACTTCCGATACTTTAATAAAAGTAGATCTTATCTTAAACGATTAACTTATACCTTCCAAAATTCTAAACTTCCAATAATCCAACCTAAGCTTCGAAACGAATCTAACTTAGAATCTTCTAAGATTCAATACTTTCCTCGAGAACTCCTAAGTTCGCACTTAAAGGATTAACTTCTAATCCTAAGGGCACTAACTCACATCCCTCTAATCTTAGATTCAAATTCTAGTCTTAGTTTCAATTCTACAAACCATTATACTTATTTGCTTTCTATAGTTACTTGAAATCCTAACTATTCTCACCTTAACAAAAGTTGACTTCACTCCTAAGTCCGAAAGAGCGATCAAACGAACGATTCAAAAACACCTACAATTGAATTATATCACACAATCAATAAATTACTAACTAACGATCAAACAACAACTAAACGTACAAAACGATGAAAAACTCAACAAACCCCCCACAGAGACTCTCGGCCCTCTAAAGTAAAAAGGGCTTCGGGTTTGGTTTTCCGGCTTTTAGACAATTTAAAAGTGTTTCGAGTTGGTTTTAACCAAATTCGATATTCCCGATTTCAATGGGTATCGATAATTAGGGTTTTTGAACATTATGCCCTTTCCCGAAATGAATTTAAATAAACATTAATTCACTAATTTATAACCCATAATTAAACCCAAAAGGGTAAATTTCAAACGGGAAGGGTTTCGACTGAAACTCGGTTTTAGGGTTATAGGAAAGTTTCCAAAAACTCTCAAAACTACTCCCGTATTTACAAACACCGAGTTTCCCGACAAGAAATCGAAAGAAAACAAAGAAAACTCCATTAGAACATTATTTGGAGCTTAGGGTTTCAAGATAAACTTACCGAGAACTCCTTGGATCTCGAGAGAAACAGACGATGGTTAGGTGGAAATGGATCCTAGACTCAAGGGCTTTCCGATGTATCCAAGATCGAGTCGATCCGTCGAGAAATGAATGAAAACCGAAAAATCTCTCTTTCTCTCTTGGACTCACGGTTTGGAGGAAGAAAATGGTGATGATTTTGGTCAACTTTTGAGTCAAAGGCATTTTAAAGAGATGAAGTGAATAGTGTTTAGATATTTAGGAATTTTAGAAATGACGGATACGTCCTTTTTTGACTTTTGACTTATAAAATGAAACCCGATGATCTTAAACTATCCCAATGGTGATTAATAATTATTAATTGGCCCGTTAATAATTATTAGTACCATTAAAACGAATTTAAACTAAAAAGGTAATTAAAAGAACTCAAACCGAAATAAACTACTAAATTCTAATTTACCGATAAATAAATAAACTTTAATTACTTAAATTAAAATAAAATAAATAATTTTTTTTATCACAAAAATAACGGGACGTTACAATCACCAAGCAAACAAGTGTGATAGTAATGAATCGGAAATGCGGGAATCAAAATATTAAAGAGAGAGTCAATTTCGGAACCACTAATCCAATAACAATAATCAAGAGTAAGAGAACGAGTATCATTGATTAAGAACGGTAGCACGTATAGGCCCACAAGCCTATACATATAATTTAATCACGATAATCCTGCAAAATCGAATAATTTGTACTATAGACCCAATGCTGGAAGACCCAGTCTCAGTAAGAGCTCAATGTAATCAGAAGATCTTGATATCGTAAATAATCTCTAAGAGCATAAGATAACCATTACTGGGAAGGCCCGGTCTCAATAAGAGTTCAATGTAACCAGAAGATCTCGATAACGAAATTAAAACATCCAAGAGCACATGGTAAACATTCTTTAAGCGATAACCAAAGTAAACCCAATAGTTCATACTTAAACTCCCAAGAATTTTAAATCCATAATTTTCCATATTAATTCAATACTCCCGATTCCTATAAATTCACGAAATTAGCATGCTTGAATTCACTTAAATCCAATTTAACTTAACTCTCGAATCATACAAATCGTTCAAGTACTTGATTTCTAAATTTACTGTAAAATTCTATTTATCCTCACCTTTGGAGATTAGCAAACGATCAATAATCAAGAACCAGCTCTCAATTAATCAAAATCAAAGCCCCTAAAGTTGCTCGGCACTTGGAAAATAATTAATTAGCGAGAGAACCAGACAAAAATAGCGAAAACCGGCTTCAATTTCAAGAAAAACCATTTGAACCAGACTGAACCGGTTCGGGTGAACCGGCCAGCCGGTTCATCTGAACCGTTTCTTCCTCAAAAGAACTCCACGGATGCGGCTGATGGGAAGAAAAACGCAACCTCTCACCTTTCCGTTTTCCGGTGACTTTCAGGGCATCTAGGGGTGATTTCTGACAAGGAGATCGGATGGGGAGTTGCTTAAATACGAATGGTTCTGAGAAATGACGAACACGATCTCCCAAACTTCAAGGAAAACAATGGTCTCCGGCGAACTACGCAACCCAGAATCCGGTGAAACCACAACTGCTGCTACTCGTAAAATAAGAGGAAAATTTAGCTAGAAGTTTACTCAGACTGTTCGATTGAAAACCCAAAACAAAACCTGAACCATTACCTCTTCAAAACCGAAAAGAGAACACTTCAAAGCCATGTTTTCCGGTGAGCTTCAATCCCAGATTCCGGCGAGCTTCCATGGCATTCTTGCTGACTTCAAGGGGTGGTTAATGAGAGTAACTTTAGGGGTTTAAGGCTGGGTTTTATTGATGCTTGGTGAGGATTCCTTTTGACAGAAAACAGAGAAGAAAACGTGAGGGTTGACCGGCTGTTTCACGAGGGAGAGAGACGGTGGAGATCAGCTATGCACGAGGAGTAGATCCACGACTTTGAAATGAAACAAAAAAATAAACAAGGGACGGAGATAGCAAACGGAAGGAGAAGAGAGGAGAAGAATTGGTTTTCCTGGCCGGCTGCTTGCGGTTGAGAGAAGAGAAATTTAAAAAAAATAAAATAAAAGAACAAGTGGGAGGCGGCTGCTTGCGGTTGACAAAATATCCAATGTGGGGCCTTTTCTCTTCTCCTCCACTTAAAATTAATATTGTAATTTAGGGTTGATAAAGTAATTAAAACTAAAATTAAATTACACTACTCTTCACTAATTAACTAATAATAAGCTAAACTAAACTTGTTTATATAAATAACCTAAATTAATTTAATTAAAATAAATACTATAATAATAAATATAAAAAAAAAAAAATTACCTTGAAAATACGGGACGTTACATATAGATTTGAGCTTTTATAAACTAGTTTTTTAACACTACGTAAATTTCTACTATTATTTTTTCTCTTGATTTTAGTGAAATATTTGCACCACTACATAATAAAAATATATGATTATAAATTTTAAATTATCAATGAACAAAATGGTATACACTTTAAATTTATCAAAGAAAAAATGGTCTTCTTTTAAAATCAATTACATATATTCCCTAATCGATAAAAACTTATCCAAAATATATAATTTTAATATTTAATAAGTTTCTAACCATTTTTACATTTTTTTTATAAAAAATTAAATTGTATAGAATTCAACTCAAAATGATTAAGAGTACTCTTTGGCAAATTAAGTAGTCTATAAATGACTTATTTTAAAGCTAATAACCTATTGTATTCACTAAACAATTTCATCTAATTAACTACACAATATTATAACTCTTCAAATTTGAACATTTCAAGAAATATAAAAGTATTATCCTTAAAAAATATATTAAAGATAGCTAGATTAGTCAGACACTTGCTCACTTCATTTGAGGTCAAAAATTTCAGTCTCTCATCCTCCATTTGAGTCTCACCTCCCAGTCCCTGCGCCTCTTCGAAACATGACATATTCTATATAAATAGATTGGAGGAAACATATGAATATTTTTTTTATTTCATGTATTCACAATTAGTTAATATCATTTAATCACCTAATTAACAATTAGTAATGAATGTTATAGTGGTGAGGATGAATAAACAGAACAACATGATCCTTCTTTTTACTTTTGTAAGTTATGATAAGTAAGTAACTCCTAAATAATGTAATGATATTCATCTTACTTGATAATTAAACTTCTTTTATGTTATAAAATAAAAAACTATTGATTTTTTAATAAATATAAATATAAAATTTAAAATGTATAAAATTATTAAAAAAAAACACTTCTTCAAGATTGGACCTAGATTAAAGATATATTTTTCAAATTATGATCAGAATAAAGATATTTATAAAAGTTTGTTAAATTAAAATATTTTTTTTCATGATTTAGATGTTATGAATATAAATTAAGAGAGAAATTGGTGGTTCTATTTTGAATAGTAAAAAAAATCCATTTCATGTACGATTATTTTATTAAATATAATTTTTAATGAATTACTAGTTTTCAATTTCTCAAATATTTTTCTTAATATTTTTTTATACTTATAAAATGGTAAAAATAGTATTTAAAATTTTAATAATACTTATTAAAACAAATAGTTTTTATTTTTTAGATTTGTTTTAAATAATTATGTTATTTTATATGGACTTTAGTGACTAAAATAATTTATTTAAATTAAATTGATTGTTCAATTCAGATAATATAATTTTATCATGTAAATTGAACATATAATTTTTTTTTAATATAAATTAATCACTAAATCAATAAAAAAATATATAAAAGAGTAGATGGATAGATGGATCAATTAAAATAATAATTTTATATATAAATTTACTATGTAAAATTTATTGAATATTTTTATCACTTGCTAATAGAGTAGTTATTAATTAAGAGCAATGACATTATAGAAATTAAATGGATTTATAAGGGGCTTAAACGGAAATCAAAAGTTTTTCCTTTCAAGCCATTTTTTAATATAGTATAGTTTTTTGTTATGTAGATTTTGTCTTAGTTTTGAATCTTCATCTATTCACACCCTATTTGTCCTTTTGTAACGACCCGTTACCAAGTAAGGGTATTTTGGTAATTTCCCAAATCTCAAAATTAAAACCACAAGTTTTGATATGAATCATGGAGCACAAGACAAGATAGACAAGCTTAGGATGGTTCAAGGGCCAATGACAAGATCCAAGACCAAGAAATTGCAACAAGCTTTGAATATCCATTGTCAAGCATACATGAGCAAACTCAAGGAGACTTTTGAAGATTGGAACATTGAGGCTGAGGAAGAAGACTTCAAGCACTTCAACTTGTGGCATGTGCAATTGGAAGAAGAATTTGGACAAGTTGTGCAATCAGATTCAAAGAATGAAGCTTAGAGAGAAAGTTGCAAACTTTCCATATTTGACAACTTTCCTTATTTGAGTCTTCTATTTATTTTATGCATTTAGGGATTTTGTATAATGTTTTCCATGGCCAAAGGACATGTTTTAGGCCTTTTATATTCAGTTTATATGTTTGGAAAGGATTAGGAAAGATATTATTCTCTAGAGAAGATTTTCCACAAAATCTGCCAATTTCACATAAGGCAAGTTTTGGGCAGATTTTGTGCTCCTTGTAATCCGAATTTCCTAGCTTATTTTTAGGGTTTCTTTGCCTATTTAAAGGCCTCATTTGTAACCCTAAAGACTCAGAATTCATTTGATAATAAAATTGCTTTTTGCTTTGCTAAAATTGCTTAGTTTTGTAGCCTTGTTCTTAGGTTGCATGTTTTAGGAACATTCAAGCAAACCTTGATCTAGTTTGTTTGTGAATTGTTTCAATCTTGAAATAAGAACAAGTTCTCTTATTTCAAGGTCTTTGATCATTGGAATAATCTTCTTTTCTTGTTTTTCCAAAGGTTTTACCTTTTTGTTCATGGGGTTTTAGGATTTGCATCTAAGGGGTTCTTTGTGCATCAAAGGGTTTCTTTATCAATTTCCTAGGGTTTCATATCAAGTTTACTTTAATATTTTTAGATGATGTTGATCGTCTCGTTATTACGATTCCAACGCAACTGACGGATCATCATTCGGAGTTCCGGTGAATGAGTTATGATCGTTTTAGTGTAGTGGCATTTTCGTAATTATCATAACTCGGGATTAAACCCTAAAAATTCATCTTCTTCTTCCCTAATCCGAAAACCAACCTCCATTAATCTTCTTTTCTCCAATTTTCGCCCAAATTAATTTCTCCAGAGTATTTTGGCCATAACTCCCTCATCCGAACTCCGATTTACGCAAGTAAGCTGTCTATCTTTATTGGTTTTTTGTTCTCTTTCTTTTGAGTATAATTACGTATTAATCTGAATTCTCTGTAAAATGTTATGAGCCAAAAAACCAGTTCGGATCCATTAGGTTTTTATCCGATTTTGATCGATTTATTTTGTAAATTTTTCGTATAGATGTAGAAAAGCTTTTCCTTGCAGTGAGGATGAGATTTGAGAAAGGTTTATTCAACTTACAAGAGAGGTTGTGAGATTTCTTGGAAAGAAGATTTTTAATTCTTGAAAAAAATTCAAGAATCTAAGGTGAGAGTTTTGTTAATCTTTGATTAATTTCATGTTTCTTTTTCTGCTTCTTTATAAGTATAATTAGAATCTGGTTTGTGTGGTTTGAATGATTTAAAGTGGGTAAATTTTATAAGCATGTTTGGTGATGGTTGATAATATTGTTTTTGGGAGCTAAGGATTATAAAGATTAAGTTGCATGCATGCTTGGAATTATTCTTTTGATATTAAATTTTGGATTTCTGACTGGATGGATTATTCTGAAGTTTGGCTTAAGTTTTAGCCTCGTTTTGGGTGTTTTAAAGAGTGTTTAAGCTGCTGGAATTTGACATTATTGTAGTGGGATCGATAGAGCCTTAGGTGGAAATTAGTCCAGTCGAACCCCTTTTCTTGGGAGTTTAGGTGAGGGATTATTTTTGGAAGGTTCTTAAGTGTGTCTAGATGATTTAGGGGATGTTTAGAGGCCTAAAAAGCTGCTGGAAAATTTTATTAAAATTTCCTTATCGGTTAGCGCCGAAAAAAAAAGTAAAACCACACTAGTTAAGCTAGTTTAGCTTTTTAGAGTGGGTTTTCTTTGGGGAACCGTCTTGTGAGTTAGAGATCTAATTTTAGGTATTTTTAGACCCTTTGAACGCTGTAATTACATTGATTTTCCAGATTTTGGAATTTTCGAGATTTAGCCTATTTAAGGTCAGTTTTAGGAGGAAACGGGTTTTTCTGGGCTAGAAACTGAACCTAGGCTTTGTCAAGCATTCTGGTAGTGATGCTTTTAGATAAATCATATTGTTTTGGTGCCTTAAACAATATGGTTGGAGGTTCGCACTAAGTAGGGCCATACTTAGTGAAGAATATGCCATTAAGTGGATAGTTATAGTTGTGCACAACATAATATCACTTAGTGGGGCAGGTTCATTCTATTTGATCAATGGGAAAGAATATACAAGTAGGTTCGCTTGTGTGTCTTGCTAACACATAAGAAGAATACCTCAAAAGGTTGAAACGTTGAAACACGTGTTTGATGCTTTTGAGCGAGAAACTCACTTTTGTTTGCGGACATTAGTTGAGTTAAGGCATTGTGTAGAAAATTGAACTTCTTTGGAGTTGAGAGAACTTCTTTGGAGTTGAGAGAATTTCTTTAGAGTTGAGAGAAATTCTTGGAAGTTTTGAGGTCGATTACGGACTTAAGGAATTTAGAAAATTTCTCATGGCATTGCTCTTAAATTAACATTATTCTCATTGGGCATAGCCCCATGATGCTACACTATTTTTTTTTTTCAGGTAAAAAGAAGAAGAAAGCTGGCAACTGACGATGTCTAGTGATCGGTGGTTCGGTTGGGAGGATTTACATGCCGACAATGAATATTTCTTCTCTTTTATTTATTTGGGATATTTTTGGTTAAATGACTTTAGTTCATTTTGTTATTTGTTGTTTTAAAACATATTGAAACTTGATGAGATTTTAGATTGATGTTTTGTTTTTATTATGGATTTTGGTATTTAAAATAAGATCGATTGAATGTGAAACATTCTAAATTTGATTTAAATGAGAAGAGTTTTTGTTAAATTTTAGCTTCCGCTGTTATTATTGAGATTTCCATGTTTTTGAAATTTGGGGTTGTTACACCTTTCTTGTATATATAACGTATTTCCCAGGGTCACTTGCATATATCATTTGGGTTCAACAAAACAAAAACAAATCCACTTTCACCCAAGGTGTTAAAAGTCGATGTCGGTTGAGATGTCGAGGTTCAAATATACGGATTTGTCGACGGAGTTGTCGATGTCGACGGATATTACCATAAAAATTACGAAAACGATGGAAATTTAGATGAATTTTTAGATTTTATTAATAAAACTTTTATAGTAACTTAAATAAGTTATAATTTTTAATTTTTAATGTTTATAGTAAAAAAATATAAATAACATATGTAAATTTATATGTATAAATGATATCAAACACCAATATTTTAATTAAAAAAAATGTGAAATCACTTAATTAACTTTGTAATATATATCTTAAAGGAGTAAAAAACTAAAAAGAGAGATTTTTATATATATATATATAAAAAGGTTAAGATAAAGTTAAATAAAAACTAAAAATTAAAATATGGGAAAATTTAACTTGAGAGAATGTGTAAGAAGCTAAACAACTTATTTTAAATATCTAGGAATTTTCATTGAAAAATTATAGAAAATAAAAATATAGAAGAATTTGCAATGGCAAGCTTGATTATCCATCTTAAAGCTTATAGAGAAATTGTGCTATTGACAAAATCCCACATCGGAAGTTAGTGAGAAAAGAGGAGCCCCTTACCTCTATAAATAAAGTCATCAAACAATTTCCCTGTTGGCATCTGACAAAGCTTGGGCTTGATAAACTAACATGTTTGGAAGGCCCACGAAAAAAGTTCAAAAAATTTATATTTGTTCTAGCGATATTTAACGATATCATCTGTATTTCGTGATATATCGTCGATATTTTAAGATATCGCGATATATCGTCGACTAGGGGAAAGATATCCTTTTACCCCTTGTCGACATGTCGCACCTTCATTTGAGCGACATGTCGCTCGATATGTCGAGGTTGTCTTCGACTTTTAATTCCTTGCTTTCACCAAAAGAAATACTTTAAATGATAGTACTTGAGAAACACAAAATAATGGTTTGAGTAATAAACACTTCACGCAAACATAATCCAAAAATACCAAGAGGTTTTAAATGGGATTCATCTTACCTATACAAATCATTTTGAATCAAAGATTGAGTGAATACAAATGAACGTGGAAACGATATGATGAAACAGTTCCATACTAGAGTAGAACAGTAAGCAAAAACCTTAAAGTTTGCCTTACGTTAAATTCTGTCTCTAATCAGCCCAAAAATATTACGTTAAATTCGATCTCTAATCAGCCCACCAATATGTGAAGTCACAATCGCTCAAAATAAGACAAAGTGCAAATTTGAATGCAATGCAAGAAAATTTGATCTAAATTTCAAAGGTTAGAGAGTAATTTCCTCACATAATATAAAGAAAAACGTCATTTCGATAAAATCACAAAATATTATCCATTTCAGGGACTATCGAGGAGACTGTAATTTCTGACAACTTTAAATCAACATAATCATCGATAAGATATCAAGAAAATCATCAATTCAAAGGACCGTAATTTTAACATCCAAAGGCGGAGCCACGTTGGGCCCGGGGGCACATGCCCCCCTCTCAATTTTTGAAATTTAATACATAAACCCCATATTTAGAGTTTGTTGTGATTTGTCTAATGACCTTTCAATCGAGATGGTGATGTATGTTTCATGTTTGAATCTTGCTAGTCCCCTAAGTCATCCTCGTGTTATTATTTTAATTATTATTATTTTATCTATATTTTAATTATTACTAAAGAACTGTAGGATATGAGATACCCTGTGGATGTTCAATAGTTAAGAGGAGTCTCATTTTAGTGGGAGGGAACCTTGACTTGCCTACGCAGGCATCGTTCTTGCCATACTAATATACCATGGCATCGAAATAGTGTTTTAAGGTTTTAGAATTTCATTAAATGTGCATTCATGCATCACATTTAATAGATGTCAAAAGTATGAATGATTGTCATGTAAAGTTATATTACTAAAGCATGTGTTTATTTATTTACAGCAAATTATGTCGAACTCTTTGATTGCTCTTCTTGCTACTAAAAAACTGGAATGGTGAAAATTTCGCCACTTGGAAAAACAGCTTCAATACCAAACTCATTACATTATCATAGACATTGATCCATCATGGGGTACCTAAAATAACAAAAAAAAGTTTTTCGCTACCCCGGCATACCGACATGGCAAGGGCTCGATGTCTCTAGTGAAATCATATATAGGATGCTTTGATCGCCATGATTTTTTTTATAGTTAAGCATCACTAATAAGGACTCCCGGTAAATTTTAGTCTTTTTTTTTAATGTTTTCACATTTTTTTCTCTATTTTAAAAAAAATTTCCATTATTTATTTATTAAATAATTCATAAAAAAAGTTATATGTCCAAAAAATGAAACTTGGTTTTTAAACTCATTACATTATCCTAGACATGGATCCATCATGGGGTACCCAAAATGACAAAAAAAGGTTTTCGCTTCCCCGGCATGCCAACATGACACAGTCTCTATGTCTCCAACGAAATCATATCTAGGATGCTCTTATCACCAAGAAATTTTTTATGGTAGTTAAGCATTACTAATAAGGACTCCTGGAAATTTTTGTATTTTTCGCTAATTTTCTATTATTTATTTATTAAATAATTCATAAAAAGTTATATGTCTAAAAAATATAAAACTCGGTTTTTAAACTCATTACATTATCCTAGATATGGATCCATCATGGGTACCCAAAATGATAAAAAAAAAAATTCGCTACCCTGGCACGCCAACATGACACGGGCTTGATATCTTTGACGAAATCATATCTAAGATGCTCTGATCACCATGAAAATTTTACTGGTAGTTAAGCATCACTAATAAGGACTCTCGGTAAATTTTAGATTTTTTTGGTATTTTTCGTTATTTTTCATATTTTTCCATTATTTATTTATTAAATAATTAATAAATAAAAAAGTTAGGGTAAAATACAATTTTGGTCCCTGAACTTTCACTCGAATTTCATTTTCGTCCCTGAACTTTGAAAACTGACGTTGTTGGTCCCTGAACTTTGAGAAACGTACTTTTTTTGTCTTTCCGTTAAGTTATATGTTAGTTGACCGTCAGTCACTTGCTAACTAATATGGTAATTTTTTATGACATGTCACGCTGACGTGTCAAATTTTGAATGTTGTGGCATGTTTAAAACTTTTTTATTAATATTTCTTTTCTTTTGTGGCATTTAATATTAGTTTTTCATCTACTTCTTCCCTCTCTCTTCCCCACCTACCTTATTCTTCGTGCATTCTCGCTCCATGATTTCTTCCAATGGTTTCTTCTTCACCTCCATTTAAATCCAGAAAAAATGGCTCTATGGTGGAAGATTAAGAACATTTATACACATTTTTTAATTGCATTTAACTTTAGATATTGTAATTTTCGTGGGTTGGGAATTTACCCATTTTCAAATCCCCAATTTCAAAGAACGCATATGAACCTTTGAGCAATGAAAAACTAAAAAATGTTCATTAGTTGGAGATTGGAGACTTCTCCTTGTTTAGATTGTCTTTGGAAGTGGTGCCTTTTGTTCTTAGAATATGGAATTGAACTTGTAAAAAATGTCATGACCTATCTTTTTTATTTGTAATAATTTTCTATCTCTCAGGCCAAATAAGGATTAAGAAATGGAAGGTTATTTTTGGAATTTCATATGACACAATATAATTTTTTAGCAGAAAAAGTTGAATGATGAAATATTTCTTAAAGTTCATTTGGAGAGACAACCCATAAAAACCACTTCAGATCTCCATTAGTCTAACTTCAGATCCTGCTAAAAAAACCTCAATACTTTGGATTAATGCCTCTAATGGTTCTTCTACAATCCAAGAGCAATCCATTCTTTTTAATGCTTATTGAAAGCAATAATTTTAATTAAACCCATAAACTTCATAGTTTTGAATCATAAACAAAGATCCATTTATACACATCTTACTTTCAAACCAAAACAAATATTTTTATACACATCGTACCCATAAACAAATCATTCTTCTTCTTTTTTATCAATTCCAAAACTTACTTTCAAACCAAAAGAAACCTTTATAAAAAAACATGATATTTATAAGTTTATATAACCTGGGTCTTTTCCAATCGTCCTCAATTATAAAATGAGTATCTCCAAAAGTTTGGCAAGCTCTCACTAGGGAATAAAGAATATACATTTTAATGTCTTTCCTCTTTTAATTATCCCATCAACTATGATTTGTTTAAATTTTTTTAATCCAATTGAATGTTCAATTTTGTTAATAATCCCAAGTTTTCAATCTCTGTTTCGGACGTTGGTTTATCTTTATTTCCCTCATCATGCTCTTTGTTGTTCCCTTTCATGTCTTTGTTTTACCTTCTCTTTGAAAGAAAAAAACGGATTTATTCTTGAAGTTCCAACAATGGCGTGGATCAGGACGAAGAAGATGAAGGGGAGAGAGTAAAAGTGGAGATGATAAATATAAAGCAAATATTTAAATGCAAGAAATATTAATATAAAATATTAAACATGTCACATCATTTAAAATTTGACACGTCATCATTCCACGTCATAAAAAAAATACTATATTAGCGAGTGACTAACGGTCAACTAACAGAAAACTTAACACAATGACCAAAAAAGTACATTTCTCAAAGTTCAAGGACCAAAAACGTCACTATTGAAAGTTCAGGGACGAAATGGAAACTTGAGTTAAAGTTCAGGGACCAAAATGATATTTTAACCAAAAAGTTATGTCCAAAAAATATGAAACCCGGTTTTTAAACTCATTACATTATCCTAGACATGGATCCATCATGGGGTACCCAAAATGAAAAAAAGTTTTTTGGCACGCCGACATGACAGAGCTCGATGTCTCCAATGAAATCATATCTAGGGTACTCCGATTGCCATGAAATTTTTTCTGGTAGTTAAGCATCACTACTAAGGACTCCCGGTAATTTTTTGAATTTCTCGGGATATTTCAAATATTTTCGCTATTGTTCTATTAGTAGAAAATTGATGTAGGGGTCACTAGTCTGAAGTTGTAAAGGTGATTACAATCTGTGGTGGAGATGGTTTGGATAAAGGAAGTTATGGTACTTAAGTTTTTGGATAGATTTTTTTTTATTTAGTTTATATTTCTCAGATTTAGGATTTTGGGTTGGTAGTTTTTTTTAGGCAATGTTTCGGCATTGATATTTGGGATTTGAGTCCTTAGAGAATGAGTCTTTATAGTTGGCATTGAAATCAGCACGAGTATTGGGTATTGGTAACAACATTTTGGCTCTGACATACGTAGCGAATAAGTTTCCACTAACATCTACAGTAACATCGGAATCATCATTGTTTTCGGTTTCACACTTTGCACTAACATTTGCAGGGACATCCATATCGTTTTCGCACTAACATCGACATCGACATTTGGGTATTGAAATTGATATTGGAATTGGTATCGACATTATTAGTATTGGATTCGACAATGCTAGTATTTGGTATTGAAATTGATATTGGTGCTGACATCAACATCATGTTTTCGTTTGACTTTGACATTTCATTTTCGTTGTTCTTATGCTTCCGATGTTTATTTAGCAAACTCTCGATGCTCTTAATGTTAGTTGCATCATGAGTTTGAGAGAGGGTGCTAGATTAATTATTATTTTAAGTTTATTAAATGTAAGGGTAGAATAGTAATTTATATTTTCTTATTAGTATAAAAAGTTTTTTGTATCATAAGTTAGGAATGCAACGATATATCTTGATGAACACCGATCCTCGGCCTATGTGTGGGACTTCATGTAAATGCATTTTGGGCGTCAACGTTCAGACATTTTTGTGATTACCCCCTATGTCTTAGTATTAATATCGACCCGCATACTTGTAATTATGTGGCGGCCAGGGCTTGTTTTGTCTTTATTTTAGCCTTGTTTTGTTGGTATATGGTATGGAGGTTTTTATGCTTTTGTATTCTTGTTTTTGGGGTTTATTGCTCTTGTTTATATTGTCTTATCTTTCATTTATATTTTGAAATGGGCTTTTGAGCCATATTTAAAAAGAAAATTCATATACTTTTTAAAAATACTGACATTTCGAAATATTACATAATTTTTGCTATTCAATTTTTTTTCTTGTTTTAGGTGATCGCAAATGTAGCATAATAATAAAGTAATTACAAATATATCAAATTATTGAGCATGTGAATTAGTGATTATCACGATTGACATATAAATCAATGGTTATAACGTGAAACAATTTATCATAGTCAATGAGTCATTAATGTAAATTAGTGATTTGCTTGTTTTTAAAGAATAAGATATTTGCAGATCCTTTTTAAAATGTTATTCAGTGACAATTTCCAAATTTTTGTATTATGTAATCAATGTTTCAAGCATTCTTCTGTTTGACTCGTAACAATTGTATCATTATTGAAATGACTGATTTGAAAGTTGATGTTGTTCTTATAACATAGTTTTGAAATTTATTTCACGAACTTAATCAAATTTCTTGTCTCTGTTTATCATCAAGGATGTTTGTGGTGGATGAAACTACTTCTTGATAAGCAATTTCAACCTCAAGTCACAATGATGCACAAATATTGTATATTTCTTTTTCTTTTTGTCAAAGATTGGTTGATTTTATTTCCAGATTTTAAGAGCTAAAAATTGATAAGAGGAATGAATTCACTTATAATATTACTTTCATTTTAGAAACAACATGGAAAGAAACCCACTTGTATATATATTTTCATCAGATAATGATCTATTCCAAATAACTAAAGCAATTCATCTAGCCTTTTCTTTTAAGTTGTAATTTTTTATAAAGAATATTCATTCCAAATTTTTAATGAAATAAACACTTTCTTGAATGGATTAATTCTAGACCTCACAATGGTGCTCACATTCTTAAGGTTCTGATTTTCCATTTGAAATTACATGAGGTCAATCCAAGTTCTATGTGCTTAGGGTAAATATTTTATTTATATATGATATCAATTTTGTTTTTCCTTTCTAATTTTAGTTATGGGCAAGATTTTCTACTTCATCTAAATGCATAGCTGAGCTTTGAAATACATATTTTTCTATTTTAAACTCTGGGTATTATTGTTGAGCTTTTTATTTATTAGAAGTTTGATTATATGTGTTGATGTTTTATTAATTTGTACGGCTATAAAAAATCATATTTAAATTGCAGATGATTTTTATTTTTCATTGGAGTGTTGTTTTTGTATGGATTTTCCAAATAAAGCAAAGCGAGAATTGATTGTGAATTTGCTTTGTGCATATTCCATAAAAACACCTTGATTTTCTTTCCACAACAACTTAACATTTCCTTGAAAATGAGACCATTCTTATGATAAAGAGTTTGAAAAACTATGCTTTGAAGAGAAAGTGTCCCAAACTCTTATATCATGGATTGAGCCAGGAAACATGCTCTGAGATATGGGAGGTTAACAAAATCCTCCACTTAACCATCTTTAAGGTTTTTTTTAAGAAAGTCGGATTCTAAACGCACAAGGCTTGATCCCAAAGTGTGAGGACTTTTTTTTTTCTCGATTTTAGAGAGGGTAGAGTTTCAATCTCCATCCTCACGATTATATATGAAGTGAGTTTTTTCCAATCTACTAGTGTGATTTGGGTAGGTAACTTGTCAACCAGGGCATAGCCCATTAGTTAAGACATGTAATTCCACAATCTTGAGTGTGGTTCAATCTCCACCTCAATACTTTGTATAAACAAAGGGATTGAAGGATTTTACTCTCAATTTTTTTAGAAGAATAATCTTTGGTACAATTTTTTTGAATAAATTATTCGTCATGCTATTACAGTTGTTATGTGCCACCACCATTGACTTTGACTTGAGATTAATAAACTATGTATTAAACAAACTGACGATTTTTTTTATACAGTTTAATTTTAGTCCCTATATTTTAGTTTTTTTTTTGACAAATTCTATATTTTAGTTAAATCTTATAAATAGTCATTGTAGATTAAGTTTAAAATACACTTTACGATAACTAAATATTCTATACATTAAATTTTATTAATTATGATTTTAGTGCACTAATTTTATTAACAAAATTCTATAATTTTAAAATAAAGGGTTATATACACTACAAGAAATGTAGTGATTAGCGATGCAATTTTAGCAACGAAATGCGCCTCTATTTGAATTTAGCGACGAACTTATAGACGAAATAGTTGATCACCAGAAAAGGCATCGCTTGTTAATATTAACGACGAAATGTATCGCTAATAGCGGTAAAAAAATAATGAGACGCTAATAAAGTGTTGACTATTTAGCGACGAACTCTATTGCTGAAGTGTAACGTCCCGTTATTTTGTGATAAAAAAAAAAAACTTTTAATTATTTTATTTTAATTTGAGTAATTAAAATTCATTTATTTATTATTAAATTAGAATTTAGTAATTTATTTCATTTTAATTCCTTTTAATGGCTTTATTTATTTAATTACGTTTTAATGGTGTTAATAATTATTAACGGGCCAATTAATAATTATTAATCACCATTGGGATAGTTTGAGATGTTCGGGATTCGTTTTTAAGCCAAAAGTCTTAAAAGGGCAAAGTTGTAATTACCCAATTTGCAAAATATCTAAGGTTACTATTTGCCTTCTTCTTTAAATGAAGCCTTGACTAAAAATTGACCAAAATTTTGCTCATTCAATCCTCCCAAAACCGTGGCTTCAAGAGAGCAAAAGAGAGAATTTGGCTTTTGTTCGTTTCTTGTCGGATCGGCTCAATCTTGGATATTTCGGAAAGCCCTCAGGTCAAGGATCATTTTCCACCTAGCCATCGTCCGTTTCTCTCGAGATCCGAGGAGTTCTCGGTAAGAATCTCTTCAAACCCTAAGCTCCAAATAGTGTTTTAATGGAGTTTTGCTTGTTTTCTTTCGATTTCTTGCCGTGAAACTCGGTGTTTGTCAATTCGGGAGTAGTTTTAAGTGTTTTTGGAAACTATTCCATAACCCTAAAACCGAGTTTCAATCGAAACCCTTTCCGTTTGAAATTTACCCTTTTGGGTTTGATTTTGGGTTAGAAATTAATGAATGAATGTTTGTTTAAATTCAATTCGGGAAAGGGATTAATGTTCAAAAACACTATTCATCGATACCCATTGAAATCGGGATTATCGAATTTGATTAAAACCAACTCAAAACGTATTTGAATTGCCAAAAAGCCGAAAAACCAAACCCGAGACTCGTTTTTGATGTTAGGGCCGTGGGCCTCTTTGTGGGTTTTATTGGGTTTTCGTTGCTTTGTATGTTTAGTAGTTGTTTGAATGATAGTTGGTTTCGTTATTGATTGTTACGATATAATTCGTTGTAGGTGTTTTCGAACCGCGTGGTTGATTGCTCTTCCGGTGTTTAGGAGCAAAGTCTTCACTTTTATTAAGGTGAGAATGATTAGTATGTAAAGTAACTATAGAAAGCAAATGAGTGTAATGGTTTGTAGAATCGGGAACTAAGATTAGAATCCAAACTAAGATTAGAGGAAGTGAGTTAGTGCCTTAGGATTTGTAGTTAATCCTTTAAGCGAGAAACTTAGGATTTCTCGATGAAAACCTCGAATCTTAGAAGATTCTAAGTTAGATTAGTTTCGGAGTTTAGAATGGTTCAATAGAAGCTAAAGGATCCAAGACTTTGTTAAAGAACGGTTGATTGATCCTTGGATTATTGAAGGTTTAGATTAATCGTTATGTTTGATTCTTTACTTTATTAATGGAGTTCGATTCATTTATCGTTCGTTCAGAGTTTCCATTTATTTACTTTGTGTCCATTACTTTATATCTTTTACCTTATACCCTTACTTAATGCCTTTTTACTTTATGTCTGTATCGTCTACTTTAATTTTGCATTTTATTTATTTACTCCAATTACATCATATTACATCATAACATCTCGTATCATGAAAAGAAAGTGAGAAAGATATGAAGGGGGAAGAATGTTGGACCCTACGGGGAATGTCCGCATCACCTTCATAGAAAAAGAAAGAAAGTGAGAAAGAAAAGAAGGGGGAAGAATGTTGGACCCTACGGGGAATGTCCGCATCACCTTCAGAAAAAGAAAAGAAAGTGAAAAAGAAAATGAAGGGGGAAGAATGTTGGAGCCTACGGGCAGTGTCCGCATCACCTTCATAGAAAAAGAAAAGAAAGTGAGAAAGTAAAGGAGGGAGAACGATGGATCCTATGGGATAGCCCACGTTACCTCCTCATGCATAAGGGCGTATGCGAATCCTACGGGATGCTCTCATGCATTCATACATATGATCGATGAAAGAGAGAATTGAGATGTTTAATATGATGCAAAGTTATTTACTTCTATTACTTATGTCATAATATTGTTGATGGATGAGTATTGACTATGATTTTAGCAATATCATCCTTAGAAAGTATAAAAGAAGTCTACCTAGAGTTTGGAGAACTTTAGGAGTAGATTGTGTTAGTTGAATTGGACACAAATCGAGAGTTTGAGGTCTATCTTTACTTTTTATGCTTATTATTCTCACTGGGCTTAGTTTGTTAGCTCATGATATTACGACCAATTTCAGGTAATGCCTTGGCTAGAGGTCGAGGAGGAGGAGGTGGTGCTGCGTGATCGAGGGATGCTGACCTCGAGATGGACTATTGGATTTGTAAAGTCTATGTTTTATTTTGTGAATTTTAAGGACTTTGATTATTTTGTATCATATTTTGGCTCATAAGAGTTTCTGGATGATGTTTTTATGATATTATATATTTGAACTCCTGATTTGGACTTAAAGTCCATGAGATTTTATTAGATGTGAAAATTAGGATGTAAACAGGTTTTCGGCATGCCAATTTTCAAACAAAACCACGCAAATTTTTCGTAAATTAAAAGACTTCCGCTGTTTTCTCTGATTTTAATTTATTTAAAAGTGTCGGGTCGTCACATGAAGATAGAGACACAATGGCTTATTACGTCTCTCTTTTAGAGACTCAATGAGTCGCTAATATTAGTGACACAGTTATTCGCTTATATTAGCGACGAATTGCATCTTTATAACAGAGACATATTGGTTCTCTAATAAAGTCAACTGATTGACTTTAGCGACGAACTTCATCTCTAAAATAAATATTAAAAAATGATTCAAAAAATTTATAGAAACATATTGCGTCGCTATTTTAGCCTTTTTTTTAATTAAAAGAAAATAATAATTAAAAACAAATATTTTAATCCAAAAATATATCCCAAAATAAGATAATAAGATAATAAAATATAAAAAAAAAAACTAGAGAGGGCTCGTATTCTCAGAATCTTGATGCTAAGAAGTAAACTCAGAGCCGACATCCCTATTCAGGCTCATCCATGCCCACATTTGAGCCGCTAACTCATCATGTTGAACCTGAAGATGATCTTGGCGGGCCGGTTGATTGCACATCTTGTTATCTTCCATCTGTAGGCGTAATGCTTCGTTCTCTTGCCTTAAAGCATCGGTCTCAAAACGTGTAAAAGTCGAAGCACGCGGCTAGTCTGTATAAAACTTCCTCCCGTAAGTGCCAAGACCAGGGACTGAACCATCGGGACGAACACCACCGGCTGCCAGAAGGAAAGCATCACGATGGTTTTCCTGAGTAGGCTAAAACTCATGAGTAGGCAATAATTAAGAGAGCCTTTCTTAAACTTTTCCCAAAAACAATTAACCAAAAATATATGTGAGTAATTAAAAAAAATATATTATTAAATAAATTAGAAAGCACAAAAATAAATAAACTAACATGTAAGTCTGGTGCTCGATCATCTACATAAGTAACCCCATCGTGGCCTTTCATTTGCAGATGGAGAAACAACTCAACCGGGGTACCTCACATCCATCCTGAGTATGTGCAAATGAGAAGAAGAAAAAATAAAAGATTAGGAAAACATTAATTCAAACACTACAAAAAAACTGTCAATTTGCGACCACGAAATTGCTACCAAATGGTCGTTTTTTACCTAAATTGCGACCAAAAATGCGACCAACTGAGTGGTGGCCAAAAAGCTGGTCGGCCCGGAATTTGTGCGACTGGATAGTCACAAATATACGACCAAAAATGTTTGGTCGCAAAAAAGTCAACCTTTTAAAAATGCGACCAGATGGTCGCATTAAAAGGGACCATATGGTCGCATTTTATCTTCAATAGAAGTGACCATTTGGTCACATAAAAAGTGACCAAATGGTCGTATTTTATGTGACCAAATGGTCACTTCTAGGCTCAGTTAAAATACGACCAGATGGTCGCCTAAAAAGTGACCATCTGGTCGTAATTTATGTGAAAGATAAGTGACCAAATGGTCACCTAAAAAAGTGACCAAATGGTCGTATTTTATGTGACCAAATGGTCACTTTTAGACTAAGTAAAAAAGTGACCAGATGGTCGCTTTTAAAGTGACCATCTGGTCGCATATAAGAATTTTTTTTTTAAATTTAAATTCAATAATTAGTTAATTAATTATTAATTATTAATTATTTATTTAATTAATATTAAAATTTCATAAAAAAAAATTGGAATTAAAATAAAAAATATATATATGAAATATTAAAAAAAACGTTTTATACAGTCGAAAGAATCCTAGAACTACTGCGGAGGGGCGGGGGGTGGGGGAGGAGGCGTCGATGATGAAGGGTCGTCGCCTAAAGATCTGAAGTACGCGGCCAAAGCGAATCTGACCTGGGCGTCGACTCGTGCCTGCATGCCGGCCTCAATAGTAGGGACTCGAGTAACGAAGTCCTCGCGCATAGCCTCCATGTCCGCGCGCAGCTGCTGAAGAAGGGCCGGGGCTAGTGCTCGCTCCGCTCCGCTGAGGCCGGGGCACATCTGCATAAAGGCGTCGCCCGTACGAGCCGAGCCTAGGAACCGACCCATCAGCCGAACCCCTCCAGGCGACCTCCAAGAACGCCTCTATACGGTCCTCTTCGAGCCGGTTGCGAGTCCGGTGTGGGCAACCACTGAGTCAAGGACTCCGTGAAACGTTCCTAAACATTTAAAATTCAGAAAATAAAATGGTTAATATATAAGGTAGGAAAAATTTTAAAGAAAAAATAATAATTGAAAAAATTATTAAATACCTGAACTGCTTTCGCCTTATCGTCGACGAACGTCCCGTCCTTCTTCGTGTGAAGAACTCGGTGCAGCTCATCGGGCGGGACGGGGCGCCCGTGCTTCGCTTCCTAAAAAATTAAAGAGTGAAGAATAAAACATAATAAATTAATAAGTAATTGAAAAAAGAAAATGAGAAAAAAGTACGTATGTAAGAAAACGACGAAAAAAAAACATACCAATCGACGATGGTGCTCGTCGTGGGTCCGCGCCCCCGCTGTGTGTTTGGTGGGATTCTTCGAGCGGTTGGCCTTATTCCTGCTTGACACTGCCTTGCCCTCAGGAGTGCTCAAGCTCGCGAGAAGTCGCGCGTGGTCCTCCGGGCTCATCCTCACGGGGCGGTTTGCTGCTTGCTTTCTGCGCGCCCGGAACATGAGGTCCTTGAATCGATCCTAGACGTGACTGTCCCATAGGGGGAACAATCTACCATCGGTGATATCGAGATCGATAACAGGAAACTTTCCCTGAAAAAATTGAAATAAAAAATTGTTAAAGTAATAAATTTATTTCTATAAATTTCAAAATTAATTAATTATGAAAATGAATGATGGTTTTACCTTCCAATTGTCGTACATCCGACGTTTCTCCGTCGTCGGAATCTTCGTCCAAAGGGTCGCTGGTAGAGGCATGCTCGAGGAGGACCTCGCGAAACCGTTTTGAAACGGTTGTATGCGGCTGTACTCTGCAAAATCAAAAAAAATTATTGTGCTATATATTAGAAACTATTAGTTAAAAGGAATAAAAAACACTTTGAAAAATAGTAAACAAAATTACTTACGTATCCCCTTCAATACGAAGGGTAGAGTTTGCGGCCCGAGACGGCTGCGTGCATGAAGTCGAGGGGCCAACTGGATCCGACCCTGATGCAGACCCGGACGCTGACCCGGACGCATACCCTGATGCAGACCCTGATGCTAAGCCCGGAGTCGTGGCAAGGGAGTCCTGCGGCAGTCGTGGTGTCGCAGACTCGGTCTCAGGGACTGCATCATCGAGCGTGACAGCAAGTCCCGTCTCGTAACTAAAGAGGATGTCCAACTCCTCCGTATTCAGGTCCGCATCAGGGGCAACGCCAGTAGGCGTCTACGGAGACCCCTCGTCACCCGTGTCGTCAGGCTCGTCTGACTAGAGAGGACGCTCGTCGCCTGGTCATAATCCTACAACCAAAATAAACTAATTTAATACTAATTACGTAAGTAAAATATTGATTAGTTTATTTAATTAATTAATTAATGAAATAATGTAAATTAAACTAACATAAAATAAGTAAATAATTTAAAATAAACTCATCAAATTAATTTGAATAAAAGTAAATTAAAATTAGATTAATTGAACTAAAAGTAATTCAATTAAACTTAAGATTAATTAATTAAAACTAAAATAAACTAATCATTTAATTTGAAATAAAGTAAAGTAAAATTAGATTAATTGAACTAAAATTAATTGAATTAAACTAAAATTCAATTAATTTTAGTTTCAATTAATCTAATTTTAATTTACTTTAATTCAAATTAATTGATTAGTTAATTTTAGTTTTAATTAATTAATCTTAAGTTTAATTGAATTACTTTTAGTTCAATTAATCTAATTTTAATTTACTTTAATTCAAATTAATTGATTAGTTAATTTTAGTTTTAATTAATTAATCTTAAGTTTAATTGAATTAATTTTAGTTCAATTAATCTAATTTTAATTTACTTTTATTCAAATTAATTGATTAGTTTATTTTAGTTTTAATTAATTAATCTTAAGTTTAATTGAATTAATTTTAGTTCAATTAATCTAATTACTTTAATTCAAATTAATTGATTAGTTTATTTTAGTTTTAATTAATCAATCTTAAGTTTAATTGAATTAATTTTAGTTCAATTAATCTAATTTTAATTTACTTTATTTCAAATTAATTGATTAGTTTATTTTAGTTTTAATTAATCAATCTTAAGTTTAATTGAATTAATTTTAGTTCAATTAATCTAATTTTAATTTACTTTATTTCAAATTAATTGATTAGTTTATTTTAGTTTTAATTAATCAATCTTAAGTTTAATTGAATTAATTTTAGTTCAATTAATCTAATTTTAATTTACTTTATTTCAAATTAATTGATTAGTTTATTTTAGTTTTAATTAATCAACCTTAAGTTTAATTGAATTAATTTTAGTTCAATTAATCTAATTTTAATTTACTTTATTTCAAATTAATTGATTAGAATACTTAAACAAAATTATTCTAATTAATTAATCTAATTGTACTTTACTTTAATCAAATTTAACTAAAATTAAGTAATTAAACAATTTTTATTTAATAATTAAACTAAAATTAATTAATTAAATTAGTATAACTCATTAATTTAAACTACTTAAGTATAATTGAAGTTAAACTATTTGAATTAATTACCCTACTTTAAATCAATTGATTTAATTAAAGTAATATAAATTACATTAATTAAACTAAAATTAAAAGTTAAACTAGTGTAATTATAAATTAATTTAGTTTAATTTTATTAAATTAAAGTAAACTATCTTAAATAAACTAAATAAGTAATTAAACTAAATTAGACTAAGTAATTAAATTAATTACTACTTAAATTGAATTAAAGTAAACTAAGTTAGATTAATTAAACTATTAGATTAATTAAACTAAAATTACTTAAAGTAACAAAATTAAAGTAAACTAATTAATTAGTTAATGTAAACTAAGTAATTGATTACACAAATTTAGATTCATTAAACTAAAACTAATTAACTTAACAAAACTAAACAAAACTACTTAATTAAAAACTAAAAACTAAAACTAAGTAAACTAAAATTTTAAACTAAACTTCAATTTGATACTAAAACTAACCTCGTAATCGAAACCGGGATTGGGGGTTGAGGGTTTTAGGTTTAGAGTAAGAATGGGAACGGGAAGAAATAACGGGGAACGGGAGAGGGGAAAGAGAGAAAAGAACAAAAAGAGAGGAAGAAAAAGAGAAAGGCAGAAAAGAAGAAAAGAAGAAAAGAAGAAAAGAAGAAAAGAAGAAAGGGAGAAAAGAAGAAGAAACGGGGGAAAGGAAAGTGATGGGAATTTAAATCATAATTTGCGACCAACTGGTCGCAAATATGTAATTATGACAAGAAACGAAAGGTCGCGCGTGCTGGGGAAAATGCGACCACCTGGTCGCATTTTCAGAGATATTTGCGACCAATGGTAGCATTTATTGTAAAAGCGACCATTTGGTCGCCCAGTTACCATTACCAAGAACAACTGTCATATCACGAGTCCCATAAAAAATTGCGACCATCTGGTCCCAATAATGAAATTCATCGCCAAATATTGCGACCAGATGGTCGCATTGTTTAAATTCACCGCCATAAATTTCATGAAAATTTAACTTACCGCCCAGATTTGCAACCATCTGGTCGCAATTTCACTTGTATTTTTAAAAAAAATATAATTATACTTTCCCAAAAATGCGACCATTTGGTCGCCTTTCTCTCCAAAATTACTACCCTAAACCCTAAAAACCTAAACCCTAAACCCTAAACCTTAAAATGCGACCATTTGGTCGCCTTTCCCTTCTAAATTACTACCATGTGGTCACCTTTTTTGTGAAATTACGACCATGTGGTCGCAAATATTAATATTTATATACTTTTTTTTATATTGGGTTACTTTCTGATATTTACATATGACGGGAACTCTTGTTTCCATGTTGTTATATTTATTGATATTTTTCTTCATGATTTTCGAGATAAATTTTTGTAATTCTTGATTTGGAACTATTTGATTCTATTCAAAGTTGAAATCAAGAGGAATCTTTCTTATAATAAAAAAAAAGTTAATTTCATTTTCATCGTATTTCATCATCTTTTGATTTTAAGTTTGGTCTATTGCTTTATTCATAATTGTAAATGCTTTACTTGAACAAAAAAGAGTCAAAAGGACTAGATTCAACTAGAGGTTTAAGGAAAATATAATTCTTCTCTGTACAATATTATTGTTCTCTCTTTGTATGAAATTTAGATATTTCAAGACGAGGTTAAATATTATTATTTACTCTACACAAATTTTAGAAAAATCTAAAGGCGTTTAGATAGCTTCTTGATCTTGAAGAGTTTTATATTAATTGAAAGTGAATAATTTTTAATTAATTGACATTATTATTATTGTTAAGAAATGTAATCAATAAAATTAACCACATCTTGAAATTTTGGAATTATTGGTAATTTTTTCAATCATCTATTCTTATTTTTATTTTTTCTTTCTTAAGTTTATAATGTAATTTTCCTTTTACTTTATCTATTTTACCCCATAAATACAGTGGGAAAAAATCAACAATCATTAAATATTTTATTTGACCCTAAAATAAATATAATTTAAAAATTGATTAACAAACATTTAACTAATACACATAAAACTCTTAAAATATAAAATTGAATTGTAAAATAAGACTAAAAATTCCAAGTGCATCGCACGTGTTAAAAAACTAGTTATTTATAAATTATTGGTCATATAAAATCACAGAATTTGCGACCATCCGGTCACTTTCTAATGTGACCATATGGTAGCTTAATTCCCGCCAAAATTTTAAGCTACCACTGCTCAATAAAGGTCACAAAAATTGCGACCAGGTGGTCACTTTTAATTGTGACCCTTGGTAGCTTTTTTCCCTCCAATTTTAAGCTACCACTTCTCAATAAAGGTCACAAAAATTGCGACCAGGTGGTCACTTTTAATTGTGACCACTTGGTAGCTTTTTTCCCTCCAAAATTACGCGCCATTTTTTGCTACCAAGGCATATTTTAGTCACAAAAATGCGACCAGATGGTCGTTTTGTTAGGTGACCAAGTGGTCGCTTCTTTTGCGCCATAATTTCGGGCCATTTTTTATGACTACTTCTACTTTTGGTCGCAATCTGGTCGCAAAAAAAGTGACCAGATGGTCACTTAAAGTCAACCTTCAAAGAAAGTGACCAGGTGGTGGCCATAAAACTACCATTTTTTTTTGGCGCAAATTTCTGGTCGCATTTTGACAGTTTTTTTTGTAGTGAAAACATTAAAGGTATAAATGAAAGGCTACAAATATTTAACAATATCTCGTAATACTCGCCGTGGCTGCGAGTCCCACCTGTGTGCAAAGTTGGGTTCCCAGTCGATTGACTGAGTTGATTTGAGAGATGTGCAACTCCTCGAAAGTCTGACTGTAACGTCCCGTTATTTTTGGAGTGAAATTTTTTTTATTTAATATTTCATTTATTTTAATCAAAGTATTTAGTTTAATTTTAGAATTAGTAATTTAGAATTTAGTAGTTAATTTCGTTCGAAAACCTTTTTAATCGTTTTATTAGCTTAAATTAGTTTTGGTCATATTAAAAATTATTAGCGGGCCCATTATTTATTGTTAAATACTTTTAAGATAGATTAGAAGTAGTTAAGTTGAATTGGAATTAGAAATGTGAAATAACGAGTACTCGGAATAAGTTTTCTTAAGGAAATAAGAGGAGGGGCAATATGGTCTTTTACCAAAATTTCTTTATATATATCTACTACTAATTTTTCAAGGATAATGATAAGAAAAAAAAAAGAAAGGAAGAGGGAAAAAGGAGCCCCAAACCCGTAGCTAGAGAGAAAAAAAAAGAAGAGAAAGAAAGTGTCGCCCCGGCTTCGTTTCTCGACCGTTTTCATCGTGCCTTAGCTCGTTGGAAAGCTCTCGAGACGTACTTTCTACCCATCCCATCAATCGAGCCAATACATTCAAGATCCAGGAGATACAAGGTGAGGAAGAAATGAGTTTTTGAGTTTTCTTTTTTTCCAATCTTGTATGCAAGCCTTGATTCGTTTTTCTCGGGTGTTGATTGTGAATTCTAGTTAGTAAAAATCACTTTGGATGAGGTTGTTGTCTTGGACCTAAACCCGAGTCGAATGAAAAACCCGTTTCATTTGTTTTTCTCTCACTTGGTGATGGCTAGGGTGTTTAGTTTGTTATTGTTTTGTATTTTACTTAATTTTTCGAGAATCAATTATTGTGCAAAACCCTAAATTACGGTTACTCATTGATAATTCGAACCTCCAAAGTACTCGAAATCAACCCAGAACACCTCTAAAATTCCAAAAAGCCTGGAAAACCAAACCCGAGAGCACCATTTTTCAATGACGCTTTCATGGGAATTGAAAGATATTGACGATTCTATTTCAAGGATTAGAAATGCAGTGAGATATATAAGATCCTCCCCTCCAAGATTTACTAGATTCAAGAGTTGTATTGAGGAGGAAAAAATAGAGAGTAAAAGCTTTGTGTGCTATGATGTGGCTACTAGATGGAATTCTACGTATTTGATGCTTGATGGGCCTGTGAAGTTTCAGAAGGTGTTTGATAGGCTAGAGAATCATGACATAACATATTTGAATGAGGATAGGCCTAGCTTTATTGATTGGGAGATTGCTAAGGTTTATGTCAAAATCTTGGCCGTCTTTTTGGAATTACGAGGAGGATTTCTGGGTCTCTTTATGTTACCTTCAGTGATGTTTATAAGAAGATTAACTTGGTTCAGAATACCATTAAACAGTATTGTGCGCCTGAATTCGGGGAGACTTTTATCATGATTGCAACTAAAATGCAAGCAAAGTTAGACAAGTATTGGGGTAATACGGATAAGACAAACTTCTTGATATATGTTGCAACTCTTATGGACCCACGACTCAAAATGAAGATTCTACCATATTGTTTCAATAGGTTTTTTGAGTTGCTGCAAGGCTATGTAAGACGATTGAGGGGATTTTGAGGAAACTAGTTGATGAATATAGTTCTTCTTTTAAGTTTTATAATTCTAACACTTCAAATTTGAAGACAACTTCGACCTCAACCAGAAAAATGGCTCTTGTTGCAGAAGAGGATGCATTTTATTTCTTTGATGGAATGGATGATGACGACATTTATGGTATGGAAACAGAGGTGGATATCTACCTTATGGAGAATCGAGTGAAAGACGACGACAAATTTGATGTACTTTATTGGTGGAAATGCAATGCACCCAGATTCTCAGTTCTTAGTAAGGTTGCTAGGGATTTATTGGCCATACCAGTTTCCACAGTAGCTTTCGAGTATGCTTTTAGCACAGGTGGGAGGATTATAGATCCATTTCACTCTTCATTAGCTCCGACAACAGTTGAGGCATTGATATGTACTCAAAATTGGTTCGATAGTGATCCAATTAGTATCGATCTTAAACAGTACATGGATGAGGTTGTTCGAATCGAAGAAGGTAAATTTTCTATTAGCTTTCTAAATCTATTTGTTGTTTACTTGTTAGTCAGGTTATTAGTCATTCTTATGCATTTCTTTTTTATTATGTAGATTTTGCAACATGTATGGATGAAAGTGGAGGCGCTTCTCTTCAAAGTGAAAGTCAATCTCAAGGCGTTAGATCATCTAATACCAATACCGATGCACATGGCAAAGGCCTGGCAAAGAGAAATTGACATAATATTTGAGTTGAACTAATTATGTTTGATTGAGACTTTATGTTTTAGAGTTAAAACTTTGGATTGGATTTATTTTGAGTTTTTATCATTTGCTAGGAACTTTAAGTAATTTTATTTTCTTATTAAGTTTAGGTCAAGAAATGGTATGTTATTCCTATTGATGATCATTTAATTTCTCTTTTGTGGCCTTTGCTATCTTCTTGTTTTATGGAGAATTGCTTCTGCTATTTACTTGGATTTTTCACATTCAAATTCAAAATTGTTCCTTTTCATGTCAACTCTATTGGAGAGAAGTGAGGAGATTTTTTTTTAATATTTGCCCTGCCCCAACCCTCCTCCCCCGCCTAATAAACGGGGCGGGGACAAAGGGGGGGGGGGGAATGGAGTAACAGGGGAGGGGGCGGGGTGTGAAAGAACTTTTACCAAATTAGCAGAATTTCTTTAGTAAATAAATTAACATTTAATTACAGATCCGTTAATAACATGCTAATGTGATCAAAACTTAAACTAGAATTATAAGGTTTTCGAAAACTTACATTGTAGATTTAATGGAGAATTGGTTGGGGTTTCCTTTACAGCATCAATCCACTTCACCAAGTCTTCTATGCTATATCCCGATCACAAACCAACTCGACTTGTGAGAATCGAACCGGAAGAACAAAAGAAGAAGAAAAATTCTTCTTATTTTGAGAAGCCAAAATCGGCAATAGAGGAGACCAAAGGGAGAGAGTTTTCTAAGAATTTCTTATTTGAATAATGAAACCATAATGGTCCTATTTATAGAAAAAAGTAGATATATTAATGTGACGACCCGGCTTACTCTAAAAGCCCGAGACGCGAGTACGCAAACAGAAGCAAAGAACTTAAGCTTAAAACAATTATTTTAGTCAAATATTGAAAATTTCGGCATGTAGTATTCGTAAATTCCAAGCCTCACATACAACATAAAAACCTGTTTTTCCAGAAAACATCGGCTCGTCGGCCGGTTCAGAGTATCACATCAACTTAAAACAAAATAAGGTCGGTGCACCGGTTTAAAAGTGTTATACAAACATAATATACATAATTTGACTTTGAAATTTGACTCAAAATCAAAAAGGAACACAATCCAAACTAAGACTCCTACATTCCCAAAAAGTGCGGCTCGCGTGACTAGAGACCAAACCCAAAAGCTCCATCTCGACGAATCAACGAGCACCACCTGTCGCGCCTCGTCCTCGCCCTCATCCGATACCTGAAAGGTGATTTAGAGCACCTTTGAGCATAACACTCAGTGAAAACAAAAGAATATGAACGGTGATTCGGTATGATTGTAATAAAATGAATAGGAAGTAATGACATGCTTAAAGTGCAAATAAGAACAATGCATTATGTATAAATGGTATCAAAACAACCACAAGTCCGCTAACATGTACTTTAGCCAAACCATTACCATATATCACATATCACAATTTCCATCCTCTTTAATTTCACAAGCCATGCCATCATACCCCCGGTGTCTCTCTACGCCCAAGTCACATGATCAATCATCATCCGAGCCGTAGCTCTTTTCAAACTTAAATTATCTCAATACCCATTAGCATCCGGGCCATTTATCATATAGCACACCGGAGCCCATCACATCTCCACCACGGTAATCACGTGTAACGTCCAACACCCACACACCGTTACACGGGTTAATCACAACTCTGCCACGGTAACCACGTGTAAGGTCCAACACCCACACACCGTTACGCGGGTTACGACCCCATGGCCACAATTCGATCATATGATATGCATGTATGAAGTGTTATGAGATGAAATGGAAATGAATGAGTAATCATGCTTACTAACAACTCTCATCATAACTCACATCTCATATTATTTCCACATGATACATGTAAAACACATTTCAAGCTTGAAGTCTCTAATCATATTCGCGTGCTATTCACTAAGAACCTATAATAACATAATAAGTGTTTATATGTCTAGCCCAATTCACATCTTGCTCAATATTCACATAAGTGTATAATTCCCATTTCATATACTACTTTCAATAGTTCATTTGCATTCATTTTCATAGAGCAATAATCGATAGCATAATAAATTATCATTCACGTGTTCAAGTTAATAGCCCAAATCAGCATATGACTCGATCATGGACTAAGAGCATAAAAAAATAACATCAAGTAAGCATGCTCAAAAAAATGATTAATCATAAAACATATCGGTTTAGAGCTACTAGCTCGTCGGGCTCTTTAAGCAACGCCGGAGTCATTTTCCACTTCCCGTTACTTCTCGCACGTTCATCACCTTACTAACCATACATCACAAGCCATTACTACTTAAAACCATAAACACCCTTATCCAAGATAACTCAAAAAAGATCCGTGATTCACATCGCCAATACCCTTCCGATTCTTTATGTTCTCACCTTTACAATCAACTCCAAATTGCTTTATGCTTGTCTTCTTCCTATACCAAACTATTACAAACACATTTAAGTTCATAATAATAGAATTACCTTAGCCCAATACAATAAAACACAACTCAACTTGGTTAGTGGAGGAAAATTCCAAAACTATACAATTTCAATATGAAATTTTCGGCCAATTGGAAAATAATCAATTATTCATTAGGTGAAACTTCTAATGTGTTTTTAATGTAGATTAAACACATATAAACACCTAAAATTTCCAGATTTAACAACCTTCCATTATTAGCAAAGAAAACACAAAATTGAGAAAAAATAGAAGCTTGAGAAAACTCCATTAATGGGGTTTCTTGAAAACTTACACCCACCCAATGGTTTTCATCTTTTCCCCTTTCAATAAATATATTTAAACACTCATATATTCCAAATTTAATAACCTTTCAAACTTACTCAAGAAAATCTCAAAACTAGCAAAGTCAAAGACTAGTATTTTGGCCAAATTTGAGAATTTTCAAGAATTCATTTCCTTGCTCTTCCAAGTTGTTTTCCATATGTAAAATAAATATTTAGGCACACATATAATCCAGAATTGAAAGACTCTAAGTAAAACTCATGAAAAACCAAAATTGGAAAAACTAGAAAAACTTGAAAATAGCCATTAATGGAGGATTTGAGCTTGGTGTTCATCCATGGCTTCCAATTACAACCATTCTTAATATATTAGATCTTAGGGACTTGATGAGTATCAATCTAAATTCAATTTCCAGAATTTACACAAAGAAGAAAACCCCACACAACACAACTTAAACATCAATTAAGAAAATCCCAAAACAACTCCATGGAAAACCTTAAAAACCATAAACCCTAGGTTATGAAATTACCTTGATCTTGCTTAATTCCTCTTGATTCTTGAATAAAGCTTCCTCCTATGATGAATCTACCATGAATCACCAAGAACCCTCTTAAATTAACCCACAAACACAAGCTATATGAAGATCAACATGTGAAATGAAAAAAAAGGAGAAGATGGGAGATGGGGGGGGGGTCTCACGGGTTTGGAAGGGAAGGAGAAAAATGATGGCCCCTTTTTTTTTAACTTTCAATTTCCCTTAATTCTCTATATAAACTTTAATTTTCCATAATTAAAAATTAATAACTAAAAGCTATTTGCAACTTCCCCCCTCCACCTCCTACAATTAAACTAAACCCTTCCTCCTCTTTTCTTTTGCTAAAAAGTCCTAGCCCTCTAATTCTTTTACTAACCAATCCTCTCCACTAAACTAATAATGGTTAAAAATTCCCTTTATACTCAATTCTCCACCCATGGTTAAATTAACTATGGTTAATTTCTAATTAACCAAAATACTCATAGAAAATAATTTACACACTTTAAATAACTAATTAACTAAAATTATTATTTAATTTATACCAACAATAAAGAATTCTATAACAAATCTCGGGCCCTTACAATTAATCCCATTAATATTCCTATTTATCTTTAACTTAATAAATAGAAAATTGAAAAAATCCCTCTTCTCTTTAAGCCATATTGCCGATTTTACATAGTAAAATTAAAGGGGATAATTTTTAAATTTTATCTTTTACCATTTAGATATTTATCTCATTATTTATTATATTTATAATTAGGAAAAATTCAAATAATATTTTCTAATTATGTATATTGCCGAAAAATTAACATAATTAATTAATATTGAATCAATTTCATTTAATTAATTATTTTGGGCAAAATACTTATTTGTTTCACAAAACAAATATATTTGATTCTCTCCTTTTATTATTTAATTAAATAAATTCATTATTTAATTAATAATATTAATTATTAATTTTCATTTAAATAAACTCATTATTTAAACAATTAATAATATTTATATTAATTTCCATTTAAATAAACCTTTTATTTAAACAATTAATATTTCCCTTTATTTAAGTAATTAAATTACTTAAATATAATTCTATCTTCCTAGTTAAATTAATAACTTGGTTAGTTACAATGATATATGGGTTAGCATAAGGACCTGATAGACCTATAGATCATGGGCTCTAATAATTATTGATTTATTAATTAAACTCATTAATTAATTATAGATGGGTTATGTCCATTTGTTATTAAGTTCGTTTTGACATATCCATCACATGGTAATCTCATAATTACAACTGGGTCAAAATTACTGTTTTACCCTTGTAATTATCTCTTTTATCCTTGTGTACCCGATGATTCTCTAATGAACATTTTTCTATAGTTTTCAAGTATAGAACGATCATTCTTGGGCCAGTGAGAAGGTGAGACTCATGTTCTAAGTACTGAATCATTACAACAAGGGAGACACCTAAAGTTCCTAAGTTAGAATAGTGTCACACTAACACTTTCATTTGTTTTAGGAAAGTTATGAATGTCATCTTGTACAGAAATGTTCCCAAGCACCAACTTAGTTATTTCCTCAAAACAGAAGTTTATCAAGTGTATCAACAAATCACTTTCAACCATGTGAATCAAAGGAAAAGACTTCATTAATGTGAGTTCACAACATACTCAGGATTGAGACGTATCAATCTTAATAACGTAATTTGATATTATAAATTGTTTCCTATCAACGGTGTTAGTTAGGAATAGATTTATTATCCTAGCTAGTCTTATATAAACTCATTATATATGATGTTTCCACTTGCTTCTACATCATGCTAATGATTTGGATCAAATCAGTGAACAACATCAACAATGCTAGCAGAATAAGGTTTCCTAACCGTATTCGTTTACTGTAGACTATTTGAGTTACTATCTTGGACTAGATTCACTTTATATCTCATAGTAGTCAAGATTAAAGAATTAGTAACTCCGAATTTTTTTTATTAATGTTTGAATATTTAGTGAATATCTACATATAACAAATTGCACAAAATTCACTAAAATAATACTTTTATTTATCCATAAAATATTCTATTATAAATTAAGAATTCTAGGGCATAAATCCCAATAATCTCCCACTTGCCATAGAGTAAGTGAGACATGTCTCGTAATCCTAGTTCTTCTAGATGACCCTCAAACACATTAATCGTGAGAGTCTTTGTAAACGGATCAGCTCTGTTGTCCTTCGTGTCTATCTTCGTGACCAGCACGTCCCCACGATGCACTATCTCCCTCTTAAGATGATACTTCCTCTCTATATGTTTTGATCTTTTGTGTGATCTTGGTTCCCTTGAATTTGCCACTGCACCACTATTGTCGCATTAGAGAGTTATGGACAATTCCATTTTTGGAACGACTTCCAAATCTTCTAGGAACTTTTGAGCCAAACAGTTTCATTTGCAGCTTCACAAGCAGCAACATATTCTGCTTCCATAGTGGAGTCAGTAATACAACCTTGCTTAATACTTCTCCAAACTATGGCGGCTCCACCAAGTGTAAACACTGCACCCGATGTTTATTTCCTAAAATCTTTACACCTTGGAAATCTGAATCTGTGTATCCTGTAAGGATCAAATCCTTATCTCCATACACTAACATATAATTTCTCATTCTCCTAAGATGCTTGAGAATTACTTTAATTGCAGCCCAATGTTCCTTTCCAGGATTGGATTGGAACCTACTGACTACTCCCATTGCATAGCATATATCCAGTCTAGTGCATAACATTGCATACATTAGACTTCCTACTGCTGAAGCATATGGTATCTATCCCATTTTCTCAACTTCTTAAGGTGTCTTAGGTGATTGTTCCTTAGACATACTAATTCCATGCCTAAAAGGTAAAATGCCTTTCTTGGAATTTTGCATAGAAAAACGTTTGATAATTTTATCAATATACGATGCTTGAGACAGTGCTAGTGATATCTTGCTTCGATCACGAATGATCTGAATTCTAAGAACATAACTAGCCTCTCCCAAATCTTTCATTTGGAATTGATTTCTCAACAATTCTTTAACTTCTGTTAACGTTTTTTTTGTTATTTTCTATTAACAAAATATCGTCAACGTAAAGAATTATGAATACCACTTTGTCTTCTATGATATGCTTGTATACACAAGGTTCATCTACATTTTTTTCAAAGCCATAAGTTTTGACTACATCGTCAAACCTAATGTTCCAAGACCTCGAGGCTTGCTTAAGTCTATAAATGGACCTTTGCAACTTGCAAACCTTTTGTTCTTGTCCTAGAGTAATGAATCCCTTTGGCTGCATCATATAGATGCTTTCGTCTAGATTGTTGTTAAGGAAGACAGTCTTGACATCCTTTTGCCAAATCTAATAATCATAATAAGTGGCAATGGATAAGATGGTGTGAATAGATTTAACCATGGCAACTGGGGAAAAATTTTCCTCATAGTCAATACCCTCCCTCTGAGTATATCCTTTTGCCACTAATCTAGCCTTGAAAGTCTCAACTTTCCCGTTTGCACCTCTTTTTCTCTTATAGATCCATTTGCATCCAATGGTTTTAACCATTTGGAAGATCTATGAGAGTCCAGACAGAGTTAGAATACATTGATTCCATCTCGAGATCTATGGCTTTGAGCCATTTTTCTTTATCAATATCCCACATTGCACTCTTATAAGTCAATTGGTCTTCTGGATTATCATCAGCTATGGCAATGTGGATTTCTCTAAATCCTATAAAGCATTATGGGTTTCTAATAACCCTCCCACTTCTCTGAGGTTTTGATAAAGTTTGGGAAACTTATCCTGGTAACACTGTTGATAGCTTCGTATTTTGTTTATAGGCAAATGATCTAATCCTGATCATTCATGTGGGTGACATGAAATGGAAGTAACATATGCAATGTTGATTGTATAAGACAGGACCACGATGTTGGTGTTAGGAATGGTGTCCTAGAACTTGTAATTATTTAATAATAATAATTTATTAAGAATAAATTAAATAAATAAACATAAGTTCTTTATATTATCTAGATTGATTCAATTAAAGATATTAGGAATATATGGAAATATATAAATATCAAACATTCAAATAGTAAACCCTAAGTTACTCTTATGAAATCACGACTTAGTATGTGAGTCATATGAGAGGATTAAAGTCGAGATGAGTAACTTAAACGTGTCTACAGTAAACGGATAACATTTGGGAACCTTATCCTGGTAACACTGTTGATAGCTTCGCATTTTGTTTATAGACAAATGATCTAATCCTGATAATTCATGTGGGAGACATGAAATGGAAGTATCATATGCAATGTTGATTGTATAAGACAGGACCACGATGTTCGATCAAAATTCTCATTAGTACCGTTTACGAGAAATGATCGAATATCAAACTAAGTTTATCAACCGTGATAGATCTCAATCCTGAGTGAAATGCGGACTCCTATTTGTGGAGTTATGTTCTTTGATTCACATAGTTGAGAGCGATCTGTAAGAACGCTCAATACACTCCTGTTTTGGGAACATGACTAGATAAGTAGCTGGGAACTCATTTTCACGAGATGAAATTCATAACTTTCCTATAAATTAACGGTATCAGTGCGATACCTAAACATTTTAGGAACTTTAGGAAACTCCCTTGATGTACTGATTTGAGACATGAACAAGTGGCGCCACGACTTCTATTGATCACAGAAGTATATTATCTCTAGTTCGACTAAAGATAAAGTTCATTAGAGAATCAGCGGGAACACAAGGATAAAGCGGTAATTACACGGGCAAAACGGTAAATTTATCCGCCTGTAATTATGAGGGTTCCACGTGAAGGATTATATCACAGATATAAATAAAGATAAACTAAATGGACATAACTCATCTATAGTGAGGGGAGTTCAGCTATGAATCTATAGTGGAATTATTCATAGTTAGATAATAAGTAATTAACTGATTATGAATTAATCAATTAATTGACTAATTATTAAGCCTATGATCTATAGGTCCATCGGGTCCCTATGCTAGCCCAAATATCGTAGTCGCGAAATCAAGTAGAAGAAATGGAAATTTTAAGTAAAGTGAATTACTTAAAATAGGCAATATTAATTGTTTAAATATTGAGTATATTTAAACGGTAATTAATATAAACATTATTAATTGTTAAAATAATGAGTTTATTTAAACAGGAAATTAATAATGAAATATTATTAATTAGATATTATTAATTATTTAAATATTGAGTATATTTAAATGGTAATTAATAATTTGAAATTAATTAATAATTATTAATTGTTTAAATAATAAATTTTATTTGAACGGAATTAATAATTAATAATTAATTAATTAATAATAAAATGTTATCAATAAAATTATTAATTAAATAATGAGTTTATTTAATGGAAATTAATAATTAAAATATTTATTATTAATTATTTAAATAATGAAAATTATTTAAATGGAAATTAATAATTAAATATAATTTGATAATATTTAGTCGGGAGAAAATATTAATATTATTAATTAAATAAAATATTTTATTTAAATGGTAATTAATAAATAAATTAATTAAGTTGGACTTATTAATTTAAGAGAGAGTTTCAAGCCCAATTGGATTAATGAACCCAATTGAAATTGGCCCAAAATAATTAATTAAATAAATTTGATTTATTAATTATTTATTATTAATTTTGGCCTTCATAGATAATTTGTAGGAGATAATTATTTGAATTATATCCTATAATAATTATATAGGTTTATTTACCCAAGATAAATAAAATAAAGAAAAGAAAATAATCTCCTATTTATCTATGGCATTTTCGAAATTGCAAGATAAAGGAAAGAGATAATCTTTTTTCTTTTTGTATTTATCTCTATAGATTAATCCTAATGGGATTAGGATTCCTATTTTTCTATAAATAGGAGGGTTGGGTCATTCATAAATCATACAATTAAAATTCCTTAGAAATTCGGAATTCTCTCTTCCTCCTCTCCCCCCTTGAGTGCCGATTTTCCCTATTCAAAATTGGGAAGAAAATATTTTTCTTCTTCCCAATTTCTTCTAAAGTTCGATCCCACAATCGGGTTTTGTTTGATCGATCGAGATATAGCGTAGAAGATCCGGTGTTGCTGAGGATTTGATGCTGTAAAGAAACCTCCAACCGATTCTCCATTTATTACTCAATGTAAGTTTTGATTTTAATTTTCGAAATTTAAAGCATGAATCTACATGTTTTTCACAAATTGCATGATATTAATAGATCCATAATTAAATGTTAATTAGTTTACTAAATCAAATTCCGCTAGTTTAGTAAATCATCCCTTCAATTGGATCAAATTTCTCATTAGTACCGTTTACGAGAATTGATTGAATATCAAAATAAGTTTATCAGCCGTGATAAATCTCAATCCAGAGTGAAATGTGGACTCCTATTTGTGGAGTTATGTTCTTTCATTCACATGGTTGAGAGTGATCTGTAAGAACGCTCAATACACTCCTGTTTTGAGAACATAACTAGGTAAGTAACTGGGAACGCATCTTCACGAGATGAAATTCATAACTTTCCTATAAATTAACGGTATCAGTGCGATACCTAAACATTTTAGGAACTTTAGGAAACTCCCTTGATGTATTGATTCGAGACATGAACAAATGATGTCACAACTTTTATTGATCACAGAAGTAGATTATCTCTAGTTTGACTAAAGATAAAGTTCATTGGAGAATCAGCGGGAACACAAGGATAAAAGCGGTAATTACGGGGGCAAAACGGTAAATTTAATCCGCCTGTAATTATGAGGGTTCGACGTGAAGGACATATAACATATATAAATAAAGATAAACTAAATGGACAAAACTCATCTATAGTGAGGGGAGTTCAGCTATGAATCTATAGTGGAATTATTCATAGTTAGATAATAAGTAATTAACTGATTATGAGTTAATCACATAATTGACTAATTATAAAGCCCATAATGTATAGGTCCATTGGGTCCCAATGCTAGCCCAAATATCATAGTCACAAAATCAAGTAGAAGAAATGAAAACTTTAAGTAAAGTGAATTACTTTAATAGGCAATATTAATTGTTTAAATATTGAGTATATTTAAACGGTAATTAATATAGACATTATTAATTGTTTAAATAATGAGTCTGTTTAAATAGGAAACTAATAATGAAATATTATTAATTATTTAAATATTGAGTATATTTAAATGGTAATTAATAATTTGAAATTAATTGATAATTATTAGTTGTTTAAATAATTAATTTTATTTGAACGAAAATTAATAATTAAAATTAATTAATTAATTAATAATGAAATATTATCAATAATAATTATTAATTAATTAAATAATGAGTTTATGTAATTAAAATATTTATTGTTAATTGTTTAAATAATAAAAATTATTTAAATGGAAATTAATAATTAAATATCATTTGATAATATTTAGTCGGGAAAAAATATTGATATTATTAATTATTTAAATAAAGTATTTTATTTAAATGGTAATTAATAAATAAATTAATTAAGTTGGACCTATTGATTTAAGAGAGAGTTTCAAGCCCAATTGGATTAATGTTGAAATTAGCCCTGTAACGTCCCGTTACTTTTGAAGTAAATTTATTTTTTGATTTTATTTATTTTAATTGAAGTATTTAGTTTAATTTTAGAATTAATAACTTAGAATTTAGGAGTTTATTTCTTTCGTAAACCTTTTTAATTGTTTTATTAGCTTAAATTAGTTTGGATTGTATTAATAATTATTAACGGACCAATTAATAATTATTAATCACCTTTGGACAAGTTTAAGTGCTTCGGGTTTAGTTTTTAAAGCTAAAGCAAAAGAGGGATGATTTCGTAATTTCTTGATTTCTTAAAAATATCTTTTACTATTCACCTTCTCATTCAATACACAAAAAAAGTCAAAAATTGCAAAACTTCTCATCTTTCTCTCTTGACAAGTCGTGAGTTCCATTGGAGAAGAGAAAAAGCTTGGGGTTTTGCCGTTTCTCGGTGGATCGTCGTGATTTTAAGTGCGTTGGAAATCTCCCACTCCAAGCTTTCTTTCCATCCTAACCTTGTGGCGTTTCTCGTTCTCTACGGGAAGCTCTAAAAAGTGAGTTTTCAAAACTTTTCCTATGGATTTCTTTATTTTTGTTTCTAAATGAGTTTTGAAGTTGAAATCATGTATCAAAAAATTTGACGATTTTGAGCTCGGAATTTCGAAAAACACTATTCACCCGAGAACAATATTCATCCGAAAATCATTTTTTTCTCATTTTAGTTATGGTTTATAAATTGTATTCGATTGGTGTTATTGTAGGTGTTGGTAATCGCACGTGTGGTAATTTGTTCAGCACTTAAGAAGTTCGACCACTTTGTTAAGGTGAGTTTAAAATGGTGGTTAGTAATTTTATGTTTTGAATTACATTACGTTATTGTTTGATCGAGGTTAAGAGATTCGTTTATTGTTAAGAGATATTAATTGTTGGATGGCGATTATAAACCTTGGAAGTGAGAGTTATGCTGCTTTGTTTTAATGAGTGTTTTGGAGTGGATTAGTGGTTTTTGAGTGGAAAGTAAGTCTTGGAGTATTCTTGGAAAGTTTTAAGGTTATGGAGATTTTTTAAAAGAAACTTGGAAATTGAAGGTACTTTGAGTAGTTTTGGACCAAAGTTGCTTAGAAGTTTTCTTGGTAGTTGGTTATGTAATGTTTGTGTTCTATTGTCTTTGGTAGCATTGATGTGTTAAACTTGATAATTATTTACTTTTAAATTACGATCTTCGTGGGATTCGGTAACGGCTTGGAAGTTATACTTTGTGTTTTAAGTGTTTCTTTGTAATTAGTGATATTGTGGTGTTTAACCTTTATTTTGTTTACCTTGGGAACTATGGACTTCGTGGAACTTGGCATCGGTGATGATTCTTGGTTATGGTTTGATTGTGGTAGTACCGTGGATTATGAAATTCTAATGATAATGTGATTGATGTTTATTGTGGAATACCGTGGAGTATGGAATTCTAATAAGTTTTATGTACTTGGAATTTGGCAAGAGACAACACTTTGAGGAGTATAAAAGATAATCATGTAATTGAGTGTAAATTATATGGTAGATTGTTTGTTAGTTGTTTGTGTTGAGATGCTCTTGTAATGAACCGATTTATGGATATTTTGTAGTCCATGGATGAAAGAGGCTATGGGCATCACTATATCAGGATACTTGTGGATATATGTGTAGTCCATGGATGAAAGAGGCTATGAGCGTCACTATATTAGGATACTTGTGGATATGTGTAGTTCATGGATGAAAGAGGCTATGGGCTTCACTTATCGAGATACTTATGGATATGTGTAGTCCATGGATGAAATAGGCCATGGGCGTCACTATATCGAGGATTGTGGTACTATGATAACTCGGTTCGTAACATGAGCTTCCCAACTTGTTTGTTAGTTGTTATGCAAAACATGCTTATCCTTTGTAAGTGTTTTGATTTCAATGGTATACTTTATGTGGAAATATATTAACATGATATGGTAACGTCGTACGTGGGTAGTATGTTGATGTGGTAACATACGGTAGCACGATACGAGGTAACTTGATGTGGTACGAAATTCGAAATATGGTGTGGTAACAAAGTAAGATGGAAATTCGGTTATTACTTGTAATAGTTGTGGTTCGATGTGAGTTGGAATCGGGAAGTTGATTGGTGGATGCTTAGGTTGTATTGGAAGTGTAGAATGGGTAGTAAAGAGTATTTTAGGCATTTGTACATAATTTCCGGTATGGAATTCAGTCCATAGGATTAATTGCTACCATTTTACTCTCACTAGTATTTTTATGCTAATGTTGCTACACTTACAACTTTTCAGATACTTCTCAAGGGAAAGGTCGTGGTAGAGGAGGTGGTGCTGCTTGACTATTCAAGGACGATGGATGGACATGGACATTGACATAATTTTGTATAGCATTCTTGAAATGCTGTTGTATATATATTTTCCATCCTTGCATACTTTGTATTTTGAGCTCGTGAAAGTGTTTGTTTTAAAACTTGTACTGGTCTTATGGTTTTATGTTTGTTTTAGAAATTTATTTATAATTGGAAATGCGCATTCCATTTTTACCGCTTTCTCTGAATGTGAACAATGTAAAACATGTTTTGGTTAGTCCGAATTTTAAACGTACCCATGCCGTTTTTCTTTAAAATCAAGTCTTCCACTGTGCATTTGAATTTAAGGATTTAGCGGATTCAGGTCGTTACAAGCCCAAAATAATTAATTAAATAAATTAAATTTATTTATTATTTATTATGGTATTTTTGGCTAAATCATGTTATTTTAGGGAGATAATTGTTTGAATTATATCCTAAAATAATTACATAGTTTATTTACCCAAGATAAATCAAAGAAAAGAAAATATTCTCTTATTTATCTATGGCAATTTCGAAAATGCCAAGATAATGGAAAGATAATATCTTTTTCCTTTTGTATTTATCTCTATGGAATATTTTAATGAGATTAGATTTTCTATTAGCCTATAAATAGGAGGCTTGGGTCATTCATAAATCACACAATTCAATTCCTAAAAAATTGAAATTATCTCTTCCTCTCTTCCCTTGCTTTTGCCGATTTTGGCCATAAAATTGGGAAGAAAAATTCGTTTTCTTGTTCCTAATTTCTTCTAAAGTTTGATCCCATAATCGGATTTCGTTTGATCGACCGGGATATAGCATAGAAGATCTTGTGTTGCTTAAGATTTGATTTTGTAAAGAAACCTCCAACCAATTTTCAATTTACTACTCAATGTTAGTAAAACGATTTTAATTTTTTGAAAATTAAGCATGAATCTACATGTTCTTCATGTTTTATCACAAATTGCATGATATTAAATCCTTAATTAAGAGTTAATTAGTTTACTTAATGATTTTTCACTAGTTTAGTAAAGCAATCCCTTCAATTGGTTACAGAGCTAGTTTTGATTATCATGCAAATTTGTGATTTTTCGAAATTTTGGTGGGTTGCATAAAAAGTTGTTTTATGTATGTTTATAAAAATTGATACGAAAACCCTTTCGAAATTGTAACAACCTGGATTTTCACTCAAGGGTATTTTAGCCTTTTCACCGATTTTGATCCAAATAATGTTATCTTTAGCTTTCCCAAACCATCGCGTCGATACGAATTCAACGCATTTGACTACGCTCAATTCCGAGTTCTGAGTAAAAAGTTATGACATGAATACCGTTTATGTCCTTTTAATTATTTTTCTTTTAAAGGTATTTTCGTCATTGTCCATACAATTTGATTCTCTTTAATTGACACAAACCCTAGAATTATACTATTCAATTTTTCTATCCTCTCATCTCTCATCCCGCCGCCGCCTCACTGGAAACCGTTTGAAATCTTTACCGTTTCTTCATTGAATTGAGAGGTAATTTAGCGTGTGTTGTGTCTTGGTTTCCTCTTTCATTTTTCCGTCAACTTATAGTCTTGAGAATCACTGATTTATCTCAAATTCCATTAGTTGTTAAGTCAGTGTTGAATCACTTTGCCTCACCGGGAAAATTGTCACATTCATCGCTTTTTACGTTGATTTTTTTGAGGTAATATTTTGTAGATTCGTTTTGCTTTAGATTCAGTTTTGTTTTCAAGCCAATTATGTGTTAATGGGACGTGAATGTCTTTGTTTCTCGTTGGATTTTAGACCCTCGTCGGATTCTGGAAGTTGCTCCTTGGAATCTGGGTTCCTTTGCTGTGACGACCCGACTCCTTTAAATTCATTTAGATATAAAACCCAGCGGAAGTCTTTATATTTTAAGAAAAATGGCGTGGTTATGTTTGAAAATTGGCTAGCCAAAAACCTGTTACATTTTAATTTCTGAATTTAAAATACACAAGGAACATTAAGTTCCTATTCAGGAGTTCAAAAGAGTTATAATCATAAAAGTAAAGACGAAAAGCTCTTAAGAGCTATATACAAAATGTACAAATCCCAAAATGTATAAAATTCACAAAACTAAGTCCATGGACTTTTACAACACCTAGTCCATCTCGAGGTCATCATCCTCCAATCATGCAGCACCAGCTCCTCTCCCACGACCTCTAGCAAGAGCATTACCTGAAATTGTTTGTAATATCATGAGCTAACAACAAAGCCCAGTGAGAATAACAAGAATAAAAAGTAACAATAGACCTCAAACTCGTATTCCGATTTGTGTCCAATTAATCTTACATAATCTTTCCTAAAGTTCTCTAACTTTAGGTACTTCCATAAACTATAATCTCCAATTGATGATATTACTAGCACACGGGGTCTAGTTCTCATCCAATAATTCGTTAAGACAAATATAAGCAAGAGTAAATAAACTTTGCATGAGCACAACATCTTAATTCTTCTTATTGTCTTGCTTTCCATTATGAAATATACAATTCTTGCTCTATGATGTAATTCCACTGATAATATACATGAAGGTAACGAAGACATCCCGTAGGATTCACATTCACCTTTATGCATGAAGGTAATGGGGACTCCCGTCGGATCCACATTCACCTTTTTTGTTTCTCACTTTCCTTCTTTTTCATTTCAATGATGCAAGGTGTTATGCGTATGCTTGCAAAAGTGAATAAACATAAATATGAATGGAGCAAAAAGTAAAGGGCATAAAGTAAATGAATATGAACTTCGGAAAAACAATAAGTAAACCGATCGAACGGTACTTTAATAGAAGTATGTTCTTAAGTTCCAAAGATTCTAAACTTTCAAATAAAATCCAAAGTTCTCTATTCATTAATCCTTAACCATTCTATCTAAAAGTATGGATCTTCTAATTCCCAATGATCCATCCTGATATGAAACCCTAGGAAATTGAAATAGAAACCCTTTGAAAGCACAAAGAACCCCTAGATGCAAATCCTAAAACCCCGATGAACAATAAGGTAAAACCCTTGGAACACAAGAAGAGAAAGATTATTCCAATGATCTATGATCTTGAAATAAGAGAACTTGTTCTTATTTCAAGATTGAAACAATCCACAAACACAATAGATCAATTCATGCTTGAATGTTTCTAAAACATGCAACCTAGAACAAGGCTACAAAATGCAAGGTAAAATCAACCAAGCAATAAGCAAAACAAAACTATTTTCTATCATATTAATTCTTGGTCTTTAGGGTTACAAATGAGGCCTTTAAATAGGAAAAGAAACCCTAAAAATAAGCTATGAAATTCGGATTACAAGGAGCACAAAATCTGCCCAAAACTTGCCTTATGTGAAATTGGCAGATTTTGTGGAAAATCTTTTCTAGAGAATAATATCTTTCCTAATTCTTTCCAAGCTAATAAACTGAATGTAAATGGCCTAAAACATGTCTAAATACATCATAAATTCGTTGGAACCATTTTGGGAACAAATAAGGAAAGTTTGGGAACAAATATGGAAGGTGGTCCAAATAAGGAAAGTTTGCAAAAGTGGTGCAACTTTCCTAATTAGCTCTTCTCTTCAATTCCGATTGAACAAGTCTTCAATACTCTTCCTCCAAATGTATTTTCCATAAATTGAAGTTCATCACGTCCTCTTCCATAGCCTCCATGATCGGATCTTCGAAGCTTCTCTTGACTTTGCTAATGTAGGCCTGTAAATGGATGTCAATGCTTCTCTTGGACTTTAATGTTGTGATTTGTCCTTGGGCGTTTTGTGACGTTCCATGATTCATATCACATCCTAATCTCCAATCGATCTAACTTAGAACTTCTAAAATTCCCACTCAAAGAACTAACTCCTAAACCTAAGAAAACTAGTTCTCTTTCCTTAGATGTTTTGATTCGAATCAAAATCTTAACTTCCAAACCTACAAATCATTATACTTATTCGGTATCTAAAGCTACTTTAAATCCTAATTATTCTCACCTTGGTAGATGTGGTTTCGCTCCAAACCTCCGGAAGAGTGGTCAAGTAAAGAATCAATAAACACCTACAATTAATTTCATCTAACAATTAATAAATAACATACATTGATCGATTGACAACTAAAAGCATAAAACGACGAAAAATCCGAATATCCCCAAAGGGTGCTCTAGGCCAAGCAAGGAAAAGTAGTCCTCGAGTTTGGTTTTCCGGCTTTTAGGCAATTTAGAGGTGTTTTGGATTGATTTCAAGTACCTTGGAAGTTCCGGTTTTCAATGGGTAACGATAAACCGGGTTTTTGGACAATATGCAATTTCTCGAATTGAATTACAATAACAATATAATCAATAATAAATAACCCATATTCAAACCCCAAAAGGTAAATTTCAAACGGGAAGGGTTTCGACTGAAACTCGGTTTTAGGGTTTAGGGAAAGTTTTCAAAAACACCTAAAACGACTCCCGTACTTAAAATCATTGAGTTCCTCGGCAAGAAATCAAAGAATCAAAGAGAAAACTCCATTAAAACACTATTTGGAGCTTAGGGTTTGAAGTTTAACTGATCGAGAAGTCTGTAGATCACGGGTGGCAAGCACGATGGTCGGGTGGAAATGAATCGTAGTACCGATATCTTTCCAACGGAACGAGAATCGAAGCGATCAGACGAAAAACGAACAAAACCCTAAAATTTGGGAAATAGGGGTGAGGGTCTCGGCTTTGAGGAGGAAGAGAGAAAGAAAAATGATAACTTTTCTAATTTTTTGGTCAATTAAGAGTATTTAAGAAGAATATGAATAGTGAATTGATATTTTTTAAGAAATTGGAAATGACGGTTGCGTCCTTTAATGACTTTTGACTTTTAAATCAAAACCCGAAGTTCTTAAACTATCCCAATGGTGATTAATAATTATTAATTGGCCCGTTAATAATTATTAATACCACCATAACTAATTTAAACCAAATAAGCAATTAAAAGGACTTAAACCGAAATAAACTACTAAATTCTAAATTACCGATTCTAAAATAAACTTTAATTACTTAAATTAAATTAAAATAAATAAATTTTTTTTAATCACAAAATAACGGGACGTTACATTTTCCGCCGTCGTTCGAGTTTTTGAGTCGTTCATTGGCCAAGTTTTCATCACGAGTTGATCCCTCGAGTCAAGCTGCTAGTTTGAGGTAATTATTTTTTAAAAAAAAGAGATAGTGCGTTCTCCATGAAAGCAGCGTGGCTGCCCATTGGAGAAGAACTGGTCCAACTGGACCGGCTGGACTTGGTTCATTTGGACCGGTTCAGCTGGTCCAGACGGTTCAAAGCCTTTTTCTTTCAAATTGAGCCGGTTTTCGTTCCGTAAACCCGGTTCTCGTGAAATTGACTTGAAATTAATATTATTTCAGGTTCTGAGCATCATTAGGAGTTTACCCGGAATTATTTTGAGCCCGATTGCTTATTCAATTTGCAATTAAGGTAGGTTAATTCCTACTTAGAAGTTAAATTAAATTCCACGTGACTGCATGTTTATGTGTGATTATCATGATATTTTCGAGAGATGATTTATTATTATTATTATTATTATTATTATGTGCTTGTTATGTGCTATAATTAGGGCCTAATAGCGGTTTGAGGTTAAACTAACATAATAATTAATATATATTAAATTCGTAGAGCCGAATGCTTAGCATGACATGTTATCATGAGTGGCCCTATACCCCACTATGATACATATATGCGAATTTAATAGCAACAAAGAGATAAAATTTGATTGGTGGTTATAACTGGAGTCGAACATAATTAACACATATTAAATTTGTAGAGCGTATACTATGGCACGTATCATTAGTGGCCTTATACCCCACTATGATCATATTTTCAAGCGTATAATATGGCACGTATCATTGATGATACATATATACAAATTTAATAGTAATTTAATAATAGATGCTATGGCACGTATCATGATGGGTTATAAGGCACCATGATCATATTTTCAAGCGTATGACATGCCATGCAAGTTTAATAATAACAAAGAGACGACGTAGGCTAAGTACCTACTAATTAAAGACAAAGAGATGACGTAGGCTAAGTACATACTAATTAATATTAAATAGTGGAAATGGACGAGTATCCATAAGTTATTATAATTATATGATTATGTGTTGAATTTAATTTGCTTATTTGAGTTTGGATTTAATCTACTGAGCTAAAAACTCACGGTATTCGAATGCCCTGCAAACTTTTACTTTGCAGGTAACATTGATAATAACGGAAACCATGGCGATTGACGAGGATGGTGCTACATTGAGAGCCCTTAGGATGTGTCATTTTCTCATTTTATTTTATTTTTGGATATTTCATTTTATTGACTATTTTGTCAGTTTATTTATGGATTTTTACAATTTCATTTATTTTATTTGCTTTTAATTTATTTGTTTTAATTATTTAAAATGGCGCCAAAATAAAGGTTTTGTTTTGAATATCTGTTTGGTTATTAAATAAACACTTCTGATATTATTTGGTTTTACTCTGATTTAATTATATTTTCAAATGAGTTATGTATTTACTTATTTATCCGGTTATTTTGGATCGGGTCATTACAAAAATGCTCTTAGAACCCTTAAACTTAACTAAGGACCCCAAAAGATCAAGACCAAAGAACCCACATATGCCATTCGACACAACCCATAAGGAAAAGGCTAGAAACAAATTGCCATATATGGTCAAAAAATCATGAAATGGACCAAACATTTACGTTCCATCATCTCATGACTCTAAACACTCCACAAGTTGGTTGATCACTTCCACCTTGAATGTTTCTAAACATGTAATCTATAAAGCAAGATTATAAAGGGTTGAGGCTCAAGGCTCTCCATGCGCATAAAAATGCTACATTTTATTTCTTTCGAAACTATCAAATCTTTCAAGTCTGATTTACAATGGATGATACATAGCCTATTTGTAGGCTTAAATTACATTAAAAATTTGTCTATAATGATCCCCTATCAGCCCCATTAAGTCCCTATCTTGTAACAGACAAAAATAAAGCAAAAACATAAGTTACAATCAACTACTATTAAATTTGTAACCTACAATGAAACTAAAACATTTGAAACTGATTTTTAACTCTAATTGAAGCTTGTAAATGTTCATTAATACCTGTCTTGAAGTATCTTTGAGTTCCCTTGAATAAAGCTTTAGTTGGCTTGAATGAAGCTTGAGTTGTCATAAATGCAGCTTGAGTGACTTTAATGCAACTTAACTTAACCTTGAACTAGCATTAAATGAAGTTGAGTTCATTAAATGCAACTCCTTTTGAAGCTCTAATAGCTAAATAATCTTGCTTGGCTTGGTTCATATCATTCTCCCATTCTTTAAAAAGATTTTTCCTCGAATCTACATCTCAGTATGAATTTCTGCAAGAAATGGTAAGAAAAAAAAAAAAACAAAGAAAGGACCTCACAATCACTCCCTCACTTTTTGAACACTCAAAACATTAATTCACTCGTGTTTGCACTCAAAATTATTAAAGATTGGCTAAGAATTTTAAAGAACCAGCTCATATATATGTTAATAAAACAGTAATGATGAGCATACAAGAGACTAATGTCAAAATTTTGATCAAAATCGATAACCTCAAATTGTAAAAACCAAAGTGCGGGAATTTAGACTAATCTGCGCATAGACAACAAATCCTAGAATTAAATGACTTCCGTTAAGATTTGGACTAAGTGTAACGTCCCGTTATTTTGTGATAAAAAAAAAACTTTTATTTATTTTATTTTAATTTGAGTAATTAAAATTCATTTATTTATTATTAAATTAGAATTTAGTAATTTATTTCATTTTAATTCATTTTAATGGCTTTATTTATTTAAATATGTTTTAATGGTGTTAATAATTATTAACGGGCCAATTAATAATTATTAATCACCATTGGGATAGTTTGAGTTGTTCGGAAATCGTTCTTAAGTCAAAAGTCGAAAAAGGGCAAAGTTGTAATTACCCAATTTGCAAAATATCTAAAAACACTATTCATTTGTCTTTAAAAACTCAACTTTGACCACAATTGACCAAAATCTTCATTCATTTCCTCCTCCTTGGCCGTGAGCTTCAAAGAGCAAAAAGAAGATTTTTGGTTTTTGTTCGTTTCTTGCCGGATCGACTTGATTCTCGTTCCATTGGAAAGGTATCGATCCTACGATCCTTTCCCACCTAGCCTTCGTCCGTTTCTCTCGAGATCCGAGGAGTTCTCGGTAAGTTTCTCTTGAAACCCTAAGCTCCAAATAGTGTTTTAATGGAGTTTTACTTGTTTTCTTTCGATTTCTTGCCATGAAACTCGGTGTTTGTCAATTCGGGAGTAGTTTTAAGTGTTTTTGGAAACTATTCCATAACCCTAAAACCGAGTTTCAGTCGAAACCCTTCCCGTTTGAAATTTACCCTTTTGGGTTTGATTTTGGGTTAAAAATTAATGAATGAATGTTTATTTAAATTCATTTCGGGAAAGGGATTAATGTTCAAAAACACTATTCATCGATACCCATTGAAATCGGGATTATCGAATTTGATTAAAACCAACTCAAAATGTATTTAAATTGCCAAAAAGCCGAAAAACCAAACCCGAGACCCTTTTCTAGGGAGGGCCGAGAGCCTCCAAGGGGTAGGTTTGGTGGTTTTTCCGTCTTTTTGCTTGTTTGATCGTTGTTTAATCGTTGGTTGGTATTTTATTAATTTTCGGGATATTAATTCGTTTGTAGGTGTTTTTGAACTTCGTGGTTGATTGCTCTTCCAGGTGTTTAGGAGCAAAGTCTTCACTTTTATAAGGTGAGAATGATTAGAATTTAAAGTAACTATAGAAAGCAAACAAGTACGATGATTTGTAGAATCGAGAACTAAGATTAGAATCCAACCTAAGATTAGAGGGTTGTGAGATAGTGCCTTAGGATTTGAAGTTAATCCTTTAGGCGAGAAACTTAGGATTTCTCGTTGAGAACCTCGAATCTTAGAAGATTCTAAGATAGATTAGTCTTGGAAGTTTAGAATCCTTGAAAGTTTAGGTTAATTGTTATGTTTTGACCTTTACTTTTATTATCGTTAGCGGAGTTCGATCGATATATCGTTCATCCGGGATTCTATCTATTTTATTTATGTCCTTTACTTTATATCTTTTACCTTATACCCTTACTTAATGCCTTTTTACTTTATGTCTGTATCGTCTACTTTAATTCCGCACTTTATTTATTTACTCCAAATACATCATATTACATCATAACATCTCGCATCATGAAAAAGAAAAGAAGGGGGAAGAATGTTGGACCCTACGGGGAATGTCCGCATCACCTTCATAGAAAAAGAAAGAAAGTGAGAAAGAAAAGAAGGGGGAAGAATGTTGGACCCTACGGGGAATGTCCGCATCACCTTCAGAAAAAGAAAAGAAAGTGAGAAAGAAAATGAAGGGGGAAGAATGTTGGAGCCTACGGGCAGTGTCCGCATCACCTTCATAGAAAAAGAAAAGAAAGTGAGAAAGTAAAGGAGGGAGAACGATGGATACTATGGATAGACCACGTTACCTCCTCATGCATAAGGGCGTATGCGAATCCTACGGGATGCTCTCATGCATTCATACATATGATCGATGAAAGAGATAATTGAGATGTTTAATATGATGCAAAGTTTATTTACTTCTATTACTTATGTCATAATATTGTTGATGGATGAGTATTGACTATGATTTTAGCAATATCATCCTTTGGAGAGTTTAAATTGAATTTACCTAGAGTTTGGAGGACTTTAGGAGTGTATCGTGTCAGGTAAGTTGGACACAAATCGAAATGCGAGTTTGAGGTCTATCTTTACTTTTTATGCTATTTATTCTCACTGGGCTTAGTTTGTTAGCTCATGATATTACAAAAATTTCAGGTAATGCCTTGATTAGAGGCCGTGGACGGGGAGATGGTGCTGCGTGATCGAGGGATGCTGACCTCGAGATGGACTTGTTGATTTTGTAAAGTATATGTTAATATTTTGTGAATTTTCAAAGACTTTGACATTGTATATAGCTCATAAGAGCTTTTGATGTGGTTTTTATGATATGAAACATTTGAACTCCTGATTTGGACTTAAAGTCCATGTGATTTATTTAGATTTGAAAATTAGGATGTAAACAGGTTTTCGGCATGCCAATTTTCAAACAAAACCACGCCAATTTTTCCTAAAATAAAAGACTTCCGCTGTTTTCTCTGATTTTAATTTATTTAAAAGTGACGGGTCGTCACACTAAGTGACCTTCTGAAAATATAAAGTTAACCGTCAGGTAAAATGTTTCTACTCAAGAAAAATAACCAATTTCGCAAGTTATGAAAGGGTTTGGACAAGAAACCGTAGCATTAAATGCGACGGTTACAAAATGGGCAGTTTTGACAAATATTTAATTCAGCCGTTTTTAGACTTCAAATTTGTGCCAATGAATGTGTAACTGATGGTTTTATTATATATAAATGATATATTAACACATTCAACTCAGATCTATACAAATTTCATGGATCAAAATCAAAAACTTCAAGAATTTGAAAGAAAGACACAAGGAGAACAAGTTAGTGCTCTTGGATGAAATGCCTTTTTTTTTCAAGATCAGAATGTGATCTTCAAGATAGAAACAAGATCAGAACGAATAGATGAAGAAAAATTCATGCTTAGACAGAAACAAAAAGATTGGACAGAATTGAAAAGAACAAGAATTAAAAAAGATAGATTGGATAAAACATGTTCTAGAGATCGACCACAAAAATGCAACCAATGCTCTGATACCAAATGATACGAAAACCCTTTCGAAATGCTCTTAGAACCCTTAAACTTAACTAAGGACCCCAAAAGATCAAGACCAAAGAACCCACATATGTCATTCGACACAACCCATAAGGAAAATGCTAGAAACAGATTGCCTTATATGATCTAAAAATCATGAAACGGACCAAACATTTACGTTCCATCATCTCATGACTCGAAGTACTCTACAAGTTGGTTGATCACTTCCCCCTTGAATGTTTCTAAACATGTAATCTAAAGCAAGATTATAAAGGGTTGAGGCTCAAGGCTCTCCATATGCATAAAAATGCTACATTTTATTTCTTTCGAAACTATCAAATCTTTCAAGTCTGACAAGTCTGATTTACAATGGAATATACATGGCCTATTTGTAGGCTTAAATTACATTAAAAATTCGTCTATAGTGATCCCCTATCAGCCCCATTAAGTCCCTATCTTGTAACACACAAAAATAAAGCAAAAACATAAGTTACAATTAGCTACTATTAAATTTGTAACCTACAATGCAACTAAAACATTTGAAAGTGATTTTTAACTCTAATTGAAGCTTGTAAATGTTCATTAATGCTTGTCTTGAAGGTTCTTTGAGTTCCCTTGAATAAAGCTTTAGTTGGCTTGAATGAAGCTTGAGTTGACATAAATGCAACTTAAGTGTCTTTAATGCAACTTAACTTAACCTTGAACTAGCATTAAATGAAGTTGAGTTCATTAAATGCAACTCCTTTTGAAGCTCTAATTGCTAAATAATCTTGCTTGGATTGGTTCATATAATAAATTGTGGAGCTTTGCTAATTGTCTGTTTAAGTATTCTTGAGGCACTTAGGATTTTAAAGTTGTTTCTTCTGAAAATGCAATTATCTTCAAAAAGGAAGGTTGAGGAAAAGGTGGATGAAGCAAAGGATGGTATAAAAATTCCTCTTGTACCTTTATCTTCAAAAAAAGTTTGTATTGATCAAATGAAACTTGAGAAAAAAAAGAATTGAGATTGAAGAAAAAGAAATAAGAGAAAATAAAAATTAGTGATAGAGAAAAGAAAGCTTTGAGATCTAAAAATAAAAGTGTGAAGAAAGAGGAATATGTGACAAAAGAGTTTCGAGAAAAAGAAAAGAATGTGAGAAAAGAGAGGAGTGAAAAAGAAAGGCGTGAATACTTAGAGGAAAAAAAGAGAAAAGGTAAATTAGTGAGCTATCTTGCAAAAATGAGTGAGGTGAGGAAAGTTTTGCTTAGTCAAAAGCCTAACTTTGTGCTTCTGTGCAAAGGAGACTTTTTGGTAACTAACCTTAACCAATATTTACCTAGTGTGTTTGAGTATCTTTTTCAGGTTTGGAAGCATTACTTATGGCCAAATAAATTCTTGAAATGTTTGGAAGTACAATACATCCAAGTAAGAAAGTATGTCGAATCTAGTGAGGTAATCGAAACATCTCTATGGAACGCATTATCATCATGGTAAAGAGAATGTTGTAAGTAATATACTTTTTAGTTTTGAGCATGTCAAAGTTCTTGGTAATGGGCATCTTGAAATTGCTAGTTTTGAGCATGTGGGAAATTTGAACTCATTTAGGAATGCATCTTATGTTGTTGATGTTACTTTGAGTAATTACAATGTATTCCAATGTGTTTTGATTGAATGAAAAACTCAAGAGGTGATAAATATGAACTTGGAAGCAATGTTTAGGGAAACTAACTCAAATGTGGAAACTGGGGAGTATTGTTTTCCTTTTGTGGAGAATACATATAATAGGATCGTACATCATAAAAATGTCTGTTTTTCAAATAAACTTGTTTATGGTCTTTATGATATTACTCCATTTGAGTTGCTGCCTTTGACATCTAATACTTTTATGAGTTATTTAGCCCATTTAAAGTATGTTTCTTTAACATTAATGCATACGGATGTGAAGCAAATGATCGAAGAGGAACTTTTCACATTTACCTCGAAAATGAACAAGAGATGGAAACCTCTTAAGTTTCATCCAAGAGCATGGATTTGGATGCATTTTCGGAAGAAACGACTTCAAAAAAGGAGAAAATTGCATCCAAGGTACTCAAACACACTAGGCTTTTGTCACATATTCCTCTTTCTTCACACTTTTATTTTTAGATCTCAAAGCTTTCTTTTCTCTATCACTATTTTTTTTTCTTTCATTTATTTTTCTTCAATCTCAATACTTTTTTTTCTCAATTTTCATTTGATCAATACAAAAATTTTTTTGTAGATAAAGGTAAAAGAGGAATTTTTATACCATCATTTGTTTGTTCTTTCGATTTGATTCCCACAAGTCCTATAAACAAAACGAGTGTCTCGATCCAAAACGATCCTCACAGGTACGCCATGGAGTCTCACAATCTCCCGTAAGTACAACTGTACGTGATCTTCCCAGATATAAAATGGGCAGACTTCGTCAAACGGTCTACGATTACCCAAATAGTATTGAAACCCTTCGACGTCCTCGGCAGTTCACTGATGAAATCCATGGAAATCTCCTCCCATTTCCACTCAGGCACGCTCAATGGATTTAGATACTTTGGTGAGATTTTGCTCAAGGCCTTAACCTGCTGGAAAACTAAACACTTGCTCACGTAGTCTGCAATCTCATGTTTCATTCAGGGCCACTAGTAATGTTGTTGCACGTCCTTGTACATCTTAGTACTACATGGATGTACGGAAAAGATAGAACTGTGAGCCTCCTCCAACAGTTCCTTCCTGAAGGTCGATCCTAAAGGCACACATAGCCTCCTCGATACATCAGGGCATCATCGGTTGCAAAAGTAAAGTGACTAGGCGTATTCGACTCTGCCTCTCGAAAGCCTGCCTGTAAGTGAGTTTCGCCCCTCTGTGCCTCGATCATCCTCTATCTTAGAGTAGGCCCCACTGTCATAATAGCCAAACTCACTGTCACCTCAGCCGTAAGAAAAGCTACCTCAGCTCTCTCCAAATCCCACCTCAATCTCATCGGTAAAGTCAATAAGTGCTACGACTTTCGACTAAGTGCATCCACCACTACATTGGCTTTACCGGGATGGTGCTGAATGTTGCAATCGTAGTCTTTCACCAGCTCTAACCATCGCCGTTGTCTCATATTTAACTCCTTATGAATGAAGAAGCACTTGAGACTCTTATGGTCGGTGAATATCAATATTTTCTCTCCGTATAAATAATGTCTCTACAACTTTAGAGCATGAACCACAGCTGCCAACTCTAAGTCGTGTGTCGAATAAGCCTTCTCATGTTCTTTCAATTATCGAGAAGCATAAGCTATAACTTTCCTGTGTTGCATCAACACGCACCTTAATCCCTTATTCAACGCATCAATATATACTGTCAACCCACCAGAACCATAAGGTGACACTAACACTGGTGCCATCACGAGTCTCCTCTTGAGCTCTTCAAAGCTCTCTTCACACTCTTGGGACCACACAAAATCCACTTCTTTCTTCGTTAGATGAGTTAAGGCCGATTCAATCTTGGAGAAATCCTGAACAAAGCGTTTATAATAGCCCGCAAGTTCAAGGAAACTCTGTATCTCCGCCACACTAGTTGGTCTAGGCCAACTACTGACTGCTTTGATCTTGGAAGGATCAACAGAAATCCCTCTACTTGACACCACGTGTCCTAAGAATGTTACTTCCTGCAACCAGAACTCGCATTTTGAGAACTTTGCATAAAGCTTCTCGTTACGCAACACCGTCAGAACTTTCTCCAGGTGCATAGCATGCAACTCCTCAGTCTCAGAATAATCCAATATATCGTCAATGAACACGATGACAAAGGAGTCGAGGAACCTCCTAAACACCGTATGCATAAGATCCATGAAAGTGGCTAGGGTGTTAGTAAGGCCAAAAAACATAACAACGAACTCATAATGGCCATATCATGTCCTGAAAGCCGTTTTCGAAATATCATCACCTCTGATTCTCAATTGATGATATCCCGATCGAAGATCTATCTTCGAAAAGACAGTGGCCCCCCTCAATTGATCAAATAAATCCTCTATCCTGGGCAATGGATATTTTTTCTTCACCGTAACACGATTCCACTCCCGATAGTCAATGCACAACCTCATCGAGCCATCCTTCTTTTTCACAAAAAGAACAGGTGCTCCCCAAGGCGACACACTCGGGCGGATGAATCCTAAGTCTAAGAGCCCTTGTAACTGACTCTTGAGCTCTTTCAACTCAGCCGGTGCCATGCGATAAGGTGCCTTGGACAAAGGAGCTGTCCCAGGTATCACCTCTATCTGAAAGTCTAACTCTCTCACCGGTGGTAACCCAGGTAACTCATCAGGAAAAACATCTACAAAATCTCGTACCACACGTATAGTATCTAGAGTAGGCACACTAACAGACGTGTCGACTACACTAGCAAGATACCCCAAGCTCCTTTACTCAGTAGTGCCCTAGCCTGAAATATCGAGATAACAGCTGGAGTCGCTCTATCTCGAGTCCCACGAAAATGAAGTCTAGTCCCACATGGACTAACAAAATCCACAACTCTCTCGCCACAACCAATACTAGCATGGTTGTGAGACAGCCAATCCATACCCAGAATAATGTCAAAATCAGACATGGACATCACGATCAATGTGGCATGCAAACAAAAACCAAAATACTCAACTCATCAGAATGAATGACTCTATCCACAACAATAGACTTCCCCAAGGGTGTAGAAACACATAACTCATGCCCTAGAGGCTCAGACTCAAAAGCAACTGACTCAACAAACTCGGTAGAAATAAAGGAGTGGCTAGCTCCAGAATCAAACAATGCAAGTGTAGAACAGCCCATAAAATTCACAGTATCTGTAACGACGGTGCCTGCAGCCTCGGCATCCTCACATGTGGTGGCAAATATACGAGCCTGGCCTGAGGTGGTGGTCTCGACTGCTGGTTGGACCTAGCCTAGCCTCTACTCTCAAACTGACCTCGTCCCTGACCTTGCCTCTAGCCCTGACCCTGGCCCTGTCCACTAGGTAGCTGTGCGGCCTGAAGTCTTGGGAAATTTCGTCTGACGTGCCCCAACTGGTCACAAAGAAAACACCTCGTCATCTTACACCCCCCGAAATGATGCTCAGAACAGGCATGGCAATAAGGCATAGGAGGAACCTGAACTCTAGGCTGGCTCGTCTGTCCCGAATAAGCCTAAGACCCGGTTGCGCTCTTACCTTGGAACTGTCTCTGTGGCTAAGTCCCTCGACCTGAATGGTCGTCTTCAGCCTTCCTTTTCTGCGAAGAAGACTGTGCAACTACCATCTCGACCTTCTTCTCGGAGGGTTCGATATCCAAAGCCAAGGCAAGGCTCAGCACCTCCACATAGGTGGTGGGTCGTAAGGCTCATACTTGCCCCCGAAGATCTGCTCGCAATCCCACGATGAACCTCTTCTTTTTGTTTTCAAGGTTGGCGATGTGGCCCGTGGCAATACTGGATAACCGGTCAAACTTTCTCTCGTACTCCACCACAGATCTGTCTCCCTGTTTCAAGGTAAGAAATTGTACTTCCAACTGGTCCCTGATGTCCTCTGGGTATTATTTATAAAAAAAAATTCTCCCGAAACATCTCCCAAGTAACTATCAATGCTGGATCCAGAGAACGGGATAATCCTTCCCACAAGAACCGTGCATCATCGACCAATGAGTAAGTCCCGCAATAGACTTTCAAATGCTCAGGGCATCGAATGGAGCCAAGTGCTCTCTCCACTCTCATGACCAATCTTTTGGCAAGTGCCGAATCAGTAGAAGTCTCGTCAAGCTCAAACGGTGCATGCCTGCTATAATATGTCAAAACCTTGGCAACATCATCAATCATAGGTAAGGCAGCTGCCGGATCAGGCACTCTAGCAGGCGGAATAGCGTGACCAGGACAACCTCCTCCACCCCATAGTAAGTCTAGGTAGTCCTCCTATGGAATAGTAACATTACGCCCTCGTCTAGGTGGTGGGTCAACTGGAGGCTTATTCTCTAGCTCAACATTTCCCGGAGCCACACCTCTAACACCAACATGATCCACAGGGGGTGGCGGTGGTGGATTGATGACTCTAGGCCTAACATGTCCTCGTACCACAACTGGGGCTGCACCTCTACAACTCCTAGGCACTCTCGGAGGCATACTGGAAAGTCAACAAGAAAAGTCCCAAGGTAAGTTACAAAAATATGACAAGCCATACTTTTAAACTTAATCCACAAAGTAAGTTCTCAAAGTATAAAATCTAAGGTTACCTGGTGCCGTTGACCTCGGTCGATGATAGGGACATGGATTATAAAACCAAAACATGAAAACATGCGATGCATGTGGTCTACAGAACCCGTAGGCTCTGATACCAACTGCGACGACCCGACTTCTTTAAAAACACTTAAAACCATTACGCAGCGGAAGACAACAATTTACAGAAAACTTGCGTGGTTCCATTTATATTTTGAACATGCCAAAACCTGCTTACATTGTTCACATCAGAGAAAAACAGGAAATGCGCATTTCATAAGTTTAAGAAAAACATAACAACAACATAATAAGTTTAAAACACAAAACAACGCTCTTTCGAGCTCAGGACACCCAATATACACATTTACAAACAACCAAAAAGACCAGTATTTTCACAATGCCACAATTCCATATCCCAGGTTCATCGCACGGTCAGTCAAGCGGCACCACGACCTCTATCCCGACCTCTTCCACAAGGTGTACCTGTAAAAAATGTAGTGTAGCAACATTAGCATAAAGCCAGTGAGAGTAAAATGAAATCAAGTGTATTTATGGACTGAAGTCCTTATCAGAAATAGTGTCCAACATTTCTATTGCATGACTACTTTTGATTAAGCATCCAATCACCAAACACCGAGCACATAAACAATAAGGCTAAACATGCATTTACATTCAGAACTAAATGCGCATGGAAGTAAACATAATTGGCTCGATTAAAGCCAGTTCAATCTACCATAACACATTCTCAATCCCCTTTGTCACCCCGCGTATAATATTACAATAGTCACCGTAATTATATTGTCACCATTCATACGTTGTCACTGTTGTCACCGTTGTCACCACTTACACATTGTTACCAATGTCACCATTATCACCGTTCACATTGTCACCACAGTCACCATTTACACATTGTCACCAAAGTCACCATAGTCACCATTTACACATTGTCACCAAGTCACCATTTACACATGCCATAGTCACCATTTACATATGTCACCAAGTCACCACGGTTCCTATCCTATCCCCTAAGCACGTAAGATATTTACTAGGAGAAAACTTAAAGCATGCTAGGACTATTTTTCCCTCCTCGGAAGTTCCAAGTTCGAACCGTCACTTTCCATCTCTACTTTCAAATCTATTACACCCAAGCCACACTTTAGCCTTCAAGTCTTAATACCATTCAGTGACGAGAGCCTCGTCTAATCGCACTTTCCTTAGCCAAAACACTTTCCACATTATTTTCTTCCTATACACCCACAACCCTCAACCTCGAAGCAACTACATCGTCAAGTAATCCGAGCCATTAAAACACTAAAGCTCATTTTAAACTCACCTCTAGGATGTGTAGAAGAAACACCGCTCGTTGGATGCGTGAACGGTCGCACGTGGTTCAAACCTACAAAGTAAAGTATACAACTAAACATATTAATTTCCAAACCCAAACGAATAACTAATAGCTAATTTAAGCGTCAAAATTAATCCCGGAAACTCTATGAAGCTCACGGCCAAGGTAAGAGAAAAAGGATCGAGTTCCGGTTTCCGATTATTATTCAAAGAAAACAACTTTTAAAAACAAAAACGCAACTTACGGAACCCTCAGTTTGGAATATTTCAAAGCGCTCGGGTTTTCCATTAGATTCGGGTTTAGATCCAAGACAACAACCTCAACCAAAATGATTTTCCCTAAGTAGAAATCACCAATAACACACGAGAAAAATGAATCGAGGCTTGCACGCAAGTTCGGGAAAAAAAACATAGAAACCCATTTTTCTTTTACCTCGTTTCTTCCGGATCTGGAACGGATCGGCTTGATTGATGGGATGAAAAGAAAGCTTGCGTCGAGATCTTCCTATCGGGATAAGAATCACCGGAATCGGTCGAGAAACGGGGACGGAATCCCGAATATTTCCTTTTTTCTTTGCTCACGGATGGGGAGGGTTTTGATTTTGTTTTTTCCTTTTTTTTTTCCTTGCAAAGTGTTTAGTACGTCTATAAATAAATTTTGATAAAAAACCATAGTGCCCCTCCTCTTATTTCCTTAAGTAACTTGTTTCGGGTGCTCGTTATTACACGTTTCTAGTTCCAATCCAACTTAGCTATTTCTAATCTAACTTAAAAGTATTTAACGATCAATAATGGGCCCGTTAATAAATATTGTTACACCCGATTCTATTTAAACGTTCTAACAGAAATTACTTAGCGATCGAACTCGAGCCTAAAACTAAAATACTAAATTAAACTTCTAAGTAAATAAACAACCATCAATCACAAAAATTATACTAAGTGAAGCAATAATAATAATAATAATAACAAAATTTAACGGGGCGTTACATTTATTGAACTACATAAGTAAACTTAAAAACCATGAAATATGCATGATGTTTTACTTCAATAATATATTGAGCTACAATGACTGAAGCCTTACAAAATTGATGAAATATGCATTATGTTTCAGATCAATATTTTACTGAACTACAATAACTTAAGGTAGATGCTACAAAACTAAATAAATATACATTCTATTTTAATTCAATAATTTATTGAACTACATAATTTAGCTACTACACTAACTAGTTTATCATGAATAAGGAGCTTCATGTTCCAATTCAGTAATTATTGAACTAAATTCTTTTTAACAAATTTTAGCTTCTACAGATCTATCATGGATAGTGAACTCCCTAATAATTCAATTAATTATTGAACTATTTTTTTTAAACTAATTTTACCTACTATAGTACTTGCCTTATCAAGAATAATGAACTTCCTGTTCTAGTTTAATTAAATATCGTTTTAAATCCTTTTTTAAACAAAAATTTACTTCTTTTTTCAAACACAACAGTGTTCCAATTCATTTAATTATTGAACTAAAAATTTAACCAATATTCATCATCATAATGAGAATTTCAAGAATTATGATTAAAAAAAAGGAAGACACAAAGATTATTCGAAAATTAGAACTCAAAAAGAAAATAGCCTATTACTTAGCTATTTCATAATAAGATCATATACAATCATATGTAGTTACCTTTGATTTTCCCTTTCTGAAGTACTTTTGTAATTGATTCATCCTGGAATTTGGAACTGAGAAATGATTTTTTGAGTAAATAAAAACTGAGAATAAACGATTTTTGAGTAATAAGAATTGAGAATAGGAATAATTTGCGACAAAAGAAGAATTCACAAGAAGAAACTATAGAAATTTTAGTTAGCATGAATGATTCGCAAGAAAAATTTGTGAGAAATAAGAATCACAGAAGAATTTCTGAGAAATAAGAAAATCGGATGAGAAGGGAAGAAACATATCGATCGCACGTGTGACGACCTGACTCTTTTAAATAATTTAAAATCAGATTGACAGCGGAAGTCTTTAAAATTTAATAAAACTTTGGCACGGATATGTTTAAAACTCGGACTATCCATAACCTGTTTATAATTTAAATTCCGAAATCTAAAACACAAGGAACTCAAGTTCCTATCAGGAGTTCAAAGAGGTTTATAATCATAAAAGTGAAATGAAAAGCTCTTAAGAGCTTATAACAAATTTACATCTCAAAGACCGAAAATAAAACAAAATAAGATAAGCTTAGCCCCGGGACTTTTAAATGACATCTAGTCCATCTCCACATCATCATCCTCTCGATCAAAGTCGCACCAACTCCTCTCTCATGACCCGAACACCTGAAATGTTTGTAATATCATGAGCTAACAACTTAAGCCCAGTGAGAATAAACAAAATAAAAAGTAAAGTTAGACCCCAAACCCGCATCCGGATTCGTGTCCAAGAAGATACTTACTTTTTGTTATCAATCCATTCAAAGAGTTTTATATCAAGTGTTCCACTTTTACTTACCAATTCTCCAATGTAATTGTGGAACTACATTCTAAGCATTTCTGGGTATGGTTTCGTAAATGCATATAGCATTTATATCTCATTTTCTTTATAAACCTTATACTATATACAAGGTTTACATAAAATCTTATTCTCCCAAATATGAGATCTTCCAATTTAGTGAGAAACTAGTTCTCTTACATATGTAATTTATTGAGAAACTAATTCTCTTACATATGTATCACATAATAATTATACAAGTTTCAATACGCCCTTGTATTCTCTTATTAACCAATTCAATCTCATTCAATTTTTCCTATAGCACTCGGCTATACATCAATTTCATTTCTTTTCTCTCTAGAAATGTACATCTTTCATAATCTTTTCTATAGTTCTCTAAGCTCTAGAAAACTAATTTTCATAGTCATAATCTCTATAGGATGATAATACTAGCACACGTAGTCTAAATCTCATCCCTTAACTTGTTTAAACACATATAAGAAAAAGTAAATAAACTTTGCATAAATATAACATCTCGATTCTTTATCCATGACATATGTTTCCATCGATAATATGCATGAAGGTAATGAGGACATCCCGTAGGATTCGCATTCGCCCTTTATGCATGAATGAAGGCAATGAGGACATTCCCCGTAGGGTCCACCATTCGACCTTAGGAATGAAGAAGGTAATGAGGACATTCCCCATAGGGTCCACCATTCTCCCTTCTTTTCTTTCTCACTTTCTTTTCTTTTTCTCTGAAGGTGATGCGGACATTCCCCGTAGGGTCCAACATTCTCCCTTCTTTTCTTTCTTTTCTTTTTCTTTGAAGGCGATGCGGACATTCCCCGTAGGGTCCAACATTCTCCCTTCTTTTCTTTCCTTTTCTTTTTCTCTGAAGGCGATGCGGACATTCCTCGTAGGGTCCAACATTCTCCCTTCTTTTCTTTCTCAATGATGCGAGATGTTATGGTGCAATATGTTATGGTGCGAGATGTTATGGTATGCTCGCAAAAGTAAATAAACGTAAATATAAATGGAGCATAAAGTAAAGGGTATAAAATAAATAGATAGGAAATTTTGGAAGAACATTAAGTAGTTCGAACTTCCGATACTTTAAATAAAGTAGATCTTATCTTAAATAAGTAATCTACACTTCCAAGGAATCCAAACTTCCAACTAAAATCCAAAGTTCTATTATCGAATTCCTTTAACCATCCTATCTAAAAGTTTGGATGTTTTAACTTCCAATGATCCATTTAATCTTCGGAACGATTCTAACTTAGAACTTTCAAAAGTTCAACGTTCCCTTGAGAAATTCCAAAGTTTTCACTCAAAGAACTAGCTCCTAATCCTAAGGGCACTAGCTCACTTTCTTTTCTTTTTAGATTCGAATCTAAATCTCAATTTCCGATCCTACAAACCGTTCAACTTATTCGGTTTCTAAATCTACTTTAAATCCTATTTATTCTCACCTTAGCCAAAAAGTTTCGCTCCAAGTCTCCGATAGTGCGATCAAACAACGATTCGAAACACCTACAATTAAAAGTATATCTAACGATCATTAATAAATCATACATCGATCAATTAACATCTAAAAGCTCAAAATGACGAACAACCCCGGAAAAACCCAAGGGTGCTCTCGGCCCCTCAATGAAAAATGAGTTTCAGGTTCAGTTTTTCGGCTTTTAGGCACTTTAGAGGTGTTTTGAGTTGGTTTTAAGTAGTTTCGAAGTTCCCGATTTCAATGGGTATCGATGATTCAGGTTTTTGAACAATAATCGATTCCCCGAATTTAATTTCAATAAACATCATATCAATAAAAGTAAACCCCAAAACAACCCCCACGATGTAAAATTCAAACGGGAAGGGTTTCGACTGAATCTCGGTTTTAGGGTTTAGGGAAAGTTGCCAAAATCTCTAAAAACAACTCCCGTACTTAAAATCATCTAGTTCCCCGGCAAGAAATCGAAGAATCAAAGAGAAAACTCCATTAAAACACTATTTGGAGCTTAGGGTTTGAACTTTAACTTACCGAGAAGTCCTTAGAACACGGATGGAAAGCACGATTGCTAGGTGGAGAAGAATCCTAGGACCGAAGGCTTCCCGATGCAACCGAAATCGAGCCGATCCGTCGAGAAACGAACGAAACCCGAAAATTTCCCCCCACACCATGAGAGCCACGGTTTTGAAGAGGAAAGGAAATGAATTTTGGTCAAATTTTGGTCAATGATGTGTTTTTAAAGATGAAGGAATAGTATTTTGATATTTTAGGAATTTTAGAAATGATGGTTACGTCATTTAATGACTTTTGACTTCTAAATTGAAACCCGAAGCTCTTAAATTAATCTAAAGGTGATTAATAATTATTAATTGGCCTATTAATAATTATTAATGTCACCGAAGCGAATTTAAAGTATTAAAACGATTAAAATGAATTTCGGGCGAAATTAACTACTAAAATCGAAATTACTACTTTCAAATTAACCTTAAATACTTTAATTAAAATAAATAAATAAATAAATAAAATTTAAAAAAAATTTCATTTCAAAATAACGGGACATTACATCATGAGGAAAATAGAATTTAGATGAAGAAAACTATTTTAAGGATATTTTAGACATTTCAAAAATATGTTCTGATTTGGGCTGGGCTTTTAATTATGTTATTTGGGTAAATAATAGAAAGTTTTGACATTAAAGTAATTATTGCCATAAAATATGCCATTTGAGTAATTGCCCCAATATTTTACCACCTCATCCATCTATGATATTCTTTCTAATATACAAATTTTTATATATTTTTTTTGTTTTATTGATTTTTAAATTATTAAACGTAATTGAAATTATCGTATATTTTACTAATTTAGTAAATTATATGTAGTTGATTTTCTTTTTAGTTAGTGTAATTTATTTCACTTTTTTCTTTGGGGCATGGACTCAAATGACATATTTTATAAACTTATTTCCCCATATAGCACCCCCTTTTCATTATTCTCCAAATGACATTTTTTCTGATATAACAAAATTAATTATTTTACTAAATTTACAAAAATGCCACTCATTTATCAATTCACTAAATTTGTTCTCTTATTCACTAATTAGTGAATTAAAATCTGAACTTTATTAATTCACTAAATTTTCCCTCTTAGTCAATAATTTAGTGAATTAAAATTTGAGTTTTATTAATTCAATAAAATTTCCCCCTTCATTAATAATTTATTAAATTAAATCACCGAAGCGAATTTTAATTCAATAAGTTTTTGAAGTTAATAAATTATTGAATAGTGGTTTTGATTTTGCCCATAAAAACACATAAAATCTCAAATCTTTCTGCAAATAAAAATCACATTTATTTACACTAGTATTCAACATCAACAACCAATATTAGTGATTATAAACTTGAAATACAAAATATTATTTTCACGCAGTTGTAAGATAGTAGCAAGATTTTAATTCAATAACTTATTGAACTCAATGCAATAATTTATTGATTTGTAAAGCTCAACAACAAGATCTATTTACACTTCTATACATCATCAAAAAACCATTAAAATTTGTAACAAACATATAAAAGAATAAAAAAAATGACATCTTCATGTGTCGATTCTCGTTAGGCCTCTCTTCACATTTTTTTTCCTTCCCTATCTTTCTTCTTCAATTCACATATAGCAGCTTAACACTTGTAAATCAGCAGTGTAGAATAAAAAGCTCAATGAATCAAACTACAAAATAAAACGAAGAAGTTTAATTCAATAACTTAGTGAATTGAATAACATGGTATAAATTATTGAATTGTACAACCAAAAACTAAATTGACACAAAAAGAGGGGGTATGGACTCAAATGACATATTTTATAAAGTTAATTCCTCATATAGCACCCTCTTTTCATAATGCCCCAAATGACATTTTTCTAATATAACAAAATTAATTATTTTCGTTAAATTTACAAAAATGAAACTCATTTATTAATTCACTAAATTTATTCTCTTATTCAATATTTTAATAAATTAAAATTTGAACTTTACTAATTCACTAAATTTTGCCCTTAGTCAATAATTTAGTGAATTAAAATTTGAGTGTTATTAATTCAATAAAATTTCTCCCTTCATCAATAATTTATTGAATTAATTTACCATATATAATTGAGGTACTTCATATTAATTTTAATTCAACAACTTACTTAATTAAAATCAATATCATGCATCTCAAATATATATTATAATTTATTTCACTACTTTATTCCCTTTAATTCAATAACGTATTAAATTAAAAATCAAAGGTTGAAGGACATGATTTGGCCCATTGGAGTCATCCAATGTGTAGTAGCAATGATCGTGAAACTTTTGACTTCTATGAATAAACACATAAAAGCCAAAGATGAGAATAATGTAAGCCTTGAGCAAAATGATGGATAGACTTGAAACTTAATGACAAAACAAAAACAGGCTCAATCACTAAATTATTCCCTTAAATTCACTATATTATTTCCTTAAAGTTAATAAATTATTCTTTTTAATTCAACTAGTTGAAAATGACGTGCGATACACGTGGTTGTGCATCATTTTTATGTTGCATTCTTAACTATAATGATATTTATAAAATTTTCCTAATAAAATTTTTTGGGAGCAAAAAAAATTGCAAGGGACATGTATCTTATTCTTGACTTATTTTATCCAGAATTTTTGGAGCAAAAAAGACTTGTTTTAAAATATTTTGGGAGCAAAAACATCTATCATTTATCCAGGACGTTTGTTACCTCAGTCACTCAAAGTAGCACATAATCTTAAAATGGAACAATCACATAATCCCATATAACAATGAAAAATGAAAGGAAAAAAATTTAGTGAAAAGCTCAGATGTTTAGCTCACGTTGGTTTGACTCTCCCTTTTCTTGAGATGTTTGCTTTCTCAATAGAATGCCTTGACATAATGAGAAGCAAGATATATATATACACGTACAACGTACATAGTAAAAATCTAGTTATAAAAAAGGGAGAATTTCACATTTTCTTTCTTCCCTATCTTCCTCTCGTTAGGCATCTTTTCACATTTTTTTCTTCCCTATCTTCTTCTCCAATTCACATATACCTTAGCACTGTAAAGCACTGTAAAGGAATAGTGCAAAATAAAAAGCTCAATGAACTATATTGTAAAATAAAACGAAAAAGTTTAATTCAATAATTTAGTGAACAATACGGTATAAATTATTGAATTATACAATGAAAAACTAAATTGACACAAAAAGAGAGATCCGGGATGAAAATTATTTTAAAAACTAAAATGAGAGAGTTTACAAACTTTAAGAATAAATTTTATTCAATAACTTAGTGAACAACACGGTATAAATTATTGAATTGTGGAACATAAACTAATTCAATAAATTAATCCATTTAATTCAATAACTCATTGAATTAAAATCATAACTAAAAAGATAAAATATTGAATAAGAGCATTAACAACATATTACAAGCTAAAGAGGAAACGAAGAGAAACAATCTTTGATATCAATGAAAGGTATCAAATGCTAAGATGCTTGATAAACAAATCATTTATTTGATACTACATTGCAGGAAAGAAGACGAAGAGAGAGATCAAAAGTCAAATGACTAGATATGTAGCTTATCTTTTACTTGATCGGCATGTTTTGGAAAAGTATCAACATCAAATTCCCTCGCTCGTGGCATAAATTCTAGTGATAGTCTCTGAATGGTGGAGTCTAGATCCTCTAGAGGAGTTGTAGGGCTTTCCAATATCATGTCCACCCATCATACCGATTTCCATGTCAAGGGCATTGCATCATCACAGTTATCATATCCATTGAAAAAGCATTCCAACTGGGGAACTATAGCAGTACTTTCTACGAAAGGAAACTGTTAAAGCATGTACTGAAGGAATAGCAGTAGGGTGTTCTCCAAGGATATCAGAAGGAGATGGATCGTTTTCTATATTGCAGAAGATTGCAAAGAGGCGGCATTCTGAATTTAAATAATTGATAACATCTACAAGAAGAATTGCACACATCTTAGTAACCTAGCACAAGTAAACACTAGACAATTAATAGAAGTTAGTGAAGCAACTAATTTTAGTGTATCAGACTCAAGAAACGTGTACGATTTTGCCCGTGATCAGTCTTCTTTCTCATGTCAATAGTCACACATACATCAATAGGAAAAAAAGAAAGAGTTCAAAACTGACGTGAGACTTGAGAGTTAGAAAAAAATATATGACAAGAAAGTTGGACTAACGAATGTCAAAGAACTTACACTCTGAATCAGCATCCAGCTGTTTAGTTGTAAATATGACCAATTTCACACCATCAATGAAACTTCTTATAAATAATTTCTCTTTCACCATAAGTTCAAACAGAGAGGAGTTGTAACAAACAATTTTTCTCAGAAAAAAATGCTATACAATAACAAAAATTGTAACCTTTAATCCAAAACAAAGCATACATTTCAATATTTTCTGAATGATAGAAATACAGGGAAATATCTTCAAGATTGAAAATATCAAGGTCAAATAAATCATCCCATATATCAGACCGAGCTTGCAACTTTACTTGAAAAACTGGAGGCATCTTCTGTGAAAACTCATAAGCTTTCTGATTAACTGTACAAGGAGGCTTGCCAGGAAACCACCATAAAATTCAACACCACCCACAAGTGAATTAACACATTGAAAGCCACCCCGAGTGAATGAAAAAGAAATAGAAAGTAGTAAATATAAAAAATCTTTCAGTAAGAAATCAAATATACAATATTAGTCATTTTTCAACGAAGGGATAATAAGTACTAAAATACACCATAAACATTCATTACAGATGCACCAACCATGTCATGAAAATAATGAAAGACAACCTATCAAAGAAAAAAAGGAATAATTATGTAACAAAAGTTTCTAAATTAGAAAATTAAACAAAAATGGGATCCAATTAGTTAGAGAAAAATAAAGATAGAGAACCGACTATGAATCAGTAAAATCATACAAAAATCAAATCTACTTTCAGTAAATATATGCAGGTTAAACCCTTAGTCCATTTTTTTTAATTTATGGAGGAAAACAAAATCTGTACTTCCAAAAATAAATAAATAAACATTCTTCTTTGTATGAAAATGTTTAAACCATTGATGTGAACTATCCATATTGCTCTTTTAACAATGTCCAAATTAAACATTCAACTCTTAACACTTAATCAAAATACGAATAAAAAGAAGGTAACAACACATTTGCCTAAAAGGACATGATACACAAACAATTATTAGTCATTGCAAATTTTCTGCTTCACCTCACAAAAATTGCCAACATTGGGTGTACATAGAACTTAAACTACACATTTCAAGACCGTGAGCATCAACCAAATAATTTAGAGCTGTCAGATAATACCCTAAACAAAATCTAATTTTGATAGTAGAAAATCCAGGGGGCTGCTTGTAATTGGAGTCTGATTACGGATTTTCATCAATGGAGATGGTAGAATGGAGAAATCACATGAAAATTAAAAAAAATTGAATGGAAAAAAATTGCAAGAATCCGTTTGAGAGATTTCTAAAGAAATTGTAGATGAAATTGAGTTTGAAGATGACTTTTCACTCAAATATCTTTCTCAGATCAAATCATTCGAAATTGAAGATTCAAGAAATCGACGCAGAAAAGGAGGGGAAAAAAGAAAAGAGATAATGAAAGTTGGGAGATAAACGCACGCAACTGTTAGATTTCTAAAAAAAAATGTCATTTGAGGGATTTTTGAAAACTTAAGTTATTTAAGACAATAACCCTAATAATAATGTTATTATAGGCAAATTCTCCTTTTCTTTTTAAAATTTATACTACTAAATAAAAAATAAACTGTTTGTTCTAAATCTATAAATAATTCTTATATCTTTAGTTAATTTTTCCTTTTCAATATTATTTATTTCTACTTTTAATTATAATTCAATAAATTATATTAATTTTTTCCTTTTTAATTTTATTTTTTTTTAAAATATTACTTATTAGAGTATTTAAATTTTATAAAATATTATTCCCTTACTACTTTAATAAATTATATTTTGTTCTAGTTTATTTTTTTATCTAACTATTTTTTTAAACAATTTAAGTTCTTTTTTAGTTTTTTAAAATTAAATCATTATCACCTTTATTAAATCATTTAATATTTAAATACTTAAATATAATTTCTTTTTCTATAAATGAGTGATAAATCTAAACAATGAATTGTTATTCATTTTCATATGTTGTACTTAATTTTTCAACTATTTTACAATTTGATTTTTCAACTATTTTATAATTTGAACTTAAACTTAAAAAAGCAAAAAACAAACAAATTCATTGAAAAATAATTTTATTGAAATGTAATTATGCTATTTCGGTAATTTTAGAAAACTTCTAGCATTTTATTTATTAGTTTGCAATTTCATCTTATTTGATGCTCTATATAATTCAATCCTCCACCATGGCCGCAAACTCTGGCTGTTGAATTATTCGATGAACACATGTTGGAGGTTATTTGGATTCCAAGTTTTTCTTTTAAATGTAAAATTACTATCAATTAATTATTATAATTTTACATCTAGTGTTTTAAATGCAAGGTGGGATCCTTCCAAATACTTGTAGAGATTCCTCAGTATATAGTTTTTTTTTTTTTAAGAAGAAGTAGGGTTTGGTTATGCTATTTTTAATCCCTTTTATAAAATCGTCTCATATGACGATCTTATCTTTATTTCATGTCCTTCTGATTAGACATTAGCTGATCCTTATTTCAATGGGCTAGCAAATATGAAGAATGAACCATCCATGCAACCCATTTCAAAACTTGAGTTTGAGTTTGAAAGGAGAAAGTTGAACAAAGATGATGTTAGAGAGCTTATTTATCGAGAAGTACGATCAACATTGCTTAATAAATTTCTATTCCTATGTTGTTTTACATGATATTTCTTCAAATTCACTTGATTTATCCTTGATATTAACATATTTTAAAGTATCATCCTCAGATGCTACATGAGTACCTTCAAGGTTCCAAGTGTCACTTCATGTATCTAAGGTTAGAGACTTTTCTTTGTTATTTTCTTTACATTCATTGTTTGTGTTTAAAAGGTAATATTAAAAGAGATTTTTTTTTCATGATTTAGATGTTATGAATATAAATTAACCGTGAAATTGGTGGTTTTATTTTGAATATTAAAAAAAGTTCCATTTCGTGTACGATTATTTTATTAAATATATTTTTAATGAATTATTAGTTTTCAAATTCACAAATATTTTTTCTTAATATTTTTTTATACTTATACAATAATAAAAATAGTATTTTAAAAAATTAATAATACTTATTAAAACTAATAGCTTTTTTATTTTTTAGGTTTGTTTTAAATAATTATGTTATTTTATATGGACTTTAGTGACTAAAACAATTTATTCAAATTAAATTGATTGTTAAATTTAGATAATATAAATTTCTTATCTAAATTGAACATATAGTTCTTTTAATATAAATTAATCAGTAAAGCAATACAAATATATAAAAGAGAAGATGGATAGATGGATCAATTAAAATAAAAATTTTATATATAAATTCACTGTATTAGTAAAAATTATTGAATATTTTTATCAATTGCTAATAGAATTAGTTATTAATTAAGGGTGATGACATTATAGAAATTAAATGGATTTATAAGAGGCTTAAAGGGAAATCAAAAGTTTCTCCCTCAAGCCACTTTTTAATATAGTATAGATTTTTGTTATGGAGACTTTGTCTTAGTTTTGAATCTTCATTTGTTCACACTCTATTTGTCCATTCTGCTCGTCGAATCTATTCAACAATTGTCTGTGCTTGCTCTTAGATGCCTCTGCCAGTATGTTGTTTGTACTCTGTTATGCTTCAGTCGGTTCCATCTGATCTCTCCGTTCCGATATTGGTTCCATCTGATATCTTTGTTTGCATCTCTGAGTTCTATCTGTTGCCTTTATTCAGATTCCAGTCACGTTTGTCGACTTAGCAACTTGAGTTTGAGAGGGGGTGTTAGCATATATTATGGTTAAAATTAAGATGATTTGTAGTTTCCTTTTTTGCATTCGTAATTATCTCTGATTTTCTTAATTAGCTCGTTTACCTTATTTGTCTAAGTTAGTCTTTCTATTTAAGCCAGTGTAATACTCATGTATAATTACACCAATTCAATACAATGTAGTCTTTCCGCTAATAAATATAACATAACATGTAAGAAATAAAAAAAATTCAACAATGGAAGAGTTTCCAAGCGAATAAATCATATTTTGTTACGTAAAAAACCGAAATTTTCTAATCACAATCAGCATAAAAAAATCAAGCTTCTTTCTTTCTAAATTTACTTCATCAACTTGCATAGACACCAAAAAAATTAAGAATAGAGAAACGACATAAACCATTAATAGAACAAAACCGGAAGGACAAGAAACAAAATACTAAGAGAGAAAAGTTTGGAAAACGAAAGTCAAAACCCCAAGCCACGCCGCCTTATAAAATTTAAGGAAAAGTCTTCAGATCGAGAAAGGACTTTGGAAGAAGACAATCAGTGACTTCCAATTTAGAGAGTAAGATCAAAACCCTAAACCACGACACCTCATAAAAATACCACGTCAAAATATATTTTTTAGTAATAAATAACTGATAAAAGTTATAAATTAATAAATATGACCAAAATTGAGAATGATTTTATTCTAATACGTTATTTTCTTTATTCTATAATTAGGATAAAAATTTAGCGTTATAATCAACTAAATTGTTTATTATGCTGTTAAAAATTGTTTTTATAAAATTAATTAAAGTGTATAATACTGTTAGTTCTAACAAAGCTTTAAAATAACAAAGATGCAAAAACATTACGATATAAGAGCTTATTAAAAGATTTATAAACGAAATGTAATATGGTCTATGGTTTTTTTATACACCCCAGTAGTTCCGATCCTCATTTGACATTTTGGTCCAAAGAGGATTCCCAAAGAAGAGTATCCTCAATTTGGAAGTTTAGGATGGACAAAATCATGAGGACAACTTTCACAAGATTGGTTCCGATCCTCGTTTGAGATTTTGGTCCAAATAGGTTTCCCAAATAAGAGTATCCTCCATTTGAAACTTTAGGATGGACCAAATCATTAGTACAACTTTGACAAGACTGGTTTCGATCCTCGTTTGACATTTTGGTCCAAAGAGGATTCCCAAAATAGAGTTTCCTCCATTTGGAACTTTAGGATGGACCAAATCATTAGGACAAATTTGAAAAGATTCCTTCCGATCCTCGTTCAACATTTTGGTCCAAAGAGAATTCCCAAAGAAGAGTTTCCTCCATTTGGAACATTTGGATGGACCAAATCATGAAGACAAGTTTGAAAAGATTGGTTCCGATCCTCGTTTGACATTTTTGTCCAAAGAGGATTCCCAAAGATCGTTTCCTCCATTTGAAACTTTATGATGGACCAAATCAATAGGACAAGTTTGAAAAGATTGGTTCTGATCCTCGTTTAACATTTTGGTCCAAAGAGGATTCCCAAAGATCGTTTCCCCCATTTGAAATTTTATGATGGAATAAATAATTAGGACAAGTTTAAAAAGATTGGTTCCGATCCTCATTTGACATTTTGGTCCAAAGAGGATTCCCAAAGAAGAGTTTCCTCCATTTGGAACTTTAGGATGGACCAAATGATGAGGACAACTTTGACGTTTACCATTTTAGTCCAAAGAGGATTTCCAAAGAAGAGTTTCCTCCATTTGGAACTTTAGGATGGACTAAATCATGAGGACAACTTTGACAAGATTGGTTTCGATCCTCGTTTGACATTTTGGTCCAAAGAAGATTCCCAAAGAAGAGTTCCTCCATTGGGAACTTTAGGATGGACCAAGTCCTGAGGACAACTTTGACGTTCGACATTTTGGTAAAGAGAGGATTCCCAAATAAGAGTTTCCTTTATTTGGAACTTTAGGATGAACCAAATCGTGAGGACAAGTTTGAAAAGATTGGTTCCGATCCTCGTTTGATATTTTTGTTCAAATAGATTGCCCAAAGAATTGTTTCCTCCATTTGGATCTTTAGCATGGACCAAATCATTAGGACAACTTTGACGTTCGATATTTTGGTCCAAAGAGTATTTCCAAAGAAGAGTATCCTCCATTTGGAACTTTAGGATGGACCAAATCATTAGGACAACTTTGAGAAGATTGGTTTTGATTCTCGTTTGACATTTTCGTCCAAAGAGGTTTCCCAAAAAAGAAGTTCCTCTATTTGGATCATTAGGATTGACCAAATCATTAGGACAACTTTGACGTTTGAGATTTTATTCAAAAGAGGATTCCCAAAGAAGAGTATCCTCTATTTGGAACTTTAGTATGGACCAAATCATTAGGACAACTTTGACAAGATTGGTTTCGATCCTCGTTTGACATTTTGGTCCAAATAGGATTCTCAAAGAAGAGTTTCCTCCATTTGGAACTTTGACGTCCAATCATTTCAAACTTGTCCTATTGATTTGGTCCATCCTAAAGTTCCAAATGGAGGAAACTTTTTTTTTTGTGAGTCCTCTTTGGACCAAAATATCGAACGTCAAAGTTGTCTTCATGATTTTGTCCATCCTAAAGATCCAAATAGAGGAAACTCTTTTTGGTAATCCTCTTTGGATGAAAATATCAAACAAGGATTAAAACAAATCATGTCAAACTTGTCCTAATGATTTGGTCCATCCTTAAGTTCCAAATGGAGGATACTCTTGTTTGGGAATCCTCTTTTGAACAAAATCTCAAACGAGGATCGGAACCAATCTTGTCAAAGTTATCCTCATGATTTTGTCCATCCTAAAGTTTCAAATGGAGGAAACTCTTCTTTGCGAATCGTCTTTGGACCAAAATGTCGAACGAAAAACTTGTACTCATGATTTGGTCCATCCTAAAGTTCTAAATGGAGGAAACTCTTTTTGGTAATCCACTTTGGACCAAAATGTCAAACGAAGATCGGAACCAATCATTTCAAACTTGTCTTAATGATTTTAATATGAAACCCTAGAAAATTGAAATAGAAACCCTTTGATATACAAAGAACCCCTAGATGCAAATCCTAAAACCCTAATAAACAATAAGGTAAAACCCTTGGAAAGCAAGAGAAAGATTATTCCAATGATCTAATATCTTGAAATAAGAGAACTTGTTCTTATTTCAAGATCAAAACAATTCACAAACATACTAGATCAAATTATGCTTGAATGTTTCTCAAACATGCAACCTAGAATAAGGCTACAAAACTAAGCAATTTTGGTTAAGCAAAAAGCAATATTATTATCAAATCAATTCTCAAATATTTAGGGTTACAAATGAGCCTTTAAATAGGCAAAAGAAAACCCTAAAATGATAAGGAAATTCGAAATAAACAAGAGAATAAAATCTGCCCAAAACTTGCCTTAAATGGATTTGGCAGATTTTGGGGAAAATTTTTCCTAGAGAATAATATCTTTCCTAATTCTTTCCAAGCTAATAAACTGAATATAAATGATCTAAAACATGTCTAAATACATCATAAATTCGTTGGAACCATTTTGGGAACAAATATGGAAACTTTGGGAACAAATATGGAAAGTGGTCCAAATAAGGAATGTGGTCCAAATAAGGAAAGTTTGCAAAAGTGATGCAACTTTCCTAATTAGCTCTTCTATTCAATTCCGATTGAACAAGTTTTCAGTACTCTTCCTCCAAATACATTTGCCATAGATTAAAGTTCATCACATCCTCTTCCATAGCATCCATTATCGGATCTTTGAAGCTTGTCTTGACTTTGCTAATGAAGGCTAGTAAATTGATGTCAATGCTTCTCTTGAACTTTAATGTTGTGATTCGTCCTTGGGCTTTTCATGACATTCCATGATTCATATCAGATTGATGACAATCAAGGAAGCTCTATTATCTTACCTCAAGGTGCTGGGGTTTCTGCCCTAAATCTTATGTAATCCAATTAAACTATAAATAAATAAAGGAATTATTAATTAGTAATATTTACATTGTCATTTATTATTAGTTTAATAAATGTAATCCATCATAAGATCCAGAGTTACGTATGATAACTTAAAGTGAGCATATGATGCGGGAAGATTCACTTAAGTGTAACTCAAATAGTCTGTGGTACACGAATAAAGGTTGGGTGCCTTATTTCCTGTAACACCACTAACACGACCCACTTGTGAATTGGCACAAGTGATCTCATCCTGGATCGCTCATGTAGAGACATGTGAGTGGGGGTGTTGCTTGCAATAGAGATTGTAGTAGACCGGACTAAGATAAACTTACCTGTCTTCTCGGGAAAGCCAGGTTACGAAAAGACACTTCGTTTATCAACCAGGTTGATCATGTACAATTGATCTTAATCCTGAGTGGATTACGAACTCCTGTTCGCAAGAGACAAGCCTTTGATTTGCTTAGGTGAGAGTGACTCGTATAGTTCGCTCAATATGCCTCCCACTTTGGGGATTGCATCTTGCTTATAGCTGGGAACGTAATTACACAAGAATTGGAATTCACTCTTTTCCATATAGGAAAATAGATAAGTAGTTCCCTTATGGACTGATTCGGTCTTGAACAGCGGGGCCCTATATTCCTCTAATCAAGGAAAAGGTTAAAGACGCATAATGGAGATTATGTAAGGTTGTTCATTGGAGAATCAGTTGGGCTTAAGGAACAAGATGTATCATGGAGGTTAATACGGTGTAAATACCTAGCCATGGATACGAACTAACTTGTGAAGGATCAAAGTGTAGTTAATGATTATAGCCAATGGACATAACTATGTCTATAGTACTAAGAGTGCAACTCTAGATATTTAGTGGAGTTATCTAGGAGTTAATGAATGAGAATTAATTGATTAAAAGGAGTTTTAATCAAAGGTAATTCTGGATCATTGGAGCTTAGTCCTATAGGTCCATTAAGTCCTCCGAGCTAACACATGTAATCGAGAACATAAATTAATATGATTAATTTCTCTTTGGAAAATTGGAAATGAATAGAGGAGTCTATTCAATTAATTAAAGGAAATTAAATAGAGGAGTCTATTAAATTATTTAATTAATGGTGGAATTAAATAGAGGAGTCTATTTAATTATTAAATAGAAGAGTCTATTTAATTATAAGAGATTAAATAAAGGAGTTTATTTAATTAAATTAATTTTGTGTTGTCCAAAATTAATGGGGATTTAAATAGAAGAGTCTATTTAAATATTTAATTTGAAATTATCAAATTAAATGAGGAAATAAATAAAAGGAGTTTTATTTATTGGAATAAATAAAAGGAGTTTTATTTATTTAATTATTTAACGGAATTGTTCCATTAAATAAAGAGGAAAATAAAATGCCCAATCTTGTCATTGGATAATGATAGGAGCGTGTGGCCCATGGTGGGGTCACATGCCCCCCCTTGGTCAAAAGGTTGACCAAAAGGTTTGCATTTTATTTATTTAAAATATATGAATATCTTATTTTAAATTAATATGATTAATTTAAAATGGAAGATATGGAATATCTTATTTAAATTAATATGATTAATTTAAATGGAAGATATGGAATATCTTATTTAAATTAATATGATTAATTTAAAATGGAAGATATGGAATATCTTATTTAAATTAATATGATTAATTTAAATGGAAGATATGGAATATCTTATTTAAATTAATATGATTAATTTAAATGGAAGATATGGAATATCTTATTTAAATTAATATGATTAATTTAAATAAAAGATATGGAATGTTTTATTATGGAATAAAATATAATATCTTTATTATTCAAATATATCTCATTAAATGAAAAGATATTCAGAAGATTTTTTGAGGCCTTTACTCTCCTATAAATAGGACCTTTGGGGTGACCCCAAAACACACAACCAAGAGAGTTAAAGTAAAGGCTCAGGAAATTCCCCTCCTCCCTCTCTCTTGCGCCGGGTGATTGGGAAGAAAATTCTTCTTCCCAATTTTTTCCTTTTTCCAAAGGAGATAGTGCCCACGTACCGATTCTCTTTTGTGCTTAGTGAGGAAGATCTTTTTGGTGGTCCCAGGATCGTAACCATCGAAGAACGAGGAAGAGTCAGACACTTCTCGACAAGGGTTAGTATTTCTTTTATGCATTTAGAATTTTGAATTTATTATACTGCAAGGAAAGATCTGTTGGGGCTTCCGCTTGAGAACTCTTTTAGAGGCTACAATCCCAACAACTGGTATCAGAGCAGTCTTGTTAATATAATATTTTCAAAATTATATGATGGGAATTGAAAACGATTTTAAAAACGGTTTTAAAATTGTGGTTTTGCGTTTTGGTTGAATTAGGATTTATTGGCCTAGGGTTTTCTTTCCTAGAAATTTTGTAAGCCCTTGATTGGGTATAGGAAAATTTTTGTAATCGTTTTAGTCATATGAGATATCGATCGAAACGATGGAGGAAAGAAAAGATGAACCGGATCCTGGCCGGTACCGAAGGAGTCGGTACCGCGAGTTGCAGGTGGAGAAGACCACCACGGCGGCGGCCCGCCGCAGCAGCGGAAAAAATGTGCGCCAGCAGCGTAGCGAAAAGAAATGAAAAAAAAAAGGGAGGGGCGGCGGCGGCGCCTAGGGTTAAAACCCTAGGTGCCTCCCCTCGGTTTTTCTGGTTTTCGTTTTTTGGAGATCCTTGAGAAAGTTCAAGATGAAGATTATTTCTATATTAGATATAGGTTTAATTTTCATAGATTTGGCCAATAGTATCCCAACCAAAATTGCTTATTTATTTATTATATATGTGATATATATATAAATATTAATTATTCATGCATAATGTATGCCATAAATAATTATTCCCATCATAAATGCATAAATGCCATGATCATGCATCATTAATAGAGATTATTGATATTATGCTCATGCCTTGTATAAATATAATTGTTATATTTATTGTGCTAGAATTTTAATTAAGGGGTTAATTAGTAATTACTAGCAGCATGTTTTAGGTTTTAATTAAAATGGTCTAAAAGAGTTTAGTAACCAATATTTTAATTAATTGTTTAGTTTTAAATAGGATTTGAAACTAAAACCTAAAAGATGCTGTGTCACTATTTTTAATTAAAGAGTTAATTAAAAATTAATGAAGATGAGTTTATTAATTTAAATATAACTCTGGCGAGAAAGCTCTGCCCAAGATAAGAGGTTATTTAATCGTCCATTAACACGAGACCCCTCTAACTGGGAGCGATCTGGGAGTCATATTTTATTAATAATTCTCTTCATTGAGACGGTGCATAATGTGTTAGGATTAATAGAGATTAATCACTTGGCTTTCACATTAAAATCAATCTAACCAATCTATAAGAGCTATTATAAGTTAGATTGAACTTAGATATTAGAGGTAGCCTGGGTATATCTAAGTTAAAAGCCTTAGCTAGCTATATTGAGTGGGAGAAGGACAAGTGACAACGTGTCCTGCGGTCTCCAAGTTGGAATCAATGTGTGAGGTTCATATAAGGCTTCTGTGGTGTTGGTAACTCTTCACTCATTCCCTCCAGAAAGTAACCGTATGAATCAATACCCGGGTGATTCTCTTTGGGATAGGATTTTTTAAAGCTCTTGATGTTTGACTCTCCCTTCGGTGACACTCATCAAGATAACTTTAAGCGATCTAAAACTTGGGTTACACTCAAAGGGATCCATTTAGAAAGATACTTAAGACTCTTGATGTTTGACTCTCCCTTCGGTGACACTCATCAAGAATAATATTTAAGTGATCTAGATGTTTCGCCTGACCAAAACATGGTAACTAATAGAACTGTAGGATATGAGATAGCCTGGGGATGTTCATTAGTTGAGAGGAGTCTCATTTTAGTGGGAGGGAACCTTGACCTGCCTACGTAGGCATCGTTCCTGTTTCACTAATATACCATGGCATTGAAATTGTGTTTTTAAGGTTTTAGAATTTCATTAAATGTGCATTCATGCATCACGTTTAATAGATACCAAAAGTATGAATGAATGGATATGTAAAATTGTATTACTAAGCATGTGTTTATTTATTTATCAGCATAACTCTCTAATTGATATTCTTACTATTGAAAAACTGAATGGTGAAAATTACGCCACTTGGAAAAACAACATCAATAACATTCTGGTTATTGAGATCTCAAATTCACCATTCTGGAGGAATGTCCTCCAGAACTACTTGCTAATGCCGCTCAAATTTTTCGAAAGGCTTATGATCGCCGGATCAAGGCTAACGAGAAAGCTCGTGTCTATATTTTGGCTGGACTTACTGAAGTCGTATCCAAGAAACTTGAACCTCTGCCTATAGCATATGAGATGCTGCAATCGGCACAAGAGATGTTTGGCAGGCCATCTGAGCAAGTCAAACATGAGGCTCTCAAGTACATCATAATGGTCCATCTCAATGTGGCTAAGATGAATGATGGTACTATAGACGAAACTAGCCAGATCAGCATGATTCTTGAAATCTTCCAGCTAGCTTCTTATCGTTCAAAAGTAACTAGATTTTGAACAAGGTGGGCATGAACATGTCCTAGATTCTTAATGAGCTACAAACTCTCGAGTCTATATTGCTGAAAGGCAAGAAGGCGAAAGTTGTGGAAGCAAATGTTGCTACTGCTCATGGTGGCTTTTGCTCAGGTACTAAGAATAAGAAGCAGAGGGTATGGAAGAGGAAGGGTAAGGGAGTTTACCAACCCTACAAATAATTCTAAGAGAGGAAATGATACGAACCCTCAAGCGTTGACGGATTCAAGAACCGGATGATGGACCCTTGAACGGAAAAGCTTGAAAACCCTTAACAATTTGAATCAAACTTTAGGCGAGGTTGGGAAGATGATGACCTAATCGATCAATCCCCTAATTCAAGAATAGGTTTCATTAATTAAGGTCGAGGCACTCCACAAGAACAATGATCAATTGGACTTGAATGACTCTAAACATGCAATTCAAGAACATGAATTACAAAGAGATTTTTCAAAGCAAAAGCCTAAACCAAAACAAAGGAATTTTCATTCATTGATATTCTGATTGTAAATCTTACAAATGAGGCTTTAAATAGCATAAGAAACCCTAGCTTGGTCGAAAATATCAAGGGAAATAAAGATCTAATGATAAAAAAGGCAAAAACTAGACTTTCCTAATTCAAATTAGGAAAGTTTTCCTAATTCAAATTAGGAAAGTTTTCCTAATCTTCTAAACTTGGGCTCCAAGTTTTAAAAACTAAGGAAACAAAGTAAATTCTTCCCTATTACATTAATAATAATAATAATAATAAATGAAACTAAATCAATAAAACTCAAATAAAATACTAAAATTCGAAATTGGATGAAAATAGACAAAACTACAAGTGTCAATCGCCGTTTTTGATGTCATTTTCACTCGTTTAAATGTTTTCATGCGCGATTTTCGTTGGAGCTCTTTGAAACAAATATCCCATGAGTTTAATAGTGTTTTAAACTCATTTTCTTCATTATTCAAGTATGCAATCCAATATCCTTGCAAATGCCCAAGAAAGTCAATCTTCACTCGTTTAGTCTTCGGATTCTTTATCTTTTCTTGAATGAAACCTTTGACTTCAATATCGTCAATTCTTTGACATTTGGGGCTGGGATGATTCATATCATTCTCTCCAACTTCGAAAAGATTCGTCCTCGAATCTAAAGGTTTGATCATGGTGGAGTCTCCCTTGAAAAGTTCGCCAATTGTTAAATCATTTGTGACGCCATTATTGTCATTGATTTCCTGCAAAAAATCATAAACAAAATCTTGCAAAGGGTTTAGGTTGAAACTTCCCATATGATACTCTAATGCAAAGAGGGGTGGTGTGGCCAATAATTTCTTTTTCCTCTCCATTCTTCTAACTAGAGCTTGCTTTTCTTGCTCTAATTTTCTCAACTCTTCTTGCTTCTTTATTTTCTCCTTTTCTTCTCGCTCTAATCTTTCTCGCTTCACCGACTCCCTTTTCTCTCTTCTTTTTTGTTGTTCTTGTTCCATCCTCTTCAATCTCTCTCTTTCTTCTTCTTTAGTTTCATCTCCTTCTAGAGCAAAATCTATCTTGTTAGGGCACACCTCTCGAAGATGCCCTCTTCCACGACATTTAGTACACTTGATATCTCTACTATGTGTTGTCATAATGGAAGAATTTTGTGGGTGCAAAAAAAAATTAGGGTTTTGAAAGATGAAGAAAAAAAAAACTGCTTGGTATTTGAACTTTGAAACCAGTTTTTAGGTGATTTAATGTCTGATTTTGGATTTGGTGTCTTCTGAACTTTTGTAGAGGGTCGAAAAATAAACAGATTGGAAAAAAATTTCGTAGGAAAAGGTGAAGGGACGAGGTCAGTAGGTGACGTACAAGTTGGAACAAAAATCTGGAAATTTCAGTTTGTTTTTTTTTTTTTTTTAATGAAAGCGGTTTTGATGGGGGATTAGAAAAAGTGAAGACGTAGGTGATGAAGTAAACGAATTTACCTTTGATAACTCTCTCCCAGAGCAAGCTCTGATACCAAATGACTCTAAACATGCAATTCAAGAACATGAATTACAAAGAGATTTTTCAAAGCAAAAGCCTAAACCAAAACAAAGGAATTTTCATTCATTGATATTCTGATTGTAAATCTTACAAATGAGGCTTTAAATAGCATAAGAAACCCTAGCTTGGTCGAAAATATCAAGGGAAATAAAGATCTAATGATAAAAAAGGCAAAAACTAGACTTTCCTAATTCAAATTAGGAAAGTTTTCCTAATCTTCTAAACTTGAGCTCCAAGTTTTAAAAACTAAGGAAACAAAGTAAATTCTTCCCTATTACATTAATAATAATAATAATAATAAATGAAACTAAATTAATAAAACTCAAATAAAATACTAAAATTCGAAATTGGATGAAAATAGACAAAACTACAAGTGTCAATCGCCGTTTTTGATGTCATTTTCACTCGTTTAAATGTTTTCATGCGCGATTTTCGTTGGAGCTCTTTGAAACAAATATCCCATGAGTTTAATAGTGTTTTAAACTCATTTTCTTCATTATTCAAGTATGCAACCCAATATCCTTGCAAATGCCCAAGAAAGTCAATCTTCACTCGTTTAGTCTTCGGATTCTTTATCTTTTCTTGAATGAAACCTTTGACTTCAATATCGTCAATTCTTTGACATTTGGGGCTGGGATGATTCATATCAGGAAAAGTTCCTAAAGTGACTCTTGAAGAAGGATCAAATTTAGAGAAGTGTCTCTAAGGAATAGCAAAGGTCAGATGGTGGATGCTGAAGCTATTGCTGATATAAAGTTATCTTTTAATAATAAAATGTTTATTTTCCTGAACACTGTTTATTATGTTCCTGGTTTAAACCGGAACATAGTTTCTTTGGGTTGTATTCGTAAACAACATTATACCGTAGATTTCGGTATGAATAAAGTTGATATTTTTAAAGATGGAAACTTTATTTGTTCAGGAATAGAAGATAACGATTTATATATACTAACACCGTTAGTATGTGCAACACTTTATAATACTGAGTTGTTCCAGACTGCAGAGTCTAGAACTAATAAAGGTAGAATTTTTAAAGATGAGACCCTTCTATGGCATCTAAGGCTTGGCCATATTAACCTCAATAGAATTCAAAGACTGGTTAAAAGTGGACCTCTAAGTAACTTAGAGCTTGGTACACTCCCAGTATGTGAATCCTGTATAGAGGGTAAAATGACCAAGCGTCCTTTTTCAGCTAAAGGAAATAGAGCCACAGAACTACTAGAGCTTATCCATTCAGACCTTTGTGGTCCGATGAATGTAAAAGCTAGAGGTGGATATGAGTACTATCTGTCTTTTATAGACGACTACTCAAGGTATGGGTACATTTACCTGTTGCAATTCAAGTCTGAAACTCTTGAGAAATTCAAGGAGTTTAAAGCTGAAGTTGAAAAGCAACTCGGTAAATCTATCAAGACACTTCGATCAGATCGTGGTGGGGAGTATATGGACTATGAGTTCAAAGACTACTTGATAGAAAATGGGATTACATCCCAACTTTCAGCTCCTGGTACACCTCAACAGAATGGTGTAGCTGAAAGAAGAAATAGAACCTTACTCGAAATGACGAGATCAATGATGAGTTATTCATCATTACCAGAATCTTTCTGGGGTTACGCATTGGAGACTGCGTTATACATCCTAAATAGGGTACCTTCTAAAAGTGTTTTAGAAACGCCTATTGAGTTATGGTCGGGACGTAAAGTAAGCTTGCGTCACTTCCGAGTATAAGGATGTCCAGCACACGTGCTGAAAACGAACCCTAAGAAATTAGAATCACAGTCTAAGGTATGCTTATTCGTAGGCTACCCTAAAGAGACGCGTGGTGGGTTGTTTTATAGTACTGAAGAGAATAAGGTATTTGTGTCAACAAATGCTACATTCTTGGAAGAGGACTATATAGGAAACCACAAATCTCCTAGTAAGTTAGTACTAGAGGAGATGATTCCAAGTGAAACCACTAATGAGCCAACAATTGTTGTTGACTTCCCTATCTCTTCAAATAGGAAGAGAAATTCTAGTCAAATCCAGTTAAGTCCCCGTCGTAGTGGGAGGTCATCCAAGTTGCCCGAACGATATTTGGGATTAACTCAGGTCAATGATGGCGGTATTGATCTGGAGGATCCATTGTCTTATAAGGAAGTTATGGTGGATGTTGACAAAGAAAAATGGCTAAAAGTCATGGATCTCGAGATGGAGTCCATGTACTCCAACTCAGTCTGGGAACTTGTAGATCAACCAGTTGGGGTAAAACCCATTGGGTGCAAGTGGATCTATAAGAGGAAACGAGGAGCCGATGGGAAAGTAGAGACTTTCAAGGCTAGACTTGTGGAAAGGGGTATTCCCAAAAGGAAGGGGTGGACTATGAGGAAACCTTCTCTCATGTTGCTATGTTAAAGTCTATTAGAACTCTTCTATCCATAGCAGCCCATTTTGATTACGAAATTTGGCAGATGGATGTCAAGACAGCATTTCTGAATGGCTATCTTGAAGAGAGTATCTATATGCTCCTACCAGAGGGATTCATTGTTCAAGGTGAAGGACAAAAAGTTTGTAATTTGCTAAAATCCATTTATGGATTAAAGCAAGCTTCACGGTCTTGGAACAAAAGATTTGACACTACGGTCAAATCGTATGGCTTTGAACAGAATGTTGATGAGTCTTGTGTTTACAAGAAGATACTCAACAAGGATGTGGTTTTTCTCATTCTGTATGTGGACGATATCTTACTTATTAGGAATAATGTAAGGGTATTATCGAACGTTAAGAAATGGCTAGCTAACGAATTCCAAATGAAGGATTTGGGAGAGGCTCAATATGTTCTTGGTATCCAAATAATAAGGAACCGAAAGAACAAGACGTTAGCGTTGTCTCAAACATCCTACATTGACAAAATAGTTGCCAAGTATGGGATGGATAAATCCAAGAAAGGAGTGTTACCTTTCAGGCATGGGATTTATTTAACTAAGGACCAAAGTCCTAAAACTGCTCAAGAAGTGGGAAGTCTAATGTATGCGATGTTGTGTACTAGACCGGACATCTGTTATGCAGTAGGGATAGTAAGCCGTTACCAATCAAACCCTGGTTATGAACATTGGGTTTCCAGTCAAGAATATTCTCAAGTATCTTCGGAGAACGAGAGAACATGTGCTAGTGTACGGTAAAGAGGATTTGATTCTCAAGGGGTACACGGATTCTGACTTCCAGGCAGATAAGGATTCTAGGAAATCCACGTCTGGATCAGTTTTCACACTTTGTGGTGGAGCCATTGTTTGGAGGAGTATATAGCAAAGTTTTATTGCTGACTCCACAATGGAGGCTGAGTACGTAGCCGCTTGCGAAGCTGCTAAAGAGGGTGTCTGGCTTAGGAAGTTCCTAACCGATCTGGAGGTAGTACCAGACATGGACAAACCCATAACACTGTTATGTGATAACAGTGGTGCTGTAGCCAACTCCAGAGCCTAGAAGCCACAAACGGGGAAAGCACATAGAGAGAAAGTATCATCTAATAAGGGAGATAGTCCAAAGAGGAGATGTTGTAGTGACAAAGATAGCCTCTGAGGATAATATTGCTGATCCATTTACAAAGACGCTTCCGGCTAAGGTGTTTGAGCGTCATATGGGTAGTTTAGGATTACTAGATAAATCTCTTTAAAGCTTTAGTGCAAGTGGGAGATTGCTGGGGTTTCTGCCCTAAATCTTATGTAATCCAATTAAACTATAAATAAATAAAGGAATTATTAATTAGTAATATTTACATTGTCATTTATTATTAGTTTAATAAATGTAATCCATCATAAGATCCAGAGTTACGTATGATAACTTAAATTGAGCATATGATGCGGGAAGATTCACTTAAGTGTAACTCAAATAGTCTGTGGTACACGAATAAAGGTTGGGTGCCTTATTTCTGGTAACACCACTAACACGTCCCACTTGTGAATTGGCACAAGTGATCTCATCTGGATTGCTCATGTAGAGACATATGAGTGGGGGTGTTGCTGCAATAGAGATTGTAGTAGACCGGACTAAGATAAACTTACCGTCTTCTCGGGAAAGCCAGGTTCGAAAAGACACTTTGTTTATCAACCTAGGTTGATCATGTACAATTGATCTTAATCCTGAGTGGATTACGAACTCCTGTTCGCAAGAGACAAGCCTTTGATTTGCATAGGTGAGAGTGACTCGTATAGTTCGCTCAATATGCCTCCCACTTTGGGGATTGCATCTTGCTTATAGCTGGGAACGTAATTACACAAGAATTGGAATTCACTCTTTTTCATATAGGAAAATAGATAAGTAGTTCCCTTATGGACTGATTCGGTCTTAAACAGCGGGGCCCCATATTCCTCTGATAAAGGAAAAGGTTAAAGACGCATAATGGAGATTATGTAAGGTTGTTCATTGGAGAATCAGTTGGGCTTAAGGAACAAGATGTATCATGGAGGTTAATACGGTGTAAATACCTAGCCATGGATACGAACTAACTTGTGAAGGATCAAAGTGTAGTTAATGATTATAGCCAATGGACATAACTATGTCTATAGTACTAAGAGTGCAACTCTAGATATTTAGTGGAGTTATCTAGGAGTTAATGAATGAGAATTAATTGATTAAAAGGAGTTTTAATCAAAGGTAATTCTGGATCATTGGAGCTTAGTCCTATAGATCCATTAAGTCCTCCGAGCTAACGCATGTAATCGAGAACATAAATTAATATGATTAATTTCTCTTTGGGAAATTGGAAATGAATAGAGGAGTCTATTCAATTAATTAAAGGAAATTAAATAGAGGAGTCTATTTAATTATTAAATAGAAGAGTCTATTTAATTATTAAATAGAAGAGTCTATTTAATTATAAGAGATTAAATAAAGGAGTTTATTTAATTAAATTAATTTTGTGTTGTCCAAAATTAATGGGGATTTAAATAGAAGAGTCTATTTAAATATTTAATTTGAAATTATCAAATTAAATGAGGAAATAAATAAAAGGAGTTTTATTTATTGGAATAAATAAAAGGAGTTTTATTTATTTAATTATTTAACGGAATTGTTCCATTAAATAAAGAGGAAAATAAAATGCCCAATATTGTCATTGGATGATGATAGGGGCGTGTGGCCCATGGTGGGGTCACACGCCCCCCCTTGGTCAAAAGGTTGACCAAAAGGTTTGCATTTTATTTATTTAAAATATATGAATATCTTATTTTAAAATGATTATTAAAATGGAAGAATGGAATATCTTATTTTAAATTAATATGATTAATTTAAAATGGAAGATATGGAATATCTTATTTAAATTAATATGATTAATTTAAATGGAAGATATGAAATATCTTATTTAAATTAATATGATTAATTTAAATGGAAGATATGGAATATCTTATTTAAATTAATATGATTAATTTAAATGGAAGATATGGAATATCTTATTTAAATTAATATGATTAATTTAAATGGAAGATATGGAATAATATATTTAAATTAATATTGATTAATTTAAATAAAAGATATGGAATATTTTATTATGGAATAAAATATAATATCTTTATTATTCAAATATATCTCATTAAATGAAAAGATATTCAGAAGATTTTCTGAGGCCTTTTCTCTCCTATAAATAGGACCTTTGGGGTGACCCCAAAACACACAACCAAGAGAGTTAAAGTAAAGGCTCAGGAAATTCCTCTCCTCCCTCTCTCTTGCGGCCGCCATAGGGTGATTGGGAAGAAAATTCTTCTTCCCAATTTTTTCCTTTTTCCAAAGGAGATAGTGCCCACGCACCGATTCTCTTTTATGCTTAGTGAGGAAGATCTTTTTGGTGGTCCCAGGATCGTAACCATCGAAGAACGAGGAAGAGTCAGACACTTCTCGACAAGGGTTAGTATTTCTTTTATGCATTTAGAATTTTGAATTTATTATACTGCAAGGAAAGATCCGTTGGGGCTTCCGCTTGAGAACTCTTTTAGAGGCCTCAATCCCAACACAAGGTCCAATAACAAGATCAAGGGCAAGGAAGCTTCAAGCTAATCTCAATCTGCATGTACAAGCACTAGTGAATTCGGCCAAGGACTATTTTGCAAATATGGATTCTTCCAAGGGCTGTCTTACAAGGAAAGGAGTTTGTATTGTAGAAGCATACAATGTTTTCAAGATTAAAGTCTAAAATGAAGATGCAGTTTGATACGAAAACCCTTTCGAAATGCTTTATGAACCCTTAAACTTAACTAAGGACCCAAAAAGATCACAACCAAAGAACCCACATATGCCATTTGAAACAACCCAAGGAAAAAGGCTAGAAGATGATTATCCTTATGATCAATGATCTAAAGACAAGAATTGGATTTCTTGTTTTAGATTCGAATCAATCCACCAAATTAGAATGATCAATCCTAATGGCTCGATTCTACAACCACCCTAAACACAAGGAATGACAAGATGAAAAGTTGAACAACTCACAACAATTCAAAGAAAAAGCTCTCAATGAGACTTTGGATTTTTAATTCAATCATAATCTGATTGTTTACAATCTGAAACATGGATATATAAGCCTTACTGTGACGACCCGTCACTTTTAAATAAATTAAATCAGAGAAAACAGCGGAAGTCTTTTATTTTAAGAAAATTTGGCGTGGTTATGTTTGGAAATTTGCTGGCCAAAACCTGTTTACATCTTAATTTCAAAATCTAAAATACACAAGGAACATTAAGTTCCTATCCAGGAGTTCAAAATGATTAAAATCATAAATCAACGACAATAAGCTCTTATGAGCTAATTACAAAATACAAATCGTCAAAATGATATAAAGTTCACAAAACCATGTACATGGATTTTACATAACACATAGTCCATCTCCATCATCATCATCCTCTCGATCAAGCGCGCACCGGCTCCTCTTCCACGATCCCAAACATTACCTGAAATGTTTGTAATATCATGAGCTAACAAACTAAGCCCAAGTGAGAATAATAAGCATAAAAAGTAAAGATAGACCTCAAACTCGCATTTCGATTTGAGTCCAAGAACACACTTACTCTTTGCTAACCATCCATTCAAAGAGTTTATAACAAAATGGTCCACTTTTACTTACCAAATCTCCAATAATATTGTGGAACTACATTCCAAATATTCCTGGTAAGGTTTAGTAAACGAATATAGCATTTATATCTCATTTTCCATACATACCTTATACTATACATAAGGTTTACTTTAAATTCTTATTCTCCCAAAGGATGATATTACTACACTCGTAGTCAATCCTCATCCAACAACTTGTTATAACATGAGTAAGAAAAGTAAATAAATAAACTTTGCATCATATTAAACATCTCAATTCTCTCTTTCATCGATCATATGTATGAATGCATGAGAACATCCCGTAGGATTCGCATACGCCCTTATGCATGAGGAGGTAACGTGGTCTATCCCGTAGGATCCATCGTTCTCCCTCCTTTACTTTCTCACTTTCTTTTCTTTTTCTATGAAGGTGATGCGGACACTGCCCGTAGGCTCCAACATTCTTCCCCCTTCATTTTCTTTTTCACTTTCTTTTCTTTTTCTGAAGGTGATGCTGACATTCCCCGTAGGGTCCAACATTCTTCCCCCTTCCTTTCTTTCTCACTTTCTTTCTTTTTCTATGAAGGTGATGCGGACATTCCCCGTAGGGTCCAACATTCTTCCCCCTTCATTTCTTTCTCACTTTCTTTCTTTTATGATGCGAGATGTTATGATGTAATATGATGTATTTGGAGTAAATAAATAAAGTGCAGAATTAAAGTAGACGATACAGACATAAAGTAAAAAGGCATTAAGTAAGGGTATAAGGTAAAAGATATAAAGTAATGGACACAAAGTAAATAAATGGAAACTCTGAACGAACGATAAATCAATCGTTCTTTAACAAAGTCTTGGATCCTTTAACTTCTAATGATCCAATCTTAGTTCGAAACAAATCTAACTTAGAATCTTCTAAGATTCGACACTTCCTCGAGAACTCCTAAGTTCTCACTTAAAGGATTAACTCTTAATCCTAAGGGCACTAACTCACTCCCTCTAATCTTAGTTCCAAACTCTTCAAACCATCATACTTGTCCGCTTTCTATAGTTACTTTAAATACTAACTATTCTCACCTTAGCCAAATAATTCCAAATCTCCAATTTCCACGAAACAACCACCGAGCAATTGCACCTACAATTCACCGATTGTACAACATATTACAATTCATAACTAATATGCGAACAAATGTGCAATTTCGGGTGAATAGTGATTTCGGATGAATAGTGTCTCGGGTGAATAGTGTTTTCGGGTGAATAATCCGGGCTCAAAATCGTCATTTTTCATGATAGAAATTCATGATTTCAACTTCAAATCTCATTTATAATAAAAAACGAACAAAACCATCTAAAAAGTTTTGAAAACTTACTTTTTGGGACTTCCCTTAGAGAACGGGAAACTTCGAAAAGCTAGGTTGGATAGGTAGCCCTCGTCCCTACCAATCCAACGCAACCGAAAACACGACGATCCGCCGAGAAACGAAGAAAGGAGAAGAAAAAGTTTCTTCTCATCCATGGAGAAGGGTGCTCACGGCTTGGGAAGGAAGAAGAGAAGAGAAAATGAAGACTTTGGTCAACTTTAGTGATATTTAATGATAAATGAATAGTGATTTTAGATATTTTAAGAAATTGGAAATGACGGTTGCGTCCCTTTTATGACTTTTGACTTCTAAATCGAAACCCGATGCTCTTAAATAAATCTAAAGGTGATTAATAATTATTAATTGGCCTATTAATAATTATTAATGTCACCGAAACGAATTTAGAGCATTAAAACGATTAAAACGAATTTCGGTCGAAATTAACTACTAAAATCGAAATTACAAAATAATAATTAAACTAAATACTTAAATTGAAATAAATAAATAAATAAATAACATTAAATAAATAAATAAATAAATAAATAAAATTCACTTCAAAATAACGGGACGTTACACTTACTGATACGAAAACTCCATGGAATTGCTTTTAAAACCCTTAAACTTAACTAAGGACCCCAAAATAACAAACCATTGAACCCACATATGCCATTCGAAACAACCCAAGGTGTAAGTAAGGAAAAAATGATACCTTGATGATCGAATATCAAGAAACAAGAATGACTTCTTACCCCATGATTCGAAACACTCCACAAACAACTTGATCAAGGTTGCTTGAATGCTCCTAAGCATGCAATCTAAAGCAAGACTACATAGTTGAGAGAGATGGCTCTCAGCCAAGGCAAGCACAATCGTCTAGTTTTCTTTAATTCATCAAATCTGCTTATTAATTGAATAATAAAGCCTTTAAATAGGCAAAACAAGTTTCCTACTCCTAATATGACTCTAATTTCGAAAATATGAGATAAATAATAGATAAGGATGACTTCATCATGACATCACCATGATGAGTCATCAAAAATAAAAACTACTACTCCTAGAAATTTAAAAATGCCAAAATTAAAGCCCTACACTACTTGAAACTTCCATTTCTACATAAAGTCTTCAATCCTTGGTGTTGAGCTTCTTTGAATATAAATTTGATCTTCTCCACGAATTACCATATATGGAAAGTTTTCATTTCGGGAAAGATTCCATTTCTGGAAAGTTTCCATTTTGGGAAAGTTTCCATTTCTCTTCATTTCTAGTCAAGCTCTTCTTTCATGTTCCAAGTTCTTAGCTCTTGATCCTTGAGTGAAGCTAAGCTCATTCATCTCTTTTGAGGCTCCATGATTCATATCACTTACAAAAAAAGGGAAAAACGAAATTGACATAAATGAAAGGAAATGAAACAGCTACAAACTTAAAGTCTTACAAAAATAACCGAAAATGGTCTTAACTATGCAAACTTGTAACTGAAATTAGAAGAGTTACAAATCTGATTTGAAAGTCTTTGTAACTGAAAATCCTTGACCACATGTGTTTATGAGAGTCTTAAATGAAACCTTAGGATGTCATGAATAAGTCAAGAGTAGCATTGATGTCTTGAGTTGCATTAAATGAGCTTCGGTTGCATTAAATGAACTTGACTTGCATTTAATGAACTAGGCTTGAAGTTTACTTGCATTTAATGAGCTTGGTTTAAACTTGACTTGCATTTAATGAACTCTACTTGAACTTGACTTCCATTTATTGAACTAATCTTGAACTTGGAGAACGACGAATGCAAGCTTGGAAAAGATCAACATTAAGGCTCCATGATTCATAACATTCCCTCCTTCTTGAAAAGGATTCTTCCTCGAATCCAAATCTTCATGCCCTACAATAAAAGATGAAACATAAGTAAATTTAAAGATTGAATTCTCAAAATTCTCACCTGGTAATGTAATGGTGTGGACTCTTGTATAGATTCTTCCAAGGACTTGATATGGTCCATCACCCCTCGGATGCAACTTAGTCCTTTTCTGAAGTCATTTCTTTCTAAAATGCATCCAAATCCATGCTCTCGGATGAAACTTATGTCTTTTCCTTCTCTTGATCATTTTCAATGTAAATGTGAAAACTTGGTCCTCGATCATTTGCTTGACATCCATGTGCATTAATTTGATTATGAATATGTAAATTAATGCACATGGATGAAACTCTGATCTACTGTTTTCCATTCAAACTCTGAATCACTCACAAAGACGTTAGATCAGAGTTTGAATGGAAAACAGTAGCATTAAATGCGGCAGTTACAAAACGGGACAGTTTTGGAAAATGTAACTTATAGCCGTTTCTGAGACTTTAAATCAATGTGTAACTAATATATTTCAATGGTAAATGTTATAGAAACACAATTATATCAGATATACACAAAATTGTATGAATCAAACTCAAAAAATTGAAGAATTGTCAAGAAGAACACAAGATGTACAGATTAGTACTCTCGGATGCAATTGCTCTCCTCTTCCCCCCCCCCCCCCTTTTTTTTTATTTTAAAGATCTAAACGTCATCTTTAAGATGGAGATGAAATCAGATTCAAATGGTGAATCAAAACGGATGAAAAGGTAGAAACGAAATGGATGGACAGAATGTGTAGAAATGAAAGACAATGCATAAAAGTAAGATAGAATCAATTCTAGAGTAGGCCACAAGATGCAACCTATGCTCTGATACCAAATGATAAGTCAAACCCAAATTGCAAGTCCAAAGACCCTATGCTATTATGCTTAGCATGAACCTTTGAAGCAAGAACTCAAACCCTCCCTAACTAATCGGTTTCAACCAAGAGATTTAAGGCTAGATGAGATTACCTCTTAGATCAATGACCTAAAGACAAGAATGAGATTCCTTCTTCTATATTGAATCACTCCACAACTAAGTTGATCAATTCCTAGTTGAATGACTTGGCAGCAACCCTAAACACAATAATTGCAAGAAGTTGAAAACTCAATGTGGTTTTCAAAAGAAACTCTCAATGAGTGACTTGATTTTCATTCAAACATAATCTGCCTTTTACATTGAGTTTCCCATGGCTTTATAAGCCTACAATAAGAAAAAGAAAAGAAAAACATAAAAGGAAACAAATCATTAAAGCATTCGATTACAAATGGCAAAAACAGAAAAGGAAACTAGAGCTCTTAATAATGCCCACGGTTACAAATAAGGAAAGTTTGACTAAAATGCAATAAAAGTGAATCTGATTTTCTTATTTGTTGCATTCTTCCATTCAAGGCATAGTTGACACTTGCACAAGGTTATCTTTGTAGATATTTTCCTTATGCATTTGCAAGTTGCATACATTGATCTTCAAAGTGTCATAAGTCAAGTCTTCATCCGAATTGGGCTGCTCACTTGGAAATAAAGCTTGATCCGAGCCTATCCATTCTTGCACATGAGTAATAAAAGCTTGTTGGATCTTCTTAGCTTTGGATCTTGTGATTGGGCCGGTTGGAAATGTATTGGACTTGGAGTGCTTCCATGATCCTTATCATCTTCCCCTTCTTCAAGAAGATTCGTCCTCGAATCAAGGTCATCATCCCCTACATCAAAAGGTCTCAAATCAGCAACATTAAAAATAGAATTCCAAAAATACTTACCTTTTAACACAATGGTGTGGAGTTTTGCATAGATTTTTCCAAGGACTTGATATGGTCCATCACCCCTTGGATGCAACTTAGTCCTTTTTTGTAATCTTTTCTTCCGGAAATGCATCCAAATCCATGCTCTTGGATGAAATTTGAGTGGTTTCCTTCTCATTTTCATTTTAGAGGTAAATCTGAAACTTTTTTCCTCAAACATTTTCTTCACATCCATAAGCATTAATTTGATGAAAACATTCTTAAAATGGGCTGAATCACTCATAAAGACGTTAGATCTCAAAGGCAGCAACTCAAAGGGAGTAATAGCATAAAGACCATAAATAAGTTTATTTGAAAAACAAACATTTTTATGATGTATTCTCTTATTACATGTATTCTCCACAAAAGGCCAATAATTCTCCCAAGTTTCCACTTTAGAGTTAGTTTCCCTAAACTTGCCTCCTAAGATCACATTTATCAACTTTTGAGTTTCCCATTCTAGCAAAATAGATTGGTATACATTGTAACTTCTCAAAGCAAAATCAACTACATAAGAAGAATATGCATTCCTTAATGAGTTCAACTTTTCAACATACTCAAAAATTGTAATTTCAAGATGCTCATTAACAAGAACTTTCACATGCTCAAAAGTAGAAAGTATATTACTTACAAAATTCTCTTTAGATTCGATATACTTTCTTGCATGGATGTATTGTCCTTTCGAACACCTCAAGCTCTTATTTGGCCATAAGTAATGCTTCCAAACCTGAAAAAGATATTCAAACACACTAGGCAAATAATAGTTAAGGTTAGTTGCCAAAAAGTCTACTTTGCACATAAGCACAAAATTAGGCTTTTGACTAAGAAAAACTTCCTTCACCTCACTCATTCTTACATGAAAGCTCACTAATTTGTCTTTTCTCTCTATTTCCTCTAAGTATTCACACTTATCTTTTTCACTCTTCTCTTTTATCTCTCTCACTTCTTTTTCTCGAAACTCTCTTGTCACACATTCTTCTTTCTTCTCACTTTCCTTTTTACAACTCAAAGCTCTCTTTCCTCTCTCACTCATTTCTTCACTCAATTCTTTTTCACTCAACTCTTTTTCTTTTAATTCAAATTCTTTTCTTCTTTTCTCAAGTATACCTTGATCAAAATATACATCTTTTGAAGATAAAGGTAAAAGAGTTGTCTTTCGACCATCCTTTATGAAACTATACCTATTTAGGAAACCATCATACATAACCCTCCTATCAAACTGCCATGGTCTCCCCAAAAGTATATCCCCGGCATGCATTGGCACTACATCACAAACTACCTCATCCTTATACTTTCCAAGGCTAAAAGAAATGATAGCTTGCTTATGCACCTTCACCTCCCCACTATCATTTAACCATTGTAACTTATAAGGTTTGGGATGTGGTTTAGTAGGCAAATTGAGTCTCTTGACCAGAATTGAGCTCACAACATTGGTACAACTTCCACCATCAATCACAACACTACATGGAGTCTCATTCACTAAACACCTAGTATGGAACAAGTTGTGTCTTTGGTCATCTTCAAAATTATCTTCTATTTCAGAATTTAGAACTCTCCTACACAAAAGTGCTTGTTGAGTTTCTTCCCCCCAACTACCATCACTCGCCTCGGGTTCCTCAATAAGTTCCTCCATATTATCACACTCTTCGGCTTCTTCAAGATATTCTTCCTCAAAGTCACTCTCTTCCCAATCTATGACTACTTCTCCATCGACATCACTTTCTAATTCATCTTCAATTATCTCCCTCATTTGCTGATTACTAGCTATCTCTAATCTACCCATGCGATCATTAAGCCCCTCTACAATTTTAGTAAGTCTAGTAAAAACTCTTGTTTGTGCCTCTCTCCACCTAGCTTTACTAATCTCACCATGATTAATTTCCCCTCGTGACATGATTCTGGACCTCACAACACTCCCTCACAAAATTTCACCCAAGGAAACTCTCGTGTTTAATCACTCAAGGTAGGCCAAAATATCAAGTAAGGCTATTGGATAAGTTGGAAGCAACTTGTGTTTAAAGTAATAAAAATCAAGCAATCAGTATTTAAACAATCTAAAATAATGAAAAGAAACAAAAATAAAACAAGAAAAACATATTGGATAGGCAAAAATCAGATTGGAAAAGCAATACAGATTTTTGAAAGCAAAGAACTCAAGAAAAATGGCAGTTACAAATTTCAAAATTCGTGGAGTTCGAGAATGAATTTTCAATTGGCAGTCTATATGAAGCTTATTAAGATGATAATAAAGAGCATACAAAAGGCCAAATTCAAAAATTCTTTCAGAGTTGAAAACACTAACTCACAGAATTGAAGTTCCCGGAAAATAGGATAAACCTGCGCACAGAAATGATATTTCAGATTTGAACTGTTTCCGTTATGATTTTGATAAAGTGCTCTTCTTAACTAAGTTAAGTTTAAGGGTTCACACAAAACCTTGCGTTTAATTGCAAGTTTGGTTGCATTAATGACAACTCAAGTTACATTAAATGCAACTCAAGACTAGCTCATAACAACTCAAGGCTTCATTAAAGACTCTCATCAAGACTTGTGATCAATGAGTTTAAGTTACAAAGTCTTTAAAATCAGATTTGTAACTCCTTTAATTTCAGTTACAAGTTTTTTATTAGTTAATGTCTTAATTATGTTGTTTATGACCATTTTCGGTTACAATTGTTAGTCTTTATATTTCTAGCCGTTTTTATTCCTTTCCTTCATGAAAATTTCGGTTTTATCTTAGCTTTGTAAGGCTTATATAGCCATGTTTCAGATTGTAAGCAATCAGATTATTCATGATATAAAAATACAAAAACTCTTTGAGAGCTTTTCTTTGAAATTGTTGTGAGCCGAGCTTACCATTTCAATTTTGTCATTCCTTGTGTTTAGGGTGGCTGTAGAATCAAGCCTTTAGGATTGATCATTCTAAATTGGTGGATTGATTCGAATCTAGAGCAAGAAATTCAATTCTTGTCTTTAGATCATTGATCATAAGGATAATCATTTTCTAGCCTTTTTCCTTGGGTTGTTTCAAATGGCATATGTGGGTTCTTTGGTTGTGATCTTTTTGGGTCCTTAGTTAAGTTTAAGGGTTCTTAAAGCATTTTGAAAGGGTTTTCGTATCACAGATTTTGATACGAAAACCCTTTCGAAATGCTTTAAGAACCCTTCAACTTAACTAAGGACCCAAAAAGATCACAACCAAAGAACCCACATATGTCATTTGAAACAACCCAAGGAAAAAGGCTAGAAAATGATTATCCTTATGATCAATGATCTAAAGACAAGAATTGGATTTCTTGTTTTAGATTCGAATCAATCCACCAAATTAGAATGATCAATCCTAATGGCTCGATTCTACAGCCACCCTAAACACAAGGAATGACAAGATGAAAAGTTGAACAACTCACAACAATTCAAAGAAAAAGCTCTCAATGAGACTTTGGATTTTTAATTCAATCATAATCTGAATCTTTTACAATCTGAAACATGGCTATATAAGCCTTACAAAATAAAGGGAAAAACGAAATTGACATAAATGAAAGGAAATGAAACAGCTACAACCTTAAAGTCTTACAAAAATAACCGAAAATGGTCTTAACTATGCAAACTTGTAACTGAAATTAGAAGAGTTACAAATCTGATTTGAAAGTCTTTGTAACTGAAAATCCTTGACCACATGTGTTTATGAGAGTCTTAAATGAAACCTTAGGATGTCATAAATAAGTCAGGAGTTGCATTGATGTCTTGAGTTGCATTAAATGAGCTTCGGTTGCATTAAATGAACTTGACTTGCATTGAATGAACTAGGCTTGAAGTTTACTTGCATTTAATGAGCTTGGTTTGAACTTGACTTGCATTTAATGAACTCTACTTGAACTTGACTTCCATTTATTGAACTAATCTTAAACTTGGAGAACGACGAATGCAAGCTCGGAAAAGATCAACATTAAGGCTCCATGATTCATATCATTCCCTCCTTCTTGAAAAGGATTCGTCCTCGAATCCAAATCTTCATGCCCTACAATAAAAGATGAAACATAAGTAAATTTAAAGATTGAATTCTCAAAATTCTCACCTTGTAATGTAATGGTGTGGACTCTTGTACAGATTCTTCCAAGGACTTGATATGGTCCATCACCCCTCGGATGCAACTTAGTCCTTCTCTGAAGTCGTTTCTTTCTAAAATGCATCCAAATCCATGCTCTCGGATGAAACTTATGTCTTTTCCTTCTCTTGATCATTTTCAATGTAAATGTGAAAACTTGCTCCTCTATCACTTGCTCGTCGTCCATGTGAATTAATTTGATGAATACATTCATAAAATGGGCTGAATCACTCACAAAAACATTAGATCTCATAGGCAGCAACTCAAAGGGAGTAATAGCATAAAGACCATAAATAAGTTTATTTGAAAAACAAAATTTTTTATGATGTATTCTCCTATTACTTGTATTATCCACAAAAGGCAAACAATTCTCCCAAGTTTCCACTTTAGATTTAGTTTCCCTAAACTTGGCTCCTAAGATCACATTTATAAATTCTTGAGTTTCCCATTCTAGCAAAACATTTTGGAATACATTGTAATTACTCAACGTAAAATCTACAACATAAGATGTATATGTATTCCTAAATGGTGCATGATTCAAGTTCAGCTTTTCAACATGGTCAAAACTAGAAATTCAAGATGCTTATTAACAAGAACTTTCACAAACTCAAAACTAGAAAGTATATTACTCACAACATTCTCTTTAGATTCGATATACTTTCTTGCTTGTCCTTCCAAACACTTCAAACTTTTATTTGGCCACAAGTAATGCTTCCAAACCTGAAAAAGATATTCAAACACACTAGGGAAATAATGGTTAAGGTTAGTTGCCAAAAAGTCTACTTTGCACATAAGCACAAAATTAGGCTTTTGACTAAGAAAAACTTTCCTCACCTCACTCATTCTTACATGAAAGCTCACTAATTTGTCTTTTCTCTCTATTTGCTCTAAGTGTTCACACATTTCTTTTTCACTCTTCTCTTTTCTCTCATTGTTTCCACTCTTGCTTTTTCCACTCAAAGCTTTCTTTTCTCTCTCACTCTTTTCTTCTCTCAATTCTCTTTCTTTTAATTCTTTTTCTTTCAACTCTTTTTCTTTCAACTCAAACTCAAGCCTCCTTTGTTCAAGCTTACATTGATCAATTAAAACCTCTTTTGAAGACAAAGGTACCAAAGTAGTCTTCCTTCCATCTTTGGTAAAAGTATACCTATTAAGGTAGCCATCATAGGAAACTCTTCTATCATACTGCCAAGGCCTTCCCAAAAGTATATCACCGGCATGCATTGGCACTACATCACAAACTACCTCATCCTTATACTTTCCAAGGCTAAAAGAAATGATAGCTTGCTTATGCACCTTCACCTCCCCACTATCATTTAACCATTGTAACTTATAAGGTTTGGGATGTGGTCTAGTAGGCAAATTGAGTCTCTTGACCAGAATTGAGCTCACAACATTGGTACAATTTCCACCATCAATCACAACACTACATGGAGTCTCATTCACTAAACACCTAGTATGGAACAAGTTGTGTCTTTGGTCATCTTCAACACCATCTCTTATTTCATAATTTAGAACTCTCCTACACAAAAGTGCTAGTTGATTTCCTTCCCCCCAACTACCATCACTCGTCTCGGGTTCCTCAATATTCTCCTCTATAGTATCACTCTCTTCTGCTTCCTCAAGAACTTCCTCAATGTCACTTTCTTCACAATCAGTGACTACTTCTTCAACAACATCACTTTCTAATTCATCTTCAATTATCTCCCTCATTTGCTGATTACTAGCTATCTCTAATCTACCCATGCGTTCATTAAGCCCCTCTACAATTTTAGTAAGTCTAGCAAAAACTCTCGTTTGGGCCTTTCTCCACCTAGCTTCACTAAACTCACCCTGATTATTTCCCCCTTGTGACATGTTTCTGGACCTCACAACACTCTCTCACAAAATATCACTCAAGGAACTCTCGTGTTTAATCACTCAAGGTAGGCCAAAATGTCAATTTAGGCTCTTGGATAAGCTATGGTCAAAATGAAGCAACTTGTGTTTAAAGTACTAAAAATCAAGCAATCAGTATTTAAACAATCTAAAATAATGAAAAGAAACAAAAATAAAACAAGAAAAACAGATTGAAGAAACTAAAACAGATTTTTAAAGCTAAGAAGTCAAGAAAAATGGTAATTACAAATTTCAAAATTCGTGGAGTTCGAGAATGAATTTTCAATTGGCAGTCTATATGAAGCTTATTAAGATGATAATAAAGAGCATACAAAAGGCCAAATTCAAAAATTCTTTCAGAATTGAAAACACTAACTCACAGAATTGAAGTTCCCGGAAAAGAGGATAAACCTGCGCACAGAAATGATATTCCAGATTTGAACTATTTTCGTTATGATTTTGACAACGTGCCCTTCTGAACTTAGAAAGATAACGGTCAGATAAAACTTTTTTATTCAGGAATAAAAATCAAATTCGGAAGTTATCATAGAGTTTGAATAGGGAACAGAAGCATTAAATGCGACAGTTACAAAATTGGACAGTTTTGACAATTTTGAACTTTAGCCGTTTTTTGATGCTTTAAATACGTGGAAATGAATAAGAAACTGATATATTTGAAATATAACTGATGTATAAACATAATAATATCAGATCTACACGAATTTATATGGATCAAACTCAGAAAATCAAGAACTTGCTAGATGAACACAAGATGAACAGATTTGGTGCTCTCAGATGCAATTGCTCTCCTCTTTCTTTCTTTCTTTTTTTTTTTTTTTGATTTTCAAGATCTAATCGTGATCTTTAAGATGGATATGAAATCAGAATAAAATGATGAAGAAAAATGGATGAAAAGGCAGAAATGAATTCGATGGACAGAATGTGTAGAATTGAAAAACAAGTGCATAAAAGTAAGATAGAATCAATTCAAGAGATCGGCCACTACGATGCAACCTATGCTCTGATACCAAATGATACGAAAACCCTTTCGAAATGCTTTAAGAACCCTTAAACTTAACTAAGGACCCAAAAAGATCACAACCAAAGAACCCACATATGTCATTTGAAACAACCCAAGGAAAAAGGCTAGAAAATGATTATCCTTATGATCAATGATCTAAAGACAAGAATTGGATTTCTTGTTTTAGATTCGAATCAATCCACCAAATTAGAATGTCAATCCTAATGGCTCGATTCTACAGCCACCCTAAACACAAGGAATGACAAGATGAAAAGTTGAACAACTCACAACAATTCAAAGAAAAAGCTCTCAATGAGACTTTGGATTTTTAATTCAATCATAATCTGAATCTTTTACAATCTGAAACATGGCTATATAAGCCTTACAAAATAAAGGGAAAAACGAAATTGACATAAATGAAAGGAAATGAAACAGCTACAACCTTAAAGTCTTACAAAAATAACCGAAAATGGTCTTAACTATGCAAACTTGTAACTGAAATTAGAAGAGTTACAAATCTGATTTGAAAGTCTTTGTAACTGAAAATCCTTGACCACATGTGTTTATGAGAGTCTTAAATGAAACCTTAGGATGTCATAAATAAGTCAGGAGTTGCATTGATGTCTTGAGTTGCATTAAATGAGCTTCGGTTGCATTAAATGAACTTGACTTGCATTGAATGAACTAGGCTTGAAGTTTACTTGCATTTAATGAGCTTGGTTTGAACTTGACTTGCATTTAATGAACTCTACTTGAACTTGACTTCCATTTATTGAACTAATCTTGAACTTGGAGAACAACGAATGCAAGCTCGGAAAAGATCAACATTAAGGCTCCATGATTCATATCAGATTTGGTCCATCCTAAAATTCCAAATGGTGGAAACTCTTCTTTGGAAATCCTCTTTGACCCAAAATGTCGAACGTCAAAGTTGTCCTCATGATTTGGTCCATCTTAAAGTTCCAATGGAGGAAACTCTTCTTTGTGAATCCTCTTTGGACCAAAATGTCGAACGTCAAAGTTGTCCTAATGATTTGGTCTATGCTAAAGTTCCAAATGGAGGAAACGATCTTTGAGAATCCTCTTTGGACAAAAATGTCAAACGAGGATCGGAACCAATCATTTCAAACTTGTCCTATTGATTTGGTCCATCCTAAAGATCCAAATGGAGGAAACTCTTCTTTGAAAATCCTCTTTGGACCAAAATGTCAAATGAGGATCGGAACCAATCTTTTCAAACTAATCTTTTCAAACTTGTTCTATTCATTTGGTCCATCCTAAAGATCCAACGGGAGGAAACTCTTCTTTGGGAATCCTCTTTGGACCAAAATGTCAAACAAAGATCGGAACAATTCTTTTCAAACTTGTCTTCATGATTTGGTCCATCCTGAAGTTCTAAAAGGAGGAAACTCTTCTTTGGGAATCTTCTTTGGACGAAAATGTCAAACGAGGATCGGAACCAATCTTGTCATAGTTGTCCTCTTGATTTCGTCCATCCTAAAGTTCCAAATGGAGGAAACTCTTCTTTAAGAATCCTTTTTGAACCAAAAATTCGAACGCCAAAGTTGTCCTCATGATTTGGTACTTTCTAAAGTTCTAAATGGAGGAAACTCTTTTTGGTAATCCTCTTTGGACAAAAATGTCAAACGAGGATCGGAACCAATCATGTGAAACTTGTCGTTAGGATTTGGTTCATCCTAAAGTTCCAAATGGAGGAAACTCTTCTTTGCCAATCCTCTTTGGACCAAAATGTCGAATGTAAAAGTTGTCCTCATGATTTGGTCTATTCTAAAGTTCTGAATGGAGGAAACTCTTCTTTGGGAATCCTCTTTGGACCAAAATGTCAAACGAATATCGTAAACAATCTTTTAAAACTGGTACTATTGATTTCGTCCATCCTTAAGATCCAACCGGAGGAAACTCTTCTTTGGGAATCCTCTTTGGACCAAATCATGAGGACAAGTTTTTAAAGATTGGTTCCGATCCTCGTTTGACATTTTAGTCCAAAGAGGATTCGCAAAGAAGAGTTTCCTCCATTTGAAACTTTTGGATGGACCAAATCATGAGGACAACTTTGACAAGATTTGTTCTGATCCCCATTTGACATTTTTGTCCAAAGAGGATTCCCAAAGATTGATTTCTCCATTTGGAACTTTAGGATGGACCAAATCATGAGGACAAGTTTGAAAAGATTGGTTTCGATCCTCGTTTGACATTTTGGTCCAAAGAGGATTCCCAAAGAAGAGTTTCCTCCATTTGGAACTTTAGGATGGACGAAATCATGAGGACAACTTTGACGTTCGATAGACCAAATCATGACGACAACTTTAACAAGATTGGTTCCGATCCTCGTTTGACATTTTGGTCCAAAGAGGATCCCGAAGAAGAGTTTCCTCCATTTGGAATTTTAGGATGGACCAAATCATTAGGACAAGTTTGACGTTCGACATTTTGGTCCAAAGAGGATTTCCAAAGAAGAGTTTCCTCCATTTGGAACTTTTGTATGGACCAAATCTTTAGGACAAGTTTGAAAATACTGGTTCCGATCCTCTTTTGACATTTTGGTCCAAAGAGGATTCCCAAAGAAGAGTTTCATCCATTTGGAACTTTAGGATGGACCAAATCATTAGGACAACTTTGAAATGATTCGTTCCGATCCTCGTTTGACATTTTGGTTCAATGAGTATTACCAAAAATAGTTTCCTCAATTTGGATCATTTTGATGGATTAAATCATGCGGACATGTTGGACGTTCGACATTTTGGTCCAAAGAGGATTCCCAAAGAAGAGTTTCCTCCATTTGGATCTTTAGGATAGACCAAATCATGACGACAAGTTTAACAAGATTGGTTCCGATCCTCGTTTGACATTTTGGTCCAAAGAGGATTCCCGAAGAAGAGTTTCCTCCATTTGGAATTTTAGGATGGACCAAATCATTAAGACAAGTTTGACGTTCGACATTTTTGTCCAAAGAGGATTTCCATAGAAGAGTTTCCTCCATTTGGAACTTTTGTATGGACCAAATCTTTAGGACAAGTTTGAAAATATTGGTTCCGATCCTCGTTTGACATTTTGGTCCAAAGAGGATTCCCAAAGAAGAGTTTCCTCCATTAAGAGATTTAGGATGGACCAAACCATTAGGACAACTTTGAAATGATTCGTTCCGATCCTCGTTTGACATTTTGGTTCAAAGAGGATTACCAAAAATAGTTTCCTCAATTTGGATAATTTTGATGGATTATATCATGCGGACATGTTTGACGTTCGACATTTTGGTTCAAAGAGGATTCCAAAAGAAGAGTTTCCTCCATTTGGATCTTTAGGATGGACCAAATCATGAGTACAACTTTAACAAGATTTGTTCCGATCCTCGTTTGACATTTTGGTCCAAAGAGGATTCCCAAAGAAGAGTTTCCTCCATTTGGAACTTTAGGAAGGACCAAATCATTAGGACAAGTTTTAAAAGATTTGTTTCGATCCTCATCTGACATTTTGATCCTAAGAGGATTCGCAAAGATGAGTTTCCTCCATTTGGATCTTTAGGATGGACAAAATCATGAGGAAAAGTTTGACGTTCGACATTTTGGTCCAAAGAGGATTCGCAAAGAAGAGTTTCCTCCATTTGGAACTTTAAGAGGGACTAAATCATTAGGACAACTTTGACGTAAAACATTTTGGTCCAAAGAGGATTCACAAAGAAGAGTTTCCTCCATTTGGATATTTAGGATTGATGAAATCATGAGGGCAAGTTTTCAAAGATTGGTTCAAATACTCGTTTGACATTTTGGTCCAAAGAGGATTCCCAGAGAAGAGTTTCCTCTATTTGGATCATTAGGATGGACCATATCATGATGACAACTTTGAAAAAATTGGTTCCGATCCTCGTTTGAGATTTTTGTCGCAAGAGGATTCCCAAAAAAGAGTTTCCTCCGTTTGGATCTTTAGGATGGACCAAATCATGAGGACAACTTTGACGTTCGATATTTTGGTCCAAAGAGGATTGAGAAAAAAGAGTTTCCTCCATTTGGAACTTTTGGATGGACCAAATCATGAGGACAAGTTTGAAAAGATTGGTTGCGATCCTCGTTTGATATTTTAGTCAAAAGAGGATTCCCAAAGATCGTTTCCTCCATTTGGAACTTTAAGATGGACCAAATCATGAGGACAAATTTGAAAAGATTGGTTCCGATCCTCGTTTGACATTTTGGTCCAAAGAGGATTGCCAAAGAAGAGTTTCCTCCATTTAGAGCTTTAGGATGGACCAAATCATTAGGACAAGTTTTAAAAGATTGGTTCCGATCCTCGTTTGACATTTTGGTCCAAAGAGGATTCGCAAAGAAGAGTTTCCTCCATTTGAAACTTTAGCATGGACCAAATCATGAGTACAACTTTGAAAATATTGGTTCCGATCTTTGTTTGACATTTTGGTCCAAAGAGGATTCCCAAAGAAGAGTTTCCCCCATTTGGAACTTTAGGATGAACCAAATCATGAGGACAAGTTTGAAAAGATTGGTTTCGATCCTCGTTTGACATTTTGGTCCAAAGAGGATTCCCAAAGAAGAGTTTCCTCCATTTGGAACTTTAGGATGGACGAAATCATGAGGACAACTTTGACGGTCGACATTTTGGTCCAAAGAGGATTCCCAAACAAGAGTTTCCTCCATTTGGATCATTATGATAGACCAAATCATGAGGACAACTTTAACAAGATTGATTCCGATCCTCGTTTGATATTTTGGTCCAAAGAGGATTCCTAAAGAAGAGTTTCCTCCTATTGGAATTTTAGGATAGACCAAATCATTAGGACAAATTTTACGTTCGACATTTTGGTCCAAAGTGGATTTTCAAAGAAGAGTTTCGTCCATTTGGAACTTTTGTATGTACCAAATCATTAGGACAAGTTTGAAAATATTAGTTCCGATCCTCGTTTGACATTTTGGTATAGAGAGGATTCCCAAAGAAGCGTTTCCTCCATTTAAAACTTTAGGATGGACCAAATTATTAGGACAACTTTGAAATGATTCGTTCCGATCCTCGTTTGATATTTTGGTCCAAAGTCAAAGTTATCCTCAAGATTTGGTCCATCCTAAAGATCCAAATGGAGGAAACTATTCTTTGGGAATCCTCTTTGGACCAAAATGTCTAATGAGAATCGGAACCAATCTTGTCATAGTTATCCTCATGATTTCGTCCATCCTAAAGTTCCAATGTCAAACGAGGATCGAAACATATCTTGTCAAAGTTGCCTTAATGATTTGGTCCATCCTGAAGTTCCAAATGGAGGATACTCATCTTTGGGAATCCTCTTTGGACGAAAATGTCAAACAAGGATCGGAACCAATCTTTTCAAATTATCTTAATGATTTGTTCCGTCCTAAAGTTTCGAATGGAGGAAAACTCTTCTTTGGGAATCCTCTTTGGGCCAAAAAGTGGAACATCAAAGTTGCCCTCAGATTTGGTTCATCCTAAAGTTCCAAATGGAGGAAACACTTCTTTGGTAATCCTCTTTGGACCAAAATGTCGATCAAGGATCTTACCAATCTAAAAACTCTTTTGTAATTGAAAAGCATGTTTAAAAAACAAATCTTTTCAAAGTTGTCCTCATGATTTGGTCCATCCTAAAGTTTCAAATGGAGGAAAATCTTCATTGGGAATCCTCTTTGGACCAAAATGTCAAACGAGGATCAGAACCAATCTTTTCAAATTTGTCCTCATGATTTGGTCCATCCTAAAGTTCCAAATGGAGGAAACTCTTCTTCACGAATCCCATTTGGACAAAAATGTTGAACGTCAATGTTGTCCTCATGATTTGGTCCATCCTTAAGTTTCTAATGGAGGAAACCCTTCTTTAGGTATCCTCTTTGGACAAAAATATCAAAGGAGTATCAGAACCAATCTTGTCAAAGTTATTCTCATGATTTGGTCTATACTAATGATCCAAATGGAGGAAACGATCTTTGGGAATCCTCTTTGGAACATAATGTCAAACGAGGATCGGAACCAATCTTTTCAAAGTTATCCTAATCATTTGTTCCATCCTAAAGTTCCAAATGGAGGAAACTCTTCTTTGAGAATCCTCTTTGGACCAAAAGGTCGGACGTCAAAGTTGTCCTCATGATTTGGTTCATCCTAAAGATCTAAATGGAGGAAACTCTTCTTTGGTAATCCTCTTTGGACCAAAATGTCGATCAAAGATCGAACCAATCCAAAACTTGTTTGAAATTGAAAAGCATGTTTAAAAAAATAATCTATTAAAGTTGTCCTCATGATTTTGTCAATCGTAAAGTTCCAAATGAGGAAAATCTTCTTTGGGAATCCTCTTTGGACCAAAATGTCCAACAAGGATCGAAACCAATCTTTTCAAATTTGTCCTCATGATTTGGTCCATCCTAAAGTTCCAAATGGAGGAAACGATCTTTGGGTATTCTCTTTGGACCAAATTATCAAACGAGGATCGGAACAAATCTTGTCAGAGTTGTCCTCATGATTTGGTCCATCCTAATGTTCCAAATGGAGGAAACTCTTCTTCGCGATTCCCCTTTGGACAAAAATGTTGAACGTCAAAGTTGTCCTCATGATTTTGTCCATCTTAAGTTCCAAATGGAGGAAACTCTTCTGATATGAATCATGGAACGTCACAAAAAGCCCAAGGACAAATCACAACATTAAAGTTCAAGAGAAGCATTGACATCCATTTACAAGCCTACATTAGCCAAGTCAAGACAAGCTTTGCAGATCCGATCATGGAGGCTATGGAAGAGGACGTGATGAACTTCAATCTATGGCAAATACATTTGGAGGAAGAGTATTGAAGACTTGTTCAATCGGAATTGAAGAGAAGAGCTAATTAGGAAAGTTGCATCACTTTTGCAAACTTTCCTTATTTGGACCACTTTCCATATTTGTTTCCAAAGTTTCCATATTTGTTCCCAAAATGGTTCCAACGAATTTATGATGTATTTAGACATGTTTTAGGTCTTTTATATTCATTTTATATGTTTGGAAAGGATTAGGAAAGATATTATTCTCTAGAAAATATTTTCCACAAAATCTGCCAATTTCACATAAGGCAAGTTTTGGGCAGATTTTGTGCTCCTTGTACTCCGAATTTCCAAGCTTATTTTTAGGGTTTCTTTGCCTATTTAAAGGCCTCATTTGTAACCCTAAAGACCAAGAATTCATATGATAATAATATTGCTTTTTGCTTTGCTAAAATTGCTTAGTTTTGTAGCCTTGTTCTTAGGTTGCATGTTTTAGGAACATTCAAGCAAACCTTGATCTAGTTTGTTTGTGAATTGTTTCAATCTTGAAATAAGAACAAGTTCTCTTATTTCAAGGTCTTTGATCATTGGAATAATCTTCTTTTCTTGTTTTTCCAAGGGTTTTACCTTTTTGTTCATGGGGTTTTAGGATTTGCATCTAAGGGGTTCTTTGTGCATCAAAGGGTTTCTTTATCAATTTCCTAGGGTGCCTTAGACAGTGGCGCCGTACCTGGAAGTAACTCAATTCGAAAATCCATTTGTCGTACCGGTGGTAAACCTAGAAACTCATCAGGAAATACATTCAGAAAATCTCGCACAACGGGCACCGTACTCACTCCCACTTCTTCTACCGAAGTATCTACCACACTTGCCAAATAACCCCAGGCACCATCTTGCATCAATGCATTAGCCTGCAGAGATGAAATCACAATTGGTGTCGTTTTACCCTCAGGGCCTCGGAAACAAACTCGATCTCCGCCAGGGTCTAAAAATTCCACTTTCTTCCTTTCACAATCAATCGTAGCTCGATTAGCCGACAGCCAATCCATTCCCAAAATCACGTCATAATCAGTTAAGGGCATCACAATTAACCTAGCCTGGGTATCAAAACCTGATATGCTAAGTTTTTCAGTATACACGACTTGATTAACAATCAAGGAACGTCCAATCGGTGTTGACACGTTCAAGTCATAACCCAATGGTTATGTTTCTAAGGCAGCTTGTTTCACAAAATCAGTAGCAATAAAAGAATGACTAGCTCCTGAGTCAAATAGCACATAAACAGCATACCCAAATACATGTAAAGTACCTGTAACCATAGTACCTGCATTCTGAGCATCCTCACGAGTCGTAGCATAGACCCATCCCTGTTGTTGCTGAGCATACCGAGGCTGAGGTATGGGTGGAGGTCTCTGTTGCTGCATAGGCCTATTCTGGCCTTGATCTCGATCCTGTCCCTGACCCTGAGCATGCTTTCCTCGAGGTGGTGGTACTTGCTTGACCGGACACCTATTTGCAATGTGTCCCGGCTGACAGCATTTAAAACACTCAACCAACTTAAAACATTTCCCCGAATGATGTCCCGAACAAAGCTGACAGAACGGTAACATATTCACTGGAATCCTCTGCTGGAAGGATTTACCTCCACTTCTATTGGGAGCCGTACGGGTCTGCTGCGGGTATTCACGTCCCTGAGCAAACTCGTCCACTTTCCTCTTCCCCGAAGAAGACTGTCCCACTAACACATGTTTCGCCTTCCTTTCAACCGAGGCGATGTCGAGAGTCAATGCAAAATCTAATGCATCCGCATATGTAGCTGGGCGCAAAGTACGAACCTGCCCCCGAATATCAGCCCTCAAACCCACTATAAAACGTTTCTTCTTACTCTCAGGTGTAGCAATGTGTCCAGTGGCAAACCGGGATAGCCTATCAAATTCCCGCTCATACTCCACAACAGATCTATCACCCTGCTTGAGTGAGAAAAACTCAACCTCTAGCTGGTCTCGAGTATCCTCAGGATAATATTTCTCGAAAAACTTCTCTCGAAATTTCTCCCACAACACTGGTCCAGTCGGAGCCAATGAGTGTGAGGTAGAGTCCCACCAGTTCATAGCATCATTTGTCAGTAAATAGGCTCCACAGTGGACCTTCAAATCATCAGGGCACGCCACATACCCAAAGGCTTTCTCAACCTTTGCTATCCATCTCTCTGCCTCTCCTGGATCAGTCGAAGTACCATCGAACTCTTTTGGACCATGCTTTCGAAGTTCTTTCAGCATTTTTATTGGACTAGTAAGGCCACAACCTCCTGTTTCAACACGATTACCCGGAGGTCTCACCCCTCCTGTAGGTGGTACCCCTGCCTGAGGATTAACCGGGTCCCCAGCATTCACATATTCCGTTTCAACATCTCCCTCTACCGGCGGTGGTGGCGGCGGAGGTTCAGGATCTTCAGCATAGTCCCTCCCTCGACCTCTCCCACGACCCCGCATAGGGTTCACACCTCTACCTCTACCATGTGTCACACCTCGAGGCATCCTGAGTATCAAAACATTACTTATCCCGTGAGCAAGCTATATGAATCTTATGCATGTATGCTTAACAAAATAACATAAATAAAGAACAAGGTAATCTTAAACAGCGAGGTTTACCAGGCATACCTGGTACCGCTGACTTCCGAGATGGCTTTTGGATTAGGCTAGACAAACCGACTCTTACTAGACACAACTAAGAGCAAACCGAGGCTCTGATACCAACTGTGATGACCCGACTTATTTAAATAAGCCTAGGATGCGAGCACGTAGCGGAAGCGTAAAATTCAATCTTTAAACAACATAAGTCTTAATAAATCATTGAAAATTCGGCATGATGTATACGTAAATTCTTAAACCCAAAGTGAATATATCAACCTGTTTATATATTAATAATAATAACAACGGCTCGTCGGCCAGTTCAGAAAAACCCAAGTACGAATAAAACAAAGTACGGGTGCACCACTTTCAAGATTAAAAACAAAATAGACATAAGTACATAAGTTTCAAAACAAAACCCTAGACATTGGGTTATTTATCCACAAACATTCCCCAAATCGAACCCTGGCTCGCATGTCTCAAGCCATCCAAAAGCCGCATCTCGAGCCATCAACGAGCACCACCTCCCGCTCCTTTCCATTCTCAATATTCTCAAAGAACACATCATCATTAAACCCGGCGTCTCACTACGCCCTAATCACATAATCAAATCACAATCCCGAGCCGTAGCTCTTTTTAAACTCAACTTACCACAACAATTTCAAGCAACCAAGTCTTTCTCATTTCACATTCAAGATTTCTTTCACATTCTCTTTCCTTTTTCTCTTCTCCTGCCATGGTAACCTCGTGTATCATCCAACACCCATACACCGATACACGGGTTACGACCCCATGGCCATAAAACGATCAAACGGAATGCGTGAATGGTATGTAATGACATGAAGTGAATTTAACATACTTTATTTATACAAAATGGATTAACAAGATAGGTGGAACAATACTCAAGTTGGCATATAACACAACCCTTAGCCAAACAGTGCACATTACTTCAAGCAAAGTCATGAATCTTAAGAACACTTTCTTCTTTTTAATACAATAATCTCTAACCACCTAACATAAAAGGGATTTGCATAAAATAGGCATAACCATATTTCCAAATCAGAATATAACTCATTATAACTTTAACACAAGTATAAAACATATAGGCATTGATATGAATCATGGAACCTCACAAAAAGCTCAAGGACCAATCACAAGTTCAAAGATCAAGAGAAGCATTGAACATCCATTTACAAGCCTACATTAGCAAAGTCAAGACAAGCTTCGAAGATCCGAGCATGGAGGCTAACAAAGAAGACTTGATGCACATTAATCAATGGAAAATGCATTTGGAAGAAGAGAATTGAAGACTTGTTCAATCAGAAATGAAGAGAAGAGCAAATTAGGAAAGTTGCATCACTTTTGCAAACTTTCCTTATTTGGACCACTTTCCATATTTGTTTCCAAAGTTTCCATATTTGTTCCCAAACTTTCCATATATGGTTCCAACGAATTTATGATGTATTTAGACATGTTTTAGGCCATTTACATTCAGTTTATTAGCTAGGAAAGAATTAGGAAAGATATTATTCTCTAGGAAAGATTTTCCCCAAAATCTGCCAAATCCATATAAGGCAAGTTTTGGGCAGATTTTATTCTCTTCTTTATTCCGAATTTGCTATTTTTAGGGTTTCTTTGCCTATTTAAAGGCCTCATTTGTAACCCTAAACATTAAGAATTAATATGATAGAAAATAGCTTTGTTTTGCTTATTGCTTGGTTGATTTTACCTTGCATTTTGTAGCCTTGTTCTAGGTTGCATGTTTTAGAAACATTCAAGCATGAATTGATCTATTGTGTTTGTGGATTGTTTCGATCTTGAAATAAGAACAAGTTCTCTTATTTCAAGATATTAGATCATTGGAATAATCTTCTTCTTCTTTGTTTCCAAGGGTTTTACCTTATTGTTCATTGGGGTTTTAGGATTTGCATCTAGGGGTTCTTTGTGCTTTCAAAGGGTTTCTATTTCAATTTCCTAGGGTTTCATATCATTTGGTATCAGAGCTTAGGCTCAAGGGAAGATTTCTATCTTACTTGCTTTATTGTTATTTCAATTTTTTAGGCTTGTTCTTCGTTCATCGAAAATTCCAGAAGAACAAAAAAAAATTATAGTTCCAAAATTTCCTTATTTAGCCTACTGTTTTTGTTCTTTTTCGTATATTTTTAGTCCGATTCTCAGAAAATCATCAACTACAAAAGTCTTTATCTTTCTGTCTAGTTTATTTTTTATTCAGAAAAAAATTTCAAAAAAAAAGTGGAAGATTGAGAAAAAAATAGATCTTTGCAGACTGTCAGATTGTGTAGAAAATTGTTATAAAAAAAAAAGTGTTCTTGCTATTTGCTTGAGTTTCTGGAAAAAAGTGTTTTGTGTTCTTATTGTTCTAGAAGAGTTCATCTTAAACTCATCATTTATGCATCTTGAATCCGAAATTATCAAGTTGAATGAGCCAAATTTGTTTGTTTCCTAAAAAGCTAGAACTTACCATAAATAGCCAAAACTGTTTTTGGAAAGTTTCAAATCTGCCCATATTTGAATATATGCATCTTTTGCTTTAGGAAAGTATTATTTTCTGATCCAAAGTGCTTTAGGAAAGTCTAATTTCAAAATTTTCTCTTTAAGGAAAGTTTATTCTTGCTTATTTTTCTTTCTTATTCTTTCCTTGTTAGTAAAATAAACCTGATATGAATCATGGAACGTCACAAAAAGCCCAAGGACAAATCACAACATTAAAGTTCAAGAGAAGCATTGACATCCATTTACAGGCCTACATTAGCAAAGTCAAGACAAGCTTCGAAGATCCGATCATGGAGGCTATGGAAGAGGACGTGATGAACTTCAATCTATGGCAAATACATTTGGAGGAAGAGTATTGAAGACTTGTTCAATCGGAATTGAAGAGAAGAGCTAATTAGGAAAGTTGCATCACTTTTGCAAACTTTCCTTATTTGGACCACTTTCCATATTTGTTTCCAAAGTTTCCATATTTTTTCCCAAAATGGTTCCAACGAATTTATGATGTATTTAGACATGTTTTAGATCTTTTATATTCATTTTATATGTTTGGAAAGGATTAGGAAAGATATTATTCTCTAGAAAAGATTTTCCACAAAATCTGCCAATTTCACAAAAGGCAAGTTTTGGGCAGATTTTGTGCTCCTTGTACTCCGAATTTCTTAGCTTATTTTTAGGGTTTCTTTGCCTATTTAAAGGCCTCATTTGTAACCCTAAAGACCGGAAGATTTAACATGATAATAATATTGCTTTTTGTTTAGCCGAAATTGCTTAGTTTTGTAGCCTTGTTCTAGGTTGCATGTTTTAGAAACATTCAAGCATAACTTGATCTATTGTGTTTGTGGATTGTTTCGATCTTGAAATAAGAACAAGTTCTCTTATTTCAAGGTATTAGATCATTGGAATAATCTTCTTCTTCTTGGTTTCCAAGGGTTTTACCTTATTGTTCATTGGGGTTTTAGGATTTGCATCTAGGGGTTCTTTGTCTTTCAAAGGGTTTCTATTTCAATTTTCTAGGGTTTCATATCAAAACCATTTGCATGAATCTGTCTTGTTTTCTTCTTAACCAACCAATTTGCTTGTTTCTTATTTCTTGATTGTTACTTTTTACAAATTTCATTAGTATCTTAGTTGTTTGATAGTTGCTAGAGTGTGCTAATAGTTCAAGGTTACATTTAGGCCCTAAAATCTGTTTTTGAGTGCAAACACGAGAGAACGAACATCATCGAGTGTAAACACTTAGGGAGTGATTGAGATGTCCTATTTTTATTATTAACCTTTTTATTTGCAGCAATGTATCATGAAAGATTTGATCAAATGAGAAGTAAGAGATTTCGAGAGGTAGAACAGACCCGGAGCCAAAATAGAAACGTTTATCATGGAGGGATGGAGCATAGAAGCTTAAGAGGTGATAAGCTCAAGTTAAATACTTTCTATGGAAGTTCTAATCAAGAGGAATACTTGCAATGGGAGACAGAAACCGAGCATTTCTTTGCTTACAACAATTATAGTGAGGAAAGAAAGGTAATGCTTGCTATTTCCAATTTCACTAATAATGCTCATGTTTGGTGGTCTCAATTGAAAGTGAAACTAATGAGGGAGAGGAAACGACAAATAGAAACATGGTATGATCTTAAGTGCCATATGAGGAAGAGATTTGTTTCAAGACAACATCAAGAGCATCTTGTGCAAATGTTGGATAAGCTAATTCAAGGATGTAAAAGTGTGGATGAATACTACATGGAGATGGAGTTGCTCAAGGCTAGGGCTAATGTTGAGGAAGATGAGAAGTCTACTATTGTTAGTTTTTTAAATGGATTGAATAGAGATATTGCTTACCAAATGGAGTTAACACAATTTGAGGAGTTAGGAGAGTTGGTGCACATTGCCAACAAGGTGGAAAGAAGACTCCAAAGAGGGGCTGCAAAAAGGTATGTCACTAAACAATATTCCAATCCAATTTCTTCTTATCAAATGGGTGAAAATGGTACATTAATGGATAAGAATGGGGCTGCTTATGGCTTGGTAGAGGAAAATGCAAATTTGATTTTAGAGAAGGTCAAGATGATTGAAAGAGAACTTTTAAAGTCGAAGGAAGTTTTCAATGCTAGCATGGAGGAGATAAAAGAGGATATTCGTGCTAATGTTTTTGTGGAGGAAACTTGTGAGCTACAAAAGAGTTCTATGTTTGAAAATAATGAAAATTGTGACAAAAAAAGTGAGCCGAAAGAAAGAGAGATGAGTGCAAAAGAAATTACTGAGTCAAAAGAAAGAGAGATGAGTGATAAAAAAGAAATGAGTGCTCAAAACAAAGAGAGTTGTGAGTTTGAAAAGAAAGAGTGTAATGAGAGTGAAAAGAACGATTGCTTTGAGATTACAAAGTGTGAGACATTTGAGTTTAGTGAGCAAAAAGAGAGTGAAATAGGGAGTGAGAGCTTGAAAGTTAGATCAAGTGAGGCTAGGAATGAAATCTACCAACCTACATTTGTACTTTTGTACAAAGAGGTTTGTTTTACACTTAACCCATCTTTGCCTAGTATGTTTGTTGAGTTTTTGCAGGAATTCAAAAGATTGTTCCCTAATGAGATGCCTAGTAATTTGTCATCAATGAAAGGCATAATACATCATGAAGACAACATTCAAGGGGCTGCCATACTCAATAAACCACCATCTCACATGATTCAATGCATGAAAAATGGGGTAAACACAACCATGGTAAAGTATTCTAACCCTATTCTTGATGAAATGCATATTAATTGTTTGCTTGCTAAAATTGGTATCAAATCTGAATTTTTGCACCATCAAATGAATTTGATTGATAATTATGCATGTTGTGCTAAGACTTACTTGCTTAATAATTCCCAAATTAAAAGAGTTGTTGAGACTTTTACTACTTCTGATCATGTGCTTAATGTTTTATATAATTCTTGTTTGAATGATTCAATGGTTACACATTCTTGTCATTTGATTGAGAAGAATGTAGGATTTCAGTATGGGCACACATATGAGTTGTTTGTGTTAGCATGTTATGAGAAAATTTATGAAATTGACTATGATCCTTTGGGTTCTGATATGTTATCTAATAGTGTAGCTAGATCTCTTGTTATTTTTTATGAGACAGAATTTAAGAAGAAGCTACAAATACTTCAATACCTAAGTGGGACCAAGGGTATGAAATTAAATGTCAAAGAGGGAGATGCATGGAAATTCAAGGTTTTTGATCCGGGAGGAGTTAGGCAATTCAAGGCACTAGAAAGATATCAAGATGCTTACAAATCTGGTTTCCAAGGTAAGTATGCTTTAGGTGCTTTTATTTATGTTACTAACTTGAGTTATTGTGATGTAGGTAATGTTTTAGATTCGAGGACGAATCCTTTTCAAGAGGGAGGGGATGATATGAATCATGGAACCTCACAAAAAGCTCAAGGACCAATCACAAGTTCAAAGATCAAGAGAAGCATTGAACATCCATTTACAAGCCTACATTAGCAAAGTCAAGACAAGCTTCGAAGATCCGAGCATGGAGGCTAACAAAGAAGACTTGATGCACATTAATCAATGGAAAATGCATTTGGAAGAAGAGAATTGAAGACTTGTTCAATCAGAAATGAAGAGAAGAGCAAATTAGGAAAGTTGCATCACTTTTGCAAACTTTCCTTATTTGGACCACTTTCCATATTTGTTTCCAAAGTTTCCATATTTGTTCCCAAACTTTCCATATATGGTTCCAACGAATTTATGATGTATTTAGACATGTTTTAGGCCATTTACATTCAGTTTATTAGCTAGGAAAGAATTAGGAAAGATATTATTCTCTAGGAAAGATTTTCCCCAAAATCTGCCAAATCCATATAAGGCAAGTTTTGGGCAGATTTTATTCTCTTCTTTATTCCGAATTTGCTATTTTTAGGGTTTCTTTGCCTATTTAAAGGCCTCATTTGTAACCCTAAACATTAAGAATTAATATGATAGAAAATAGCTTTGTTTTGCTTATTGCTTGGTTGATTTTACCTTGCATTTTGTAGCCTTGTTCTAGGTTGCATGTTTTAGAAACATTCAAGCATGAATTGATCTATTGTGTTTGTGGATTGTTTCGATCTTGAAATAAGAACAAGTTCTCTTATTTCAAGATATTAGATCATTGGAATAATCTTCTTCTTCTTTGTTTCCAAGGGTTTTACCTTATTGTTCATTGGGGTTTTAGGATTTGCATCTAGGGGTTCTTTGTGCTTTCAAAGGGTTTCTATTTCAATTTCCTAGGGTTTCATATCATTTGGTATCAGAGCTTAGGCTCAAGGGAAGATTTCTATCTTACTTGCTTTATTGTTATTTCAATTTTTTAGGCTTGTTCTTCGTTCATCGAAAATTCCAGAAGAACAAAAAAAAATTATAGTTCCAAAATTTCCTTATTTAGCCTACTGTTTTTGTTCTTTTTCGTATATTTTTAGTCCGATTCTCAGAAAATCATCAACTACAAAAGTCTTTATCTTTCTGTCTAGTTTATTTTTTATTCAGAAAAAAATTTCAAAAAAAAAGTGGAAGATTGAGAAAAAAATAGATCTTTGCAGACTGTCAGATTGTGTAGAAAATTGTTATAAAAAAAAAAAGTGTTCTTGCTATTTGCTTGAGTTTCTGGAAAAAAGTGTTTTGTGTTCTTATTGTTCTAGAAGAGTTCATCTTAAACTCATCATTTATGCATCTTGAATCCGAAATTATCAAGTTGAATGAGCCAAATTTGTTTGTTTCCTAAAAAGCTAGAACTTACCATAAATAGCCAAAACTGTTTTTGGAAAGTTTCAAATCTGCCCATATTTGAATATATGCATCTTTTGCTTTAGGAAAGTATTATTTTCTGATCCAAAGTGCTTTAGGAAAGTCTAATTTCGAAATTTTCTCTTTAAGGAAAGTTTATTCTTGCTTATTTTTCTTTCTTATTCTTTCCTTGTTAGTAAAATAAACCTGATATGAATCATGGAACGTCACAAAAAGCCCAAGGACAAATCACAACATTAAAGTTCAAGAGAAGCATTGACATCCATTTACAGGCCTACATTAGCAAAGTCAAGACAAGCTTCGAAGATCCGATCATGGAGGCTATGGAAGAGGACGTGATGAACTTCAATCTATGGCAAATACATTTGGAGGAAGAGTATTGAAGACTTGTTCAATCGGAATTGAAGAGAAGAGCTAATTAGGAAAGTTGCATCACTTTTGCAAACTTTCCTTATTTGGACCACTTTCCATATTTGTTTCCAAAGTTTCCATATTTTTTCCCAAAATGGTTCCAACGAATTTATGATGTATTTAGACATGTTTTAGATCTTTTATATTCATTTTATATGTTTGGAAAGGATTAGGAAAGATATTATTCTCTAGAAAAGATTTTCCACAAAATCTGCCAATTTCACAAAAGGCAAGTTTTGGGCAGATTTTGTGCTCCTTGTACTCCGAATTTCTTAGCTTATTTTTAGGGTTTCTTTGCCTATTTAAAGGCCTCATTTGTAACCCTAAAGACCGGAAGATTTAACATGATAATAATATTGCTTTTTGTTTAGCCGAAATTGCTTAGTTTTGTAGCCTTGTTCTAGGTTGCATGTTTTAGAAACATTCAAGCATAACTTGATCTATTGTGTTTGTGGATTGTTTCGATCTTGAAATAAGAACAAGTTCTCTTATTTCAAGGTATTAGATCATTGGAATAATCTTCTTCTTCTTGGTTTCCAAGGGTTTTACCTTATTGTTCATTGGGGTTTTAGGATTTGCATCTAGGGGTTCTTTGTCTTTCAAAGGGTTTCTATTTCAATTTTCTAGGGTTTCATATCAAAACCATTTGCATGAATCTGTCTTGTTTTCTTCTTAACCAACCAATTTGCTTGTTTCTTATTTCTTGATTGTTACTTTTTACAAATTTCATTAGTATCTTAGTTGTTTGATAGTTGCTAGAGTGTGCTAATAGTTCAAGGTTACATTTAGGCCCTAAAATCTGTTTTTGAGTGCAAACACGAGAGAACGAACATCATCGAGTGTAAACACTTAGGGAGTGATTGAGATGTCCTATTTTTATTATTAACCTTTTTATTTGCAGCAATGTATCATGAAAGATTTGATCAAATGAGAAGTAAGAGATTTCGAGAGGTAGAACAGACCCGGAGCCAAAATAGAAACGTTTATCATGGAGGGATGGAGCATAGAAGCTTAAGAGGTGATAAGCTCAAGTTAAATACTTTCTATGGAAGTTCTAATCAAGAGGAATACTTGCAATGGGAGACAGAAACCGAGCATTTCTTTGCTTACAACAATTATAGTGAGGAAAGAAAGGTAATGCTTGCTATTTCCAATTTCACTAATAATGCTCATGTTTGGTGGTCTCAATTGAAAGTGAAACTAATGAGGGAGAGGAAACGACAAATAGAAACATGGTATGATCTTAAGTGCCATATGAGGAAGAGATTTGTTTCAAGACAACATCAAGAGCATCTTGTGCAAATGTTGGATAAGCTAATTCAAGGATGTAAAAGTGTGGATGAATACTACATGGAGATGGAGTTGCTCAAGGCTAGGGCTAATGTTGAGGAAGATGAGAAGTCTACTATTGTTAGTTTTTTAAATGGATTGAATAGAGATATTGCTTACCAAATGGAGTTAACACAATTTGAGGAGTTAGGAGAGTTGGTGCACATTGCCAACAAGGTGGAAAGAAGACTCCAAAGAGGGGCTGCAAAAAGGTATGTCACTAAACAATATTCCAATCCAATTTCTTCTTATCAAATGGGTGAAAATGGTACATTAATGGATAAGAATGGGGCTGCTTATGGCTTGGTAGAGGAAAATGCAAATTTGATTTTAGAGAAGGTCAAGATGATTGAAAGAGAACTTTTAAAGTCGAAGGAAGTTTTCAATGCTAGCATGGAGGAGATAAAAGAGGATATTCGTGCTAATGTTTTTGTGGAGGAAACTTGTGAGCTACAAAAGAGTTCTATGTTTGAAAATAATGAAAATTGTGACAAAAAAAGTGAGCCGAAAGAAAGAGAGATGAGTGCAAAAGAAATTACTGAGTCAAAAGAAAGAGAGATGAGTGATAAAAAAGAAATGAGTGCTCAAAACAAAGAGAGTTGTGAGTTTGAAAAGAAAGAGTGTAATGAGAGTGAAAAGAACGATTGCTTTGAGATTACAAAGTGTGAGACATTTGAGTTTAGTGAGCAAAAAGAGAGTGAAATAGGGAGTGAGAGCTTGAAAGTTAGATCAAGTGAGGCTAGGAATGAAATCTACCAACCTACATTTGTACTTTTGTACAAAGAGGTTTGTTTTACACTTAACCCATCTTTGCCTAGTATGTTTGTTGAGTTTTTGCAGGAATTCAAAAGATTGTTCCCTAATGAGATGCCTAGTAATTTGTCATCAATGAAAGGCATAATACATCATGAAGACAACATTCAAGGGGCTGCCATACTCAATAAACCACCATCTCACATGATTCAATGCATGAAAAATGGGGTAAACACAACCATGGTAAAGTATTCTAACCCTATTCTTGATGAAATGCATATTAATTGTTTGCTTGCTAAAATTGGTATCAAATCTGAATTTTTGCACCATCAAATGAATTTGATTGATAATTATGCATGTTGTGCTAAGACTTACTTGCTTAATAATTCCCAAATTAAAAGAGTTGTTGAGACTTTTACTACTTCTGATCATGTGCTTAATGTTTTACATAATTCTTGTTTGAATGATTCAATGGTTACACATTCTTGTCATTTGATTGAGAAGAATGTAGGATTTCAGTATGGGCACACATATGAGTTGTTTGTGTTAGCATGTTATGAGAAAATTTATGAAATTGACTATGATCCTTTGGGTTCTGATATGTTATCTAATAGTGTAGCTAGATCTCTTGTTATTTTTTATGAGACAGAATTTAAGAAGAAGCTACAAATACTTCAATACCTAAGTGGGACCAAGGGTATGAAATTAAATGTCAAAGAGGGAGATGCATGGAAATTCAAGGTTTTTGATCCGGGAGGAGTTAGGCAATTCAAGGCACTAGAAAGATATCAAGATGCTTACAAATCTGGTTTCCAAGGTAAGTATGCTTTAGGTGCTTTTATTTATGTTACTAACTTGAGTTATTGTGATGTAGGTAATGTTTTAGATTCGAGGACGAATCCTTTTCAAGAGGGAGGGGATGATATGAATCATGGAACCTCACAAAAAGCTCAAGGACCAATCACAAGTTCAAAGATCAAGAGAAGCATTGAACATCCATTTACAAGCCTACATTAGCAAAGTCAAGACAAGCTTCGAAGATCCGAGCATGGAGGCTAACAAAGAAGACTTGATGCACATTAATCAATGGAAAATGCATTTGGAAGAAGAGAATTGAAGACTTGTTCAATCAGAAATGAAGAGAAGAGCAAATTAGGAAAGTTGCATCACTTTTGCAAACTTTCCTTATTTGGACCACTTTCCATATTTGTTTCCAAAGTTTCCATATTTGTTCCCAAACTTTCCATATATGGTTCCAACGAATTTATGATGTATTTAGACATGTTTTAGGCCATTTACATTCAGTTTATTAGCTAGGAAAGAATTAGGAAAGATATTATTCTCTAGGAAAGATTTTCCCCAAAATCTGCCAAATCCATATAAGGCAAGTTTTGGGCAGATTTTATTCTCTTCTTTATTCCGAATTTGCTATTTTTAGGGTTTCTTTGCCTATTTAAAGGCCTCATTTGTAACCCTAAACATTAAGAATTAATATGATAGAAAATAGCTTTGTTTTGCTTATTGCTTGGTTGATTTTACCTTGCATTTTGTAGCCTTGTTCTAGGTTGCATGTTTTAGAAACATTCAAGCATGAATTGATCTATTGTGTTTGTGGATTGTTTCGATCTTGAAATAAGAACAAGTTCTCTTATTTCAAGATATTAGATCATTGGAATAATCTTCTTCTTCTTTGTTTCCAAGGGTTTTACCTTATTGTTCATTGGGGTTTTAGGATTTGCATCTAGGGGTTCTTTGTGCTTTCAAAGGGTTTCTATTTCAATTTCCTAGGGTTTCATATCAGGCATGCTTATAAGATCAGCCACTCAAAACACAACCGGTTTTGAGTTCATTAACGTTCGGCCCTTTTATAGCCTTTGCCAAGATCAATATTAACATCCACCAGCCTCTTTGATCACAATTCTCACAATACAAATCATCAAAAACATCCAAAATATCCACAACCACACTTTAACGCAACTTGGTTAACGCTTGTAACAACACACCGATCACCCTTCCTATTCTTTATGTTCTCACCTTTTTGTTTAAACTCGGAACTTGATCTTGACCCTTGTCCTACATGAAACACCCCACACAATAATTAGAGGTAATATATCACATACAACTCAGCCCATGATGCTATCAACAAACCTCCAATAAAGTTAGTAACCAAAATGCTTAAAACTAGTCAAATTGTCACTATTTTTTGGCCAAAATGAAAACTAACCCAAGATTCATCCAAATGGGCTTTCCAAATGTTTTTCATGTATAAAATATACATATTAACAACCAATATTTCCAGAATTGATAACTTAACACAATTACTCAAGAAAAACTCAAAGAAAGCTAAGTGTAAAACTAGCTTTTTAGGCAAATTTTGCTAACCTTTCAATAATCCTTTCCTTACCTTTCTGATATGAATCAAGGAGCCTCAAAGTTGATCATTGCCGGAATTGCATTCATTTCTTTCCAAGATCAAGCTACAAGCAAGTTCAATAATTACAACATCAAAGTTCAAGCTTACATCAATAAATGGAAGTCAAGTTTAAGCTTAGTTCATTAAATGCAAGTCAAGTTCAAGCCTAGTTCACTAAATGCAAGTCAAGTTCATTTATTGCAACCGAGCTCATTTAATGCAACTCAATACATCAATGAAACTCAAGACTTATTCATGACATCTTAAAGCTTCATTCAAGACTCCAATCAATACATTTGATGAAGATGTTTCAGTTACAAAGAGTTACAAATCAGATTTGTAACTCCCAAGAAATCAGTTACACTTTGACAATTTAATAGGCTTGTCAATTGTCTTTATTTTTGCCATTACTTTTTTGGGCTGTCTTTTGGCCTTTTTTATTCAATTTTATCACCTTAATTTCGTGGCTATTGAAGGCTATAAAGCCATGACACATGCTTGTAACAAATCAGATTATGAATGAATTAAAAATCCAAAGTCTCATTGAGAGCTTTTTCTTGAATTGTTGTGAGTTGTTCAACTTTTCATCTTGTCATTCCTTGTGTTTAGGGTGGCTGTAGAATCAAGCCATTAGGATTGATCATTCTAATTTGGTGGATTGATTCGAATCTAAAACAAGAAATCCAATTCTTGTCTTTAGATCATTGATCATAAGGATAATCATTTTCTAGCCTTTTTCCTTGGGTTGTTTCAAATGGCATATGTGGGTTCTTTGGTTGTGATCTTTTTGGGTCCTTAGTTAAGTTTAAGGGTTCTTAAAGCATTTCGAAAGGGTTTTCGTATCATTTGGTATCAGAGCATTGGTTGCGTTTTTGTGGCCGATCTCTAGAACAGGTTTTATCCAATCTATCCTTTTCAATTCTTGTTCTTTTCAATTCTGTCCAACCTTTTCGTTTCTTTCCAAGCATGAATTTTTCTTCATCTTTTCGTTCTGATCTTGTTTCTATCTTAAAGATCACATTCTGATCTTGAAAAAAAAAAAAAAAGCTTTGCATTCAAGAGCACCGGTTTGTTCATCTTGCGTTCTTCTTGCAAATTCTTGAGGTTTTCTGAGTTTGATCCTTGAAATTCGTGTATATCTTATTGGAATGTGTTAGTATATCAGTTATATGTCATAAACCATCAGTTACACATTCATTTCCACGAATTTGAAGTCCCAAAAACGGCTGAATTAAATATTTGTCAAAACTGCCCATTTTTTGTAACTGCCGCATTTAATGCTACTGTTTTGTGTCCAAAACCTTTCATAACCTCCGAATTTGTATGTTTGTCCTGAAGAGAAAATATTTATCATCTTGTTATCTTTCAAATATGAGAAGGGCTCATAGTTAAATTCGTAACGGCAAATATTCAGATATTGGAATTCAGTTCAGTGTGCAGATTGCTCTTAAATTGCAACACCTTATCTCCGTTGATTGGTGTTTTCATTTGTGATTGAATTTCGGAGTTTGGCCAATTTTAAGCTCTTCCTAAAAGAGATATTAACCTATATATGGGCTGCTTCTCTAAAAGTAAAGGCCAATCTTGAAGGAAATTTGAGTGCAAACACGAGTGGAACAAAGAGAGTTGTGAAAAGTGAGGGAGTGCTTGTAAGGTCCAATTTTTGTGTTTTCTCTCTAACTTTCTTTTGCAGCCACACTTTTTGATTCGAGGACGAATCATTTTGAAGAATGGGGGAATGATATGAATTATGTAGCCTTGCATTTGAGGAATTCAAGCTTCAAGAACACTTGCATTAAATGCAGTTCAATTGCATTAATGGCAACCCGAGTTCATTTATTACAAGTCAAGTTAAGATGCATTAACTACAACTCAAGATGCATTGATGATAACCCAAGCTTCATTCAAGACAACTCAAGCTTCATTCAAGGGAACTTAAGGCAACTCCAAGACAAGCATTAATGACCATTTACAAGCTTCAATTAGAGTTAAATATCAGTTTCAAATGTAATAATTCATTTTAAGTTACAAATTAAAATGGTGGCTGAATATAACTTAAGTTTTTGCATTAAATTCATAGGTTACATGCTAGGGACTTAATTGGGCTGATAGAGGATCATTATGAACGAAATTTACATGTATTTTATGCCTATAAATAGGCTTTGTTTTAGACATTGTAAAGAAGATTTGAAAATGTAATGAAATATTGCCTTTTGAGCAAATGGAGAGCCTTGAGCCTAACCCCTTTGTAGTCTTGCCTTAGATTACATGTTTAGAGTCATTCAAGTTGAAATGATCATCCAACTTGTGGAGTGTCTCGAATCTTGGGCTTGGAAACTTGTCCTAGATCATTGATCATCTTTCCTAAGCAATCTGTTTTTAGCCATTCTTAGGGGGTGTTTCCAAATAGTTAGGGAGGGTTTGAGTTCTTGCTTCAAAGGTTCATGCTAAGTATAATAGCATAGGGTCTTTGGACTTGCAATTTGAGTTTGTCTTATCATTTGGAACTCTTGGGTTGATTCCGATTAGTTAAGGAGGTTTTGTGCCATTTTCATGCTTCAAAGGTTCTTGCAAATGATTGTAATGGGTTTTTGGACTTGAACGCAAGGTTGCCTTATCATTTGGTATCAGAGCATAGGTTGCATCTTAGTGGCCGATCTCTAGAATTGATTCTATCTTACTTTTATGCACTTGTTTTTCAATTCTACACATTCTGTCCATCGAATTCATTTCTGCCTTTTCATCCATTTTTCTTCATCATTTTATTCTGATTTCATATCCATCTTAAAGATCACGATTAGATCTTGAAAATCAAAAAAAAAAAAAAAAGAAAGAAAGAAAGAAAGAGGAGAGCAATTGCATCCGAGAGCACTAATCTGTACATCTTGTGTTCTTCTTGAAAAATTCTTCACTTTTCTGAGTTTGATTCATATAATTTCGTGTATAACTGATATAATTGTGTTTCTATAACATTTACCATTGAAATATATCAGTTTCACATTGATTTAAAGTCTCAGAAACGGCTATAAGTTACATTTTCCAAAACTGTCCCGTTTTGTAACTGCCGCATTTAATGCTACTGTTTTCCATTCAAACTCTGATCTAACGTCCGAATTTGTCTTTGTTGTCTGAAGAGAAAAGTTTTATCTTTCTGTTATCTTTCAAAGTTCAGAAGGGAGCTTTATCCAAATCATAACGGAAACAGTTCAAATCTGGAATATCATTTCTGTGCGCAGGTTTATCCTATTTTCCGGGAACTTCAATTCTGTGAGTTAGAGTTTTCAATTCTGAACTAATTTTTGAATATGGCCTTTTGTATGCTCTTTATTATCATCTTAAAAAGCTTCATATAGGCTGCCAATTGAAAATTCATTCTCGAACTCCACGAATTGTGAAATTTGTAACTGCCATTTTTCTTGAGTTCTTTGCTTTCAAAAATCTGTTTTGCTTTTCCAATCTGATTTTTGCCTATCCAATCTGTTTTCCTTGTTTTATTTTTGTTTCTTTTCATTATTTTAGATTGTTTAAATACTGATTGCTTGATTTTTAGTACTTTAAACACAAGTTGCTTCCAACTTATCCAATAGCCTTACTTGATATTTTAGCCTACCTTGAGCGATTAAACACGAGAGTTCCTTGAGTGATATATTGTGAGGGAGTGTTGTGAGGTCCAGAAACATGTCACAAGGGGGAAATAATCACGTTGAGTTTAGTGAAGCTAGGTGGAGGGAGGCCCAAACGAGAGTTTTTACTAGACTTACTAAAATTGTAGATGGGCTTAATGATCGCATGGGTAGATTAGAGATAGCTAGTAATCAGAAAATGAGGGAGATAATTGATGATGAATTAGAAAGTGATGTTGATGGAGAAGTAGTCATAGATTGGGAAGAGAGTGACTTTGAGGAAGAATATCTTGAAGAAGCCGAAGAGTGTGATAATATGGAGGAAATTATTGAGGAACCCGAGGCAAGTGATGGTAGTTGGGGGGAAGGAACTCAACAAGCACTCTTGTGTAGGAGAGTTCTCAATTCTGAAATAAAGGAAAAATTTGAAGATGACCAAAGACACAACTTGTTCCATACTAGGTGTTTAGTGAATGAGACTCCATGTAGTGTTGTGATTGATGGTGGAAGTTGTACCAATGTTGTGAGCTCAATTCTGGTCAAGAGACTCAATTTGCCTACTAGACCACATCCCAAACCTTATAAGTTACAATGGTTAAATGATAGTGGGGAGGTGAAGGTGCATAAGCAAGCTATCATTTCTTTTAGCCTTGGAAAGTATAAGGATGAGGTAGTTTGTGATGTAGTCCCAATGCATGCCGGGGATATACTTTTGGGAAGGCCTTGGCAGTATGATAGGAGAGTTTCCTATGATGGCTACCTTAATAGGTATACTTTTACCAAAGATGGAAGGAAGACTACTTTGGTACCTTTGTCTTCAAAAGAGGTTTTCATTGACCAATGTAAGCTTGAACAAAGGAGGATTGAATTTGAGTTAAAAGAAAAAGAGTTGAAAGAAAAAGAATTAAAAGAAAGAGAATTGAGAGAAGAAAAGAGTGAGAGAAAAAAGAAAGCTTTGAGTGTAAAAAGCAAGAGTGAAAACAATGAGAAAAAAGAGAAGAATGAAAAGGAAATATGTGAACACTTAGTGGAAATTGAGAGAAAAGGAAAATCAGTGAGCTATCATGTAAAAATGAGTGAGGTGAGGAAAGTTTTTCTTAGTCAAAAGCCTAATTTTGTGCTTATGTGCAAAGTAGACTTTTTGGCAACTAACCTTAACCATTATTTCCCTAGTGTGTTTGAATATCTTTTTCAGGTTTGGAAGCATTACTTGTGGCCAAATAAAAGTTTGAAGTGTTTGGAAGGACAAGCAAGAAAGTATATCGAATCTAAAGAGAATGTTGTGAGTAATATACTTTCTAGTTTTGAGTTTGTGAAAGTTCTTGTTAATAAGCATCTTCGAATTTCTAGTTTTGACCATGTTGAAAAGCTGAACTCGAATCATGCACCATTTAGGAATACATATACATCTTATGTTGTAGATTTTACATTGAGTAATTACAATGTATTCCAAAATGTTTTGCTAGAATGGGAAACTCAAGAATTGATAAATGTGATCTTAGGAGCCAAGTTTAGGGAAACTAAATCTAAAGTGGAAACTTGGGAGAATTGTTTGCCTTTTGTGGGTAATACATGTAATAGGAGAATACATCATAAAAAAGTTTGTTTTTCAAATAAACTTATTTATGGTCTTTATGCTATTACTCCCTTTGACTTGCTGCCTTTGAGATCTAATGTCTTTGTGAGTGATTCAGCCAATTTTATGAATGTATTCATCAAATTAATGCACATGGATGTGAAGAAAATGTTTGAGGAGAAAAGTTTCAGATTTACCTATAAAAAGAAAATGAGAAGGAAACCACTCAAATTTCATCCAAGAGCATGGATTTGGATGCATTTTCGGAAGGAACGACTTCAAAAAAGAACTAAATTGCATCCAAGGGGTGATGGACCATATCAAGTACTTGGAAGAATCTATACAAAAGTCCACACCATTGCATTATTACAAGGTGAGTATTTTTCGAATTCAATTTTTAAAGTTGCTGATTTTACATGTTTTATTGTAGGGCATGAAGATTTGGATTCGAGGACGAATCCTTTTCAAGAAGGAGGGAATGATATGAATCAAGGAGCCTCAAAGTTGATCATTGCCGAATTGCATTCATTTCTTTCCAAGATCAAGCTACAAGCAAGTTCAATAATTACAACATCAAAGTTCAAGCTTACATCAATAAATGGAAGTCAAGTTTAAGCTTAGTTCATTAAATGCAAGTCAAGTTCAAGCCTAGTTCACTAAATGCAAGTCAAGTTCATTTATTGCAACCGAAGCTCATTTAATGCAACTCAATACATCAATGAAACTCAAGACTTATTCATGACATCTTAAAGCTTCATTCAAGACTCCAATCAATACATTTGATGAAGATGTTTCAGTTACAAAGAGTTACAAATCAGATTTGTAACTCCCAAGAAATCAGTTACACTTTGACAATTTAATAGGCTTGTCAATTGTCTTTATTTTTGCCATTACTTTTTTGGGCTGTCTTTTGGCCTTTTTTATTCAATTTTATCACCTTAATTTCGTGGCTATTGAAGGCTATAAAGCCATGACACATGCTTGTAACAAATCAGATTATGAATGAATTAAAAATCCAAAGTCTCATTGAGAGCTTTTTCTTGAATTGTTGTGAGTTGTTCAACTTTTCATCTTGTCATTCCTTGTGTTTAGGGTGGCTGTAGAATCAAGCCATTAGGATTGATCATTCTAATTTGGTGGATTGATTCGAATCTAAAACAAGAAATCCAATTCTTGTCTTTAGATCATTGATCATAAGGATAATCATTTTCTAGCCTTTTTCCTTGGGTTGTTTCAAATGGCATATGTGGGTTCTTTGGTTGTGATCTTTTTGGGTCCTTAGTTAAGTTTAAGGGTTCTTAAAGCATTTCGAAAGGGTTTTCGTATCACTTTCCAAGTTGTTTTTCATGTGGATTATACATATATAAACACACATACTTTCCAGAAATATTAACTTCAAAGAATAGCCAAGTACAATCATACTTTAAAGAAGCTAGAATTTCCAAAACAATGCCATTTTAAGGTGTCATTCAATATATGTTTATCCATGGTCCTTTACCCTTCTTTACCTTATTAAACATGCTTCTTAAAGCTTAAAACCATTAACCTTGAGCCAATTTCCAGAATATATACTTGTACAAATCCAAGCCAAAAACTCAAATTAAGAACATACAAAAGCTTGAAGTTCACCATTAATGGAGGTTATGAATTTGTACAAGCCATGGCTAGCAATTCCCTTTCTTTTTCTTACTTAGGTCAACCTTAATATAAACTTATGAATTGAAGAACCCATTTCCAGAAACGTAAAGAGGAAAGAACTCATCATAAAAGCATGGAAAACAACAAGTAAGAACACACCAATCCATTTCCATGGAAACCTAGAAAAAGTATGAAACCTAGGTTATGAAATTACCTTTAAACTTGTTTAATTCCTCTTGAATCTTGTATGAACCTTCCTATTACATTGATTCCATCATGAATCAACTATAACCTCTTTGAATTTGCCCAAGATCACAAGGAGTTGATGAAGCAAAAATTGGAAGAGAAGAGAGGAAATGGGGGAAAGGGTTCACGGTTTAGGAGGAGGAAGAAGGAAGAAGGAAATTTGTTTTTCTTTTGATTTTTGTTTCCTATTTTCTTTTTAATTTCCATATTTATACTTTCCATTAATAAAAATAAGAATATTCCTATTGCATTCAAGTCCTTCCACCTCTTCAATTAATTTCCAAGTCCTCCCACCTCCAAATTTTATTTTCCAATCCTTTTCCCTATTTTTCCTTGCTAACTAGTCCTCCATTCCTTAATAAATTTCCATTTGGTCCTTTTTCAACTTAACCAAAGTTAAACTAACTATGTTTAACCTCTAGAATTTAAATAATTCAATAAATAACCTTCTAAATAATAAATAAATTACGAACTCGGGCCTTTACAAAACTCTTCTTCGTGAATCCCCTTTGGACAAAAATGTTGAATGTCAAAGTTGTCCTCATGATTTGGTCCATCCTTAAGTTTCAAATGGAGGAAACTCTTCTTTGGGAATTCTCTTTAGACCAAAATGTCAAACGACGATCGGAACCAATTTTTCAAAGTCGTCCTAATGATTTGTTCGATCCTAAAGTTCAAAATGAAGGAAACTCTTCTTTGAGAATCCTCTTTGGACCAAATGTCGAACGTCAATGTTGTCCTCATGACTTGCTTCATCCTAAAGATCCAAATGGAGGACTCTTCTTTGGTAATCCTCTTTGGACCAAAATGTCGATAAAGGATCGAACCAATCCAAAAACTTGTTTGTAATTGAAAAGCATGTTTAAAAAACTAATCTTTTCAAAGTTGTCCTCATGATTTGATCCATCCTAAAGTTCCAAATGGAGGAAACTCTTTTTTCGGAATCCTCTTTGGACAAAAATGTCAAACGAGAAACGGAACCAATCTTGTAAAACTTGTCCTCATGATTTGGTCCATCCTAAAGATCCAAATGTAGGAAACTCTTCTTTGAGAATCCTCTTTGGACCAAAATGCCGAACGAGGATCGGAACCAATCTTTTCAAAATTGTCTTAATGATTTGGCCCTTCTTAAAGTTGCAAATGGAGGAAAATCTTCTTTGGGAATCCTCTTTCGATCAAAATGTCGAACGTCAAAGTTGTCCTCATGATTTGATCCATTCTAAAGTTACAAATGTAGAAAACTCTTCTTTGCGAATCCTCTTTGGACCAAAATGTCAAACAAAGATCGGAACCAATCTTATCAAAGTTGTCCTCATGATTTGGTCCATCCTAAAGTTCCAAATGGTGGAAACTCTTCTTTGGGAATCCTCATTGCACCAAAATGTCAAACGAGGATATGAACCAATTTTTTCAAGCTTGTCCTCCAGATTTGGTCCATTCTAATGTTCCAAAAGGAGGAAACTCTTCTTTGGAAATCCCCTTTGGACAAAAATGTCGAACGTCAAATTTGTCCTCATGATTTGGTCAAATTTGTCCTCATGATTTGTGAATCCTCTTTGGACCAAAATGTTAAATAATGATCAGAACCAATCTTTCAAACTTGTCCTCGTGATTTGGTCCATCCTAATGTTCCAAATGGAGGAAACTCTTCTTTGGGAATCTTCTTTGGACCAAAATGTCGAACGTCAAAGTTGTCCTCATTATTTGGTCAATCCTAAAGTTCTAAATAGAGGAAACTCTTCTTCGCGAATCCTCTTTGGATTAAAAAGTTGAACCTCAAAGTTGTCTCATGATTTCTTCCATCCTAAAGATCCAAATGGAGGAAACTCTTCTTTGAGAATCCTCTTTTGACCAAAATGTCAAACGAGGATCAGAACCAATCTTTTTCAAATTGTCCTAATGATTTGGTCCATCCTAAAGTTCCGAATAGAGGAAAATCTTCTTTGGGAATTCTTTTTCGAACAAAATGTCGAACGTCAAAGTTCTTTTCATCATTTTGTCCATTCTAAAGTTCCAAATGTAGGAAACCCTTCTTTGCGAATCCGCTTTGGACCAAAATATTAAACAATGATTGGTACCAATCTTTTCAAACTTGTCCTCATGATTTGGTCCATCCTAATGTTTATAAATGGAGGAAACTCTTCTTTGGAAATCCTCTTTGGACCAAAAGGTCGAACATCAAAGTTATCCTAATGATTTGGTCCATCCTAAAGATCCAAATGGAGGAAACGATCTTTGGGAATCCTCTTTGGACCAAATTGTCAAACGAGGATCAGAACAAATCTTGTCAAAGTTATCCTCATGATTTGGTCCATCCTAAAATTCCAAATGGAGGAAACGATCATTGGGAATCCTCTTTGGACCAAGATGTCAAACGAGGATCGGAACCAATCTTGTCAAAGTTATCCACATGATTTGGTCCATCCTAAAGTACCAAATGGAGGAAACTCTTCTTTGGGAATCCTCTTTAGACAAAAATGTCAAACGAGGATCTGAACCAATCTTGTCAAAGTTGTCCTCATGATTTGGTCTATCCAAAAGCTTTAAATGGAGGAAACTCTTCTTTGGGAATCCTCTTTAGACCAAAATATTAAACGAGGATCGGAACAAATCTTTTCAAACTTGTCCTAATGATTTGGTCCATCCTAAAGTTCCAAATGGAGGAAACGATCGTTAGGAATCCTCTCTGGACCAAAATATCAAATGAGGATCGCAACAAATCTTTTAAAAGGTTCATGCTAAGCATACTAGCATAGGGTCTTTGGACTTGCAATTTGGGTTTGCCTTATCAGTTGGTATCAGAGCTTTGGTTGAAACTTTGGCCATACTCTAGATTTGATTCTATCTTTAATTTCCTTGCAATTTTTTTGTTTGTTTCAAATCTGTCTTCACTTTTCATTTCTATCCAAACAACCTATTTTCCTTCTTTTTTCGTGCTGATCTTATTCCCATCTTGTAGATCACATTCTGACCTTGAAAATTCAAAAAAAAAACGGAAGTGAGAAAGAGAGCTTTGCATCCAAGAGCACTATATTGTTCATCTTGTGTTCTTCATTGCTTTACTTTGAAATTTCTGAGGTTGATCCATAGAAAACAAAAAAGTCTGAGTTTTGAATGTTATTTTATCAATCTAGATCCACAAATTAAGCATCAATTGAATTCAGATCTGTTGACATTCAAATCCTGCTCATACTTTACATTATTGAATATGCCGCATTTAGTGCTCTGTCTAGATGTCTAAAACGCTTGAAATAATTCGAATTAGCTTTCCCAATATGAAAAGGAAAGTTAATTTAATCAGTTATCTTTCATTGTCGAGAAGGACATTTAAGAAAATTCTATATGCAAACAACTAAAATTTTAAAAATAATATCTGTGCGCAATCTGCTCCTAAAATTCCGGATCTTGTCTTTTGATTGATTGACATCTTCAATTCTCATCATTATTTCAGATTTTGCCAATTGTACATTCTTAATAACTGATTGATTGAGCTATATATGAGTTGCCATCTTAAAATTCATTTCCAATAATTCCGAATTTGACTTACCATATTTGGCATTTTCCTAGTCTTTCCTTGTCTTAAATTCTGTTTTTCCTACCATTTTGTTTTGTTTTCTGTTTTCTTATTCTATTATTGTTTCTTTTCATAATTAGTTGGATTTTGCTAATTGAATTACTTTTGTAGCTTTCTAAACACAATTCTTGCCTAAAAAGTGAGTTTATATCCGAGAACAACTCCTTTTAATTTGGCCTATCTTGAGTGTTAAACACGAGTGTTTCCTTGAGTGACATATAGTGACGGAGTGTTGTAAGGTCCTTAATACTTGTTACTTTGTGAGGAACAACATGACACAAGAGGGAGATTGATATGAATCATGGAGCCTCAAAAGAGATGAATGACATTAGCTTCACTCAAGGATCAAGAGCTAAGAAGTTGGATCATGGAAGAAGAGCTTGGCTAGAGATGAAGAGAAATGGAAACTTTCCCGAAATGGAAACTTTCCAGAAATGGAATCTTTCCCGAAATGAAAACTTTCCATATATGGTAATTCGTGGAGAAGATCAAATTTATATTCAAAGAAGCTCAACACCAAGGATTGAAGACTTTATGAAATGGAAGTTTCAAGTAGTGTAGGGCTTTAATTTTGGCATTTTTTAATTTCTAGGAGTAGTAGTTTTTATTTTTGATGACTCAACATGGTGATGAAGTCATCCTTATCAGCATTTTATCTCATATTTTCGAAATTAGAGTCATATTAGGAGTAGGAAAATTGTTTTGCCTATTTAAAGGCTTTTTATTCAATTAATAAGCAGATTTGATGAATTAAGAAAAAGTAGCCGATTGTGCTTGCCTTGGCCGAGAGCCATCTCTCTCAACTATGTAGTCTTGCTTTAGATTGCATGCTTAGGAGCATTCAAGCAACCTTGATCAAGTTGTTTGTGGAGTGTTTCGAATCATGGGATAAGAAGTCATTCTTGTTTCTTGATATTTGATCATCAAGGTATCCTTTTTCCCTTACTTACACCTTGGGTTGTTTCGAATGGCATATGTGGGTTCAATGGTTTGTTATTTTGGGGTCCTTAGTTAAGTTTAAGGGTTTTAAAAGAAATTCCATGGGGTTTTCGTATCATTTGGTATCAGAGCTTAGGCTCAAGGGAAGATGTCTATCTTACTTGCTTTCTTGTTTTTCGAAAAAATCCAAAAAAAAAAATCCAGAATTTTCTTATTTAACGTACTGTTTTTGCTTTTTGCGTGTATTTCCATTTTGAGTCTCAGAATTCCGTAAACTACAAAAGTCTAAAGCAAACACTCCACAAACAACTTGATCAAGGTTGCTTGAATGCTCCTAAGCATGCAATCTAAAGCAAGACTACATAGTTGAGAGAGATGGCTCTCAGCCAAGGCAAGCACAATCGGCTACTTTTTCTTAATTCATCAAATCTGCTTATTAATTGAATAAAAAGCCTTTAAATAGGCAAAACAAGTTTCCTACTCCTAATATGACTCTAATTTCGAAAATATGAGATAAAATGCTGATAAGGATGACTTCATCACCATGTTGAGTCATCAAAAATAAAAACTACTACTCCTAGAAATTAAAAAATGCCAAAATTAAAGCCCTACACTACTTGAAACTTCCATTTCATAAAGTCTTCAATCCTTGGTGTTGAGCTTCTTTGAATATAAATTTGATCTTCTCCACGAATTACCATATATGGAAAGTTTTCATTTCGGGAAAGATTCCATTTCTGGAAAGTTTCCATTTCGGGAAAGTTTCCATTTCTCTTCATCTCTAGCCAAGCTCTTCTTCCATGATCCAACTTCTTAGCTCTTGATCCTTGAGTGAAGCTAATGTCATTCATCTCTTTTGAGGCTCCATGATTCATATCAGTCTTTATCTTTGTGTCTTGTTTATTTCTTATCTGGATAATTTTTTCAAAAAAATTTTGGAAGATTGAGAAACAGTAAGATCTTACCAGACTGTCTGATTGTGCTGAAATTGAAATTTCTAGAAAAATGTTCTTCATCTTCTTCATATGTTCTTCATGTGTTCTTGACTTTTTTTCTTCACAATATAGCACTTAGATTCGAAATTATATCACCAAAACCTTGAAATTGTGTTTTTAGTAAGTCCACCACCATCTTATCTTATCTCATCTCATCTCATCTTATCTCATCTCATCTCATCTTAAATATTATCTAATCTAATCTTATCTATATCTCATCTCATCCATCTTATCTCATATTACCTTATCTTATCTCTTCTTATCCTATCCTATCTTATCTTATCTTACCTTATCTCATCTCATCTTATCTCATCTTATCTTATCATATCTAACCTTATCTTATCTCATCTCATCTTATCTCACCTTATCTTATCCATAACCTTATCTCATAAGTCTTATCCAAATTTCGTGTTCTTTTTTTTCATTCCACTTCATTTTTTGTGCACTTTAAGATTAATTTGGTTTCAGGTTTGTTGATTGCATTTAAGTGTTACTAAAGCAAGGTTGCAGCCAAGATCCTACTAGAAAGTGTTAGCATTGCTTGAGTGTAAACACGAGTGAACTACAAATTCTTGAGTGTAAACACTTAGTGAGTGCTTGCGAGGTCCATACATTTTTTTTTCTTATTAACATTTTACAGCCATGTCTAATTTGAAGTGAATACAAAAGCAATATTACAACATCATGCTTTAGATTCGAGGACGAATCCTCTTCAAGAGGGAGAGAATGATATGAATCATGGAGCCTCAAAAGAGATGAATGACATTAGCTTCACTCAAGGATCAAGAGCTAAGAAGTTGGATCATGGAAGAAGAGCTTGGCTAGAGATGAAGAGAAATGGAAACTTTCCCGAAATGGAAACTTTCCAGAAATGGAATCTTTCCCGAAATGAAAACTTTCCATATATGGTAATTCGTGGAGAAGATCAAATTTATATTCAAAGAAGCTCAACACCAAGGATTGAAGACTTTATGAAATGGAAGTTTCAAGTAGTGTAGGGCTTTAATTTTGGCATTTTTTAATTTCTAGGAGTAGTAGTTTTTATTTTTGATGACTCAATATGGTGATGAAGTCATCCTTATCAGCATTTTATCTCATATTTTCGAAATTAGAGTCATATTAGGAGTAGGAAAATTGTTTTGCCTATTTAAAGGCTTTTTATTCAATTAATAAGCAGATTTGATGAATTAAGAAAAAGTAGCCGATTGTGCTTGCCTTGGCTGAGAGCCATCTCTCTCAACTATGTAGTCTTGCTTTAGATTGCATGCTTAGGAGCATTCAAGCAACCTTGATCAAGTTGTTTGTGGAGTGTTTCGAATCATGGGATAAGAAGTCATTCTTGTTTCTTGATATTTGATCATCAAGGTATCCTTTTTCCCTTACTTACACCTTGGGTTGTTTCGAATGGCATATGTGGGTTCAATGGTTTGTTATTTTGGGGTCCTTAGTTAAGTTTAAGGGTTTTAAAAGAAATTCCATGGGGTTTTCGTATCAGAGATGATTATGGTGGTAGTAGTGAAGCTAGGTTGAGGGAAGCTCAAACAAGCACATCTACTCGCTTAACTCAAGTTATAGATGCCAAAATTGAGTGTTTGGGTAGATTAAAAGTGTCTGGAAATCAGAAGATAGATATGAGTGAAAATGAATTTGAATGTGATGTTACGAAAGAAGTAGTCATGGATTCGGAAGAAAGTGATGATGAGGAAGAATTTCTGGAGGAAGCCGAAAAGAGAGATGTTGAGGAGGAAGAGTTTGAGCTTAATGAGGACAGTGATGTAATCTTAGAGAAGGGAAACCGACTAGCACTTTTGTCTAGGAGGGTTTTAAATTCTCAAATGAAGGAAGATTGTGAAGATGACCAAAGAAACAACTTGTTCCACACAAGGTGTTTGGTGAATGAGACTCCATGTAGTGTTGTGATCGATGGTGGAAGTTGTACAAATGTTGTGGGCTCATTTCTGGTCAAAAGACTTCAAATACCAACTCAAGCACATCTGTCACCATACAAGCTTCAATGGCTTACCAATGGTGGAGAAGTGAAGGTAGTTTCCCAAGCTTTAATTTCTTTTACTCTTGGTAAGTATAAGAATATGATTTTATGTGATGTTGTACCTATGCATGCGGGAGATATATTACTTGGTCGTCCTTGGCAATATGATAGGAGGGTTATGTATGATGGTTTCCTAAATAGGTATAGTTTCATTAAGGATGGTAGAAAAATTATTCTTGTACATTTATCTTCAAAAGAAGTTTGTATTGATCAAATGAAACTTGCGAAAAAGAGAATTGAGTTTGAAGAAAAAGAAATGAGAGAGAAAAAAGAATTGAGTGAAGAAATGAGTGATAGAGAAAAGAAAGATTTGAGATGTAAAAATGAAAGTGTGAAGAAAGAGGAGTTTCGAGAAAAAGAAACTAATGAGAGAAAAGAGAAGAGTGAAAAAGAAAAGTGTGAACACTTAGAGCAAAAAGAGAGAAGAGGCAAATTAGTGAGTTATCTTGCGAGTTTGAGTGAGGTGAGGAAAGTTTTTCTTAGTCAAAAGCCTAACTTTGTGCTTATGTATAAAGGAGACTTTTTGGCTACTAACCTTAACCAATATTTGCCTAGTGTTTTTTAATATCTTTTTCAGGTTTGGAAGCCTTACTTATGGCGGAATAAGAGCTTGAGGTGTTCGGAAGGGCAATACATCTAAGCAAGAAAGTATATCGAAACTAATGAGGTAATCGAAACATTTCTCTATGGAACGCACTATAATCAAGGTAAAGAGAATGTTGTAAGTACTCTACTTTCTAGTTTTAAGTATATGAAAGTTCTTGTTAATGAGCCTCTTTAAAATGAAAATTTTGAGTATGTGGAAAAGTTGAACTCATTTAGGAATGCATATTCATCTTATGTTGTTAATTTTTCTTTGAGAAGTTACAATGTATACCATGCTGTTTTACATGAATGGGAAACTCAAGAGGAGATAGATGAGACTTTATGAGCAATTCTTAGGGAAACTAACTTTAAAGCGGAAAGTTCAGAGAATTGTTTTTCTTATGTTGAGAATACATTTAATAGGACCATACATCATAAAAAAAAATTGTTTTTCAAACAAACTAGTTTATGGTCTTTATGATATTACTCCATTTGAGTTGCTGCCTTTGACATTTAATACTTTTGTGAGTGATTCAGCCCATTTTAAATATGTTTTCAACAAATTAATGCTCGTGGGCTTGAAGAAAAAGATTTCGAAGCAAGTTTTCACAATTACCTCAAAAATGATCAAGAGAAGGAAACCATTTAAGTTTCATCAAAGAGCATGGATTTGGATGCATTTCCGGAAGAAAAGATTACAAAAGGACTAAGTTGCATCCAAGGGGTGATGGACCATATCAAGTCCTTGGAAAAATATATGCAAAAGTCAACACCATTGTGTTAAAAGGTGAGTATTTTTGGAATTATATTTTTAATGTTGCTGATTTGAGACCTTTTGATGTAGGGGATGATGACCTTGATTCGAGGACGAATCTTCTTGAAGAAGGGGAAGATGATAAGGATCATGGAAGCATTCTAATTCCAATACATGTCCCAAGCGGCCCAATCACAAGATCTGAAGCAAAGAAGTTCCCACAAGCTTTTATTACACATGTGCAAGAATGGCTAGGCTCGGATCAAGCTTTATTTCCAAGTGAGCAGCCTAATTTCGGATGAAGACTTGACATATCATTCTTTGAAGATCAGTGTGTGCAACTTACAAATCCATAAGAGGGATGTCTACAAAGATGGCCATGTACAAGGATCATTAAACGTGCCAACTATCCATTAAGTGGAAGATTGCAACCTTTCCAAGACAACAAAGCAAATCAGATTCTGATTTGTTTGAATTTAGAACATGTTCCCTTATTTGTAGTCGTGTGCAATTAAAACACTACATTCCTTTTATGTTTTGCTAATTTGTAGCCATGTGCCTTTAAGGCTTTATTTCCTTTTATGTTTTGTTTTCCTTTTGTTATTTGAAGGCTATAAAAGCCATGGAACTCAATGTAACAAATCAGATTATTGTTGAATGAAAATTAAGTTACTCTATGAGAGTTTTTTTTAAAACCAAATAGAATTTTTATTTCCTTACAATTCTTGTGTTTAAGGTTGCTGCCGAGTCATTCAATTAGGGATTGATCAACCTAGTTGTCAAGTGATTCAATCTAGAACAAGAAACCTCATTCTTGTCTCTAGATCATTGATCTAAGACTCTCATCTAGCCTTAATCTCTTGGTTGAAACCAATTAGTTAGGGAGGGTTTGAGTTCTTGCTTCAAAGGTTCATGCTAAGCATAATAGCATAGGGTCTTTGGACTTGCAATTTGGGTCTGCCTTATCAGATTTGGTCCATCCTAAAGTTCCAAATGGAGGAAAATCTTCTTTGGGAATCTTCTTTCGATCAAAATGTCGAACGTCAAAGTTGTCCTCATGCTTTGGTCCATTCTAAAGTTCCAAATGTAGGAAATTCTTCTTTGCGAATCCTCTTTGGACCAAAATGTCGAACAAAGATTGGAACCAATCTTTTCAAATTTGTTCTCATGATTTGGTCCATCCTAATGTTCCAAATGGAGGAAACTCTTCTTTGGAAATTCCTTGGGACCAAAATGTCGAACGTCAAAGTTATCCTAATGATTTGGTCCATCCTAAAGATCCACATGGAGGAAACAATATTTGGGAATCTACTTTGGACCAAAATGTCAAACGAGGATCGGAACAAATCTTGTCAAAGTTGTCCTCATGATTTGGTCCATCCCAAAGTTCCAAATGGAGGAAACGATCATTGGGAATCCTCTTTGGACCAAGATGTCAAACGAGGATCGGAACTAATCTTGTCAAAGTTGTCCTCATGATTTGGTCAATCCTAAAGTTCCATATGGAAGAAACTCTTCTTTGGGAATCCTCTTTGGAAGAAAATGTCGAATGAGGATATGAACCAATCTTGTCAAAGTTGTCCTCATGATTTGGTCCATCCTAAAGTTTCAAATGGAGGAAACTGTTCTTTGGGAATCCTCTTTAGACCAAAATGTCAAACGAGGATCGGAACCAATATTTTCAAACTTGTCCTAATGATTTGGTCCATCCTAAAGATCCAAATGGAGGAAACTCTTATTTGGGATGCCTCTTTAGACCAAAATGTCAAACGAGGATCGGAACCAATCTTTCCAAAATTGTCCTAGTGATTTGGTCCATCCTAAACTTCCAAATGGAGGAAAATCATCTTTGGGAATCCTCTTTCGATTAAAATGTCGAACGTCAAAGTTGTTCTCATGATTTGGTCCATTCTAAAGTTTCAATTGGAGGAAACTCTTCTTTGCGAATTCTCGTTCGACCAAAATGTCAAACGAGGATTGGAACCAATCTTTTCAAACTTGTCCTATTGATTTGGTCCACCCTAAAGTTGCAAATAAAGGAAACTCTTTTTGGTAATCCTCTTAGGACTAAAATGTCAAACGTCAAAGTTGTCCTCATGATTTGGCCTATCCTAATGTTCCAAATGGAGGAAACTCTTCTTTGGGAAATCTCTTTGGACCAAAATGTCAAACGAGGATCGGAACCAATCTTGTCAAAGTTGTCCACATGATTTGGTCAATCCTAAAGTTCCAAAGGGAGGAAACTCTTCTTTGGGAATGCTCTTTGTACCAAAATGTCAAACGAGGATCAGAACAAATTTTTGAAACTTGTCCTCATGATTTGGTCCATCCTAATGTTTCAAATGGAGGAAACTATTCTTTGGAAATACCCTTTGGACGAAAATGTCGAACATCGAATTTGTCCTCATGATTTGGTCAATCCTAAATATCCAAATAGAGGAAACTCTTCTTTGGGAATCCTCTGTGGACCAAAATGTTAAATAAAGATCGGAACCAATCTTTTCAAAGTTGTCCTCGTGATTTGGTCCATCCTAATGTTCTAAATTGAGGAAACTCTTCTTTGGGAATCCTTTTTGGACCAAAATATCGAACGTCAAAGTTGTCCTCATTATTTGGTCCATCCTAAAGTTCCAAATGGAGGAAACTCTTCTATGCAAATTCTCTTTGGATTAAAATGTTGAACATCAAAGTTGTCTCATGATTTAGCCCATCCTAAAGATCCAAATGGAGGAAACTCTTCTTTGGGAATCTTCTTTGGACCAAAATGTTAAACGAGGATCTGACCTAATCTTTTTAAACTTGTCCGCTTGATTTGGTCAATCCTGAAGTTCCCAATTGAGGAAACTCTTCTTTGGGAATCCTCTTTGGACCAAAATGTCGAACTTTAAACTTGTCCTCATGATTTGGTCCATTCTAAAGATACAAATGGAGGAAACTCTTCTTCGATAGTCCGCTTTTGACCAAAATGTCAAACGAGTAACGGAACCAATCTTGTCACACTTGTCCTCATGATTTGGTCCATCCTAAAGATCTAAATGGAGGAAACACTTATTTGAGAATCCTCTTTTGACCAAAATAATAAACGAGGATCGGAACCAATCTTTTTAAAATTGTCCTAATGATTTGGTCCACCCTAAAGTTGCAAATGGAGGAAAATATTCTTTGGGAATCCTTTTTCGATCAAAATGTCGAACGTCAAAGTTGTCTTCATGATTTGGTCCATTCTAAAGTTCCAAATGTAGAAAACTCTTCTTTGCGAATCCTCTTTTGACCAAAATGTCAAACAAAGATTGGAACCAATCTTTTCAAACTTGCCTCATGATTTGGTCCATCCTAATGTTCCAAATGGAGGAAACTCTTCTTTGGAAATCCTCTTTGGACCAAAAGGTCGAACATCAAAGTTGTCCTAATGATTTACTCCATCCTAAAGATCCAAATGGAGGAAACGATTTTTGGGAATCCTTTTTGGAACAAAATGTGAAACGAGAATCGGAACAAATCTTGTCAAAAATGTCCTCATGATTTCGTCCATCCTAAAATTCAAAATGGAGTAAACGATCATAGGGAATCCTCTTTGGACCAAGATGTCAAACGAGGATCGAAACCAATCTTGGGAAATTTGTCGTGATGATTTGGTCCATCCTTAAGTTCTAAATGGAGGAAACTCTTCTTTGGGAATCCTCTTTGGACAAAAATATCAAACGAGGATCTGAACCAATCATGTCAAAGTTGCCCTGATGATTTGGTCCATCCTAAAGCTCCAAATGGAGGAGACTTTTCTTTGGGAATCCTTTTTAGACAAAAATGTCAAACGAGGATCAGAACCAATCTTTTCAAACTTGTCCTCATGATTTGGTCCATCCTAAAGTTCCAAATGGAGGAAACGATCTTTAGGAATCCTCTTTGGACCAAAATATCAAACGAGGATCGGAACCAATCTTTTCAAAAATGTCCTATGATTTGGTCCATCCTAAAAGTCCAAATGGAGGAAAATCTTTTTTATGAATCCTCCTTCGATCAAAATGTCGAACATCAAAGTTGTCCTCATGATTTGGTACATTCTAAAGTTCCAATTGGAGGAAACTCTTCTTTGCGAATTATCTTTGGACCAAAATGTCAAACGAGGATCGGAACCATTCTTTTTAAACTTGTCCTATTGATTTGGTCCATCCTAAAGTTCCAAATGGAGGAAACTCTTTTTGGTAATCCTCTTTGGACGAAAATATCAAACGTCAAAGTTGTCCTCATGATTTGGTCCATCCTAAAGTTCCAAATGGAGGAAACTCTTCTTTGGGAATCCTACTTGGACCAAAATGTCAAACGAGGATCTGAACCAATCTTTTCAAAGTTGTCCTCATGATTTGGTCCATCCTAAAGTTCCAAATAAAGGAAACTCTTCTTTCAGAATCGACTTTGGACAAAAATGTCAAACGAGGATCAGAACCAATCTTGTCAAAGTTGTCCTCATGATTTGGTCCATCCTATAGTTCCAAATGGAGGAAACTCTTCTTTGGACCAAAATGATGAATGTCAAAGTTGTCCTCATGATTTGGTCCATCCTAAAGATCCAAATGGAGGAAACTCTTTATTGGGAATCCTCTTTGGACCAAAAACTCAAATGAGGATCGAAACCAATCTTTTCAAACTTATCCTATTGATTTGGTCCATCCTAAAGATCCAACGGGAGGAAACTCTTCTTTGGGAATCCTCTTTGGAAAAAAATGTCAAACCAAGATCGGAACGAATCTTTTCAAACTTGTCCTAATAATTTGGTCGATCCTAAAATTCCAAATGGAGGATACTCTTTTTTGGGAATCCTCTTTGGATCAAAATCTCAAACAAGGATTGGAACCAATCTTTTTAAACTTGTCCTATTGATTTGCTCCATCTTAAAGATCCAACGGGAGGAAACTCTTCTTTGGTAATCCTCTTCGGACCAAAATGCAAACGAGGATCGGAACCAATCTTTTCTAAGTTGTCCTTATGATTTGGTCCATCCTAAAGATCCAAATGGAGGAAACTCTTCTTTAGGAATCCTTTTTTGACCAAAATGTCAAATGAGGATCGGAACAAATCTTTTTAAAGTTGTCCTCATCATTTGGCCCATCCTAAAGTTCCAAATGGACGAAACTCTTCCTTGCGAATCTTCTATAGACCAAAATCTCAAACGAGGATCAGAACCAATCTTGTCAAAGTTGTCCTCATGATTTGGTCCATCCTAAAGTTCCAAATGGAGGAAAGTCTTCTTTGGGAATCCTCTTTGGACCAAAATGTCGAACGAGGATCGAAACCAATCTTGTTAAAGTTTTCCTAATGATTTGGTCCATCCTAATGTTCCAAATGGAGGATACTCTTCTTTGGGAATCCTCTTTGGACCAAAATGTCAAACGAGGATCGGAACCAATCTTGTCTAAAGAGGATTCTTTGAGGCCAACTTTAACAAGATTGGTTCCGATCCGCGTTTGACATTTTTTGTCCAAAGAGGATTCCCAAAGAAAAGTTTCCTCAATTTGGAACTTTAGGAGAGACCAATTCATGAGAAAAACTTTGACAAGATTGGTTTCTATGATCGTTTGACATTTTGGTCCAAAGAGGATTTCCAAAGAAGAGTATACTCCATTTGGAACTTTAGGATGGACGAAATAATGAGGACAACTTTGACAAGATGGGTTCCGATCCTCGTTTGACATTTTGGTTCAAAGAGGATTCCGAAAGAAGAGTTTCCTAAATTTGGAACTTTAGAATGGACCAAATCATGAGGACATCTTTGGCGTTCAGCATTTTGGTCCATAGAAGATTACCAAAGAAGAGTTTCCTCCATTTGGATCTTTAGGATGGACCAAATCATAAGGACAACTATGACAAGATTGGTTCCGATCCTCGTTTGACAATTTTGGTCCAAAGAGGATTCTCAAAGATCGTTTCCTCCATTTTCGAATCCTCTATGGACCAAATCATGAGGATAACTTTGACGTTTGACATTTTGGTCCAAAGAGGATTCACAAAGAAGAGTTTCTTCCATTTGGAACTTTAGGATGGACCAAATCATGAGGAAAATTTTGACAAGATTGGTTCCGATCTTTGTTTGAAATTTTGGTCCAAAGAGGATTCCCAAAGAAGAGTTTCCTCCATTTGGATCTTTAAGATTGACCAATCTTGAGGACAAGTTTGAAAAGAATGATTTTTGAAATATGCTTTTGGATTGGTTCGATCCTTGTTCGACATTTTGGTCTAAAGAGGATTCCCAAAGAAGAGTTTCCTTCATTTGGATCATTAGGATGGACAAAATCATGAGGACAACTTTGACGTTTCACAGTTTGGTCCAAAGAGGATTCCCAAAGAAGAGTTTCCTCCATTTGAAACTTTAGGATGGACCAAATCGTTAGGACAAGTTTGAAATGGTTGGATCCGATCCTCGTTTGACATTTTGGTCCAAAGAGGATTCCCAAAGATTGTTTCCTCCATTTGGAACTTTTGGATGGACCAAATCATAAGGACAAGTTTGAAAAGATTGGTTTTGATCCTCGTTTGACATTTAGGTCGAAAGAGTTGTTTGTAATTGAAAAGCATGTTTCAAAGAGGATTCCCAAAGATCCAAATGGAGGAAACTCTTCTTTGGGAATCCTTTTTGAACCAAAATCTCAAACGAGGAACGGAACTAATCTTGTTAAACTTGTCCTCATGATTTGGTCCATCTAAATATTCCAAATGGAGGAAACTCTTCTTTGGGACTCCTCTTTGGACCAATATTTTAAACGTCAAAGTTGTCCTAATTATTTGGTCCATGCTAAAGCCGCAAATGGAGGAAACTCTTCTTTGGGAATCCTCTTTTGACCAAAATGTCAAACAAGGATCGAAACTAATCTTGTCAAACTTGTCATAATGATTTGGTCCATCCAAAATGATATGAAAACCCTAGATTTGGATCAAGAAATAGTAACAAGGACCTCACAACCACTCCCTAAGTGTTTACACTCTTGAAATGTTGGTTCACTCGTGTTTGCACTCAAATACAGTTTTTAGGTTGGTAATTTGTAGGCTTGATCTAGTACTATTTAGTAACAATGAAACTATGCTTGAAACTAATGTAATTTGTGAAAATGCAACAATAATGAAACAAGAAACAAGTGTTTTTTTTTTGTCTATTTAGAAAGCTAAGAAAAAGGTGTGGCAGATTTTTCTAAAAGAGGTAAGTGTGCAAATTAGGCAAGTACATAAAGTAAGAAGGAAAGCAATTGGAAAACTTTCCTAAAGTAGATGCAAGCAAAATGTGGTAAACAAACAACTTTTTTCTCAAACCCTAGGCACATTTCAGATTCAATATGATCTCTTGATGATTTTGATATGAGTTTTTCAAGAACAACATGAACATCAAACACTTTCTTTCCAGATTTAACAACTCAAGCAAAACTGTCACTTTTTTTTTTTAAATCTGCAATATGGAATCCCGGATTGGTTTTCAATTTTTTTTTTCCAATGACTTTTTGACTGTGATTCCTGAATAACAATTAAACTAGAGAGAAAAATAAAGACCTTTTTAGTTTTCCATTTTCAAGAATTCAGAATGTAAGTACAAGAAACAGATTGAACAAAAACGGGTAAAATATGCCTTTTTTGTGATTTTTCTGGGTTTTTAAATGAACTAAGAACAAAGAACAACAAACAATAAAAGGAAAGCAAGTAAGATAAGAACCTTCTCTTGAGCCTAAGCTCTGATACCAAATGATAAGAAAACCCTAGATTTGGATCAAGAACCCCTTGAAGAACCCTTGAGTCACCAAGATCTAAAACCCCCAAAGCAATTTAGCAAAACCAAAGGAACATGAGTCAAGAAGATTATTCCTAGATCTATGATCTTGAAATAAGAAGAACTTGTTTATTATCTCAAGATTGAAACAATCCACAAACACTTTAGATCAAGAGTGTTTGATTGTTTCTAAACAAGTAATCTAAAGCAAGACTACTAAGTTATGCAATGGACAATCATCCAAGCAAGAGGTTTCAAGCCAAGAGGTAACTTTTCATTTAATCAAATCTGAATATTAGGGTTACAAAAAGTCCTTAAATAGTTAAGAGAAAAACCCTAGAACAATATCCCAAAAGAAATCAGCCTATAATAAAGTGTTTACATATGATTAACATTTAAGGAAAGAATAAAGCAACTAGAGCTTAAAGCAAAAGGCAAACTGGCCCATTTTAGGAAACTTTCCTAAAATGACTTTGACTTCAAAAATCCTTAAACATGTCTCTAATATGCTTCGTCCAAATGTACTTTCCAAGGTTTAAAGTGCATTACATCCCTATTGATAGCCTCCAAGCATGGATAATCAAAATCTGTCTTCACCTAGCCATGTAAGCTTGACAATAGATGTTTAAGGCTTTTTATTTAAGCTTCTGGGCATTTGATCTTGTAATTGATCCTTGAAGCATCCAAGATTGTCTTGTGTTCCTTGTGCTCCATGATTCATATCACAAAAGTTCAAAATGGAGGAAACTTTTCTTTGCGAATCCTCTTTGGACAAAAATGTCAAAGGAGGATGGGAACCAATCTTTTCAAACTTGTCCTCATGATTTGGTCCATCCTAAAGTTCCAAATGGAGGAAACTCTTTTTGCTAATCCTCTTTGGACCAAAATGTCAAATGAGTATCGGAACCAATCTTTTTAAAGTTGTCCTTATGATTTTGTCCATCCTAAACATCCAAATGGAGGAAACTCTTCTTTGGGAATCCTCTTTGGACCAAAATGTCGAACGTCAAAGTTGTCCTCATGATTTGGTCCATCCTAAAGATCCAAATGGAGCAAACTCTTATTTGCGAATCCTCTTGGGATCAAAATGTCAAACGTGGATCGGAACCAATCTTTTTGGAATCCTCTTTAGACCAAAATGTCAAACGAGGATCGGAACAAATCTTGTCAAAGTTGTCCTCATGATTTGGTCCATCCTAAAGTTCCAATGTCAAACGAGGATCTGAACCAATCTTTTCAAACTTGTCCTATTGATTTGTTCCATCCTAAAAATCCAACGAGAGGAAACTCTTTTTTGGGAATCCTCTTTGGACAAAAATGTCGAACAAGGATCGATCCAATCCAAAAACTTGTTTTTCATTGAAAACATGTTTCAAAAACCAATATTTTCAAAGTTGTCCTGATGATTTGGTCCATCCTAAAGTTTCAAATGGAGGAAACCGTTCTTTGGGAATCCTCTTTGGACCAAAATATCAAACGAGGATCGGAACCAATCTTTTCAAACTTGTCCTCATGATTTGGTCAATCCTAAAGTTCCAAATGGAGGAAACGATCTGTGTGAATACTCTTTGGACAAAAAAGTCAAACGAGGATCGGAACCAATCTTGGCAAAGTTGTCCTCATGATTTGGTCTATCCTAAAGTTCCAAATGGAGGAAACGAGCTTTGGGAATTCTCTTTGGACCAAAATATCAAACGAGGATAGGAACCAATCTTTTTGAACTTGTCCTAATTATTTGGTCCATCCTAAAGATCCAAATGGAGGAAACTCTTATTTGGGAATCCTATTTGGACAAAAATGTCGAACGTTGTAAAGGGTAAAAATAGCCCTCTTATAGGCCACGCTCACACTGGGCCGATTCATATGGGGACAGGCCCATCCGAATCACCACCTGAAGGAGCCTATCCTTCTTGGGCCAAGTGAAAGCCCATTAAGCCTAGCCTCATGCTAGCCCTACCGATGAGACCACGATCACAAGTTATATGAATCATGGAATATCACAAATATCTTAAGGATCAATCTCATGATCAAAGTTGAAGGCAAGCATAAAACATCCATTTACAAGCCTACATTAGCAAAGTCAAGACAAGCTTTGAAGATCCGAGCATGGAGGCTAACAAAGAAGACTCGATGCACATTAATCAAAGGAAAATGCATTTTGAAGAGGAGTATTGAAGACTTGTTCAATCCGAAATGAAAAAGAGAGCTAATTAGGAAAGTTGCATCACTTTTGCAAACTTTCCTTATTTGGACAAGTTTCCATATTTGTTCCCGAATTTGCCATATATGATGTCCATGAATTTACAATGTATTTGGACATATTTTTGGCCTTTATTTATCAGTTTTAATGCTTAGAATAGTTTAGGAATGATATAATATCTTTTAGGGCAAAACTTTCCTAAAATGCACCAAATGCACTTAAGGAAAGATTTGGCAGATTTTGTGCTTCCTTGTAATCCGAATTTCCTTGTTGTTTTTAGGGTTTCTTTGGCTATTTAAAGCCTCATTTGTAACCCTAAATACTAAGAATTAATATGATAGAAAATAGCTTTGTTTTTTATAAGACAAACCCGAATTGCAAGTCCAAAGACCCGATGCTATTATGCTTAGCATGAACCTTTGAAGCAAGAACTCAAACCCTCCCTAACTATTCGATTTCAACCATAAGGAAAGGCTAGAAACAGATTGCCCTATGTGATCTAAAAATCATGAAACGGACAAACTTTTACGTTCCATCATCTCATGACTCGAAACACTCCACAAGTTGGTTGATCACTCCCCTCTTGAATGTTTCTGAACATGTAATCTAAAGCAAGATTACAAATGGTGAGGCTCAAGGCTCTCAATGTGCATGAAAATGCTACATTTCATTCAATCTTTTGAATCTGTCAACTCTTACAAATCTCCGAATTGAATGACTTCCGTTATGATTTGGACAAAGTGACCTTCTGAACATTGAAAGATAACCTTCAGATGAAACGTTTATATTCAGAACAAATAACCAAATTCGGAATTTATGACACGGTTTGGACAGTAAACAGAAGCATTAAATGCGGCAGTTACAAAAATGGACAGTTTTGGCCGATTTGAATTTCAAACGTTTTTAGGACTTAAAATCCGTGAAAATATCAATGTGTAACTGATATTTTTCAATGGTAACTGATATATGAACTCATATTTCTCAGATATAATCAGAGTACAAAGATAAAACACGAAATAAAGCAAGAACAACTCAAGAACAATGGATGAACAATTCTGGAAATGCTCTCAAATGCAAAGCTTTTTCTTCTCTCTCTCTCTCTCTCTCTCTCTCTCTCTCTCTCTCTCTTTTGATTTTCAAGATCGAAATGTGATATTCAAGATGGAAACAAGATCAGAATGAAAAGATAATGAAAAAAAAAATTGGACAGAAACGAAAAGATTGGACAGAATTTAAAAACAACAAGAATTGAAAGGATAGATTGGATAAAACCTGATGATATGAATCATGGAGCACAAGACAAGATAGACAAGCTTAGGATGGTTCAAGGGCCAATGACAAGATCCAAGACCAAGAAATTGCAACAAGCTTTGAATATCCATTGTCAAGCATACATGAGCAAACTCAAGGAGACTTTTGAAGATTGGAACATTGAGGCTAAGGAAGAAGACTTAAAGCACTTCAACTTGTGGCATGTGCAATTGGAAGAAGAATTTGGACAAGTTGTGCAATCAGATTCAAAGAATGAAGCTTAGAGAGAAAGTTGCAAACTTTCCACATTTGACAACTTTCCTTATTTGAGTCTTCTATTTATTTTATGCATTTAGGGATTTTTTATAATGTTTTCCATGGCCAAAGGACATGTTTTAGGCCTTTTATATTCAGTTTATATGTTTGGAAAGGATTAGGAAAGATATTATTCTCTAGAAAAGATTTTCCACAAAATCTGCCAATTTCACATAAGGCAAGTTTTGGGCAGATTTTGTGCTCTTTGTATTCCGAATTTCCTAGCTTATTTTTAGGGTTTCTTTGCCTATTTAAAGGCCTCATTTGTAACCCTAAAGACTAAGAATTCATATGATAATAATATTGCTTTTTGCTTTGCTAAAATTGCTTAGTTTTGTAGCCTTGTTCTTAGGTTGCATGTTTTAGGAACATTCAAGCAAACCTTGATCTAGTTTGTTTGTGAATTGTTTCAATCTTGAAATAAGAACAAGTTCTCTTATTTCAAGGTCTTTGATCATTGGAATAATCTTCTTTTCTTGTTTTTCCAAAGGTTTTACCTTTTTGTTCATGGGGTTTTAGGATTTGCATCTAAGGGGTTCTTTGTGCATCAAAGGGTTTCTTTATCAATTTCCTAGGGTTTCATATCATTTGGTATCAGAGCACCTTGGTTAGATGTTTCTATGGATTTTGTGCTAGGCTTGCCGAGAACAAAAAGGGGAAAAGATAGCATTTTTGTTGTTGTTGATAGGTTTAGCAAAATGGCTCATTTCATTGCATGTACTAAAAGGGGGGGGGGAAAAAAAAAAAATTTTTTTTTTTTTAAATTTTTATAATAATAATATAATTTTTTTTAAAAAAAAATTTTTTTTTTTTTTTTTTTTTTTTTTTTTTTTTTTTTTTTTTTTTTTTTTTTTTTTTTTTAGTATTTAGAAAAAAAAAAAAGGGGAAAAAAAAAATTTTTTTTGTTGTTAAAAAGAATAAAAAAGGCTCGCAGTCTGATGATGCTAAACACATTGCTGACTTGTTCTTTAGAGGAAGTTGTTAAATTGCATGGCATTCCTCAAAGCATTGTGAGTGATAGGGATGTTAAGTTTCTAAGTCATTTTTGGAGGGTTTTGTGGGGTAAGCTTGGGACTAAATTAATGTACTCTACTACTTGTCACCCCCAAACTGATGGTCAAACTGAGGTTGTCAATAGGACTATGATTACATTGCTTAGGGCTATAATTGATAAAAACCATAAGACTTGGGAAGATTGCATGCCATTCATAGAGTTTGCATATAATAGGGCTGTCCATAGTACTACTAAATGCACTCCTTTTGAACTTGTTTATGGTTTTAATCCAACTACTCCTATTGATTTATTGCCCATGTTACCTACTGATTTGGTGAGTTTTGATGCTAGTACTAAGGTTGACAGGATTCAAAAGCTACACAAGGAGGTTCGAGAAAGAATTGAGAAGCAAAACAACAAAGTAGCTTCTAGGATCAATAAGGGCCGAACTAGACTTGTTTTTCAACCTGGAGATTGGGTTTGGGTTCACTTTAGAAAAGAGAGGTTTCCATTGCTAAGGAAATCCAAGCTTAATCCAAGAGGAGATGGTCCATTCCAAGTGCTAGAAAGAATCAATGACAATGCTTACAAGATTGATCTTCCAGGTGAGTATAATGTGAGTGCTTCTTTTAATGTTTCTGACTTAAGTCCTTTTGATGTAGGTGATGAATCAGATTTGAGGACAAATCTTTTTGAAGAGGGAGGGGATGATATGAATCATGGAGCACAAGACAAGATAGACAAGCTTAGGATGGTTCAAGGGCCAATGACAAGATCCAAGACCAAGAAATTGCAACAAGCTTTGAATATCCATTGTCAAGCATACATGAGCAAACTCAAGGAGACTTTTGAAGATTGGAACATTGAGGCTAAGGAAGAAGACTTAAAGCACTTCAACTTGTGGCATGTGCAATTGGAAGAAGAATTTGGACAAGTTGTGCAATCAGATTCAAAGAATGAAGCTTAGAGAGAAAGTTGCAAACTTTCCATATTTGACAACTTTCCTTATTTGAGTCTTCTATTTATTTTATGCATTTAGGGATTTTTTATAATGTTTTCCATGGCCAAAGGACATGTTTTAGGCCTTTTATATTCAGTTTATATGTTTGGAAAGGATTAGGAAAGATATTATTCTCTAGAAAAGATTTTCCACAAAATCTGCCAATTTCACATAAGGCAAGTTTTGGGCAGATTTTGTGCTCTTTGTATTCCGAATTTCCTAGCTTATTTTTAGGGTTTCTTTGCCTATTTAAAGGCCTCATTTGTAACCCTAAAGACTAAGAATTCATATGATAATAATATTGCTTTTTGCTTTGCTAAAATTGCTTAGTTTTGTAGCCTTGTTCTTAGGTTGCATGTTTTAGGAACATTCAAGCAAACCTTGATCTAGTTTGTTTGTGAATTGTTTCAATCTTGAAATAAGAACAAGTTCTCTTATTTCAAGGTCTTTGATCATTGGAATAATCTTCTTTTCTTGTTTTTCCAAAGGTTTTACCTTTTTGTTCATGGGGTTTTAGGATTTGCATCTAAGGGGTTCTTTGTGCATCAAAGGGTTTCTTTATCAATTTCCTAGGGTTTCATATCACCTGTTCTAGAGATCGGCCACAAAAACATAACCAATGCTCTGATACCAAATGATAAGGCAACCTTGCGTTCAAGTCCAAAAACCCATTACAATCGTTTGCAAGAACCTTTGAAGCATGAAAATGACACAAAACCTCCTTAACTAATCGGATCAACCCAAGAGTTCCAAATGATAAGACAAACCCGAATTGCAAGTCCAAAGACCCGATGCTATTATGCTTAGCATGAACCTTTGAAGCAAGAACTGAAACCCTCCCTAACTATTCGAAAACACCCCTTAAGAATGGCTAAAAACAGGTTGCTTAGGAAAGATGATCATTGATCTAGGACAAGTTTCCAAGCACAAAATTTGAGACACTCCACAAGTAGGATGATCATTTCCACTTGAATGACTCTAAACATGTAATCTAAAGCAAGATTATAAAGGGTTGAGGCTCAAGGCTCTCCATGTGCACAAAAGGCAACATTTCATTACATTTTCAAATCTTACAAGTCTTTCTTGCATTGGCTGATACATGGCCTATTTATAGGCTCAAAATAAAATAAAATTTCATTCATAATGATCCCATATCATCCCCATTAAGTTCCTAGCTTGTAACCCCCAAAATTAAAGCAAAAACATAAGTTACATTCAGCCACTATTTAATTCGTAACCTACAATGTAACTAAAACATTTAAAACTGATATTTGATCTCTAAATGAAGCTTTTAAATGTTCATTAATGCTTTCCATGAAGTATCTTTGATTTCCCTTGAATGAAGCTTTAGTTGGCTTGAGAGAAGCTTGAGTCGTCATAAATGCAGCTTGAGTGTCTTTAATGAAACTCAACTTAACCTTGGAGTTCATTGAATGCAACTCCGCTTGAAGCTCTAATTGCTAAATAATCTTGCTTGGCTTGGTTCATATCAGTTTTGCTTATTGCTTGGTTGATTTTACCTTGCATTTTGTAGCCTTGTTCTAGGTTGCATGTTTTAGAAACATTCAAGCATAATTTAATCTAGTATGTTTGTGAATTGTTTTGATCTTGAAATAAGAACAAGTTCTCTTTTTTCAAGATATTAGATCATTGGAATAATCTTTCTCTTCTTGCTTTCCAAGGGTTTTGCCTTATTGTTTATTGGGGTTTTAGGATTTGCATCTAGGGGTTCTTTGTCTCTCAAAGGGTTTCTATTTCAATTTTCTAGGGTTTCATATCAACAAGGTACTATAAAAGGCGGCCTGGCCTATCAAATCAGGTGTGTGAAAACCAAAACCATCAATCATATACGTTTGACCTAATCCTTCCTTGTGGTGCAAGGCATAGCTCACCTACCACCACCTAACTTGATTGTCGGAGGGTTCTCGATCGGTACCACTAAGTGTTTAAGGTAGCTCCGCCATCATGGATAGACACGTGACACGACGTATTCAACCGTGTGGAAGAAGACTTCGATGAGGAATACCCCACAGAGTTTGGCCCCCACTGTGGGGCCGTTCATCTTCGATTTCTGGCAAAATCCAGATACTCACGCAGTACCCACAAGTCGAAACAATGACCACCCGTTCAACCAGGCAATGAGCTCTTAATGAAAATGCAACCAGAGAAAAAGGAGTAACCGACGATGTTCAGAATCTCGATGCTCAAATCCTCAATACGGCACCTAGAACCATCACCATCTCCCTGGAAGAACACCGAGACATGGTAGAAGCGCACAAAGCTTTGAGAGAGGAAGTACAGGAAATGAGAGCGTTATTAGGAAAAGGCTTGGCAGCGGTCCACGCTAACAGCCAAAACATCCTGAACGTTGATGAGGGAGGCCCTTCCAAGCCGCGAACTGGAAAATGTCAGGCTAGGCGGTGGCGTAGAAGGGCCACCACGTCCGATAAGGGAAAGAATGTGCCGGGAGATGACCTACGGACCAGGCTGACAGCCCCCCGATGAGGGGAAAACGCTAGTCTAGAGATCTCCTCGTCGAAGGAAAAAGATGCCCCAAGCAAAACAGGCCCACCCAACAGACTCGAGACAAGGTGAGATGAAAACCCTTGAAAACTTACCAAGAACCCTTCAAAAGAAGAACCCTAGATGAAGAAACAAGAACCCACAAAATCAGTAGTAAAAACTCAAAGGAAAGAGTTAAGGAATTAGGCTACCTTTATGATCTATGATCTTGAAACAAGAATAACTTCTTACCCCAAGATTCGAACACTCCAAAAACAATGTGATCAGAATTGTTTTAATGCTCTAAAACATGCAATCCTAAGCAAGAATTACCAAAGATGAAGAAGAGAATGGTCTTCTAAGCCAAATCATGCAAATAAGCAAGTTTTCTTGAATAATGATAATCTGCCTTTATTAATGAATAAGGATGCCTTTAAATAGGCAAAAAGTAAAGTCTCCTACTTCTAATATGACACTAAATTCGAAAATATGAGATAAAAAGCTGATAAGGATGATCTCATCATGACATCACCATGATGAGTCATCAAAAAAATTAAACCTACTCTAGGAAATTTAAATTGCATATCTAATAAACCTACACTACTTGGATCTTCCATTTCTTTACATCATCTTAAAGCTCTCAACATAAAGTATCTAGAAATGGAAAGTTTGACATGGCCTAAAATTTAGGGATCCATTTCCTAAATTTTAGGGATTTTCCTAAATTTTAGGAAAAGTTTTCAAATGGACAATTTTGAGCTTGTGAATCTTTTTGTAGTTGAATTGTCCACAAATTGTATGTTAAACCCTTCATTTCTAGGATTTCCTCTTTGATTTCCTTCAAATATGTTTGGACATGTTGAATCAAAGCTAGCTTCAATTTCTTATTCATTGATATTGTTATTGGCCCAATTGGCAGATTTAGCTCCCCTTGATCATTTGCAACATTAGCTCCATCTTCTAGCTTTCCATGAGTAAGTGAAGTGTTATGATTCCTATCATCCCCTCCCCGTTGAAAAGGATTCGTCCTTGAATCTGATTCATCACCTACATCAAAAGGAGTCAAATCAGTCACATTAAAAGTTGCACTAACCAAATACTCACCTGGCAAGTCAATTTTGTATGCATTGTCATTGATTCTCTCAAGCACTTGAAATGGCCCATCGCCTCTTGCATCAAGCTTGTTTTTCCTCTGATTTGGAAACCTTTCTTTCCTCATATGTACCCAAACCCAATCTCCGGGTTCGAAGATAACTCTAGTACTTCCCTTATTCACCCTGAAAGCAATTTTGGAGTTTTGCTTCTCAATTCTTTCTTTGACCTCTTTATGCAGCTTATGCATCATGTCGACTTTAGAACTTGCATCATAACTCACAATATTGTTAGGAGGCATAGGTAATAAATCAAGAGTAGTAGTTGGATTGAAACCATCTAGTAGTGCTATGGACAGCCCTATTGTATGCAAATTCAATTAATGGTAAATAATTCTCCCATGTTTTATGATTTTTATCAATGATTGTTCTAAGCATAGTGACCATTGTTCTATTAACCACCTCGGTTTGTCCATCAGTATGAGGATGACATGTAGTAGAGTAAAGAAGTTTAGTACCCAATTTCCCCCATAAAACTCTCCAAAAGTGACTTAAGAATTTTACATCTCTATCACTCACAATGGTTTTTGGAATGCCATGCAATCTAACTACTTCTTTAAAGAACAAATCTGCTATATGCTTAGCATCATCCGTTTTGTGACATGCAATGAAATGTGCCATTTTACTAAACCTATCAACTACAACAAGGATGCTATCTCTTCCCCTCTTAGTCCTAGGCATTCCTAATACAAAATCCATGGATATGTCTAACCAAGGTGCCATTGGAACCGGTAAAGGAGTATATAATCCATTGGGTTGAAGCCTAGACTTGGCTGCCTTACATGCTATGCAATGTGCACACACTTTAATAACATCATGTTTCATTTTAGGCCAATAAAAATGTTCATGCAACAAGTCATATGTCTTAGCTACCCCAAAGTATCCCATTAAGCCTCCCCCATGTGCTTCCCTAGCTAATGAGTCTCTAATGGAACATGAAGGAATGCACAGTTTACCCTTTCTAAAGAGATATCCATCATGGAGTATGTAATCTTCTAAAACAGCCCCTTGTTCACAAGAATTGTAAATTTCCCCAAAAGTGTCATCAATGTGATAAAGTGACTTGATATGCTCAAGACCTAAAAACTAGCATGCAAAAAGTTAAAGAGAGTGTACCTTCTTGAAAGTGCATCAGCCACGATATTGTCTTTACCTTTTTGTACTTGATGACATATGGGAATGTTTCTATGAATTCCACCAACTTTGCATGTCTTTTGTTGAGTTTGTCTTGCCCTTTGAGGTGTTGTAAGCTCTCATGATCGGTGTGAATGACAAACTCTTTTGGCCAAAGGTACTGTTGCCAAGTTTGTAGAGCTCTTACTAAGGCATATAACTCTTTGTCATAAGTTGAGTAGTTCAAGGCTGCTCCACTCAACTTCTCACTAAAGAACATATATGGTTTTCCACTTTGCATTAAAACAGCCCCAATTCCTATTCCACTTGCATCACACTCAATTTCAAATGTTAGTTCAAAGTTAGGTAAAGCAAGTAAAGGTGCATTGCATAATTTATCCTTTAAATTTTGAAAAGCATTCTCTTGGGCTATTCCCCATGCAAAGGGCACATTCTTTTTCACTAGTTCATTCAAAGGTGAAGCAATGGTACTAAAGTCCCTAATGAACCTTCTATAAAATCCAGCAAGGTCGTGGAAGCTCCTAATCTCGCTCGCATTTGTTGGCGTTGGCCATTCCCTAATTGCATTTATCTTTTCATCATCTACTTCCACTCCCTCATTTGACACTATGAATCCTAGGAACTTGACTCTTTTCATGCAAAAAGAACACTTTTTAAGATTAGCAAACCTTTCTTTCCTAAGTGTTTCTAAGACAAGCCGACATGTGTGACATGTTCATTCAAAGATTTAGAGTAGACTAGAATATCATCAAAATACACAACAACAAACTTGCCTAAATAAGCCCTAAGTACATGTTTCATAAGCCTCATAAAAGTGCTAGGTGCATTAGTGAGTCCAAAAGGCATTACTAACCATTCATATAAGCCAAATTTAGTTTTAAATGCTGTTTTCCATTCATCTCCTATTTCCATGCGAATTTGGTGATATCCTGATTTTAGATCAATTTTTGTAAATAGATTACAACCGTTAAGTTCATCAAGCATATCATCTAACCTAGGGATAGGATGTCTATACTTAATAGTGATCTTGTTTATGGCCCTACAATCGACACACATCCTCCATGTACCATCCTTTTTAATGACAAGCAAAACCGGAACCAAGCATGGACTTAAGCTTTCTCTAACATACCCTTTTGCAAGCAATTCATTTACCTGATCTTGAATCTCCTTTGCCTCAATAGGATTGGTCCTATAGGCTGGTCTATTTGGAAGGAAAAAAAAAAAAAAAAAAAAAAAAAAAAAAAAAAAAAAAAAAAAAAAAAAAAAAAAAAAAAAAGAAAAAAAAAAAAAAAAAAAAAAAAAAAAAAAAAAAAAAAGGAAAATTAAGGAAGGCCCTGTATGTCTAGAAAGAATGACTTCTTACCCCAAGTCTATCTTAATGCTCTAAAACATGCAATCCTAGCGTGATGGGTGGAGAAAGGGAAGGGTCTTCCAAGCCAAATCATGCAAATAAGCAAGTTTTCATTTGTGATAATCGTCTTCATTAAGGACCTTTAAATAGGCAAAAAGTTAAGTCTCCTTTTTTAATATTAAACTAAAATAAAAATATGAATAAAAAGCCTGTAAGGTTCTGAATCACCATGATGAGTCATCAAAAAAAAACCTACTCTAGGAAATTTAAATTGCATGTTAAGCACTATTGGATCTTCCATTTCTTTACTCTCTAAAGTTCCAACTTAAAGTTCTAGAAATGAGTAAGCAAGGTCCATTTGCATAAAAGGGGTTTTTTTATTTTTGGGGTTTTTCTAAATTTTAGGAAAAGTCTTCAAATTGACAATTTTGAGCATAAGGATGTTTTTGTTAGTCCACAAATAAAAACCCTCTAGGATTTCCTCTTTGTTCAATATATTTGACCTGTTGAATCAAAGCTAGCTTTTTTTTTTTTTTTTATTTTGTTATTGGCCCAATTGGCAGATTGCATTGACCATTGCAACATTAGCTCCACTCTAGTCTTTCTGGGTTGGGGGGGTGTTACGATTCTTCCTTTCTATCTTATGCTCTATCCCTCGGATTCATTATTTTTCGGCACTCAACTCTCTTTAGGGGGGAAAAAAAATTTGGCAAAGGGGTTTTAAGTTCGTTAGTGAGTAAGCAAGGTCTTTTGCCTAAAACATAAGATGGTTTTTTACTCTTTGACCTCACTAGCTTTTCATACAAGCTAACACTCTTTTTTCTTCTCTCACTCAACTTCTTTCTTTCTCTTTTTTTCTTTCATTCTTTTCATTTTTTTCTTTTTCTTTTTCTTTTCTCTCCTTTTCTTTTCTCTCCTTTTCTTTTACCTCACTTTCTTTTCTTCTTTTTTCAAGTTTACATTGATCATTGTATACTTCCGTAGAAGATAAAGGTACAAGTGTAATCTTCCTCCCATCTTTGGTAAATGTGTATCTATTTAGGTAGCCATCATATATAACTCTCCTATCAAACATCCAAGGTCTACCTAATAGTATATCTCCGGCATGCATGGGTATTACATCACATTCAACATCATCTTTGTACTTTCCAAGAGTAAAAGAAATAAGTACCTTCTTATGCACCTTAAGCTCTCCACAATTGCTTAGCCATTGTAAATTGTATGGTTGAGGGTGAGGTTTAGTGATCCGCCCTAATCTTTGCACTAAGAGAGAACTAACAACATTTGTGCAACTACCATTATCAATAACCATACTACATCCCAATCCTTGAATAATACACCTAGTGTGGAATAAGTTCTCTCTTTGATCATCCATACTCTCGCTAACTTGTGCTTTTAGTAGTCTTCTAGTAACCAAGGTAATCTTGTTACCATCCTCAATACTACCATCACTTTCTTCCTCAAGGTCCATGTCTTCCTCCTCCGAATTACTCTCTTCCCCATCTGTAACTAACTCCCCATTCATCATTATCATAGCCCTTTTATTTGAACAATCTTTGCTAATATGACCCACTCCTTGACATTTCCAACACTTTAGGTCTCTAGTTCTCTCCTTAGCTTCCTCAATTTTACCTTTCCCCTTAAAAGAACTCTCTGCCCTATCCTTGGCCATGACCACCTTTTCTTTGCTTTTGTAGTCTTCCTTACTCTCCTTTCTCCAAGAATTTTTAAAAGAAGAATTAGATGAAGAAGAAGGATTTGTAAAAGGTTTTGAAGAATACCTTGCTGTCCTAGCCTCTTGGATTTGCCTTTCTATTTTAATGGCATTATGCAACAACTCGTCCATATCAAAGTATTGGTACATGTCTACTTGATTAGCTATGTTCTTTTGCAATCCTCCCACAAATCTTGCCATTGTTTTTTCTGGATGTTCCTCCGTGTTTGATCTAGTCATAAGCATGCCCATCTCTTTGTAGTAATCCTCCACACTTTTGCTTCCTTGTTGCAATTTTTGCAATCTTTGTTCCACCTCTCTATGGAAGTATGGTGGGATAAATCGTTTTCTCATGATGGCCTTTAGCTCTCGCCATGAAGTAATTTGCTCTTCGCCGGCCCTCCTTCTACTAATTTTCAACTGAGACCACCAAATAGAAGCATAGTTAGTAAATTCAGAAACGGCTAGAAGTACCTTTTTCTCTTCACTATGTCTTTCACAATCAAAAACATTTTCTATATGATTCTCTCATTGTATGGCTTCAGGATCTGACTTTCCTTCGAATGGTGGAATTTTGTGTTTGATTCCACTAGTTTGTCTCTCCTCCAATCTTTCATGTCTATAAGCCCTTCTAGGAAGAGCTACCTCTCTTCCTCTTCCCCTTCCTCTTCCTTGTTCAACCTTAGGAATCTCCTCTTCATCTTCATAACCTTCATCCTCAAGATATTGCTGAATGTCCTCATCCCTAGCCCATTGAGCCCTCAAATTTCCTCGGATTTGTTGCTCTCGAAGAACATTTTGCAACAAGTTTTGTTCAACTCTAGGTGGATTTTGCTCCCTTGTTTCCAGAACTTGAACACGTGTCGAGAGAGTTGCAAGCATTTGTTCAATTCTGTCCAATTGATTTTCTTCCCTCCTAGGTTCATTACGTGCTATTATTTGATCTTCTTCATTCTCCATCGCTGCCAAGAAAGTTAGTACTAAAAAAAAAATTATGTAATGGACCTCACAAGCACTCCCTAAGTGTTTGCACTCAATGATATGTAGTTCACTCGTGTTTACACTCGCTGAAAATGCTCTCACTTACTCAATATGCTTGGCTGCAATCTTGCTAGTTAACACGTAAATAAAGCATTCAAACAAGCCTAAAACCAAATTAATCTTAAAGTGCACGAAAAATGAAGTGGAATGAAAAAAAAGAACACGAAATTTGGATAAGATAAGATGAGATAAGGTTATGAATAAGATAAGATAAGATGAGATGAGATGAGATGAGATGAGATGAGATGAGATGAGATAAGGTTAGATAAGATAAGATAAGATGAGATAAGATAAGGTTAGATAAGATAGGATGAGATGAGATGAGATGAGATGAGATAAGGTTAGATAAGATGAGATGAGATGAGATAAGATTAGATAAGATAAGATAAGATAAGTCCTTCAAAACACAAATCAGTTTTTTTTTTTTTTTTTTAATTTGGATTTATCAAAAACAAAGAAGAACAATCAAAATTTCGTTGGTTCCCCCTTTATTTAGATTGATGTAAAACACAATTTAGAAACTAGGGTTTTGTTATGTTATTTTAGTTGCTCCCTTTTATAAAACAAATGTACTAACAAATTCAAGTCTTCAAATAGGATATTTAACTCAAGAACACATGAAGAACACACATGAACATGAAGAACACACATGAACAATCAGATTTCCAGAATTTTGTAACTAAGAACAAGTTGTAATTTGAAACCCCCTATAGTATGTAGAGAACCCCAAATTGACAATACCTACCCTTAGAGCCTAAGCTCTGATACCAAATGATATGAAAACCCTTGGAAACTTACCAAGAACCCTTCAAAAGAAGAACCCTAGATGAAGAAACAAGAACCCACAAAATTAGTAGTAAAAACTCAAAGGAAAGAGTTAAGGAATTAGGCTACCTTTATGATCTATGATCTTGAAACAAGAATGACTTCTTACCTCGAGATTCGAACACTCCAAAAACAATGTGATCAGAATTGTTTTAATGCTCTAAAACATGCAATCTTAAGCAAGAATTACCAAAGATGAAGAAGAGAATGGTCTTCTAAGCCAAATCATGCAAATAAGCAAGTTTTCTTGAATAATGATAATCTGCCTTTATTAATGAATAAGGATGCCTTTAAATAGGCAAAAAGTAAAGTCTCCTACTTCTAATATGACACTAAATTCGAAAATATGAGATAAAAAGCTGATAAGGATGATCTCATCATGACATCACCATGATGAGTCATCAAAAAAATTAAACCTACTCTAGGAAATTTAAATTGCATATCTAATAAACCTACACTACTTGGATCTTCCATTTCTTTACATCATCTTAAAGCTCTCAACATAAAGTATCTAGAAATGGAAAGTTTGACATGGCCTAAAATTTAGGGATCCATTTCCTAAATTTTAGGGATTTTCCTAAATTTCAGGAAAAGTCTTCAAATGGACAATTTTGAGCTTGTGAATCTTTTTGTAGTTGAATTGTCCACAAATTGTATGTTAAACCCTTCATTTCTAGGATTTCCTCTTTGATTTCCTTCAAATATGTTTGGACATGTTGAATCAAAGCTAGCTTCAATTTCTTATTCATTGATATTGTTATTGGCCCAATTGGCAGATTTAGCTCCCCTTGATCATTTGCAACATTAGCTCCATCTTCTAGCTTTCCATGAGTAAGTGAAATGTTATGATTCATATCACAAGGTGCCGTCCCAGAAGGATGACGAGGGAAATCAGGACTCGAGTTACACAGGGAGCGACGAGGGAAGCTCGGCGTCCGCAGGCAAGGAAAAATTACGGGAAAAGCAGCAGAAGTACACTGATGCGAGGCAAATCCTCGAAGAAAAGTTGGCAAAGAAGGCATCCGAGAAAAGAGCCAAACCTAATTCAGACACCCGAGCCGGGGGACTCTCCTTTTACTAGAGAGGTCATGTCCATTCCGCAACCGAGGCACTTCCACCTCCCCAAGTTTGAAATGTACGACGAGACTAGGGATCCGATGGAACATGTGGCCCACTTCGTCAACATGATGGAATCCTCGTGCGTAATCGGCCCTGTTATGGTTTGCCCCTGTTATGGTTCAACAGCCTCCCTAAGAGGTCTATTAAAACCTTTTCGGACCTATTATCGGCTTTCCTCAGTGAATATAGTATGAGTCTAAAGTTTGCCAAAATGAACCACGACCTCTATAATGTGCCGATGGGGGAAAAAGAAGCCCTTCGGGACTTCATTGTAAGGTTTCGACAAGTAAAGCTAGAAGTCAAAGACTGCAATGACCTGGAGGCAGCTACCGCATTCTCACGGGCCATACATCCGAACCATCCCCTCTGGAGGTCTTTCAACAAGCGAAGGCCAACAACCATGAAAGAAGCGTTGGACAGAGCAATGGCAAAGATATCACAGGATGAGTCGGAAAGGGTAGCCCGAGAAATGTGGAGAACAGGGTCAAAATCCGAAGGGGCGTGGAAGAAGAGAGAACCCCCCGCCGAGGAAAGGAAAGGAAGAGAGCGCTGACGCTCGGATAGAAGAAAGGAAGAAAAAAGAGACGATATGGAAAGAAAGTCCGTGTAGATCAGAGATTCAAAGAAGCGTAGTCCGGAACGGGTCCTGCACGCGGAGGCGGCAAGAAAGTCATTCCTAAAGGAAGAGAGAGATAGAAGAAACCCCGATATGCCCAAAAAGTCTGGAAAGAAAGGAACCCTACTGCAGGTTCCACAAATCTAACCGGCATGCCACGGAAAACTATAAGATCCTAGACCGGGAAATAGAGCACGTGTGCGAACAAGGTCTGACCCGAAGAATCGAAAGACAGGATCCGAGGGACACAGATGAGAGGCTCGTCGTGCCCGTGGAAGTTCCGAGGGACGGTCAAATCAGTTCGATCCACTGCACCAGAGAGTCTGTCAACGCTCACAAAAGGTCTCATCGCGAAGCTGGACTCCCCGTCTATCGGGTCGAGCACACTTCCGAGGATCTGATTAATTATTCCAGGAAGGATCTAGAAGACGTACACCTGCCCCACAATGACGCACTAGTGATAGCAATATCTATTGGATCTCATACAGTCAGCAAGGTTCTAGTAGACCCAGGTTCTTCCATCAATATACTCTATATGTTCGCATTCCGGAGCATGAAGCTCAGAGAATCAGATCTCACCTCGAACTCACAGGACCTGGTGGGATTCAATGGAACAGTGACGAGATCCAATGGAACTATCAAACTACCAGTCCGAGTTGAAGGTGCAAACCCAATGGCCCACTTTCATGTCATAGACGCCCGCTCGGGATATAATTCCCTACTCGGGAGGCCGTGGATTCATGATATGGGGGCACACCCTTCAACTCTTCACCAAAAGCTGAAGTACCCTACTGAAAAGGGTATCAGGGTCATAAAAGGGGACCAACAGGTCGCGAGATCATGTTTGGTCAAAATCGTCAAGCTGAAATCCCAATACCAAGCATAGCTGCTACAGGGTCGGGGCCCCGAAAGAGGCCCGCCCTTTGCTCGACCAAGAATTGAAACGCCTGAGGAAGGATCGGTGAAAATTGAGATCCATCCAGAAGACCAGGAGAAAACGACGAGGATTGGGAAAGATCTGAAAGAAAGTCTGAAAGACGGACTGGTAAACCTCCTAAGAAAGAGTTGGAAGACGTTCGCATGGCATCACACGGACATGCCCGGTATAAGCTCGGATATCATAATTCACAACCTCGAAGTTGATCCGAGTCAACCTCCCATCAAACAGAAGAGGCGTAAATTCGCACCTGAGTGAAATGACATAATCAACGAGGAGGTTCAGAAACTTCTAGAGGCGGGTTTCATTCGAGAGGTAAGATACCCTGATTGGCTGGCCAATGTAATGGTCGTGAAGAAGAAGAATGAGAAATGGAGGGCGTGTATTGACTTCACGGACCTCAACAAAGCTTGCCCAAAAGACTTTTTCCCATTGCCCAAAATAGATCAACTAGTAGACGCCACAGCAGGCTATGAACTGCTCAGTTTCATGGATGCCTTTTTCGGGTACAACCAAATCAAGATGAACCCGAAAGATCAAGAAAAAACCTCGTTCATAACCAACGTAGGCACGTATTGGTACACTATAATGCCCTTTGTTTCGAAGAATACAGGAGCCACCTATCAGCGCTTGATGAACAGAATATTCGAAGATCTTCTAGGAAAAACAGTGGAGGTGTACATGGACGATATGTTGATCAAGTCACGGAAGGCAGAGGACCATCTAGCTCACATGGAACAAGCATTCGATGTGCTAAACCGATACAGGATGAAACTGAACCCCGATACACTACAACAAATATTGCTTTCTATAGCGTTCGAAAAACGCTATTATTGATATTTCATAGCGTTTTTACTTACGCCGTTGTTGCCCACGTAATTAAAAGTCTGAGACATTTCATAGCGTTTTATTAACGCTATTACGTATGCTATAAACGTTCAGTCAATTGCATACTTTAAATGTTAAGAAAATATAACATAGCATCTCTGAAACGTTATGATAACTTTTTTTTAGCTATTTTAAAACGCTATTGTATATTTGTAATAGCTTTTTACTAATGTCATAGATTCTTCTGTAATTCAAGGTCATTATATTTTATAGCGTCTGTAACCGGCTATCTTGTTTGCTATAGTAAACCTGTATTTATTTATTTTATATATATAGTAAACCTGTATTAAGTAATATAATTTGATTGCTATGGAGATGTACTATAGCATTTTTAAAGGAAGATATAGAAACTATACTTTTGGTACTAGTACACAAAAACTACTTCTTGAATGCCAATTTTCATAACTTAAGAAAAGTCATACAAAATTTGAGATTCATCCATCCATAATAGTACTTTAGCAAAAAGTTATACATAAGGTGGATAATGTAAATATAACAAGTATGATGAAATAACCTAAAATCAATAAACATAAAGTATATTCGATTACAGAAGTCTATAGTAACTTTTAATTAAATATAGACCGAGGTTAAACAAAACCCCAACAAAAAAGGCTACGAAATAAAAAACAATATGAAGACGCCGGCTCCATCAATCTACAAAAAAAAAGACATAATATATCATTTTTATAAACTATTATATTGTTTTACATACGAATCATAACGAATTAAAAAAAATTGGTGTTTTACCCATATTAACTTTGTCAACGGGCCATGCAATTGTACTCCCAATAGCTTCTTCAATAGTTGACATATTCGAAGAATGCCTCCACAAAAATGCATCATGTTTTTTTTCGCTACATAAAAAAAAACTTTGTAAGCATGAGGACCAATGAGAACATGATGTACCTAGAAAATCATAACAGCTAGTTTAAGGCACCATACAAAAAAAATTGTGGAAAATGACCCTCAGTAGCAGCAGAATCATATGCTTTATGACACTCATCTTTCTCAACACTCTGCAAATCAATGTATGGTGTAAAGATTACAACATACTTCATTGACTAATTTTTATAGGTACATGCATATCAAGTACTAAAAGTGGCACCATTTCCTAATGCTCATACTACACAATAGAAATTCTTGATCTTAATGAAAGGAGGGCAAGAGGTACATTGAAAGAGTTCCATCTCTAATTTATCTGTCTTTTTCAAGTTAATTGATAGTATGATATTGATAACATACATATAATGCAGATATCCAAAAAAAATAAATGACCAAAATAAATGCTCTTAAGGATAAGAGCCCTACATTCATCTCAAAACAGTTTCTCATGAAGGTTCACAAGTCATACATACCTGCCATGATGAAGTTATTGTAGGCATTTCACCATAGTTTAGAGCATCAAGGTAAGACTCAGTAATGCCACCAAAATTACACCAGTCATAACAGTTGCCCCAACTTGCTTAGACCTTGTCCTCTTGATTTTTTTTTTGTAAATGCATCAAGCCCAGATTTAAATTCAGGCGTTATTTTATCTAACGGCAGAGAAAACCACAAAAATATTAAGGAATTACAAGTCATATTTAGCTCCAAAGTAGAAATTACAGAAAAGTTTCATATTTTTTTATGCAATTTTTACTATCTCCCAAAGCATCGATTATAATATAACAAAAACAAAGGGAAATCAAAAGCAGAATGTGGATTTCTAGGAATGAGACAATTATTTCAAAAAATGAGCCCTAAAAGAATTTGTGCAACTTAAACATAAGTAAAGCACTTCCACATCTGAACAATTGTGTAAACTTTAAGCATCAAGTTAAGAATTTGAGCAACATAAACAAAAGTAAATTTGTTGTATACCAAGTCCAAATATCTGACAAAACTAATTCATGTCCCCACTAATATATTTGTTAAAAGTAGATATCGAATACATCATTCTTAGTAGTTGTGTCTCTTCCAGTACCAGAAGATCAAATGAGAAGAAGAAGAGAGGCCTTTCATTCATAGAGGGAAAAGATCGAGTGGGACTGAGAGACGGAGACAAAGCGAGGAAAAGAAAAGATTATTTTTTGTATAAGAATGGTTCCACTAATTTCTCAATTTTTTTACCCAACTGTCACCTATTTAAAATCTCCACTGTCATTTCAGCATGGATAAAACTAACAATTCAGACTAAAAGATAGAAAGCAAAGAGATGTATGTTCTTATAAAAATGTATTTATCAAAGTTATCTCTGGGAGAAAACCAATAGTAGCGTTACTATGATCTAGCATTAACACTAGTAATAATTTTCAAATTGATTTCCAGAGCAACAAATGAAAACACCATTACTCAGTAATATCATATATCAATCATGTTAAAAATTCTCCAAGAAAATATTAGAGTGAAAGAATCTTATTTTGACTACCTTATCTCAATCATCATCATCCTTAGACTTGTCATTTTCGTCCTTGCTAGTTTATGGATGCTTGATATTGGGCTTCTTTGAAGATTCAGGCTTCACATCATTGAATTTACCTGCACTAGAATTCTTTAAGTTTTCTTGAAATGGAACATAGTATATGGTGGCACAAATAAAATGGGAAAGGGAATGGTGGGGGTAATCCAAATTGAAAATGACAACAAGATTTTAACTTTATTTGGGTGCTTTCACTCAATTAAACATTTAAAAATTCATAAAACTTTAGATTCCATAATTAAGAAAAATTCTATATAAAATTCTTCATAAACTAAAAAGAAAAATACTTTAGGAAATATAATAAAAATAATTTATAGTATCAGAGGCAAATAAGACTTCATTTCAGTTTATTACAACTTATACGTTTAAAAGCAGACAATATATTAGAGACCAAAAGGCCATTCATTTCCTGAGAAAACACAAAAGGCACATTGTACCTGCTAACATTCACCTTACTCAATATTTAACATGAACCAATAGTTGTGGCCTATAACTATAACAGAGCGCCCCAACGTCACTACATAGATCACATATTTTACCAACTCCAAAAACCTGGAAATATAAGAAATAGTAAACTAGTAAACTAATTGCCTTGGACTGTCTTATAAATAACCAAATACTAGATAATTCAAATTTCCTGAAGCTATAATTGTTAGACTTGCCTGTTCGACTCCATTTTTTAGAACTAGCAAATCTTGTATAAAAAAAATCAAAGTTTTAAAACAAATATTAACCGGTCAAACCAAAACAAATTGGTTAATTTTGTAAATATGAATTGAGATTTCAAAGTTACTTTAAAAATGGGAACAAGCTTTCAAAATCAAATACTAAAATCATTACCACATCAATAGTTCATGAAAGATTCTCACTCAAATAGTTGGATTTCAAGATCGTGCACATATAAAAATTGATTGAAAAACGTAGTAATGTCAATGACCTAATAACTAAGAAAAACAAGAATTAAAAGAATAAAATTGAATATAAAACTTTCTTATAAGGAGAATTAGGGGGAAACCATAACGATTTTCACCCAAACATTTAACTATAACATAATCACATCCTTAATAATCCATACAAATATCATAACTCTATTGATCAAATAATAATATAATTTAATTTCAAAGTGCATAACTTGGACATTAATTCCAAGGACTTCCTATTATTCTCACTTCAAAACAATATTTAATAGAAAAAGTCTTAGAAATGCTTCCTCGAGTTGATTCTCCAATTGCATTTGATAAATTACATTAAACTTCTTGAACATTTAGCTCATCAACTAAATTATAAATGAACACATAGAAATCAAAACTTCAACTATTATCACACTTAAGATAAATAAAGTTAAAAGTTATAGAATTACCTTTGAAAACTTTGAGAGGGGTTTTCAAGTGATTCTAGATTAGCCTAATTTGACAGATGGAAAAAATTACGTATTGGAAGTATCAATTGAATAATTGAAATATATTGAGCTGGTAAGCAGATAATCGTCAAAAAATGTTTATTTGGGTGAGAAATACCTGATAATTAAATTAAACGAAGATGAGATTCATAGTGAGCTTGAGAGAACATTTAGGGCTTGAATATTTAAAATTTCAGAGAAAGAACAAGGTTATATCTTGTAGAAGAGAGAATACAAGATGTTTTTAGATTTGTGCTTAATCTTTGCTCCATTCTTATTCACAAACAAGGTTGATGAGAGAAATATAGATATTAAATAAGAACGAAAAAAATAATCGAGACAAAGATGTGATGAGAGAATTTGGAAGAAATAAAGAGATTTTGATGGATCGATTGAACTCACAAAACAATCCACGGTTGTTTTCTGCAGGAGCTCGTAGACTTCTCCAGTAGCTCTCCACTCGAATTGGAAGATAACAAAGGATTCAAAGCTGATGCATCGTTAATCGATTTGACTTGAACAAATAGGCAAACAAAACCACCACGCTGTTAATCAATAGTTTGGCTAGATCTTCTTAGCAAATCAACTTTATTATCATCAATACCAATCTTATTCTGATCAAATTCTGAAGGTGGAGTAAAAAAAAACATCATGATGAGAATTTCTATCACTAAAGAAAAAATAAATAGTTCAAAATCGGCGGAGAAGTTAGCTCAAGGATAGGTGAATTTTTTGTTGTCTGAATAATGATTATCATCCATGATTGATCGGAGAAAGGAATTGAGAAATAATTGGAAAGAAATAATTGAGAGAAACAGCTAGGGGGAAGGGGAATTGGAAATTGAAATTGAAAGGAGGCATAGAACTTTAAGTTCGTGAGAGAGAAATAAACCTTTTAAGTTCGTGAGAGACAGGGCGCGAGTTAGAAAATTTGGGAAAATCTTATTTGCCGCTCTTTTTTTTTTAATAATTTATAACCTTTTGTAAATATGCTATAAATAAACGCTATGGTATCTTTAATTTCTTGTAGTGATAAATGTACATTTGGAGTCCCGGCAGGCAAGTTCTTGGGTCACCTGGTGACCAGTCGCGGGATTGAGGAGAACCCGGACCAGATTCAAGCGATAATAGACATGCAAGCTCCGGCGAATCTGAAAGGTGTACAAAAATTAACTGGATGTTTGGCGACATTGAACAGGTTCATATCCCGGTCATCAGATAAATGCCTACCCTTCTTCAAGGCACTGAAAAAGAGCAAGGAGTTTGGCTGGGGAGTTGAGTGCCAGAAAGCATTCGATGAGCTCAAGGTCTACTTGTAGTCGCCCCCGCTATTGGCCAAGCTTCATATAACGAAAAGCTATTCCTATACTTAGCGGTATCTGATGCGGCAGTCAGCTTGATGCTGGTGCACAAAGACGGTCAGACACAACACCCAATTTACTACGTGAGTAAAGTGATGGTCGACGCCGAAACACGATACTCGAAGATGGAGAAGCTAGCGCTAGCCTTGATAGTCGCGTCGCGCAAACTGAAGCACTATTTTCAAGGTCATCAGATAGTGGTGAGAACCACCTTCCCACTGAAAGCCATTCTTCACAAACCGGATGTTTTAGGACGCCTGACAAAGTGGGCGATAGAACTGGGCGAATATGACATCCCTTACGAGCCAAGAACAGCCATCAAAGGACAGGTTCTCACAGATTTCGTTGCAGAGATGACTCCAGCAAGCCTGAATGAGACCGAGATAAACTCGCCGCTGCCAGCAGACCTCGGGATGGAAACCTGGACCCTAAGCATTGATGGATCCTCGAATTCAAGAGGATCCTCCGTAGGGCTAATCCTGTCGACCCCCGAGGGATACCTCCTGGAACAGTCGATCCGATTCAGATTTGCAGCTTCAAATAATGAAGCTGGATATGAAGCGTTGATAGCTGGGCTACAGAGAGCAAAGGAACTGGGAGTCGAAAACCTGAACATAAGAAGCGACTCTCAACTCGTGGTGAACCAGGTAAAGGGGCTATTTGAGGCAAAAGACCCCAGGATGGCGAAATATCTGGAGAAAGTTCTGTCCATCCTATCTCAGTTCGCCGAATACAGCATCAGCCAGGTGCCGAGGACTGAGAACGGACATGCCAACGCTCTGGCAAGCCTTGGATCCGTAGTCAGCACCGAAACAAAAAGAGTGATCCATATTGATTATCTGTCCGAACCAAGTATAACCCTCGTGATAAGGATCATGGAAGCACTCCAAGTCCAATACATGTTCCAACCGGCCCAATCACAAGATCCAAAGCTAAGAAGATCCAACAAGCTTTTATTACTCATGTGCAAGAATGGATAGGCTCAGATCAAGCTTTATTTCCAAGTGAGCAGCCCAATTCGGATGAAGACTTGACTTATGACACTTTGAAGATCAATGTATGCAACTTGCAAATGCATAAGGAAAATATCTACAAAGATAACCTTGTGCAAGTGTCAACTATGCCATGAATGGAAGAATGCAACAACTAAGCAAATCAGATTCACTTTTATTGCATTTTAGTCAAACTTTCCTTATATGTAACCGTGGGCATTATAAAGAGCTCTAGTTTCCTTTTCTGTTTTTGCCAATTGTAACCGAATGCTTTAATGTTGGTTTCCTTTTATGTTTTTGCTTTTCTTTTGCTGATTGAAGGCTTATAAAGACATGGGAACACTTTGTAACAAATCAGATTATGTTTGAAAGAAAATCAAGTCACTCATTGAGAGTTTCTTTTGAAAACCACATTGAGTTTTCAACTTCTTGCAATTCTTGTGTTTAGGGTTGCTGCCGAGTCATTCAACTAGGAATTGATCAACTTAGTTGTGGAGTGATTCAATCTAGAACAAGGAATCTCATTCTTGTCTCTAGGTCATTGATCTAAGAGGTAATCTCATCTAGCCTTAAATCTCTTGGTTGAAACCGATTAGTTAGGGAGGGTTTGAGTTCTTGCTTCAAAGGTTCATGCTAAGCATAATAGCATAGGTTCTTTGGACTTGCAATTTGGGTTTGCCTTATCAGTTGGTATCAGAGCTTTGGTCGAAACCTTGGCCAAACTCTATATTTGATTCTATCATTTACTTTCCTTGTAATTTGCTTGTTTGTTTCAAATCTGCCCTATCTTTTCATTTTCTGTCCAAACCATAATTTTTCTTTGGTTTTTGTTTTGTTCTTGTTTCCATCTTGTAGATCACTTTCTGATCTTGGAAATCAAAAAAAAAAGTGCGAAAGGGAGCTTTGCATACGAGAGCACTATATTGTTCATCTTGTGTTCTTCATGGTTTGCTTTGAAAATTCTGAGTTTGATCCATAGAAAACGAAAAAGTCTGAGTTTTAAATGTTATTTTATCAATTTAGATCCACAATTTAAGTATCAATTCAATTCAGATCTGTTGACATTCAAATCCTGCTCATACTTTCCATATTTGAATCTGCCGCATTTAATGCTCTGTCTTGCTGTCTAAAACGCATGAAATATTTCGAATTAGCTTTCACAATCTGAATAGGAAAGTTAATTTAATCAGTTATCTTCCATTGTCAAGAAGGAAATTTAAGCAAATTCTATCTGTAAACGACTCAAATTGTGGAAATCAAAACAGTGCGCAGACAACTCCTTAAAATCCGGATCTTGTCTATTCTTTGATTGGCATCTTTAATTCTCATCATTATTTCGGATTTTTGCCAATTGTACACTCTTAATAACTGATTGATTGAGCTATATATGAGTTGTCATCTTAAAATTCATTTCCAATAATTCCGAATTTGACTTACCATCTTTGGTTTTTTTCCTAGTTTTTCCTTGTCTTAAATTCTGTTTTTCCTACCATTTTGTTTTCTTTTCTGATTTCTTATTCTATTATTGTTTATTTTCATAATTAGTTGTATTTTTCTAATTGAATTACTTTTGTAGCTTTCTAAACACAATTTTTGCTTGAAAAGTGAGTTTATATCCGAGAGCACCTACTTTCAAATTGGCCTACCTTGAGTGTTAAACACGTGTGTTTCCTTAAGTGACATATAGTGAGGGAGTGTTGTAAGGTCCTTAATACTTGTTACTTTGTGAGGAACATCATGTCACAAGAGGGAGATGATGATGTGGGTAGTAGTGAAGCTAGGTTGAGGGAAGCTCAAACGAGCACATCTACACGCTTAACTCAAGTTGAAAATGCCAAAATTGAGCGTTTGGGTAGATTAAAAGTTGCTGGAAATCAGAAGATAGATATGAGTGAAAATGAATTAGAAAGTGATGATGAAGAAGTAGTAGCCATGGATTGGGAAGAAAGTGAAATTGAGGAAGAGTTTCTTGAGGAAGCCGAAGAGAATGATAATATGGAGGAATATATTGAGGATCCCGAGGCTAGAGATGGTAGTTGGGAGGAAGGAAATAAACTAGCACTTTTGTCTATGAGGGCTTTAAATTCTCAATTGAAGGAAGGTTGTGAAGATGACCAAAGAGACAACTTGTTCCATACAAGATGTTTGGTGAATGAGACTCCATGTAGTGTTGTGATCAATGGTGGATGTTGTACAAATGTTGTGAGCTCATTTCTGATCAATAGACTTCAAATACCAACTCAAGAACATCTGACACCATACAAGCTTCAATGGCTCACCAATTGTGGAGAAAAGAAGGTAGTTTCTCAAGCTTTAATTTCTTTTACTCTTGGTAAGTATAAGGATGAGATTTTATGTGATGTTGTACCTATGCATGCGGGAGATATACTACTTGACCGGCCTTGGAAATTTGATAGGAGGGTTATGTATGATGGTTTCCTAAATAGGTATAGTTTCATAAAGGATGGTCGAAAGACAACTCTTTTACCTTTATCTTGAAAAGATGTATATTTTGATCAATGTATACTTGAGAAAAGAAGAAAAGAATTTGAATTAAAAGAAAAAGAGTTGAGTGAAAAAGAATTGAGTGAAGAAATGAGTGAGAGAGGAAAGAGAGCTTTGAGTTGTAAAAAGGTGATATGAATTATGTAGCCATGCATTTAAGGAATTCAAGCTTAAAGAGTACATGCATGATGACAACTCAAGTGCATTAAATGCACTCAAGGCGATTATGACAACTCAAGCTTGAAGTGTAGTAGCATTGATGACAACTCTAGATGCATTTTGACAACCCAAGCTTCATTCAAGGCAACTTAAAGCTTCATTCAAGAGGGGGTAACTTCAAACACTCAATACAAGCATTAATGGCATTTAAAAGCTACTTTTAATTATCATGTATCAGTTTCAATTGTTTTAGATGCATTGTAAGTTACAAAGTAATGGTGGCAGATTGTAACCATGTTTTAGCTTTAATTTCGGGGTTACAAGCTAGGGACATCATGGGGCGTTATGGGAGCATTATGAACGAATTTACATGCCTTTATGCCTATAAATAGGCTTTGTTTTAGCTATTGTAAATGAGATTTGAATGATGAATGAAATGTAGCATTTTATGCACATTGAGAGCCTTGAGCCTCAACCCTTTGTAATCTTGCTTTAGATTACATGTTTAGAAACATTCAAGAGGGGAGGATCAACCAACTTGTGGAGGTTTAGTCATGAGATGATGGAACGTAATTGTTTGGGTCCATTTCATGATTTTTAGATCACACAAGGCAATCTGTTTTCTAGCCTTTCCTTGGGGTTGTTTCAAAGGCATATGTGGGTTCTTTGGTTGTGATCTTTTGGGTCCTTAGTTAAGTTTAAGGGTTCTTAAAGCATTTCGAAAGGGTTTTCATATCATTTGGTATCAGAGCATAGGTTGCATCTTGTGGCCTACTCTAGAATTGATTCTATCTTACTTTTATGCATTTGTTTTTCAATTCTACACATTCTGTCCATCCCATTCATTTCTGCCATTTCATCCTTTTTGATTCACCTTTTGAATCTGATTTCATCTCCATCTTAAAGATCACGTTTAGATCTTGAAAAAAAAAAAAAGAAGAAGAAGAAGAAGAGGCATTCTATCCAAGAGCACAAACTGTTCATCTTGTGTTCATCTTGCCCGTTCTTGAAATTTTTGAGTTGATCCATATAAATTCGTGTAGATCTGATATAATTGTGTTTATATATCAGTTACCATTCAAAATATCAGTTTCACATTCATTTTCATGTATTTAAAGCATCAAAAACGGCTATAGTTCAAAATTTCCAAAACTGTCCCGTTTTGTAACTGCCGCATTTAATGCTACTGTTTTCCATTCAAACTCTGATCTAACGTCCGAATTTGTCTTTGTTGTTTGAAGAGAAAAGTTTTATCTTTCCGTTAGCTTTCAAAGTTCAGAAGGGCACGTTATCAAAATCATAACGAAAACAGTTCAAATCTGAATATCATTTCTGTGCGCAGGTTTATCCCATTTTCTGGGAACTTCAATTCTGTGAGTTAGTGTTTTCAATTCTGAAAGAATTTTTGAATTTGGCCTTTTGTATGCTCTTTATTATCATCTTAATAAGCTTCATGTAGACTGCCAATTGAAAATTCATTCTCGAACTCCACGAATTTTGAAATTTGTAATTGCCATTTTTCTTGACTTCTTAGCTTTAAAAATCTGTTTTAGTTTCTCCAATCTGTTTTTACCAATCCAATCTGTTTTTATTGTTTTATTTTTGTTTCTTTTCATTATTTTAGATTGTTTAAATACTGATTGCTTGATTTTTAGTACTTTAAACACAAGTTGCTTCATTTTGACCATAGCTTATCCCAGAAATGATACGAAAACCCTTTCGAAATGCTTTAAGAACCCTTAAACTTAACTAAGGACCCAAAAAGATCACAACCAAAGAACCCACATATGCCATTTGAAACAACCCCAAGGAAAGGCTAGAAAACAGATTGCCTTGTGTGATCTAAAAATCATGAAATGGACCCAAACAATTACGTTCCATCATCTCATGACTCGAAACACTCCACAAGTTGGTTGATCACTCCCCTCTTGAATGTTTCTAAACATGTAATCTAAAGCAAGATTACAAAGGGTTGAGGCTCAAGGCTCTCAATGTGCATAAAAATGCTACATTTCATTCATCATTCAAATCTCATTTACAATAGCTAAAACAAAGCCTATTTATAGGCATAAAAGGCATGTAAAATTCGTTCATAATGCTCCCATAACAGCCCCATGATGTCCCTAGCTTGTAACCCCCGAAATTAAAGCTAAAACATGAGTTACAATCTGCCACCATTACTTTGTAACTTACAATGCATCTAAAACAATTGAAACTGATACATGATAATTAAAAGTAGCTTTTAAATGCCATTAATGCTTGTATTGAAGTGTATTGAAGTTATCTTGAATGAAGCTTTAAGTTGCCTTGAATGAAGCTTGGGTTGTCATAAATGCATCTAGAGTTGTCATCAATGCTACTACACTTCAAGCTTGAGTTGTCATAAATACGTCTTGAGTGCATTTAATGCAACTTGAGTTGTCATCAATGCATGTACTCTTTAAGCTTGAATTCCTTAAATGCATGGCTACATAATTCATATCAAAAGGAAAGTGAGAAGAAAGAAGAATGTGTGACAAGAGAGTTTCGAGAAAAAGAAGTGAAAGAGATAAAAGAGAAGAGTGAAAAAGATAACTGTGAATACTTAGAGGAAATAGAGAGAAAAGACAAATTAGTTAGCTTTCATGTAAGAATGAGTGAGGTGAAGAAAGTTTTTCTTATTCAAAAACCTAATTTTGTGCTTATGTGCAAAGTAGACTTTTTGGCAACTAACCTTAACCATTATTTGCCTAGTGTGTTTGAATATCTTTTTCAGCTTTGGAATCATTACTTATGGCCAAATAAGAGCTTGAGGTGTTCGAAAGGACAATACATCCATGCAAGAAAGTATATCGAATCTAAAGAGAATTTTGTAAGTAATATACTTTCTACTTTTGAGCATGTGAAAGTTCTTGTTAATGAGCATCTTGAAATTACAATTTTTGAGTATGTTGAAAAGTTGAACTCATTAAGGAATGCATATTCTTCTTATGTAGTTGATTTTGCTTTGAGAAGTTACAATGTATACCAATCTGTTTTGCTAGAATGGGAAACTCAAAAGTTGATAAATGTGATCTTAGGAGGCAAGTTTAGGGAAACTAACTCTAAAGTGGAAACTTGGGAGAATTATTGGCCTTTTGTGGAGAATACATGTAATAAGAGAATACATCATAAAAATGTTTGTTTTTCAAATAAACTTATTTATGGTCTTTATGCTATTACTCCCTTTGAGTTGCTGCCTTTGAGATCTAACGTCTTTATGAGTGATTCAGCCCATTTTAAATATATTTTCAATAAGTTAATGCATGTGGACTTGAAGAAAAAGATTTCGATGGAAGTTTTAACAGTTACTTCAAAAATGATCAAGAGAAGGAAACCCCTTAAGTTTCATCAAAGAGCATGGATTTGGATGCATTTCCGGAAGAAAAGATTACAAAAAAGGACTAAGTTGCATCCAAGGGGTGTTGGACCATATCAAATCCTTGGAAAAATCTATGCAAAACTCCACACCATTGTGTTAAAAGGTAAGTGTTTTTGGAATTCTATTTTTAATGTTGCTGATTTGAGACCTTTTGATGTAGGGGATGATGACCTTGATTCGAGGACGAATCTTCTTGAAGAGGGGGAAGATGATAAGGATCATGGAAGCACTCCAAGTCCAATACATGTTCCAACCGCCCAATCACTAGATCCAAAGCTAAGAAGATCCAACAAGCTTTTATTACTCATGTGCAAGAATGGATAGGCTCGGATCAAGCTTTATTTCCAAGTGAGCAGCCCAATTCGGATGAAGACTTGACTTATGACACTTTGAAGATCAATGTATGCAACTTGCAAATGCATAAGGAAAATATCTACAAAGATAACCTTGTGCAAGTGTCAACTATGCCATGAATGGAAGAATGCAACAACTAAGCAAATCAGATTCACTTTTATTGCATTTTAGTCAAACTTTCCTTATTTGTAACCGTGGGCATTATTAAGAGCTCTAGTTTCCTTTTCTGTTTTTGCCAATTGTAACCGAATGCTTTAATGTTTGTTTCCTTTTATGTTTTTGCTCTTCTTTTGCTGATTGAAGGCTTATAAAGCCATGGGAACACTTTGTAACAAATCAGATTATGTTTGAAAGAAAATCAAGTCACTCATTAAGAGTTTCTTTTGAAAACCACATTGAGTTTTCAACTTCTTGCAATTCTTGTGTTTAGGGTTGCTGCCGAGTCATTCAACTAGGAATTGATCAACTTAGTTGTGGAGTGATTCAATCTAGAACAAGGAATCTCATTCTTGTCTCTAGGTCATTGATCTAAGAGGTAATCTCATCTAGCCTTAAATCTCTTGGTTGAAACCGATTAGTTAGGGAGGGTTTGAGTTCTTGCTTCAAAGGTTCATGCTAAGCATAATAGCATAGGGTCTTTGGACTTGCAATTTGGGTTTGCCTTATCACCTCGATTCGAACATGGGGAGTGGTGACGACGAAGGGATCGGACAAGTAATGCCAGTAGAGCAAAGTCTAGAGTCTGAGCCGGACTGGAGGAACCAAATCCTCGAATATTTACGGTCTGGACTTCTACAAGAAGAGAAGTTAGAAGCGCGAAAGATCCAATCCAAAGCTGCCAGGTACTCGATCATCCAGGGAGAGCTATATAGAAGGTCCTTCAGCGGACCCTACCTGAAATGTCTGGGAGCGTCATAAAGTTCTTACGTGTTGAAAAAGTTGCACCTCGGACACTACGGAAACCACGCAGGACCAAGGTCTTTGAGTCACAGGGCGTTATTGAAAGGGTATTATTGGCCTACCATGGTCAAAGACGCCAAAGACTTCATCTCCCGATGCGACAAATATCAGAGGTTCTCAAAAACTATTCATGAGCCTCCCACGGCCTTGACGACAATCTCAGCACCTTGACCCTTCATGCAATGGGGTCTAAACCTAGTGGGAAAACTGCCATTAGCCTCGGGTCAAAAATGCTATTTAAATGTAGCAACAGACTACTTCTCTAAATAGATTGAGACCGAGCCGTTGGCAAAGATTACGAAACGGAAGATCGAAATGTTCCTCTAGAAGAACATTTTCACCCTCTTCGGAATCCCCAAGGTCATCATCACCGACAACGGAACTGAGTTCATAGGAAGATCCATCCGGAAGTATTCCGCGGACAGGAAAGTGGAACTTCGATATTCGACACCCGCTACCCATAGGTTAACGGACAGGCGAAGCGTCGAAAAAAACCATCATGGATTCTCTGAAAAAGAGATTGGAACGAACGAAGGGAAGATGGGTGGATGAACTGCCAGGAGTCCTTTGGGCGTATCGGACCACCCTAGAATCCCAACCGGCGAAACCCCATTCGCTATGGCTTTCGGGGCTGAGGCCGTCATCCCCACGGAAATGATCATCCCCACAACCCGGAGTTTGATTCCAGAAACAGAAAAGAATAACATGATGGCAAAAGCACTAGACATGGTCGAAGAAAAAAGGGAACAAACGCTAATCCGTATGGCAGGTTACAAGTAAAATTTGGCCAAGTACTTCAAAAATAAAGTAAGACAGTGCAACTTCAAAGTAAATGATTTTGTTCTGAGGAAAGTATTCCAGAACACGCAAGAGCCCGGAGCGAGAAAACTGGGACCAAACTGGGAAGGTCCGTATAAGGTGATCGAAGAAGTCAAGCTAGGAACTTATCGCCTCGAAAACCAGAGGGGAGAACCGATCCCGAGGGCTTAGAACACCACACATTTATGGATTTATCGTGTGTGAGGATGAGAGAGCCATGTAAGTACTTGGCCGAAGAGGCCCACTTTCAAATTAATATACAAGTATTACATGTTTTTTCTTCCACACAATCAGTCGATGCCTTTACAATGAAAAGCCCTAATCCGTTAGGCAAATCACTAAGTCCACCTCGGATTAAAAGTTCTAATTCACTAGGCAAGTTTCTAAGTCCTCCGCGGACTATAGAATCTAGCCCGTTGGAAAAATCGCCGATCATGGTCAAGCATTCGGAATTATGGAAAAGTAATTTTGCACAGAAAGTGAAACAAGAAAACGATTAGTGAATAAAGTCAACTTTTATTTCACAACAAACAAATAAGGCTCGGACCCACATGTCGGGAACTCAGCCGAAAGGAATTACAAGAATTCTACAAAAGCAAAATTGTGCAATTCTAGGTATCAGCATCGGAAACAGTGAAGATGTCCTCCTAGGAGAGGATGAGGGTATTGCTCGGAAAGCAAGTGGCCAGTGCCAATTCACCCGCCAGCTACTCCACCGACTCATCAAGTCCGAGGATCAACAGAATCCGACAGATGAAAGTTAGGGAGGTCCCCGACTCGCTGCACCCGGACCACTGATGGATTTTGGAAAGTAGTCCTACTTTCGCTTGAGATGGAAAGGGCGGGGATGGTGGTACTCTGAGGACAACCTTCAGGCCCGGAGAGACACAATTCCCACAGCTCTCTGACTCCGCAGGAGACTGCTTCTCTAATTAAGTCAGAGCAGGTTCAGGTGTGGGGAACCGGAGGACCACCTCTTTCATCTGACGTCGCTCGACGCTCGACGCTTGTCTCAGGTGAAGCGCATTTCTCGCTTCCTTAAACACCAAAAAAGATGTCACCTCCCATGCCGAAGTCCAGGACGATGTTATCAAGAGAACCGTTGAGGACCGACAAAGGAGTTGCCCCCTCCATCGCTGTCCCTAGTTCCCGAGTACAGCCGGAACAAACTCAGGAACAGCAGTGGAGGGTGGTCGAGCGACTGATTTGCCCAAACAACTTGAACCATAAGGTCTATCCTCACAGGCGTGGAGGATTACAACCACCAAGTTCAAGTCTGTTAAGGCCAATGAAACAGGCGTAGAAGATCACGACCAAACTTTCTTAACATAGGCCATGACCAAGGAGGGCCAAACGTGAAAGAGAAACAGGAAGAAATGGGAAGACCCCATGGTATGGAATTTTGAATTTGATAAGAAAATTTGAAAATCTAGAAATGAAAGAGAAGCCGTTTCAGAAAACAGGGTCCAAAGATGTGAATGGGAAACTCCCAGAGGCCTATTTAAAGGACCTAGGAACCATAGCGATTGTGACATCTGTCGAGCATCGAGCGCTGCTACGTAAATAGTCAGGCATGTGAAACGACGTGTGCATTAATGATATGAATCATGGAGGCACTCCAAAAGATCCTAAGCAAATAAGGTTCAACAATCATTTATTTCACATGTGCAAGGATTGCTAGGCTCGGTTCAAGCTATATTTCACAATGAGCAGCCCATTTTGGATGAAGACTTGACTTTTGACACTTTGAAGATCAATGTATGCACCTTGCAATTCGGGTTTGTCTTATCATTTGAAACTCTTGGGTTGATCCGATTAGTTTAGGAGATTTTGTGCCATTTTCATGCTTCAAAGGTTCTTGCAAACGATTGTAATGGGTTTTTGGACTTGAACGCAAGGTTGCCTTATCATTTGGTATCAGAGCATTGGTTACGTTTTGTGGCCGATCTCTAGAACAGGTTTTATCCAATCTATCCTTTTCTATTCTTGTTATTTTCAATTCTGTCCAATCTTTTCGTTTTTGTCCAAGCATGAAATCTTCTTTATCTCTTCGTTCTGATCCTGTTTTCATATTGAAGATCACTTTCTGATCTTGGAAATCAAAAAAAAAAAGTGAGAAAGAGAGCTTTGCATCCGTGAGCACTATATTGTTCATCTTGTGTTCTTCATTGCTTTGCTTTGAAAATTCTGAGTTTGATCCATAGAAAACGAAAAAGTCTGAGTTTTGAATGTTATTTTATCAATTTAGATCCACAATTTAAGCATCAATTCAATTCAGATCTGTTGACATTCAAATCCTGCTCATACTTTCCATATTTGAATCTGCCGCATTTAATGCTCTGTCTTGCTGTCTAAAACGCGTGAAATATTTGGAATTAGCTTTCACAATCTTAATAGGAAAGTTAATTTAATCAGTTATCTTTCATTGTCAAGAAGGACATTTAAGGCAATTCTATTAGTAAACGGCTCAAATATTGAAAATCAAAACAGTGCGCAGACAACTCCTTAAAATCTGGATCTTGTCTATTCTTTGATTGACATCTTTAATTCTCATCATTATTTTGGATTTTTGCCAATTGTACACTCTTAATAACTGATTGATTGAGCTATATATGAGTTTCCATCTTAAAATTCATTTCCAATAATTCCGAATTTGACTTACCATATTTGGCTTTTTCCTTGTCTTAAATTCTGTTTTTCCTACCTTTTTGCTTTCTTTTCTGATTTCTTATTCTATTATTGTTTCTTTTCATACTTAGTTTTATTTTACTAATTGAATTACTTTTGTAGCTTTCTAAACACAAATCTTGCTTGAAAAGTGAGTTCATATCCGAGAGCACCTACTTTCATTTTGGCCTACCTTGAGTGATTAAACACGAGAGTTCCTTGAGTGATATATTGTGAGAGAGTGTTGTGAGGTCCAGAAAACATGTCACAATGGGAAAATAATGTGGGTGAGATTAGTGAAGCTAGGTGGAGAGAGGAGCAAGCGGGAGCTTTTGCTAGACTTACTCAAACTTTAGAGGAGCTTAATGAGTGTATGGGTAGATTAGTGAAGGATAGTATTCAGCAAAATAGGGATAAATTTGAAGGAGAATTAGAAAGTGATGTTGAGGAAGAAGTAGTAACTGATTGGGAAGAGAGTGACTTTGAGGAAGAATATTTTGAGGAAACCGAAGAGGGTGATTCTATGGAGGAAAATATTGAGGAACCTGAGGCGAATGATGATAGTCGGGAGGAAGGAAATAGAGTAGCACTCTTGTGTAGGAGAGTTCTCAATTCTGAAATAAGGGAGAATTTTGAAGATGACCAAAGACACAACTTGTTCCATACTAGGTGTTTAGTGAATGAGACCCCATGTAGTGTTGTGATTGATGGTGGAAGTTGTAAAAATGTTGTGAGCTCAATTCTGGTCAAGAGACTCAATTTGCTTACTAAACCACATCCCAAACCTTATAAGTTACAATGGTTAAATGATAGAGGGGAGTTGAAGGTGCATAAGCAAGCTATCATTTCTTTTAGCCTTGGAAAGTATAAAGATGAGGTAGTTTGTGATGTAGTCCCAATGCATGCCGGGGATATACTTTTGGGAAGGCCTTGGCAGTTTGATAGGAGAGTGACCTATGATGGCTACCTAAATAGGTACACTTTTACCAAGGATGGGAGGAAGACTACTTTAGTACCTTTATCTTCAAAAGAGGTGTTCAATGATCAATGTAAGCTTGAGAAAAGGAGATTTGAGTTTGAGTTAAAAGAAAAAGAGTTGAAAGAAAAAGAATTACAAGAAAAACAATTGAGTGAAAAATTGAGTGAGAGAGAAAAGAAAGCTTTGAGTGGAAAAAGCAAGAATGAAAACAATGAGAGAAAAGAGAATGAAAAAGAAATGTGTGAACACTTAGAGGAAATAGAGAGAAAAGACAAATTAGTGAGCTTTCATGTAAGAATGAGTGAGGTGAGGAAAGTTTTTCTTAGTCAAAAGCCTAATTTTGTGCTTATGTGCAAAGTAGACTTTTTGGCAACTAACCTTAACCATTATTTGTCTAGTGTGTTTGAATATCTTTTTCAGGTTTGGAAGCGTTACTTATGGCCGAATAAGAGCTTGAGGTGTTCGGAAGGGCAATACATCCATGCAAGAAAGTATATCGAATCTAAAGAGAATTTTGTAAGTAATATACTTTCTACTTTTGGCATGTGAAAGTTCTTGTTAATGAGCATCTTGAAATTACAATTTTTGAGTATGTTAAAAAGTTGAACTCCTTAAAGAATGCATATTCTTCTTATGTAGTTGATTTTGCTTTGAGAAGTTACAATGTATTCAAATCTGTTTTGGATGAATGGGAAAATCAAGAGGTGCCAAATGAGATTTTAAGAGCAATGCTTAAAGAAACTAACTCTAGAGTAGAAACTTCGGAGAATTGTTTATATTTTGTGGAGAATGCATGTAATAGGACAATACATTATAAAAATGTTTGTTTTTCAAACAAACTTATTTATGGTCTTTATGCTATTACTCCCTTTGAGTTGTTGCCTTTGAGATCTAATGTTTTTGTGAGTGATTCAGCCCATTTTAAGTATGTTTTCATCAAATTAATGCAAACGGATGTAAAGAAAATGATTGAGGAGCAAGTTTTCACATTTACCTCAATAATGAACAAGAGAAGTAAACCGCTTATGTTTCATCCGAGAGCATGGATTTGGATGCATTTCCGAAAGAAACGACTTCAAAAAAGGACTAAATTGCATCCAAGGGGTGATGGACCATATCAAGTACTTGCAAGAATCTTTTCAAAATTCCACACCATTGTGTTACACGGTGAGTATTATGAGATTTCAGTATTTAATGTTATTAATTTGAGCCATTTTGATGTAGGAAATGTTGATCTTGATTCGAGGACGAATCTTTTTGAAGAAGGGGAAGATGATATGAATCATGGAGGCACTCCAAAAGATCCTAAGCAAATAAGGTTCAACAAGCATTTATTTCACATGTGCAAGGATTGCTAGGCTCGGTTCAAGCTATATTTCACAATGAGCAGCCCATTTTGGATGAAGACTTGACTTTTGACACTTTGAAGATCAATGTATGCAACTTGCAAATCCATAAGGAAAATATCTACAATGATAACATTGTGCAAGTGTCAACTATGCCTTGAATGGAAGAATGCAACAACTAAGCAAATCAGATTCACTTTTATTTGCATTTTAGTCAAACTTTCCTTATTTGTAACCGTGGGCATTAAGGGCTCTAGTTTCCTTTTCTGTTTTTGCCAATTGTAACTGAATGCTTTAATGTTTGTTTCCTTTTATGTTTTTGCTTTTCTTTTCCTGATTGAAGGCTTATAAAGCCATGGGAATACTTTGTAACAAATCAGATTATGTTTGAATGAAAATCAAGTCACTCATTGAGAGTTTCTTTTGAAAACCACATTGAGTTTTCAACTTCTTGCAATTCTTGTGTTTAGGGTTGCTGCCGAGTCATTCAACTAGGAATTGATCAACTTAGTTGTGGAGTGATTCAATCTAGAACAAGGAATCTCATTCTTGTCTCTAGGTCATTGATCTAAGAGGTAATCTCATCTAGCCTTAAATCTCTTGGTTGAAACCGATTAGTTAGGGAGGGTTTGAGTTCTTGCCTCAAAGGTTCATGCTAAGCATAATAGCCTAGGGTCTTTGGACTTGCAATTTGGGTTTGCCTTATCAATTAACCTGTAGTTAATGCGGTTAACCCCCCCTAATTAACCGCATTCAAGGCTATTTGATAGGAATGACAGGCGTTTGACACGACTAGTCACTACCTGACGTCACCGCCTCGAGATATGAAACGGCTCAGTGCATCGAGTGCTATCCGAATTAATGACAAGCCTCTTCGACTCCCAGACTAAGTATCTCCTTCTCGCTATAAAAGGATAAGGATCAAAGGAATATCCTACAGTCTACTCTATCAACCACCTAGCATCTGATTGAAGACATGGACGACTCCACAACAACCTCAAAGGTGACAAAGCGGGTCCTAAAGTGGGAAAATCGCAAATTGCGTGCGGAAATAACCAAGCTGGAGGCGGCTCTTCTAGAGAAGGAAGAGAGAGAAGGAGATTCGGAGGCCCTGAGACAAGAGGTCCAGAGCATCCAAGGGGCTCTCGAAACGGCGAACAGCCGGGTGGAGCAACTTGAACAAGAAAACCATTCTCTTCGAGAAAGCCTAGAACTCGCAGAGATGGTGGAAGGTTATAAACCAGATGAGCGTTACTACGCTCTCAAAGATCGCCTTCAATCAGCGAAGAACCTCACGGACTACTACGAGAGGGAAAACAAGTCCTTAAAGAAGGAACTGGCCTCCTTGAAGCGGTAGAGGAGATTGACTTTGACGGTCATCATCGACAGCGATGAAGACTAGAAGAATTGCCCAAGAGGTCGAGGACTTGTGAATAACTTTGTTTCTCTTTCCTTTTTCTTTTTATGTTTCTTTTGACTACTCAATGTATGAGCAAAGAAGAAGAAAACTAAAAAAGGAAATTATATAATTTTTCTTCACATAGTTTGCCTACACCCTTTATCCGAGCATTCAAAAGCCTTGGTCCGTCCAAGCATCTAAAGCCTTCTCCGGAAGCAAAAGCCTTGGTCCGTCCAAGCATCTAAAGCCTTCTTCGAAAGCAAAAGTCTTGGTCCGTCCAAGCATCTAAAGCCTTCTCCGGAAGCAAAAGCCTTGGTCCATCCAAGCACCTAAAGCCTTCTTCGGGAGCAAGAGCCTTGGTCCGTCAGAGCACCCCCTATTCCTAAGAATAGAAGACGTTGGAGTATTAAAACGTAAAAAACCTCGGTCCGTCCGAGTAATTAAAAGCCTTCTCCGGAAGCAAAAAACCTTGGTCCGTCTGAGTATTCAAAGCCTTCTCAGGAAGCGAAAACCTCGGTCCGTCCGAGTATTCAAAGCCTTACCAGGAAACGAAAACCTCGGTCTGTCCGAGTATTCAAAGCCTTCTCAGGAAGCGAAAAACCTGGGTACGTCTGAGTATTCAAAGCCTTCTCTGGAAGCGAAAAAACCTCGGTCCGTCCGAGTATTCAAAGCCTTCTCAGGAAGTGAAAAACCTTGGTTCGTCCGAGTATTCAAAGCCTTCTCAGGAAGCGAAAAAACCTCGGTCCGTCCGAGTATTCCAAGCCTTTCCCGAAAGCGAAATCCTCAGACGAACGAAGTCCATGAACATTTTGAAGAATGTTTGCAAGTCAAAACATTTTTGCAAAGCCAGCATGAAAACAAAACAAGAAGACATAAAGAAGGAGCATATATTTAAGTCTTCACAAAAAAAAAGATGTGTTCAAATACCAAAAAAGAAAACGAGAAGAAGTTCAAGGCAACAAGTAATATAAGGGCTCCACAATCCGGAGTTTACCCTAGAAAAGTCAATCAGAGACATAAATAGTCTCGGTTGGGGGAAGTTCAGTAGAGGCATCTTCAACAATCGGGCCATCACCCTTCATCAGCACGGATACCACCATCCTCGATCGTCGTGCCCTCATCCTCGGTAGGGTGAACGACGCCAACCCCGCCCCCTGCAAAAGCCTCGCTTTTGGAAGCCTTCAGATTGTTGGCTCGCTCAAATAACTCCCTTCGGCGGTCAACGGCGTCATCATAGGCGACCGAACTGATTGGCCCACCCTCCTCCTCGGATAGGTCCATCTGCAACTTGACCGAATCTCGTCTAACGGCAAGACCGATGAGAATGGATTCCACCGACGCTTCGGTCGCCATGGCCAGTTTTTGCTGGAGGTCGCCTATAGTGTTCCGAAGGGCCAAAAGTTCGGAGACTTCATCCCGCAGCGAGTCATTCTCCAACATGACAACATCCAATTCCTCTTTGGCCCTCTTAAGGGATTCAGCTTCTCGGTTAAAGGCGTCCACGACCTTAGACTCCTCCTTGTGAGCAGCGTCCAAGTCCTCCAACGCCCTATTCTGAGCAGTCACGACCTCTTCCCGGATCTTCTCAAGACGAGCATAGTCCTTCTTAACGCGCCCGAGTTCGGTCGACTGCTACAGTCCTTCGGCCTCGAGAGAGGAGATCTTCTTGTTAGCCTCTTTCAAATCCTCCTTCAGTCGGAGGCACTCAGCCAATGTGGAATTGAGAGAGCGAGACCGTCGTTCGTCAGCCGTCACCTCTGTGAAGTTCTGCTTGAGCTCCCGATGCTTCATAAGCAGACTCTCTAAGTTTAGAGTGATATGAATTATGTAGCCATGCATTTAAGGAATTCAAGCTTAAAGAGTACATGCATTGATGACAACTCAAGTTGCATTAAAGCACTCAAGACGATTTATTACAACTCAAGCTGAAGTGTAGATGCATTGATGACAACTCAAAGCTTCATTCAAGGGAACTCAAAACAATATCAAGACAAGCTTTTGAAGATTTAAAAGCTTAATTTAGAGTTCAAATACAGTTTCAATTGTAATAGTGTATTTTAAGTTACAAATTAAATGGTGGCAGATGTAACTTAAGTTTTGCTTTAAATTGTAGGTTACAGTAGGGACTTAATTGGGCTGTTATGGGAGCATTATGAACGAAATTGCATTGTATTTTAAGCCTATAAATAGGCCAGTATCAGCCAATGTAATGGAGACTTGTAAGATTTGAATGATGAATGAAAGTAGCATTTTATGCACATGGAGAGCCTTGAGCCTCAACCCTTTGTAATCTTGCTTTAGATTACATGTTTAGAAACATTCAAGAGGGGAGTGATCAACCAACTTGTGGGTGTTTGAGTCATGAGATGATGGAACGATTGTTTGGGTCCATTTCATGATTTTTAGATCACACAAGGCAACTGTTTTCTAGCCTTTCCTTGGGGTTGTTTCAAATGGCATATGTGGGTTCTTTGGTTGTGATCTTTTTGGGTCCTTAGTTAAGTTTAAGGGTTCTTAAAGCATTTCGAAAGGGTTTTCGTATCATAGAGTCATCTGGGCGGAGGCCTGGATACCCTGGAAGAACAAACATATATAAAGACGTCAAAGCAAGCAAGGATAAACCAAAGATATAAGAGCAAAGAAGAAGAAAACTAACCAACCAATTGTGATGGCACATACGGCGGAAGGTTTCGTCCTCGCAATTGTAATCGGAGAGGGGCTCCAACTGCACCACACCCAGATCTTGAGCAAATCCGACCGAATCCATGGCCTGTCAGAGGTAGTAGGTCTTGTCGAGAGACCTCTTGTCGAAATCCGCACTATGGGGAGTAACAAACGGAGCATAGGAGGTCCACCGCTCGCGGCACCCGACCCACTCGTCACGACACAACTGGACCAGGCAGGCGTGGGGTTTCGGTATCTAGAGTTCCTTAGGTTGACCGATCATTCTCCTATTCAGATTTCGAGTCAGATAAAACATGGGTATAATCAGGGGAAGGTGAATCCACCTCGGAAGGATACGACTGATATGGAATTCGAGGATGCTTCAAAATTAGCGCATCTGCACCCCTTATCGCACGTTCAAGCGCTTCAAGGACTCCACCACCCTTCCATTGCTTGGAAACAGGAGAGTCTGCAGAAAGTTCCGCAGGAGAATCCGGGAGAAGGTTTGCAGGAGGATCCGAACTGGTAGCTACTGCACCTTCCACGAAGTGTCCGGAGCACTGATCACCACGGACTTTGACCGGTTTACAGGACGAGCACGCTTGGGAGCAGCCACTTCTTTTCCTTTCTAGGTAGAGGGAGGTGCCTCTTCAGGTTTCTTCTTCTTCTTCCCCATATCCTGAAAAAGAGCAAAGAAAGCCCCAGGATCATTTGAGTCCAGGACCAGGGTGTGAGTAACGCCAGACATCTTGTTAGAGAGACCTGGAAAACAAAGAATGAAGGTCAGTTCCGAATCACATCGCAAGCAAAACCATTCAGAACAGAATACTCACGGGGAATAATTGGAACGAAGTTCGGAGGAGGAGTCCAGAGACGCGAAAGAACCAACCAAGGATAGGGTGAACTGTTCCCAGTTGAAAGGCCCCAACTCCTTGAGAATCCTCCAGCACTTCAGAGACTCCAAGGAAGTACTCTTCGGGAGAGGGTTCTTCACTGAGATAAAAAAAAGAAAACAAAACGATCAGTTAAAGTCATAGCCGACCAGGCCATTAAATAACTCGGAACCCATTCCTCACCCTCATCCTCCCAAGAGGTAGGGAGAGTCCGGGTTCCAGATGAGACAGGGCCTCGGATGAAGAATCAGAATTCTTTCCACTTCTTGTCGCACGAGTTTTCATCTACCAAAGAAGGCATCGCGTGACTTTGAAGGTGAGAACGCATTCTGTCCTGAACGTTTATACAAAGGGCCCAGAAGTGGGAAACCATACCCAAAGTGGGTCGGAAGCCTAAACCCGCACACAATACCTCTAGAGTGAGCAGAGGCCTCAGAGTGTTCGGCATAAGCTGGCCTAAAGCAATGACGCAACTTAGAAGGAATTCACTTAAAAAAGGAGAGGGGAAGTCGAACCCCCCATCGAAGGAACTTTGGATGGAGAGAAGTCCAACCATCCCCCGGGGAAAGGTAAACTCGCTCCGACGGTGTGGGGAGTCTCATCTCGAATTCTTCGGAGATGCCATAATCCTCCCTCAGTCTATCTAGATCACCTTGTTTCATCTCCGACACGTAATGGAGAGGGCCTACATCCTCTCGGATACCCTTCGACTGAGTTTCTTTTCTCCTTTTCTTTTTCTTCATCTTCGGATTGGCAGTAGGAGACCCTGGAGGACTAGAGCCAACAGCCTCACCTTCCAAGGAGGCCCCTTCTCCCCCCAACAATGTAGGAACGGATGACACAACCTGAGATGTGGCTTCACTGCCCTTAGAGTGACTTTTCTTTTTCCTTTTTCCCTTTTGAGCCGCCTCCACGACAGGAACAGGAGGAAGAGGATGGGAAAGGTCAGGAAATGTGGCTGAGCCCGTCGGGGCAGAACCTACTCCTTCCAAAGGGCGAGAAGTAGGAGAAAGGACGGGGTCTATATATAGACTAGCCTGAATCTCAAAAACGGACCCAAGCTCACTCACATAAGGGAGAGGATCTTCACCACTCGCTAAGCGAGAGTCGATGGCTGGCTCGTTCCCCTCAGGCTTACCCCGAAGTGTAGGGACAGTGTTGGCAGCATCAATACGTACAGAAGAAGGAGAAGAACCAGAGTCACTCCTCTAAAAAACCAAACCATCATAGTCGTCGTCCCCTAAGGCGATCCTAGGAGTCCTATGACTTCTAACTACAGAGTTTCCCTCAAAATTATCCATTAAAGAAAGAACGGGAAACAAAAGACAGAGAGGAAAAGACTAACATTCGAAGAAGAACAGGAAAAGCTTCGAGGGAACAGAGTGAAGAAGGCGAAGAATCGTTCGAAAGCGGACGATTTACAGACGACTTTGAGAATTCGAAAAGCAAACGAGCCTTGAAGTCTGAGGAAAAACTCTATTTAAAAAGGGGTACACGCGTCCAACCATCGCGACACGTGGGGAGGGTCGCGACGATCCGGATCCCCCAAAGCCCTTTGGAATTTGCGCCCATCCGAAGGTCCAACAGATCAATTTCGTAAGGAGCTACGTCTCTTGAAACGAACACATCCACGAAAGAGCGTGACGACTCCCGAGTGGAGGCAAATAGAGCTTGAGTCATAACAAGGCCGAAGCGGTCTATTTTCCGAGGAGTCGTAATCCTCAATCGCCTCAAGGTAACAAGAGGATCAGGACGAGCATCATGCCTCCGATTCGAATATTTACTATTCCCTGCACCGGACTTTCCGACCCAGGAAATAGGGGAAAACTGTAAAGGGTAAAAATAGCCCTCTTATAGGCCACGCTCACACCAGGCTGATTCACGTGGGGACGGGCCCATCCGAATCACCACCTGAAGGAGCCTATCCTTATTGGGCCGAGTGAAAGCCCATTTAGCCTAGCCTCATGCTAGCCCTACAGATGAGCCCACGATCACAAGGTACTATCAAAGGCGGCCTGACCTATCAAATTAGGTATGTGAAAACCAAAACCATCAATCATATACGTTTGACCTAATCCTTCCTTGCGGCGCAAGGCTTATCTCACCTACCACCACATAACTTGATCGTCGGAGGGTTCTCGGCTGGTACCACACCGGTGCCTTTCTGACCATCTTTCTCCTAAGTATTTCAGGTAGCTCTGCCGTCAAGGATCGACATGTGACACGACGTATTCAACCGTGTGGAAGAAGACTCCGACGAGGAATACCCCACACAAACGTCAAAGTTTTCCTCATGATTTGGTCCATCACAAATATCCAAAAGGAGGAATTTCTTCTTTGGTAATCCTCTTTGGACCAAAATGTCGAACAAATATCGAACCAATCCAAAAACTTGTTTGTAATTAAAAAGCATGTTTCAAAAACCAATCTTTTCAAAGTTTTCCTAATGATTTGGTCCATCCTATAATTCAAAATGGAGGATACTCTTCTTTGGGAATCCTCTTTGGACCAAAATGTCAAACGAGGATCGGAACCAATCTTTTCAAACTTGTCCTAATGATTTGGTCCATCCTAAAGTTCAAAATGGAGGAAACTATCTTTGGGAGTCCTCTTTGGACCAAAATGTCAAACGAGGATCAGAACCAATCTTGTCAAAGTTGTCCTCATGATTTGGTCTATCCTAAATGATATGAACTATATAACCCTTGCATTTGATGTGAAAAAGTTATTTTTGACAACCCAAGCTCCATTCAAGGAAACTCAAGCTTCATTCAAGGGAACTCAAAGCAACTTAAAGACAAGCATTAATGGACATTTAAAAGCTTCATTTAGACTTCAATTATCATTTACAAATGTGTTATAGGCTTGTAGGTTACAAAGTTAATTGTGGTTGATTGTAATTTGAAATTTCTTTTAAAAATTGTAAGTTACATTCTAGGGACTTAATGGGGCTGATATGGGATCATTATGAATGAAATTTATATGTATTTTATGCCTATAAATAGGCTTTGTTTTAGCCATTGTAATGAGATTTGAAAATGTAATGAAATGTTGCCTTTTGTGCACATGGAGAGCCTTGAGCCTCAACCCTTTGTAATCTTGCTTTAGATTACATGTTTAGAGTCATTCAAGTGGAAATGATCATCCTACTTGTGGAGTGTCTCGAATCTTGGGCTTGGAAACTTGTCCTAGATCAATGATCATCTTTCCTAAGCAATCTGTTTTTTAGCCATTCTTAGGGGGTGTTTCTGAATAGTTAGGGAGGGTTTGAGTTCTTGCTTCAAAGGTTCATGCTAAGCATAATAGCATCGGGTCTTTGGACTTGCATCTTGGGTTTGCCTTATCAGTTGGTATCAGAGCATTGGTCGAAACCTTGGCCAAACTCTAGATTTGATTCTATCCTTTACTTTCCTTGCAATTGTTCTTGTTTGTTTTCAAATCTGCCTATCTTTTCGTATTCTGTCCTAACCACCATTTTTTTTTTCTTTTCATTCTGATTTTGTTTCCATATTAAAGATCACGTTCTGATCTTTAAATCAAAAAAAAAAAAAAAAGAGGTGAGAAAGAGAGCTTTGCATCCGAGAGCACTATTTTGTTCATCTTGTGTTCTTCTTTGCTTTCTTGAGAAATTCTGAGTTTGATCCATTGAAAACGAAAAAGTTGATGTCTTGAATGTTATTTTGTCAATTTAGATCCACGAATTAAGCATCAATTAAATTCAGAACTAATCACATTCAAAATCCTGCTCTTTCTTTCCATATTTGAATCTGCCACATTAATGCTCTGAATAGCTGTCTAAAACGCGTGAAGAGATTCGAATTAGCTTTCAAAGTCTCAATAGAAAAGTTAATTCAATCAGTTATCTTTCATTGTTAAGAAGGACATTTCATCAAATTCAATCTGTAAATAACTCAAAATCTGAAAATCAGAAAACTGCGCAGACTGCTCCTTAAATTCCGGATCTTGTCCCTTGATTGATTGGCATCTTAATTTCTCTTCATTAATTCGTATTTTGCCAATTTTATATTCATAATAACTGATTTATTGAGCTATTTATGAGTTTTCATCTTGAAATTCATTCACATCAAATCGAAATTGACTTTCCATATATGGCATTTTCATAGTCTTTCCTTGCTTTAAAATCTGTTTTGCCTACCATTTCGATTTTCTTTTCTGTTTTTCTTATTCTATTATTGTTTCTTTTCACAATTAATTGTATTTTGCTAATTGAATTACTTTTGTAGCTTTCTAAACACAAAAATTGCCTCAAAAAGTGAGATCATATCCGAGAGCACCTACTTGTCAAATTGGCCTACCTTGAGTGTTAAACACGAGTGTTTCCTTGAGTGACATATAGTGAGGGAGTGTTGTAAGGTCCTTAATACTTGTTACTTTGTGAGGAACATCATGGCACAAGAGGGAGACAATAGGGGTGAGATTAGTGAAGCTAGGTGGAGAGAGGCACAAGCAGGGGCTTTTACTAGACTTACTCAAGTTATAGAGGAGCTTAGTGATCGCAGAGGGAGATTTGAAAATGTAATGAAATATTGCCTTTTGAGCAAATGGAGAGCCTTGAGCCTCCCCCCTTTGTAGTCTTGCCTTAGATTACATGTTTAGAGTCATTCAAGTTGAAATGATCATCCAACTTGTGGAGTGTCTCGAATCTTGGGCTTGGAAACTTGTCCTAGATCAATGATCATCTTTCCTAAGCAATCTGTTTTTAGCCATTCTTAGGGGGTGTTTCCGAATAGTTAGGGAGGGTTTGAGTTCTTGCTTCAAAGGTTCATGCTAAGTATAATAGCATAGGGTCTTTGAACTTGCAATTCGGGTTTGTCTTATCATTTGGAACTCTTGGGTTGATCCGATTAGTTAAGGAGCTTGGGTTGTCAAAAATAACTTGTTCACATCAAATGCAAGGGTTATATAGTTCATATCACTAAAGTTCCAAATGGAGGAAACGAGCTTTGGGGATTCTCTTTGGACCAGAATGTCAAACGAGGATCGAAACCAATATTTTCAAACTTGTCCTAATGATTTGGTCCATCTTTAAATTTCGACTACAAAGTTTCCTCATGATTTGGTCCATCCTAAAGATCCAAATGGAGGAAACTCTTCTTTGGGAATCCTCTTTGTACCAAAATGTCGAACAAAGATTGAACCAATCCAAAAACTTGTTTGTAATTGAAAAGCATGATTCAAAAACAAATCTTTTCAAAGTTGTCCTCATGATTTGGTCCATCCTAAAGTTCCAAATGGAAGAAACTCTTATTTGGGAATCCTCTTTGGACCAAAATGTCAAACGAGGATCAGAACCAATCTTTTCAAATTTATCCTCATGATTTGGTCCATCCTAAAGTTCCAAATGGAGGAAACGATCTTTGCGAATCCTCTTTAGACTAAAATGTCAAACGAGGATCGGAACTAATCTTTTCAAACTTGTCCTCATGATTTGGTCCATCCTAAACTTCCAAATGGAGGAAACTCTTTTTTGCAAATCCTCTTTGGACCAAAATGTCGAACGTCAAAGTTGTCCTCATGATTTGGTTCATTCTAAAGATCCAAATGGAGGAAACTCTTCTTTGGGAATCCTCTTTCGATAAAAATCTCAAACGAGGATCGGAACCAATCTGATCAAAGTTGTCCTCATGATTTGATCCTTCCTAAAGTTCCAAATGGAGTAAACTCTTCTTTAGGAATCCTCTTTTGACCAAAATGTCGAACGTCAAAGTTGTCCTCATGATTTGTTCCATTCTAAAGATCCAAATAGAGGAAACTCTTCTTTGGGAATCCTCTTTGGATCAAAATGTCAAACGAGGATCGGCATGAATCTTTTAAAACTTGTCCTAATGATTTAATCCATCCTAAAGTTCCAAATGGAGAAAACTCTTCTTTGGGAATCCTCTTTGGACCAAATTGTCAAACGAGGATCGGAACCAATCTGTTCAAACTTGTCCTAATGATTTGGTCCATCCTAAAGATCCAAATGGAGGAAACATTTCATTGGAAATCCTCTTTGGACTAAAATGACAATTGAGGATCGGAACCTTGCTTGTCAAAATTGTCCTAATGATTTGGCTCATCCTAAAGATTCAACCTTATGATTTGGTCCATTGTAATGTTCCAAATGGAGGAAACTTTTCTTTGGGAATCCTCTTTGTACCAAAATGTCAGACAAAGATCGTAACGAATCTTTTCATACTTGTCCTCATGATTTGGTCCATCCTAAAATTTCAAATGGAGGAAACTCTTTATTGGGAATCTTCTTTGGATTAAAATGTTGAACGTCAAAGTTGTCCTAATGATTTGGTCCATCCAAAAGATCCAAATGGATAAAATTCTTCTTTGGGAATCCTCTTTCTACCAAAATATCAAAAGGGGATTGGAACCAATCTTGTTAAACTTGTCATCATGATTTGGTTCATCCAAAAGATCCAAATGGAGGATACTCTTATTTGAGTCCTATTTGGACCAAAATCTCAAACGAGGACCGCAACCAATCTTTTCAAACTTGTCCTATTTATTTGATCCATCCTAAAGATCAAAATGGTGAAAACTCTTCTTTGGGAATCCTCTTTGGACCAAAATGTCAAACAAAGATCGGAACCAATCTTTTCAAACTTGTCCTCATGATTTGGTCCATCCTAAAGTTCCAAATTGTAACGTCCCGTTATTTTGTGATAAAAAAAAAAACTTTTATTTATTTTATTTTAATTTGAGTAATTAAAATTCATTTATTTATTATTAAATTAGAATTTAGTAATTTATTTCATTTTAATTCATTTTAATGGCTTTATTTATTTAAATACGTTTTAATGGTATTAATAATTACTAACGGGCCAATTAATAATTATTAATCACCATTGGGATAATTTGAGATGTTCGAGAATCGTTTTTAATCCAAAAGTCGTAAAAGGGCAAAATCGTAATTTCCCAATTTGCAAAATATCTAAAAACACTATTCATTTGTCTTTAAAAACTCACCATTGACTTCAAAATTTGACCAAACTCATCCAAATTTCCTCCTCCTTTGCCGTGGGTCTCAAAGAAGAAAAAGAAAATTTTTGATTTCGTTCATTTCTTGCCGGATCGATTCGATTCTCGTTCCAGTGGAAAGGTATCGATCCTACGATCATTTTCCACCTAGCCTTCGTACTTGCCGCTCGTATTATACGGAGTTCTCGGTAAGTTTTTCTTGAAACCCTAAGCTCCAAATAGTGTTTTAATGGAGTTTTACTTGATTTTCTTCGATTTCGTATTGTAGAACTCGGTGTTTGTAAACTCGGGAGTAGTTTTACGTGTTTTTGGAAACTATCCCATAACCCTAAAACCGAGTTTCAGTCGAAACCCTTCCCGTTTGAAAATTCCTCTTTGGGGTTTGAATTTGGGTTATAGATTCATGTATAATTGCATATTTGAATTCATTTCGGGAAAGGGATTAATGTTCAAAAACCCTAATTATCGATACCCATTGAAATCGGGATTATCGAATTTGCTTAAAACCAACTCAAAATGTATTTAAATTGCCAAAAAGCCGAAAAACCAAACCCGAGACCCTTTTTGTAGGGAGGGCTGAGAGCCTCTTTGATGGGGGTTTGGTGGATTTTCCGTCTTTTTGCTTGTTTCATCGTTGTTTAATCGTTGGTTGGTAATTTATTAATTTTCGGGATATTAATCCTTTTGTAGGTGTTTTTGAACCGTTTGTTTGATCGCTCTTCCGGTGCTTAGGAGCGAAGTCTTCACTTTTAATTAAGGTGAGAATGATTAGAATTTAAAGTAACTATAGAAAGCAAATAAGTACGATGATTTGTAGAATCGGAAACTAAGACTAGAAACCGAGTATAAGATTAGAGGCTTGAGAGTTAGTGCCCTTAGGATTAAGAGTTAATCCTTTAAGTGAGAATTTAGGATTTCTCGAGGGAGTATTCGAATCTTAGAAGATTCTAAGTTAGATTCGTTTCTAAGCTTAGGTTGGATCATTGGAGGTTAGAAGATCCAAGCTTGTTTTTAGAATGGTTAATAGATTAATCGTTTGTGTTATGATTCTACTTTTATTATTTGATGCCGGAGTTCGATCGACTTATCGTTCGTCCGAGATTACTATCTATTTTACTTATGTCCTTTACTTTTGCTCCTTTACTTTTGCTCCTTTACTTTATATATGTTTCGGTTGTTTTATCATTTACATTTACTTTATTTACTTTTGCAAGCATATGTAAACATATACATAACATCTCGCATCATCGAAAAGAAGTTGAATTGTAAGTTACGAACGCACATATTACTTCCTCATGTGGAGTTGAATTGTAAGTTGCGGACGTACATATTACTTCTCATGCATAGAAGTTGAATCGTAAGTTGTGAACGCACATATTACTTCCTCATGTGGAGTTGAATTGTAAGTTGCGGACGTACATATTACTTCTCATACATAGGGAGTTGAATCGTAAGTTGCGATGCGAAGTTGAATCGTAAGTTGCGGACGTACATATTACTTCCTCATGCATAAAAGAAATTGTGGAATCCTACGGGATGTCCTTATGCACTCGTGATTATGATTGATGATATAGAGAATCGAGATGTTATATGTTAAACAAAGTTTATTCACTTTAATTTCTTTGTCATAACAAGTTAATGGATGAGGATCGACTACAAGTGTAGTAATGTCATACTTGGAAGAATATGGATTTGAATTACCTAGAGTTTGGAGGACTTTAGGAGTGAGTTGTGTCAGTTAATTGGACACAAATAGAAATGCGAGTTTGAGGTCTATCTTTACTTTTTATGCTTATTATTCTCACTGGGCTTAAGTTGTTAGCTCATGATATTACAACCAATTTCAGGTAATGCCCTGGCTAGAGGCCGTGGAAGGGGAGATGGTGCTGCGTGATCGAGGGATGCTGATCTCGAGATGGACTAATGGAATTGTAAAGTTTATGTCTTATTTTGATGAACTTTAAGAACTTTAATGAATTGTATTTTGTATTTGGCTCCTAAGAGCCTAATGTTGATGTTTATATGATATACATATTTGAACTCCTGATTTGGACTTAAAGTCCATGTGATTTTATTAGATTTGAAAATTAGAATGTAAACAGGTTTTCGGCATGCCAATTTTCAAACAAAACCACGCCAATTTTTTTTAAAAATTAAAAGACTTCCGCTGTTTTCTCTGAATTTAATTTATTTAAAAGTGACGGGTCGTCACTCAAATGAAGGAAACTCTTCTTTGGGAATCCTCTTTGGACCAAAATATCAAATCAGGATCAGAACCAATCTTGTCATAGTTGTCCTCATGATTTGGTCCATCCTAAAGTTCCAAATGGAGGAAACTCTTCTTTGGAAATTGATATGAATCATCCCAGCCCCAAATGTCAAAGAATTGACGATATTAAAGTCCAAGGTTTCAATCAAGAAAAGATCAAGAATCCGAAGACTAAACGAGTGAAGATTGACTTTCTTGGGCATTTGCAAGGATATTGGGTTACATACTTGACTAATGAAGAAAATGAGTTTAAAACACTATTAAACTCATGGGATATTTGTTTCAAAGAGCTCCAAAGAAAATCGCGCATAAAAACATTCAAACGAGTGAAAATGACATCAAAAACGGCAACTGCACTTGTAGTTTTGTCTATTTTCATCTCGAATTTTATTATTTTATTTGAGTTTTATTACTTTAGTTTTATTTATTATTATTATTATTGATGTAATAAGGAAGATTTAACTTTGTTTCCTTAGTTTTGCAAACTTGGAGACCAAGTTTAGAAGATTAGGAAAACTTTCCTAATTTGAATTAGGAAAGTCTAGTTTTTACCTTTTTATTATTAGGTCTTTATTTCCCTTCATATTTTCGACCAAGCTAGGGTTTATTAGGCTATTTAAAGCCTCTTTTGTAAGATTGACAATTAGAATATCAATGAATGAAAATCCTTTTGTTTTGGTTTAAGCTTTTGCTTTGAAAAACCTCTTTGTAATGCATGTTCTTGAATTTCATGTTTAGAGTCATTCAAGTCCAAGTGATCATTGTTCTTGTGGAGTGCCTCAACCTTAATTAAAGAAACCTATTCTTAAATTAGGGGATTGATCGATGAGGTCATCATCTTCCCAACCTCGCCTAAAGGTTGATTCAAATTGTTAAGGGTTTTCAAGCTTTTCCGTTCAAGGGTCCATCATCCGGTTCTTGAATCCGTCAACGTTTGACGGTTCGTATCATTTGGTATCAGAGCTTGCTCTAGGAGAGAGTTATCAAAGGTAAATTCGTGTACTTCATCACCTACGTCTTCACTTTTTCTAATCCCCCATCAAAACCGCTTTCATTAAGGAAAAAAAATAAAAATATCCAGATTTTTGTTCCAACTTGTACGTCACCTACTGACCTCGTCCCTTCACCTTTTCCTATGAATTTTTTTTCCAATCTGTTTATTTTTCGACCCTCTACAAAACTACAGAAGATTACTAAATCCAAATTCAGAACTTAAATCACCTAAAAACTCGTTTCAAAGTTCGAATACCAAGCAGTTTTTTTTTCTTCATCTTTCAAAACCCTATTTTTTTTTTTGCAACAAAAAAATTCTTCCATTATGAAAATACATACTAGAGATATCAAGTGTACTAAATGTCGTGGAAGAGGGCATATATTCGGGAGGTGTGCCCTAACAAGATTGATTTGGCTCTAGAAGGAGATGAAACTAAAGAAGAAGAAAGAGAGAGATTGAAGAGGATGGAACAAGAACAACAAAAAAGAAGAGAGAAAAGGGAGGCGGTGAAGCGAGAGAGATTAGAGCGAGAAGAAAAGGATAAAATAAAGAAGCAAGAAGAGTTGAGAAAATTAGAGCAAGAAAAGCATGCTATAGTTAGAAGAATGGAGAGGAAAAGGAAATTATTGGCCACACCACCCCTCTTTGCACTCGAGTATCATATGGGAAGTTTCAACCTAAACCCTTTGCAAGATTTTGTTTATGATTTTTTACAGGAAATCAATGACAATAATGGTGCCACAAATGCTTTAACAATTGGCGAACTTTTCAAGGGAGACTCCAACATGATCAAACCTTTAGATTCGAGGACGAATCTTTTCGAAGTTGGAGAGAATGATATGAATCATCCCAGCCCCAAATGTCAAAGAATTGACGATATTGAAGTCCAAGGTTTCAATCAAGAAAAGATCAAGAATCCGAAGACTAAACGAGTGAAGATTGACTTTCTTGGGCATTTGCAAGGATATTGGGTTACATACTTGACTAATGAAGAAAATGAGTTTAAAACACTATTAAACTCATGGGATATTTGTTTCAAAGAGCTCCAAAGAAAATCGCGCATGAAAACATTCAAACGAGTGAAAATGACATCAAAAACGGCAACTGCACTTGTAGTTTTGTCTATTTTCATCCAATTTCGAATTTTAGTATTTTATTTGAGTTTTATTACTTTATTTTTATTTATTATTATTATTATTGATGTAATAAGGAAGATTTAACTTTGTTTCCTTAGTTTTGCAAACTTGGAGACCAAGTTTAGAAGATTAGGAAAACTTTCCTAATTTGAATTAGGAAAGTCTAGTTTTTACCTTTTTTGATATGAATCATGGAACGTCACAAATATCTCAAGGATCAATCTCAAGATCAAAATTCAAGACAAGCATAAAACATCCATTACAAGCCTACATGAGAAAAGTCAAGACAAGCTTTGAAGATCTGAGCATGGAGGCTATGGAAGAAGACTTGATGAACTTTAATCTATGGAAAATACATGTTGAAGAAGAGTATTGAAGACTTGTTCAATCAGAAATGAAGAGAAGAGCAAATTAGGAAAGTTGCATCACTTTTGCAAACTTTCCTTATTTTGACCACTTTCCATATTTGTTCCTGAACTTGCCATATATGATATGAATCAAGGAGCCTTAATGTTGATCATTGCCGGAATTGCATTCATTACTTTCCAAGTCTATGACAAGATCAAGCTACAAGCTAAGTTCAATAAATGCAACATCAAAGTTCAAGCTTACAAAGTCAAGTTCAAGACTAGTTCATTAAATGCAAGTCAAGTTCAAAGTCATGTTCATTTAATGCAACCGAAGCTCATTTAATGGAATTCAAGCTTTTTCAATGCAACTAAGCTTTCATCATAATTGCAAGATACTTACTTAAAGATAACTTTGGCGTATTAATTATTCTAGCATTTAGAGTGATGATAAGTTACAAAAGATGGTAGGTTACAACTTTTGGAAAGCCATGTAGGTTACACTTTTATTTTCACTATCAATTGTCATTATTTGTGTAAGTTACATGTCTAGGACTTTAATGGCTTGTATATTTCGTTTTTTGATGGTCTTTTAAAGGCTATATAATGCCTTTCTTTCCATTGTAATAATCAGATTATGATTGAATTAAAAATCCAAAGTCTCATTGAGAGCTTTTTCTTTGAATTGTTGTGAGTTGTTCAACTTTTCATCTTGTCATTCCTTGTGTTTAGGGTGGCTGTAGAATCGAGCCATTAGGATTGATCATTCTAATTTGGTGGATTGATTCGAATCTAAAACAAGAAATCCAATTCTTGTCTTTAGATCATTGATCATAAGGATAATCATTTTCTAGCCTTTTTCCTTGGGTTGTTTCAAATGGCATATGTGGGTTCTTTGGTTGTGATCTTTTTGGGTCCTTAGTTAAGTTTAAGGGTTCTTAAAGCATTTTGAAAGGGTTTTCGTATCAGTAGGTAACTTGAGCTTATCACCTCTTATGCTTCTATGCTCCATCCCTTCATGATAAACACCTCTATTTTCCCTCCGAGTATGTTCTCTCTCTCGACATCTATTACTCCTCCTTTGATCAATTTCATGATACATTGCTGCAAGTAAACAAGTTAGTAATAAAAATAGGACCTCTCAATCACTCCCTAAGTGTTTAAACTCGATGATGTTCGTTCTCTCGTGTTTGCACTCAAAAACAAATTTTAGGGCCTAAATGTAACCTTGAACTATTAGCACACTTTAGCAACTATCAAACAAATAAGATACTAATGATATTTGTAAAAATTATCAATAAATAAATAAGAAACAATCGGCTTGGGTGGCTAGAGAAATAAAAGGACAGATTTTTCAAATGGTGTATTTTTGTAAATAGGAAAGAATAACAAAGAAAACAAGCAAGAATAAACTTTCCTAAAAGAGAAAAATTTGAAATTGGACTTCCCTAAAGCACTTTGTATCAGAAAAGAATACTTTCCTAAAGAAAAAGATGCATATATTCAAATATGGGACAAAATTGATACTTTCCAAAAACAGTTTTGGCTATTTATGGTAAGTTCTAGCTTTTTAGGAAACAAACAACTTTGGCTCATTCAACTTGATAATTTCGGATTCAAGATGCATAAATGATGAGTTTAAGATGAACTCTTCAAGAACAATAAGAACACTAAACACTTTTTTTTTTTTTTGAAACTCAAACAATTCAAGAAAGAACAATTTTTTTTTTCGATTTTCTGGACAATCCGACAGTCTGCAAAGATCTATATGTTTCTCAATCTTCCATGTTTATTTTGACAAACTTGTCTGAATACAAAATAACCACGACAGAATGATAAAGATTTTTGTAGTTTATGACTTTCTGAGAATCGGACTGTAACTATATTAAAAAGAACAAAAACAGTAGGCTAAATAAGGAAATTCTGGAACTATAATTTTTTTTTTTTGGAATTTTCGATGAACGAAGAACAAGCCTAAAAAATTGAAATAACAAGAAAGCAAGTAAGATAGAAATCTTCCCTTGAGCCTAAGCTCTGATACCAAATGATATGAAACCCTAGGAAATTGAAATAGAAACCCTTTGAAAGCACAAAGAACCCCTAGATGCAAATCCTAAAACCCCAATGAACAATAAGGTAAAACCCTTGGAAACAAAGAAGAAGAAGATTATTCCAATGATCTAATACCTTGAAATAAGAGAACTTGTTCTTATTTCAAGATCGAAACAATCCACAAACACAATAGATCAAGTTATGCTTGAATGTTTCTAAAACATGCAACCTAGAACAAGGCTACAAAATGCAAGGTAAAATCAACCAAGCAATAAGCAAAACAAAGCTATTTTCTATCATATTAATTCTTGGTCTTTAGGGTTACAAATGAGGCCTCTAAATAGGCAAAGAAACCCTAAAAATAAGCTAGGAAATTCGGATTACAAGGAGCACAAAATCTACCCAAAACTTGCCTTATGTGAAATTGGCAGATTTTGTGGAAAATCTTTTCTAGAGAATAATATTTTTCCTAATCATTTCCAAACATATAAAATGAATATAAAAGACCTAAAACATGTCTAAATACATCATAAATTCGTTGGAACCATTTTGGGAACAAATATGGAAACTTTGGAAACAAATATGGAAAGTGGTCCAAATAAGGAAAGTTTGCAAAAGTGATGCAACTTTCCAAATTAGCTCTCATCTTCACTTCTGGTTGAACAAGTCTTCAATAACCTTCCTCCAAATGCATTTACCATGGATTAAAGTTGATCAAGTCCTCTTTGTATGCCACCATGCTCGGATCTTCAAAAGCTCGTCTTGACTTTGCTAATATAGGCTTGTAAATAGGTGTTCAATGCTTCTCTTGATATTTGATCTTGTGATTGGTCCTTGAGCTATTTGTGACGTTCCATGATTCATATCAGTTTCCCACTTGTCAAAGTTGTGCTCATGATTTGGTCCATCCTAAAGATACAAAACAAGGAACCTCTTCTTTGAGAATCCTCTTTGGACCAAAATAATGAAAGTGGATCCGAAGCACTCCAAAAACTTGTTTGTAATTGAAAAACTTGTTTCAAAGTACATGTTTCACTCTTCGGACCATATTGAAAACAAAGACCTAAGGTTTCCCACTTGTCAAAGTTTTCCTCATGATTTGGTCCATCCTAAAGATCCGAATGGAGGAACATCTTCTTCGGGAATTCTCTTTGGACGAAAATAACGAAAGAGGATCCGAACCACTCCAAAAACTTGTTTGTAATTGAAAAGATTGTTTCAAAGTACTTGTTTCACGCTTGGACCATATTGATACCAAAGACCTAGGGTTTCCCACTTGTCAAAGTTGTGCTCATGATTTGGTCCATCCTAAAGATCCAAAACAAGGAACCTCTTCTTTGGGAATCCTCTTTGGACCAAAATAATGAAAGAGGATCCGAACCACTCCAAAAACCTGTTTGTAATTGAAAAGCTTGTTTCAAAGTTCATGTTTCACTCTTCGGACCATATTGATACCAAAGACCTAAGGTTGCCCACTTGTCAAAGTTTTCCTCGTTACTTGGTCCATCCTAAAGATCCAAATGGAAGAACCTCTTCTTTGGAATCCTCTTTGGACCAAAATATCGAAAGAAGATCCGAACCACTCCAAAAACTTGTTTGTAATTGAAAGCTTGTTTCAAAGTACTTGTTTCACTCTTCGGACCATATTGATACCAAAGACCTAAGGTTGCCAACTTGTCAAAGTTTTTCTCGTTACTTGGTCCATCCTAAAGATCCAAATGGAGGAACCTCTTCTTTGGAATCCTTTTTGGACGAAAATATCGAAAGAGCATCCGAACCACTCGAAAAACTTGTTTGTAATTGAAAAGATTGTTTCAAAGTACTTGTTTCACGCTTCGGGCCATATTGATACCAAAGACCTAGGATTTCCCACTTGTCAAAGTTGTGCTCATGATTTGGTCCATCCTAAAGATCCAAAACAAGGAACCTCTTCTTTGGGAATCCTCTTTGAACCAAAATAATGAAAGAGGGTCCGAACCATTCCAAAAACTTGTTTGTAATTGAAAAGCTTGTTTCAAAGTACTTGTTTTACTCTTCGGACCATATTGATTCCAAAGACCTAAGGTTTCCCACTTGTCCAAGTTTTCCTCATGATTTGGTCCACCCTAAAGATCCGAATGGAGGAACATATTCTTTGGGTATCCTCTTTTTACAAAAATATCGAAAGAGGATCCGAACCACTCCGAAAACTTGTTTGTAATTAAAAAGATTGTCTTAAAGTACTTGTTTCACACTTCGGACCATATTGATACCAAAGACCTAAGGTTTCCCACTTGCCAAAGTTTTCCTGATGATTTGGTCCATCCTAAAGATCCGAATGGAGGGATATCTTCTTTGGGAATTCTCTTTGGACCAAAATATCAAAAGAGGATCCGAACCACTCCAAAAACTTGTGTGTAATTGAAAAGATTGTTTCAAGTACATGCTTCAGACCATATTGATACCAAAGACCTAAGGTTTCCCACTTGTCAAAGTTGTGCTCATAATTTGATCCATCCTAAAGATCCAAATGGAGGAACCTCTTCTTCGGGAATTCTCTTTGGACGAAAATAACGAAAGAGGATCCGAACCACTCCAAAAACTTGTTTGTAATTGAAAAGATTGTTTCAAAGTACTTGTTTCACGCTTCGGACCATATTGATACCAAAGACCTAGGGTTTCCCACTTGTCAAAGTGTTGCTCATGATTTGGTCCATCTTAAAGATCCAAAACAAGGAACCTCTTCTTTGGGAATCCTCTTTGGACCAAAATAATGAAAGAGGATCCGAACCACTCCAAAAACTTGTTTGTAATTGAAAAGCTTGTTTCAAAGTACTTGTTTCACTCTTCGGACTATATTGATACCAAAGACCTAAGGTTTCCCACTTGTCAAAGTTTTCCTCATGATTTGGTGCATCCTAAAGATCCAAATAGAGGAACATCTTTTTTGAAAATCCTCTCTGGACCAAAATATCGAAAGAGGTTCCGAAGCACTCCAAAAACATGTTTGTAATTTAAAAGCTTGTTTGAAGGTACTTGTTTCACTCTTCGGACCATAATGATATAAAAAACCTAAGGTTTCCCACTTGTCAAAGTTTTCCTCATGATTTGGTCCACCCTAAAGATCCGAATGGAGGAACATCTTCTTTGGGAATCCTCTTTTTACCAAAATAGCGAAAGAGGATCCGAACCACTCCAAAAACTTGTTTGTAATTGAAAAGATTGTTTCAAAGTACTTGTTTCACGCTTCGGACCATATTCATACCAAAGACCTAAGGTTTCCCACTTGTCAAAGTTGTGCTCATGATTTTGGTCCATCCTAAAGATCCAAATGGAGGAACCTCTTCTTTGGGAATCCTCTTTGGACCAAAATAATGAAAGAGGATCTGAAGCACTCCAAAAACTTGTTTGTAATTGAAGAGCTTGTTTCAAAGTACTTGTTTCACTCTTCGGACCATATTGATGCCAAAGACCTAAGGTTGCCCACTTGTCAAAGTTTTCCACGTTACTTGTTCCATCCTAAAGATCCAAATGGAGGAACCTCTTCTTTGGGAATCGTCTTTGGACCAAAATAACGAAGGAGGATTCGAACCACTCCAAAAACTTGTTTGTAATTGAAAAGCTTGTTTCTAAGTACTTGTTTCACTCTTCGGACCATATTGATACCAAAGACCTAAGGTTGCCCACATGTCAAAGTTTTTCTCGTTACTTTGTCCATCCTAAAGATGCAAATGGAGGAACCTATTTTTTGGGAATCCTCTTTGGACCAAAATAACGAAAGAGAATTCGAACCAATCCAAAAACTTGTTTGTAATTGCAACGCTTGTTTCAAAGTACTTGTTACACTCTCTGGAACATATTGATACCAAAGACCTAAGATTGCCCACTTGTCAAAGTTTTCCTCGTTATTTGGTCCATCCTAAAGATCCAAATGGAGGAACCTCTTCTTTGGAATCCTCTTTGGACCAAAATATCGAAAGAATATCCGAACCACTCCAAAAACTTGTTTGTAATTGAAAAGCTTGTTTCAAAGTTCTTGTTTCACTCTTCGGACCATATTGATAACAAAGACCTAAGGTTGACTACTTGTCAAAGTTTTCCTCGTTACTTCATCCATCCTTATGATCCAAATGGAGGAACCTCTTCTTTGGAGTCCTCTTTGGACCAAAATATCGAAAGAAGATCCGTACCACTCCAAAAACTTGTCTGTAATTGAAAGCTTGTTTCAAAGTACTTGTTTCACTCTTCGGACCATATTGATACCAAAGACCTAAGGTTTCCCACTTGTCAAAGTTTTCCTCATGATTTGGTCCATCCTAAAGATCTGAATGGAGGAACATCTTTTTTGGGAATCCTCTTTGGACCAAAATATCGAAAGAGGATCCGAACCACTCCAAAAACTTGTTTGTAATTGAAAAGCTTGTTTCAAAGTACTAGTTTCTCTCTTCGGACAATATTGATACCAAAGACCAAAGGTTTCCCACTTGACAAAGTTGTGCTCATGATTTTGTCTATCCTAAAGATCCAAATGGAGGAACCTCTTCTTTGAGAATCGTCTTTTGACAAAAATAACGAAAGAGGATCCGAACCACTCCAAAAATTTGTTTGTAATTGAAAAGCTTGTTTCAAAGTACTTGTTTCACGCTTCGGACCATATTGATACCAAAGACCTAAGGTTTCCCACTTGTCAAAGTTGTGCTCATGATTTGGTCCATCCTAAAGATCCAAATGGAGTAACCTCTTCTTTGGGAATCCTCTTTGGACCAAAATAATGAAAGAGGATCTGAAGCACTCCAAAAACTTGTTTGTAATTGAAAAGGTTGTTTCAAAGTACTTGTTTCACTCTGCGGACCTTATTGATACCAAAGACCTAAGGTTGCCCACTTGTCAAAGTTCTCCTCGTTACTAGGTCCATCCTAAAGATCCAAATGCAGGAAGCTCTTCTTTGGAATCCTTTTTGGACCAAATAAATGCAACATCAAAGTTTAAGCTTACATCAATAAATGGAAGTCAAGTTCAAGCCTAGTTCATTAAATGCAAGTCAAGTTCAAAGTCATGTTCATTTAATGCAACCGAAGCTCATTTAATGGAATTCAAGCTTTTTCAATGCAACTCAGCTTTCATCATAATTGCAAGATACTTACTTAAAGAGAACTTTGGTGTATTAATTATTCTAACATTTAGAGTGATGATAAGTTACAAAAGATGGTAGGTTACAACTTTTGGAAAGCCATGTAGGTTAGACTTTTATTTTCACTATCAATTGTCATTATTTGTGTAAGTTACATGTCTAGGACTTTGATGGCTTGTATATTTCGTTTTTTTTATGGTCTTTTAAAGGCTATATAATGCCTTTCTTTCCATTGTAATAAGAAGATTATGATTGAATTAAAAATCCAAAGTCTCATTGAGAGCTTTTTCTTTGAATTGTTGTGAGTTGTTCACCTTTTCATCTTGTCATTCCTTGTGTTTAGGGTGGCTGTAGAATCGAGCCATTTGGATTGATCATTCTAATTTGCTGGATTGATTCGAATCTAAAACAAGAAATCCAATTCTTGTCTTTAGATCATTGATCATAAGGATAATCATTTTCTAGCCTTTTTCCTTGGGTTGTTTCAAATGGCATATGTGGGTTCTTTGGTTGTGATCTTTTTGGGTCCTTAGTTAAGTTTAAGGGTTCTTAAAGCATTTCGAAAGGGTTTTCGTATCAACACCAAAAACTTGTTTGTAATTGAAAAGCTTGTTTGAAAGTACTTGTTTCACTCTTCGAACCATATTGATACAAAAGACCTAGGGTTGCCCACTTGTCAAAGTTTTCCTCATTACTTGGTCCATCCTAAAAATCCAAATGGAGAAACCTCTTCTTTGGAATCCTCTTTGGACCAAAATATTGAAAGAGGATCCGAACCACTCCAAAAACTTGATTGTAATAGAAAAGCTTGTTTCAAAGTACTTGTTTCACTCTTTGGACCATATTGATCCCAAAGACCTAAGGTTTCCCACTTGTCAAAGTTTTCCTCATGATTTGGTCCATCCTAATGATCCGAATGGAGGAACATCTTCTTTGGGAAACCTCTTTGGACCAAAATATCGTAAGAGGATCCGAACCACTCCAAAAACTTGTTTGTAATTGAAAGGCTTGTTTCAAATTACTTGTTTCACTCTTCGGACTATATTGATACCAAAGACCTAAGGTTTCCCACTTGTCAAAGTTGTGCTCATGATTTTGTCCATCCTAAAGATCCAAATGGAGGAACCTCTTCTTTGAGAATGGTCTTTGGACAAAAATAACGAAAGAGGATCCGAACCACTCTAAAAATTTGATTGTAATTGAAAAACTTGTTTCAAAGTACTTGTTGCACGCTTCGGACCATATTGATACGAAAGAACTAAGGTTTCCCACTTGTCAAAGTTGTGCTCATGATTTGGTCCATCCTAAAGATCCAAATGGAGGAACCTCTTCTTTTGGAATCCTCTTTGGACCAAAATAATGAAAGACGATCCGAAGCACTCCAAAAACTTGTTTGTAATTGAAAAGCATGTTTCAATGTACTTGTTTCACTCTTCGGACCATATTGATACCAAAGACCTAAGATTGCCCACTTGTCAAAGTTTTCCTCGTTACTTGGTCCATCCTAAAGATCCAAATGGAGGAACCTCTTCTTTGGAATCCTCTTTAAAACAAAATATCGAAAGAAGATCCGAACCACTCCAAAAACTTGTTTGTAATTGAATGCTTGTTTCAAAGTACTTGTTTCACTCTTCGGACCATATTGATACCAAAGACCTAAGGTTTCCCACATGTCAAAGTTGTGCTCATGATTTGGTCCATCCTAAAGATCCGAATGGAGGAACATCTTCTTTGTGAAACCTTTTTGGACCAAAATATCGAAAGAGGATCCGAACTACTCCAAAAACTTGTTTGTAATTGAAAAGCTTGTTTCAAAGTACTTCTTTCACTCTTTGGACTATATTGATACCAAAGACCTAAGGTTTCCCACTTGACAAAGTTGTGCTCATGATTTGGTCCATCCTAAAGATCCAAATGGAGGAACCTCTTCATTTGGAATTCGGTTTGGACCAAAATATCGAAAGAGGATCCGAACCACTCCAAAATCTTGTTTGTAATTGAAAAGTTTGTTTCAAAGTACTTGTTTCACCCTTAGGACCATATTGATACCAAAGACCTAAGGTTTCCCACTTGTCAAAGTTTTCCTCATGATTGGGTCCATCCTAAAGATCTGAATGGAGGAACATCTTTTTTAGGAATCCTCTTTGGACCAAAATATCGAAGAGGATCCGAAGCACTCCAAAAACTTGTTTGTAATTGAAAAGCTTGTTTCAAAGTACTTGTTTCACTATTCGGACCATAATGATAACAAAGACCTAAGGTTTTCCACTTGTCAAAGTTTTCTTCATGATTTGGTCCATCCTAAAGATCCAAATGGAGGAACCCCTTCTTTGGGAATCCTCTTTGGACCAAAATAACTGAAGAGGATCTGAACCACTCAAAAAACTTGTTTGTAATTGAAAAGCTTGTTTCAAAGTACTTGTTTCACTCTTCGGACCATATTGATACCAAAGACCTAAGGTTTCCCACTTCTCAAAGTTTTCCTAATATTTGGTCCATCCTAAAGATCCGAATGGAGGAACATCTTCTTTGGGAATCCTCTTTGGACCAAAATATCGAAAGAGGATCCGAACGACTCGAAAAACTTGTTTGTAATTGAAAAGCTTGTTTCAAAGTACTTGTTTTACTCTTTGGACTATATTGATACCAAAGACCTAAGGTTTCCCACTTGACAAAGTTGTGCTCAAGATTTGGTCCATCCTAAAGATCTAAATGGAGGAACCTCTTCTTTTGGAATTCTGTGTGGACAAAAATATAGAAAGATGATCCGAACCACTCCAAAAACTTGTTTGTAATTGAAAAGTTTGTTTCAAAGTACTTGTTTAACCCTTCGGACCATATTGATACCAAAGACCTAAGGTTTCGCACTTGTCAAAGTTTTCCTCATGATTTGGTCCATCCTAAAGATCCAAATGGAGGAACATCTTTTTTGGGAATCCTCTTTGGACCAAAATATCAAAAGAGGATCCGAAGCACTCCAAAAATTTGTTTGTAATTGAGAAGCTTGTTTCAAAGTACTTGTTTCACACTTCGGACCATAATGATAACAAAGACCTAAGGTTTTCCAATTGTCAAAGTTTTCCTCATGATTTGGTCCATCCTAAAGATCCAAATGAAGGAACCTCTTCTTTGGGAATCCTCTTTGGACATAAATAACTTGAGAGGATCCGAACCACTCGAAAAACTTGTTTGTAATTGAAAAGCCTTTTTCAAAGTACTTGTTTCACTCTTCCCCAAAGACCTAAGGTTTCCCACTTGTCAAAGTTGTGCTCATGATTTAGTCCATCCTAAAGATCCAAATGGAGGAAACTCTTCTTTGGGAATCCTCTTCGAAAAAATATCAAAAGAGGATCCGAACCACTCCAAAAACTTGTTTGTAATTGAAAAGCTTGTTTCCAAGTACTTCTTTCACTCTTCGGACCATATTGATACCAAAGACCTAAGGTTTCCCACTTGTCAAAGTTGTGCTCATGATTTAGTCCATCCTAAAGATCCAAATGGAGGAAACTCTTCTTTGGGAATCCTCTTCGGAACAAAATATCGAAAGAGGATCCGAAACACTCCAAAAACTTGTTTGTAATTGATAAGTTTGTTTCAAAGTACATTTTTCACTCTTCGGACCATATTGATACCAAACACCTTAGGTTTCCCACTTGTCAAATTGTGCTCATGATTTGGTCCATCCTAAAGATCCAAAAGAAGGAACCTATTCTTTTAGGAATCCTCTTTGGACCAAAATAATGAAAGAGATTCCGAAGCACTCCAAAAACTTGTTTGTAATTGAAAAGCTTGTTGCAAAGTACTTGTTTCACTCTTCGGACCATATTGATACCAAAGACCTAAGGTTGCCCACTTGTCAAAGTTTTCCTCGTTACTTGGTCCATCCTAAAGATCCAAATGGAGGAACCTCTTCTTTGCAATCCTCTTTGGACCAAAATATTGAAAGAGGATCCGAACCACTCCAAAAACTTGTTTGTAATTGAAAAGCTTGTTTCAAAGTACTTGTTTCACTCTTCGGACCATATTGATCCCAAAGACCTAAGGTTTCCCACTTGTCAAAGTTTTCCTCATGATTTGGTCCATCCGAAAGATCCAAATGGAGGAACATCTTCCTTGGGAATCCTCTTTGGACCAAAATATCGAAAGAGGATCCGAACTACTCCAAAAACTTGTTTGTAATTAAAAAGATTGTTTCAAAGCACTTGTTTCACTCTTTGGACTATATTGATACCAAAGACCGAAGGTTTCCCTCTTGACAAAGTTGTGCTCATGATTTGGTCCATCCTAAAGATCCAAATGGAGGAACCTCTTCTTTTGGAATTCTGTTTGGACTAAAATATCGAAAGAGGATCCGAACCAGTCCAAAAACTTGTTTGTAATTGAAAAGTTTGTTTCAAAGTACTTGTTTCACCCTTCGGACCATATTGATACCAAAGACCTAAGGTTTCCCACTTGTCAAAGTTTTCCTCATGATTTGGTCCATCCAAAAGATTCGAATGGAGGAACATCTTTTTTGGGAATCCTCTTTCGACCAAAATATCAAAAGAGGATCCGAAGCACTCCAAAAACAAGTTTGTAATTGAAAAGCTTGTTTCAAAGTACTTGCTTCACTCTTCGGACCATAATGATAACAAAGACCTAAGGTTTTCCAATTGTCAAAGTTTTCCTCATGATTTGGTCCATCCTAAAGATCCAAATGGAGGAACCTCTTCTTTGGGAATCCTCTTTGGACCAAAATAACTAAAGAGGATCCGAACCACTCCAAAAACTTGTTTGTAATTGAAAAGCTTGTTTCAAAGTACTTGTTTCACTTTTCGGACCATATTGATACCAAAGACCTAAGGTTTCCCACTTGTCAAAGTTGTGCTCATGATTTAGTCCATCCTAAAGATCCAAATAGAGGAAACTCTTCTTTGGTAATCCTCTTCTTAACAAAATATCGAAAGAGGATCCGAACCACTCCAAAAACTTGTTTGTAATTGAAAATCTTGTTTCAAAGTACTTTTTTCACTCTTCGGACCATATTGATACCAAAGACCTAAGGTTTCCCACTTGTCAAAGTTGTGCTCATGATTTAGTCCATCCTAAAGATCCAAATGGAGGAAACTCTTCTTTGGGAATCCTCTTTGGAACAAAATATCGAAAGAGGATCCGAACCACTCCAAAAACTTGTTTGTAATTGAAAAGCTTGTTTGAAAGTACTTGTTTCACTCTTCGGACCATATTGATACCAAAGACCTAAGGTTTTCCACTTGTCAAAGTTTTCCTCGTTACTTGGTCCATCCTAAAGATCCAAATGGTGGAACCTCTTCTTTGGAATCCTCTTTGGGCCAAAATATTGAAAGAGGATCCGAACCACTCCAAAAACTTGTTTGTAATTGAAAAGCTTGTTTCAAAGTACTTGTTTCACTCTTCGGACCATATTGATCCCAAAGACCTAAGGTTTCCCACTTGTCAAAGTTTTCCTCATGATTTGGTCCATCCTAATGATCCGAATGGAGGAACATCTTCTTTGTGAAACCTCTTTGGGCCAAAATATCGAAAGAGGATCCGAACCACTCCAAAAACTTGTTTTTAATTGAAAAGCTTGTTTCAATATGCTTTTAATATCATCATGGTTCTAAAATTCTAGTTTTTGTTTTTATGTAGACAGGAGGGGCATAGAACCTTTATATTTCATATATCTGCTATGGTCGAACTTTTTCATGAACTACCTTTAAATGAATGTAATTGTCAATAATTTTTTTTATTGGTGCAGATATGTGTATTTTTAATCTAGTGCTTAGCTTGTTTGTATTTTTTTTTCCATCTTAACTTATGCAAAGTAAGATATAAACTCTATTTTTTTAATGTCTGACATGTTTGTGCACTTGTGAGATATTTTGGAAGTAGTAATGTACTGCAATAAGTAATATTGTTAACGATTTCTAATTTTAAAGAAATTTGGCTTCATTGAATGAAATTTCTTATTTGAAATTGAAAAAAAGATCAGGTAACCAGCTATGCATCGAATGGTGCATATATTTTTTTTTAAAAAAATATTCCTTGACTTGTAAAAATGGTCAACTAACCATCTTAAAAAGGGTCAAGATATGATCATTAAACTTGACACGTAATGTGAGTCAAGATTTATGAATCTTGACTCTTTTTCCAAGTCAAGTGAAAGCGTTATTCTTGACCCTTAAACTTTTCTTGACGGTCACATATTTGACACTTGAAAAAGAGTCAAGTTTGTGATTCTTGACCATTTTTAATGGTCAAGTATCAACTATTTTGTTGTAGTGTTGGACAGGTATGTCAAAAATGGATAAAAACCAATGATAAAGTTCCAAATGGAGGAAACACTTTTTTGGGAATCATTTTGTACCAAAATATCAAACGAGGATCGGAACCAATCTTGTCAAATTTGTCCTCATGATTTGGTCCATCCTAAACTTCCAAAAAGCGGAAACTCTTTGATATGAATCATGAAGCACAAGGGACACAAGACAATCTTAGGATGCTTCAACATCCAATTACAAGTTCAAATGCCAAGAAGCTTCAACAAGCCTTAAACATCCATTATAAAGCTTACATGGAAAAGTGAAGACAGATTTTGATTATCCAAGATTGGTGGCTATAAAAAAGGATGAAATGCACTTTAATCTTTGGCAAGTGCATTTGGTGGAGGAATATTAGAGATATGTGCAATGAATTATGAAGTCAAAGTCATTTTAGGAAAGTTTCCTAAAATGGGTACTTTGCTTTTTGCTTTATGCTCTAGTTGCTTTATTCATTCCTTATATGTTGTTCACATGCCAGATTTTATTATGGGCTGATTACTTTTGGGCTTTTGTTTTAGGGTTATTCTCTTGACTATTTAAAGACTTTTTGTAACCTTAATATTCAGATTTGGTGAAATAGAAAGTTCCTTTTGCTTCCAATTGACTTGCTTGGTTATTTACCTTGCATGTTAGAGTAGTCTTGCTTTAGATTACTTGTTTAGAAACAATCAAACACTCTTGATCTAAAGTGTTTGTGGATTGTTTCAATCTTGAGATAAGAAACAAGTTCTTCTTATTTCAAGATCATAGATCTAGGAATAATCTTCTTAACTCATGTTCCTTGGGTTTTGCTAAATTGGTTTGAGGGTTTTAGATCTTGGTGACTCAAGGGTTCTTCAAGGGGTTCTTGATCCAAATCTAGGGTTTTCATATCACTCTTCTTTCGAAAACCTCTTTGGACAAAAATGATGAACGTCAAAGTTGTCCCCGTGATTTGGTCCATCTTAAAGATTTGAAGGAGTAAACTCTTCTTTGGGAATCCTCTTTGGACAATAATGTCAAACGAGGATAGGAACCAATCTTGTCAAACTTGTCTTCATGATTTGGTCCATCCTAAAGTTCCAAATAGAGGAAACTATCTTTGGAAGTCCTCATTGGACCAAAATCTCAAACAAGGATCAAAACCAATCTTGTCAAACTTGTCCTCATGATTTGGTCCATCCTAAAGTTCCAAATGGAAGAAACTCTTCAGGGGGAATCCTCTTCGGACCAAAATTTGGACTGTCAGAGTTGTCCTAATGATTTGGTCTATCATAAAGATGCAAATAGAACAATCTATTCTTTGGAAATCCTCTTTGGACCAAAATGTCAAACGAGGTTCAGAAGCAATCTTGTCAATGTTGTCTTCATGATTTGGTCCATCCTAAACTTCAAAATGGAGAAAACTCTTCTTTGGAAATCCTCTTTGGACCAAAAAGATGAATGTAAAACTTGTCCTAATGATTTGGTAAATCATTAAGTTTCCAATGGAGGAAACTCTTCTTTTGGAATCCTCTTTGGAACAAAATGACAAACGAGGAGCAGAACCAATTTTTTCAATGTTGTCTTCATTATTTGGTTCATCCTAAAGTTCCAAATGGAGGTAACATATTTTTGGGAATCCTCTTTAAACAAAAATGTCAAACGAGGATCGGAACCAATCTTTTAAATCTTGTTCTCATGATTTGGTCCATTCTAAAGTTCCAAATGAAGGAAACTCTTTTCTGCGAATCCTCTTTGGACAGGAATGTCAAACCAAGGATCTGAACCAATGATAAAGTTCCAAATGGAGGAAACTCTTCTTTGAGAATCCCTTTGTACCAAAATGTCAAACGAGGATCGGAACCAATCTTGTCAAAGTTGTCCTCATGATTTGGTCCATCCTAAAGTTCCAAAATGAGGAAACTTGATATGAATCATCCCAGCCCCAAATGTCAAAGAATTGACAATATTGAAGTCCAAGGTTTCAATCAAGAAAAGATCAAGAATCCGAAGACTAAACGAGTGAAGATTGACTTTCTTGGGCATTTGCAAGGATATTTGGTTACATACTTGACTAATCAAGAAAATGAGTTTAAAACACTTCTAAACTCATGGGATATTTGTTTAAAAGAGCTCCAAAGAAAATCGCGCATGAAAACATTCAAACGAGTGAAAATGACATCAAAAACGGCGACTGACACTTGTAGTTTTGTCTATTTTCATCCAATTTCGAATTTTAGTATTTTATTTGAGTTTTATTACTTTAGTTTTATTTATTATTATTATTATTGATGTAATAGGGAAGATTTGACTTTGTTTCCTTAGTTTTGCAAACTTGGAGACCAAGTTTAAAAGATTAGGAAAACTTTCCTAATTTGAATTTAGGAAAGTCTAGTTTTTACCTTTTTATTATTAGGTCTTTATTTCCCTTCATATTTTCGACCAAGCTAGGGTTTATTAGGCTATTTAAAGCCTCTTTTGTAAGCTTTACAATCAGAATATCAATGAATGAAAATCGATTTGTTTTGGTTTAAGCTTTTGCTTTGAAAAACCTCTTTGTAATTCATGTTCTTGAATTGCATGTTTAGAGTCATTCAAGTCCAATTGATCATTGTTCTTGTGGAGTGCCTCAACCTTAATTAAAGAAACATATTCTTGAATTTGGGGATTGATCGATTAGGTCATCATCTTCCCAACCTCGCCTAAAGGTTGATTCAAATTGTTAAGGGTTTTCAAGCTTTTCCGTTCAAGGGTCCATCATCCGGTTCTTGAATCCGTCAACGCTTGAGGGTTCGTATCAAAACTCTTCTTTGGAAATCCTCTTTGGACGAAAATGTTGAACGTCAAAGTTGTCCTCGTGATTTGGTCCATCCTAAAGATCCAAAAACAGTAAACTCTTCTTTAGGAATCCTCTTTGGATAATAATGTCAAATGAGGATCGGAACAAATCTTGTTAAACTTGTCTTCATGGTTTGGTCCATCCTAAAGTTCCAAATAGAGGAAACATATTTTTGGGAATCCTCTTTGGAATAAAATGTCAAACGAGGATCGTAACCAATCTTTTGAAACTTGTCTTCATCATTTTGTCCATCCTAAAGTTCCAAATGGAAGAAACTCTTCTCTGGGAATCCTCTTCAGACCAAAATTTAGACTGTCAAAATTGTCCTAATGATTTGGTCCATCATAAAGATGCAAATGGAACAATCTATTATTTGGAAATCCTCTTTGGACCAAAATGTTAAACGAGGATCAGAACAAATCTTCTCAATGTTGTCTTCATGATTTTGTCCATCCTAAACTTCAAAATGGAGGAAACTCTTATTTGGAAATCCTTTTTGGACCAAAATGTTGAATGCAAACTTGTCCTAATGATTTTGTCCATCCTAAAGTTCCCAATGGACGAAACTCTTCTTTTCGAATCATCTTTGGAACAAAATGACAAACGAGGAGCGGAACCAATCTTTTCAAACTTGTCCCAATGATTTGGTCCATCCTAAAGTTCCCAATGGAGGAAACTATCTTTCGGAGTCCTCTTTGGACCAAAATCTCAAACGAGGATCCAAACCAATCTTTTCAAACTTGTCCTGATGATTTGGTCTATCCTAAAGTTCCCAATGGAGGAAACTCTTCTTTTGGGATCATCTTTGGAACAAAATGACAAACGAGGATCGGAGCCAATCTTTTCAAACTTGTCTTAATGATTTGGTCCATCCTAAAGTTCCATATGGAGGAAACTATCTTTGGTAATCCTCTTTTGAACCATAATCTCAAACGAGGATCGAAACCAATCTTGTCAAAGTTGTCCTCATGACAAAAATTTTGACTATCAAATTTGTCCTAATGATTTGGTCCATCCTAAAGATGCAATTGGACCAACTCTTCTTTGGGAATAAATACTCTTTGGAAAAAATGGTCAAATGAGGATCGGAACCATTATTTGCAAACTTGTCCTAATGATTTGGTCCATCCTAAAGTTCCAAATGGAGGAAACTATCTTTGGGAGTCCTCATTGGAAAAATCTCAAACGAGGATCGGAACCAATCTTGTCAAATTTGTCCTAATGATTTGGTCCATCCTAAATTTCTAAATGGAGGAACAATCTTGTCATACATGTCCTCAGGATTTGGTCCATCCTTAAGTTCCAAATGGAGGAAACTATCTTTGGGAATCCTCTTTCGACCAAAATCTCAAACGAGGAACAGAACCAATCTTGTCAAACTTGTCCTAATGATTTGGTCTATCCTAAAGTTAAAACTAGAGGAAACTATTTTTGGGAATCCTATTTTGAACCATAATGTCAAACGAGGATCAGAACAAATATTTTCAAACTTGTCCTAATGATTTGGTCCATCCTAAATTTCCAAATGGATGAAACTCTTCTTTGGAAATCCTCTTTGGACCAAAATGTCAAACGAGGATTGAGAAAAAAATCTCAAACAAGGATCGAAACGAATCTTTTCAAACTTGTCCTCATGTTTTGGTTCATCCTAAAGTTCCAAAAGGTGGAAACTCTTCTTTGGAAATCATCTTTGGACCAAAATGTTTAACGTCAAAGCTGTCCTCGTGATTTGTTCCACCCTAAAGATCCAAAAAGAGTAAACTCTTCTTTTGGAATCAACTTTGGAAGAAAATGACAAACGAGGATCGGAACTTTAGGATGGACAAAAATGTTGAACGTCAAAGTTGTCCTCGTGATTTGGTCCATCCTAAAGATCCAAAAGGATTAAACTCTTCTTTTGGAATCCACTTGGGAAAAATGTCAAACGAGGATCGGAACCAATCATTTCAAACTTGTCCTAATGATTTGGTCCATCCTAAAGTTCCAAATGGAGGAAACTATCTTTGGGAGTCCTCTTTGGACCAAAATCTCAAACGAGGATCATAACCAATCTTTTTAAACTTGTCCTAATGATTTGGTCTATCCTAAAGTTCCCAATGGATGAAACTATCTTTGGGAGTCCTATTTGGACCAAAATCTCAAATGAGGATTTGAACCAATGTATTCAAACTTGTCCAAATGATTTGGTCCATCCTAAAGTTTCCAATGGAGGAAACTCTTCTTTTGGAATCATGTTTGGAACAAAATGACAAACGAGGATCAGAACAAATCTATCCAAACTTGTCTTAATGATTTGGTCCAATCCTAAAGTTCCAAATGGAGGAAACTATCTTTGGGAGTCCTCTTTGGACCAAAATCTCAAACGAGGATCGGAACCAATCTTTTCAAACTTGTCCTAATGATTTGGTCCTTCCAAAAGTTCCCAATGGAGGAAACTCTTCTTTTGGAATCATCTTTGGACTAAAATGTCAAACGAGGATCGGAACCAATCTTTTCAAACTTGTTCTCATGATTTGGTCCATTCTAAAGTTTCAGATGAAGGAAACTCTTTTTTGCATTTCCTTTTTGGAAAGGAATGTCAAACGAGGATCGGAACCAATGTTTTCAAACTTGTTCTAATGATTTGGTCCATTATAAAGTTCGAAATGGAGGAAACGATACTTGAGAATCCCCTTTCAACTAAAAATTCAAACTTCAAATTTGTCTTAATGATTTTGTCCATCCAAAAGTTCCAATTGGAGGAAACTCTTCTTTGGGAATCCTCTTTGAACCAAAATGTCAAACGAGGATAGGATAAATGATTTTGTCCAACGAGGACAATTTTTACAAGATTGGTTCTGATCCTCATGATTTGGTCGAAACCAATCTTGTCAATCTTGTCCTCATGATTTGGACCAAAATGTTGAATTTCAAAGTTGTCCTCATGATTTGGTCCATCCTAAAGTTCCCAATGGAGGAAACTCTTCTTTTGGAATCATCTTTGGAACAAAATGGCAAACGAGGAGCGGAACCAATCTTTTCAAACTTGTCCCAATGATTTGGTCCATCCTAAAGTTCCCAATGGAGGATACTATCTTTGGGTGTCCTCTTTGGACCAAAATCTCAAACGAGGATACGAACCAATCTTTTCAAACTTGTCCTGATGATTTGGTCTATCCTAAAGATCCCAATGGAGGAAACTCTTCTTTTGGAATCATCTTTGGAACAAAATGACAAACGAGGATTGGAGCCAATCTTTTCAAACTTGTCCTAATGATTTCGTCCATCCTAAAGTTCCAAATGGAGGAAACTATCTTTGGGAATCCTCTTTTGGACCATAATCTCAAACGAGGATCGAAACCAATCTTGTCAAAGTTGTCCTCAGGATAGAAATTTTGACTATCAAATTTGTCCTAATGATTTGGTCCATTCTAAAGATGCAAATGGAGCAAACTCTTCTTTGGGAATCCTCTTTGGACAAAAATGTCAAACGAGGGTCGAAACCAATCTTGTCAAACTTGTCCTCATGATTTGGTCCATCCTAAAGTTCCAAATGGAAGAAACTCTTCTTTGGGAATCCTCTTCGGATAAAATTTTGACAGTAAAAGTTGTCCTAATGATTTGGTCCATCATAAAGATGCAGATGGAGCAAACTATATCTATGGGAGTCCTCTTTTGACAAAAATCTCAAACGGAGAACGGAACCAATCTTATCAAAGTTGATTCCCAAAGATAGTTTGATCCATTTTGGTTGGACCAAATCATGAGCACAACTTTGACAAGATTGGTTCCGATCCTCGTTTGAGATTTTTGTCAAAAGAGAACTCCCAAAGAAGAGTTTGCTCCATTTTGATCTTTAGGATGGACCAAATAATAATGACAACTTTGACATTCAACATTTTGGTCCAAAGACAAATCTTTTCAAACTTGTCCTAAAGATTTGGTTCATCCTAAAGTTCCAAATGGAGGAAACTATCTTTGGGAGTCCTCTTTGGACCAAAATCTCAAACGAGGATCGAAACAAAACTTGTCAAACTTGTCCTCATGGTTTGGTCCATCCTAAAGATCCAAAAGGAGTAAACTCTTCTTTGGGAATTCTATTTGGCAATAATGTCAAACGAGGATCGGAACCAATATTTTCAAACTTGTCCTAATGATTTGGTCCATCCTAATGTTCCAAATGGAGGAAACTATCTTTGGGAGTCCTAAATTTCTAAATGGAGGAACAATCTTGTCATACATGTCCTTATGATTTGGTCCATCTTTAAGTTCCAAATGGAGGAAACTATCTTTGGGAATCCTCTTTGGACCAAAACCTCAAACGAGGATCAGAAGCAATCTTGCCAAACTTGTCCTAATGATTTGGTCTATCCTAAAGTTAAAAATGTAGGAAACTATTTTTGGGAATCCTATTTTGAACCATAATGTCAAACGAGGATCAGAACAAATCTTTTCAAACTTGTCCTAATGATTTGGTCAATCCTAAATTTCCAAATGGATGAAACTCTTCTTTGGAAATCCTCTTTGGACCAAAATCTCAAACTTGGATCGGAACGATTCTTGTCAAATTTGTCCTAATGATTTGGTCCATCCTAAATTTCTAAATGGAGGAACAATCTTGTCATACATGTCCTCATGATTTGGTCCATCCTTAAGTTCCAAATGGAGGAAACTATCTTTGGGAATCCTCTTTCGACCAAAATCTCAAACGAGGAACCGAACCAATCTTGTCAAACTTATCCTAATGATTTGGTCTATCCTAAAGTTAAAAATGGAGGAAACTATTTTTGGGAATCCTCTTTTGAACCATAATGTCAAACGAGGATCAGAACAAATCTTTTCAAACTTGTCCTAATGATTTGGTCCATCCTAAATTTCCAAATGGATGAAACTCTTCTTTGGAAATCCTCTTTGGACCAAAATGTCAAACGAGGATTGAGAAAAAAATCTCAAACAAGGATCGAAACGAATCTTTTCAAATTTGTCCTCATGTTTTGGTTCATCCTAAAGTTCCAAAAGGTGGAAACTCTTCTTTGGAAATCGTCTTTGGACCAAAATGTTTAACGTCAAAGCTGTCCTCGTGATTTGTTCCACCCTAAAGATCCAAAAGGAGTAAACTCTTCTTTGGAATCATCTTTGGAAGAAAATGACAAACGAGGATCGGAACTTTAGGATGGACAAAAATGTTGAACGTCAAAGTTGTCCTCGTGATTTGTTCCATCCTAAAGATCCAAAAGGATTAAACTCTTCTTTTGGAATCCACTTGGGAAAAATATCAAACGAGGATCGGAACCAATCTTTTCAAACTTGTCCTAATGATTTGGTCCATCCTAAAGTTCCAAATGGAGGAAACTATCTTTGGGAGTCCTCTTTGGACCAAAATCTCAAACGAGGATCATAACCAATCTTTTTAAACTTGTCCTAATGATTTGGTCTATCCTAAAGTTCCCAATGGATGAAACTATCTTTGGGAGTCCTATTTGGACCAAAATCTCAAACGAGGATTTGAACCAATCTTTTCAAACTTGTCCAAATGATTTGGTCCATCCTAAAGTTTCCAATGGAGGAAACTCTTCTTTTGGAATCATGTTTGGAACAAAATGACAAACGAGGATCAGAACAAATCTTTCCAAACTTGTCTTAATGATTTGGTCCAATCCTAAAGTTCCAAATGGAGGAAACTGTCTTTGGGAGTCCTCTTTGGACCAAAATCTCAAACGAGGATCGGAACCAATCTTTTCATACTTGTCCTAATGATTTGGTCCTTCCAAAAGTTCCCAATAAAGGAAACTCTTCTTTTGGAATCATCTTTGGACTAAAATGTCAAACGAGGATCGGAACCAATCTTTTCAAACTTGTTCTCATGATTTGGTCCATTCTAAAGTTTCAGATGAAGGAAACTCTTTTTTGCATTTCCTTTTTGGAAAGGAATGTCAAACGAGGATCGGAACCAATGTTTTCAAACTTGTTCTAATGATTTTGTCCATTATAAAGTTCGAAATGGAGGAAACGATATTTGAGAATCCCCTTTCAACTAAAAATTCAAACTTCAAAGTTGTCTTAATGATTTTGTCCATCCAAAAGTTCCAATTGGAGGAAACTCTTCTTTGGGAATCCTCTTTGAACCAAAATGTCAAACGAGGATAGGATAAATGATTTTGTCCAACAAGGACAATTTTTACAAGATTGGTTCTGATCCTCATGATTTGGTCGAAACCAATCTTGTCAATCTTGTCCTCATGATTTGGACCAAAATGTTGAATTTCAAAGTTGTCCTCATGATTTGGTCCATCCTAAAGTTCCCAATGGGGGGAAACTCTTCTTTTGGAATCATCTTTGGAACAAAATGGCAAACGAGGAGCGGAACCAATCTTTTCAAACTTGTCCTAATGATTTGGTCCATCCTAAAGTTCCCAATGGAGGATACTATCTTTGGGTGTCCTCTTTGGACCAAAATCTCAAACGAGGATCCGAAACAATCTTTTCAAACGTGTCCTGATGATTTGGTCTATCCTAAAGTTCCCAATGGAGGAAACTCTTCTTTTGGAATCATCTTTGGAACAAAATGACAAACGAGGATCGGAGCCAATCTTTTCAAACTTGTCCTAATGATTTCGTCCTTCCTAAAGTTCCAAATGGAGGAAACTATCTTTGGGAATCCTCTTTTGGACCATAATCTCAAACGAGGATCGAAACCAATCTTGTCAAAGTTGTCCTCAGGATAGAAATTTTGACTATCAAATTTGTCCTAATGATTTGGTCCATTCTAAAGATGCAAATGGAGCAAACTCTTCTTTGGGAATCCTCTTTGGACAAAAATGTCAAACGAGGGTCGAAACCAATCTTGTCAAACTTGTCCTCAGGATGGACAAAAATGTTGAACGTCAAAGTTGTCCTCGTGATTTGGTCCATCCTAAAGATCCAAGAGGATTAAACTCTTCTTTTGGAATTCTCTTGGGAAAAATGTCAAACGAGGATTGGAACCAATCTTTTCAAACTTGTCCTAATGATTTGGTCCATCCTAAAGTTCGAAATGGAGGAAACTATCTTTGGGAGTTCTCTTTGGACCAAAATCTCAAACGAGGATCGGAACCAATCTTTTCAAACTCGTCTTAATGATTTGGTCTATCCTAAAGTTCCCAATTGAGGAAACTATCTTTGTTAGTCCTCTTTGGACCAAAATCTCAAATGAGGATCGGAACCAATCTTTTAAAACTGGTCCAAATTATTTTGTCCATCTTAAAGTTCCCAATGGAAGAAACTCTTCTTTTGGAATCATCTTTGAAACAAAATGACAAACGAGGATCGGAACCAATCTTTTCAAACTTGTCCTAATGATTTTGATAAGGCAATCTCAAATGTCAAGTTGAAACACCCTATGCTATTATACTTAGCATGAACCCTTGAAGCATGAATTCAAACCCTCCCTAACTATTCGATTTCAACCATAAGGAAATGCTAGAAACAGATTGCCCTATGTGATCTAAAAATCATTAAACGGACAAACTTTTATGTTCCATCATCTCATGACTCGAAACACTCCACAAGTTGGTTGATCACTCCCCTCTTGAATGTTTCTAAGCATGTAATCTAAAGCAAGATTACAAATGGTGAGGCTCAAGGCTCTCAATGTGCATAAAAATTCTACATTTCATTCCATCTTTTGAATCTGTCAAGTCTTACAAGTCTCCCTTACAATGGATGATAGGTGACCTATTTATTGGCTTAAAATACAATGAAATTTCGCTCATAATGCTGCCATAACATCCTCATGATGTCCCTAGCTTGTAACCCCCAAAATTAAAGCAAAACCATAAGTTACAATCAGCTACTATCACTTTGTAACTGACAAGGAAAGTAAAACATTTGTAACTGATATTTAACTCTAATTGAAGCTAGCAAATGGTCATTAATGCTTCTCTTGGAGTTGCTGTAAGTTCCCTTGAATGAAGCTTTAGTTGTCATAAATGCATCCAGAGTTGTCATCAATGCTACTACACTTGAAGCTTAAGTTGTCATAAATACATCTTCAGTGCATTTAATGCAACTTGAGTTGTCATCAATGCATGTACTCTTTAAGATTGAATTCCTTAAATGCATGGATACATAATTCATATCATTCCCCCATTCTTCAAAATGATTCGTCCTTGAATCAAAAAGTGTTGCTGTAAAAGAAAGTTAGAGAGAAAAAAAAATTGGACCTTACAAGCACTCCCTCACCTTTTACAACTTTCTTTGTTCCACTCATGTTTGCACTCAAATTTATTGAAGATTGGCTAAGACTTTTTAAGAACCATCCCATATATATGTTAATAAAACAGTAATGAAGAGATTACAAAAGAAAATTTTCAAAAATTTGATAAGAATTGAATATATCAAATAGCAAAATCCAAAGTGCTGGAATTTAGGAGAAATCTGCGCACAAAAATGAATCTAACTATTTGAATACTTTCCTTTACGAATTTCACAATGAGTCCTTCTGACTTTGGAAAGATAAGAAGCAGATAAATATTTTCTCTTCTGAACACACAAACAAATTCGGAAGTTATGAAAGGGTTTGGACACAAAACAGTTGCATTAAATGCGGCAGTTATAAAAATGGGCAGTTTTCACAAATATTTAATTCAGCCGTTTTTTGGACTTCAAAATTCGTGGAAATGAATGTGTAACTGATGGTTTATGACTTATAACTGATACAATAACACATTCAAATCAGATGTACACGAATTTCAAGGATCAAACTTAGAAACCCTCAAGAATTTGCAAAAAGAATGCAAGATGAACAAACCGGTGCTCTTGAATGCAAAGCCTTTTTTTTCAAGATCTGAATGTGATCTTCAAGATAGAAACAAGATCAGAACGAAAAGATGAAGAAAAATTCATGCTTGGATAGAAACAAAAAGAATGGATAGAATTGAAAACTACAAGAATAGAAAAGGATAGATTGGATAAAACCTGTTCTAAAGATCGGCCACAAAGACGCAACCAATGCTCTGATACCAAATGATAAGGCAAACCCAAATTGCAAGTCCAAATACCCTATGCTATTATGATTAGCATGAACCTTTGAAGCAAGAACTCAAACCCTCCCTAACTAATCGGTCTCAACCAAGAGATTTAAGGCTAGCTGAGATTACCTCTTAGATCAACGACCTAGAGACAAGAATGGATTCCTTGTTCTAGATTGAATCACTCCACAACTAAGTTGATCAATTCCTAGTTGAATGACTCGGCAGCAACCCTACAAGAATTGCAAGAAGTTGAAAACTCAATGTGGTTTTCAAAAGAAACTCTCAATGAGTGACTTGATTTTCATTCAAACATAATCTAATTTGTTACAAAGTGTTCCCATGGCTTTATAAGCCTTCAATCAGCAAAAGAAAAGCAAAAACATAAAAGGAAACAAACATTAAAGCATTCGGTTACAATTGGCAAATGGAAACTAGAGCCCTTAATGGCCACGGTTACAAATAAGGAAAGTTTGACTAAAATGGAAATAAAAGTGAATCTGATTTGCTTAGTTGTTCCATTCTTCCACTTAAAGCATAGTTGGCACGTTTAATGACTCTTGCACAAGGTCATCTTTGTAGACATCTTCCTTATGTATTTATAAAATGCACACATTGATCTTCAAAGAATGATATGTCAATTCTTCATACGAAATGGGCTGTTCATTGTGAAATTTAGCTTGAACCGAGCCTAGCCATCCTTGAACGTGAGAAATAAATGCTTGTTGAACCTTACTTGCTTAGGATCTTTTGGAGTGCCTCCATGATTCATATCAGATTTGGTCCAATCCTAAAGTTCCAAATGGAGGAAACTATCTTTGGGAGTCCTCTTTGGACCAAAATCTCAATCGAGGATCGGAACCAATCTTTTCAAACTTGTCCGAATGATTTGGTCTATCCTAAAGTTCCCAATGGATGAAACTATCTTTGGGAGTCCTATTTGGACCAAAATCTCAAACGAGGATCGGAACCAATCTATTCAAACTTGTCCAAATGATTTGGTCCATCCTAAGTTCCCAATGGAGGAAACTCTTCTCTTGGAATCATCTTTGGAACAAATTGACAAACGAGGATCAGAACAAATCTTTTCAAACTTGTCCTAATGATTTGGTCCCATCCTAAAGTTCCAAATGGAGGAAACTATCTTTGGGAGTCCTCTTTGGACCAAAATCTCAAATGAGAATCGGAACCAATCTTTTCAAACTTGTCCTAATGATTTGGTCCATCCAAAAGTTCCCAATGGAGGAAACTATTCTTTTGGAATCAACTTTGGACTAAAATGTCAAACGAGGATCAGAACCAATCTTTTCAAACATGTTCTCATGATTTGGTCCATTCTAAAGTTCCAAATGAAGGAAACTCTTTTTTGCATTTCCTTTTTGGAAAGGAATGTCAAACGAGGATCGGAACCAATCTTTTCAAACTTGTCCTAATGATTTGGTCCATTATAAAGTTCCAAATGGAGGAAACAATATTTGAGAATCCCCATTGGACTAAAAATTCGAACTTCAAAGTTGTCCTAATGATTTTGTCCATCCAAAAGTTCCAATTGGAGGAAACTCTTCTTTGGGAATCCTCTTTGAACCAAAATGTCAAACGAGGATCGCATAAATGATTTTGTCCAACGAGGACAATTTTGACAAGATTGGTTCTGATCCTCTTTGGACCAAAATCTCAATCGAGGATCGGAACCAATCTTTTCAAACTTGTCCTAATGATTTGGTCTATCCTAAAGTTCCCAATGGATGAAACTATCTTTGGAATTCCTATTTGGACCAAAATCTCAAACGAGGATCGGAACCAATCTTTTCAAACTTGTCCAAATGATTTGGTCCATCCTAAAGTTCTCAATGGAGGAAACTCTTCTCTTGGAATCTTCTTTGGAATAAAATGACAAACGAGGATAAGAACATATCTTTTCAAACTTGTCCTAATGATTTGGTCCCATCCTAAAGTTCCAAATGGAGGAAACTATCTTTGGGAATCCTCTTTTGGACCATAATCTCAAACGAGGATCGAAACCAATCCTGTCAATGTTTTCCTCATGATAAAAATTTTGACTGTCAAAGTTGTCCTAATGATTTGGTCCATTCTAAAGATGCAAATGGATCAAACTCTTCTTTGGGAATCCTCTTTGGACAAAAATGTCAAACGAGGATCGAAACCAATCTTGTCAAACTTGTCCTCATGATTTGGTCCATCCTAAAGTTTCTAATGGAAGAAACTCTTATTTGGGAATCCTCTTCGGATGAAAATTTTGACAGTAAAAGTTCTCCTAATCATTTGGTCCATCCTAAAGATGCTGATGGAGCAAACTATATCTATGCGAGTCCTCTTTTGACAAAAATCTCAAACGAGGATCGGAACCAATCTTGTCAAAGTTGATTCCCAAAGATAGTTTCCTCCATTTTAGTTGAACCAAATCATGAGCACAACTGATATGAATCATGGAACGTCACAAAACGCCCAAGGACAAATCACAACATTAAAGTTCAAGAGAAGCATTGACATCCATTTACAGGCCTACATTAGCAAAGTCAAGACAAGCTTCAAGATCCGATCATGGAGGCTATGGAAGAGGACGTGATGAACTTCAATCTATGGAAAATACATTTGGAGGAAGAGTATTGAAGACTTGTTCAATCGGAATTGAAGAGAAGAGCTAATTAGGAAAGTTGCATCATTTTTGCAAACTTTCCTTATTTGGACCACTTTCCATATTTGTTCCCAAAGTTTCCATATTTGTTCCCAAAATGGTTCCAACGAATTTATGATGTATTTAGACATGTTTTAGGTCTTTTATATTCATTTTATATGTTTGGAAAGGATTAGGAAAGATATTATTCTCTAGAAAAGATTTTCCACAAAATCTGCCAATTTCACATAAGGCAAGTTTTGGGCAGATTTTGTGCTCCTTGTAATCCGAATTTCATAGCTTATTTTTAGGGTTTCTTTGCCTATTTAAAGGCTTCATTTGTAACCCTAAAGACCAAGAATTCATATGATAATAATATTGCCTTTTGCTTTGCTTAAATTGCTTAGTTTTGTAGCCTTGTTCTAGGTTGCATGTTTTAGAAACATTCAAGCATGAATTGATCTATTGTGTTTGTGGATTGTTTCAATCTTGAAATAAGAACAAGTTCTCTTATTTCAAGATCATAGATCATTGGAATAATCTTTCTCTTCTTGTTTTCCAAGGGTTTTACCTTTTTGTTCATGGGGTTTTAGGATTTGCATTTAGGGGTTCTTTGTCTTTCAAAGGGTTTCTATTTCAATTTTCTAGGGTTTCATATCATTTGGTATCAGAGCTTAGGCTCAAGGGAAGATTTCTATCTTACTTGCTTTCTTGTTATTTTAATTTTTCTTGTCTTGTTCTTCGTTCATCAAAAATTCCAAAAAAAAAAAAAAAAAAAAAAAAAAAACTGTTCCAGAATTTCCTTCTTTAGCTACTGTTTTTGTTCTTTTTCGTATAGTTTCAATCCGAATATTAGAAAGTCATAAACTTCAAAAGTGTTTATATTTGAGTCTTGATTATTTGTTATTCAGAAAAGTTTGTCAAAAAAAAAGTGGAAGATTGAGAAAAAAATAGATCTTCGCAGACTGTCGGATTGTGCAGAAAATTGTTATAAAAAAAAAGTGTTCTTGCTATTTGCTTGAGTTTCTGGAAAAAAGTGTTTAGTTGTCTTATTGTTCTTGAAGAGTTCATCTTAAACTCATCATTTATGCATCTTGAATCCGAAATTATCAAGTTGAATGAGCCAAAGTTGTTTGTTTCCTAAAAAGCTAGAACTTACCATAAATAGCAAAAACTGTTTTAGGAAAGTTTCAAATCTGTCCCATATTCAAATATATGCATATCTTGCTTAAGGAAAGTCATATTTTCTGATCTAAATTGCTTTAGGGAAGTATAATTTCGAATTTTTCTCTTTTAGGAAAGTTTATTCTTGCTTGTTTTCTTTCTTATTCTTTCCTTGTTACAAAAATACACCATTTGAAAAATCTGTCCTTTTATTTCTCTAGCCACCCAAGCTGATGGTTTCTTATTTCTTTATTGATACTTTTTACAAATATCATTAGTATCTTATTTTTTTGATAGTTGCTAAAGTGTGCTAATAGTTCAAGGTTACATTTAGGCCCTAAAATCTGTTTTGAGTGCAAACACGAGAGAACAAACATCATCGAGTGTAAACACTTAGGGAGTGATTGAGAGGTCCTATTTTTTATTATTAACCTTTTTATTTGCAGCAATGTATCATGAAAGGTTTGATCAAATGAGAAGTAAGAGTTTTCGAGAGGTAGAACAGACCCGGAGCCAAAATAGAGAGGTTTATCATGGCGGGATGGAGCATAGAAGCTTAAGAGGTGATAAGCTCAAGTTAAATACTTTCTATGGGAGTTCTAATCAAGAGGAATACTTGCAATGGGAGATAGAAACCGAGCATTTCTTTGATTACAACAATTATAGTGAGGAAAGAAAGGTAATGCTTGCTATTTCCAATTTCACTAATAATGCTCATGTTTGGTGGTCTCAATTGAAAGTGAAACTAAGGAGGGAGAGGAAACGACAAATAGAAACATGGTATGATCTTAAGTGCCATATGAGAAGGAGATTTGTTTCAAGACAACATCAAGAGCATCTTGTGCAAATGTTGGATAAGCTAATTCAAGGATGTAAAAGTGTGGATGAATACTACATGGAGATGGAGTTGCTCAAGGCTAGGGCTAATGTGGAGGAAGATGAGGAGTCTACTATTGTAAGGTTCTTCAATGGATTGAATAGAGATATTGCTTGTCAAGTGGAGTTACAACAATTTGATGAGTTAGGAGAGTTAGTGTATTTTGCCAATAAGGTTGAAAGAAAAATCAAAAGAAAAAGAGATACACGGTATGCTTCTAAACTTATTTCCAATACTTCTTCTTCTTCTTCTTCTTCTTCTCAAATGGGTGAAAATGATACATTAATGGATAAGAATGGGGCTGCCTATGGCTTGGTAGAGGAAAATGCAAATTTGATATTAGAGAAGGTCAAGATGATTGAAAGAGAACTTTTAAAATCAAAGGAAGTTTTCAATGCTAGCATGGAGGAGATAAAAGAGGATATCCGTGCTAATGTTTTTGTGGAGGAAACTTGTGAGCTACAAAAGAGTTCTATGTTTGAAAGTAATGAAAACTGTGACAAAAAGAGTGAGCCAAAAGAAAGAGAGATGAGTGCAAAAGAAATTAGTGGGTTAAAAGAAAGAGAGATGAGTTTTCAAAAAGAAAAGTGTGAAAAAGAAATTATTGAAATAAGTGAGCCAAAAGAAAGAGAGATGAGTGCTCAAAAAGAAATGAGTGACATGAGTGAGTCAAAAGAAAGAGATTTGAGTTCAAAAGAAAGAGTGTTTGAAAAGAATGAAAGAGAAATTGGAAAGAAAGAGAGTTGTGAGTCAAAAATGAATGAGAGGAATGGTGAGAACATTGTGAGTTTTGTAGAAAGTGAGGCTAGGAAAATAATGTTTTCAAATAAAACCCACTTTGTACTTGTGTGCAAAGATTCTTTCTTTCTAACTTATGAACTTAACCTTTGCTTTTCTAGTGTTTTAGCTAATGTTTTGCAGAATTACATTGATCAATTTTCAATTGGAATGGAGCACATAGTAGATGCATTTCAAGGGGCTGAAATACTTAAGGCACCACCATACTTCATGGAAAAAGATGTTGCCAACGGGATCCAAGGCCAGAAAAGGAAGTTTCTTACTTTTAATCCTTTTGCATCGGTTTGTTTAAATGATTATTTCTTGTTTTCCAATTCTGATTTTAAGACTAGAAATCATCCAAACCAATTATATTTTTATGATAAACATGCATTCTTTTCTAGCAAAATTCTTTTGGATGATCTTTACTTCTTTGACAGCTTATCACTTGCAAAACATGTTAAGCTAGCCTATCCATTTACTTGTGATGATGTGCATAGTTCTTGTTTGTTTGCTAAATTTGATCTCAACTCTGATATTTTACCACTTCAATTTCATTCTAATGATAAACATATGTTTTGTGCTACACGAATTATCTTTGATAAGACATATGATGGATTTAGGGAGAGCATGGAGTTTTCATATTTTCTAATTTACCCCAACACATTAGACTTATTTGAGTTTGATTATGGTTCATATGCTTTGATTAATGTGTTACATTCACCATGCGATCATCTTGTGAGTAGTGTTGAGTATGAGAAAAGTTACGAGATTGACTATGGTCCATATATTCTATTAGATGTGTTACCACTATCCACCAACCATATTGTCAGTTTTGTGGTCTTTGATAAGCTCGAATGTTTTGCTGATTTAAAGGGAAGGAAACCAACAATATTTGACCCGGGAGGTGTTAACTTGAAAGGAGAAAGAAGGGTACCATTGTTGCTCTCTTTGGTGCCAATTCACAATACACGAGGTAAGCGTGCTTTATATGCTTTTATTTATGTTATTAACTTAATTTATTGCGATGTAGGTAATGTTATAGATTCGAGGACGAATCCTTTTCAAGAGGGAGGGGATGATATGAATCATGGAACGTCACAAAACGCCCAAGGACAAATCACAACATTAAAGTTCAAGAGAAGCATTGACATCCATTTACAGGCCTACATTAGCAAAGTCAAGACAAGCTTCGAAGATCCGATCATGGAGGCTATGGAAGAGGACGTGATGAACTTCAATCTATGGCAAATACATTTGGAGGAAGAGTATTGAAGACTTGTTCAATCGGAATTGAAGAGAAGAGCTAATTAGGAAAGTTGCATCATTTTTGCAAACTTTCCTTATTTGGACCACTTTCCATATTTGTTCCCAAAGTTTCCATATTTGTTCCCAAAATGGTTCCAACGAATTTATGATGTATTTAGACATGTTTTAGGTCTTTTATATTCATTTTATATGTTTGGAAAGGATTAGGAAAGATATTATTCTCTAGAAAAGATTTTCCACAAAATCTGCCAATTTCACATAAGGCAAGTTTTGGGCAGATTTTGTGCTCCTTGTAATCCGAATTTCATAGCTTATTTTTAGGGTTTCTTTTCCTATTTAAAGGCCTCATTTGTAACCCTAAAGACCAAGAATTCATATGATAATAATATTGCCTTTTGCTTTGCTTAAATTGCTTAGTTTTGTAGCCTTGTTCTAGGTTGCATGTTTTAGAAACATTCAAGCATGAATTGATCTATTGTGTTTGTGGATTGTTTCAATCTTGAAATAAGAACAAGTTCTCTTATTTCAAGATCATAGATCATTGGAATAATCTTTCTCTTCTTGTTTTCCAAGGGTTTTACCTTTTTGTTCATGGGGTTTTAGGATTTGCATTTAGGGGTTCTTTGTCTTTCAAAGGGTTTCTATTTCAATTTTCTAGGGTTTCATATCAACAACTTTGACAAGATTGGTTCCGATCTTCATTTGAGATTTTGGTCAAAATAGGACTCCCAAAGAAGAGCTTGTTCCATTTTGAACTTTAGGATGAACCAAATCATGACGACAACTTTGACATTCAACATTTTGGTCCAAAGACAAATCTTTTCAAACTTGTCCTAAAGATTTGGTTCATCCTAATGTTCCAAATGGAGGAAACAATCATTGGGAGTCCTCTTTGGACCAAAATTTCAAATGAGGATCGAAACAAAACTTGTCAAACTTGTCCTCATGATTTGGTTTATCCTAAAGATCCAAATGGAGTAAACTCTTCTTTGGGAATTCTATTTGGACAATAATGTCAAACGTGGATCAGAACAAATCTTTTCAAACTTGTCCTAATGATTTGGTCCATCCTAAATTTCCAAATGAATGAAACTCTTCTTTGGAAATCCTCTTTGAACCAAAATGTCAAACGAGGATCGAGAAAAAAATCTAAAACGAGGATTCAAAACCAATCTTAGTAAACCTGTCCTCATGTTTTGGTCCATCCTAAAGTTCCAAAAGGTGGAAACTCTTCTTTGGAAATCCTCTTTGGACCAAAATGTTGAACGTCAAAGTTGTCCTCGTGATTTGGTCCATCCTAAAGATCCAAAAGGAGTAAACTCTTCTTTCGGAATCACCTTTGGAAGAAAATGACAAACGAGGATCGGAACTTCAGGATGGACAAAAATGTTCAACGTCAAAGTTGTCCTCGTGATTTGGTCCATCCTAAAGATCCAAAAGGATAAAACTCTTCTTTTGGAATCCTCTTGGGAAAAATGTCAAACGAAGATCGGAACCAATCCTTTCAAAATTGTCCTAATGATTTGGTCCATCCTAAAGTTCCAAATGGAGGAAACTATCTTTGGGAGTCATCTTTGGACCAAAATCTGAAACGAGGATTAGAACCAATCTTTTCAAACATGTCCTAATGATTTGGTCTATCCTAAAATTCCCAATGGCGGAAACAATCTTTGTGAGTCCTCATTGGACCAAAATCTCAAACGAGGATTGGAACCAATCTTTTAAAACTTGTCCAAATTATTCAGTCCATCCTAAAGTTCCCATTGGAGGAAACTCTTTTTTTGGAATCATCTTTGGAACAAAATGAAAAATGAGGATCGGAACCAATCTTTTCAAACTTGACCTAATGATTTGGTCCCATCCTAAAGTTCCAAATGGAGGAAAATATCTTTGGGAGTCCTCTTTGGACAAAAATCTCAAACGAGGATCAGAAGCAATCTTTTCAAACTTGTGCTAATGATTTGGTCTATCCTAAAGTTCCCAATGGATGAAACTATCTTTGGGAGTCCTATTTGGACCAAATCTCAAACGAGGATCGGAACCAATCTTTTCAAACTTGTCCAAATGATTTGGTATCCTAAAGTTCCCAATGGAGGAAACTCTTCATTTGGAATCATCTTTGGAACAAAATGACAAACGAGGATCAGAACAAATCTTGTCAAACTTGTCCTAATGATTTGGTCCAATCCTAAACTTCCAAATGGAGGAAACTATCTTTGATAGTCCTCTTTGGACCAAAATCTCAAACGAGGATCGGAACCAATCTTTTAAAACTTGTCCTAATGATTTGGTCCATTCTAAAGTTCCAAATGAAGGAAACTCTTTTTTACATTTCCTTTTTGGAAAGGAATGTCAAACGAGGATCGGAACCAATCTTTTCAAACATGTCCTAATGATTTGGTCCATTAAAAAGTTCCAAATGGAGGAAACGATATTTGAGAATCCCCTTTGGACTAAAAATTCAAACTTCAAAGTTGTCCTAATGATTTTGTCCATCCAAAAGTTCCAATTGGAGGAAACTCTTCTTTGGGAATCCTCTTTGAACCAAAATGTCAAATGAGAATCGGATAAATGATTTTGTCCAACGAGGACAACTTTAACAAGATTGGTTCTAACCCTCATGATTTGGTTGAAACCAATCTTGTCCCCATGATTTGGACCAAAATGTTGAATTTCATATTTGTACTCATGATTTGGTCCATCCTAAAGTTCCAAATGGAGCAAACTCTTCTTTGGAAATCCTCTTTGGACCAAAATGTCAAACGAGGATCAGAACCAATATATTCAAACTTGTCCTTATGATTTGGTTCATCCTAAAGATCCAAATGGAGGAAACTATATTTGGAAATCCTCTTTGGACAAATATATCGAATGTCAAACTTGTCTTAATGATTTGGTCCATCCTTAAGTTCCAAATGGAGGAAATTATCTTTTGGTCCAAAGAGAACTCCCAAAGATAGTTTACTTCCAAATGGAGGAAACTCTTCTTTTGAAATTCTCTTTGGACCAAAATTTAGATTAACAAAGTTGTCGTAATGATTTTGTCCATCCTAAAGTTCGAAATGGAAGAAACTCTTGTTTGGAAATCCTCTTTGGATCAAAATCTCAAATGAGGATCACAACAAATCTTTTCAAAGTTGTCCTAATGATTTAGTTCATTTTAAAGTTCCAAATGGATGAAACTATCTTTGGGAGTCCACTTTCGACCAACGTGTCTAACAAGGATCGGAACCAATCTTGTCAAAGTTGTCCTCATGATTTGGTCCATCCTAAAGTTCCAAAAGGAGGAAACTCTTCTTTGGAAATCCTCTTTGGACCAAAATGTTGAACGTCAAAGTTGTCCTCGTGATTTGGTCCATCCTAAATATCCAAAAGGACTAAACTCTTCTTTGGGTATCCTCTTTTAGACCATACTGTCAAACGAGGAAACTATCTTTGGGAGTCATCTTTGGACAGGAATGTCAAACTAGGATCGGAACCAATCATTTCAAACTTGTCACACTTGTCCAAATGATTTGGTCCATCCTAAAGATGCAAATGGAGCAAACTATTCTTTGGAAATCCTCTTAGGACCAAAATGTCAAACGAGTATCAGAACCAATCTTGTCAATGTTGTCTTCATGATTTGGTCCATCCAAAACTTCCAAATGTAGGAAACTCTTCTTTGGAAATCCTCTTTGGACTAAAATGTTGAACGTCAAAGTTGTGCTCGTTATTTGGTCCATCCCAAAGATCCAAAAGGAGTAAACTCTTCTTTGGGAATCCTCTTTTGGATCATAAAGTCAAACGAGGATCAGGACAAATCTTTTCAAACCTTTCCTAATGATTTGGTCCATCCTAAACTTCTAAATGGAGGAAACTCTTATTGGAAATCCACTTTGGACCAAAATCTCAAACAAGGATCGGAACCAACCTTTCCTAATGATTCGGTCCATCCTAAAGATCCAAATGGAGGAAACTATTCTTTGGGAATCCTCTTTGGACAAAAATGTCAAATGAGGATCGGAACCGATCTTGTTAAACTTGTCCTTATGTTTTGGTTCATCCTAAAGATCCAAATGGAGGAAACTATCTTTGGGAGTCCTCTTTGGACCAAAATGTCAAACGAGGATCGAAGCCAATCTTGTCAAATGAGGATCGGAACCAATCTTGTCAATGTTGTCCTCATGATTTGGTCCATCGCAAAGTTCCAAAAGGAGGAAACTCTTCTTTGGAAATCCTCTTTGGACAAAAATATTGAACGTCAAAGTTGTCCTCGTAAATTGGTCCATCCTAAAGATCCAAAAGGAATAAACTCTTCTTTGGGAATCCTCTTTTGGACCATAATGTCAAACGAGGATCGGAACCAATCTTTTCAAACTTGTTCTAATGATTTGGTCCATCCTAAAGTTCCAAATGGAGGAAACTATCTTTGGGAGTCCTCTTTGGATAGGAATGTCAAACGATGATCAGAACCAATCTTTTCAAACTTGTTACACTTGTCCTAATGATTTGGTCCATCCTAAAGATGCAAATGGAGCAAACTATTCTTCGGAAATCCACTCTAGACCAAAATGTCAAACGAGGATCAGAACCGATCTTGTCAATGTTGTCTTCATGATTTGGTCCATCCTAAACTTTAAAATGGAGGAAACTCGTCTTAGGAAATCCTCTTTGGACAAAAATGTTGAACGTCAAAGTTGTCCTTGTGATTTGGTCCATCCTAAAGATCCAAAAGTAGTAAACTCTTCTTTGGGAATCCTCTTTTGGACCATAATGTCAAACGTGGATCAGAACAAATCTTTTCAAACTTGTCCTCATGATTTTGTCCATCCTAAAGTTCCAAATGGAGGAAACTCTTCTTTTGAAATCCTCTTTGGACCAAGATCTCAAACAAGGATCGGAACCAATCTTTTCAAACTTGTCCTAATGATTTTGTCCATCCTAAAGATCCAAATGGAGGAAACTATTCTTTGGGAATCCTCTTTAGACCAAAATGTCAAACGAGGATCAGAACCAATCTTGTTAAACTTGTCCTTATGATTTGGTCCATCCTAAAGTTCCAAATGGAGGAAACTATCTTTGGGAGTCCTCTTTGGACAGGAATGTTAAACGAGGATCGGAACCAACTTTTTCAAACTTGTCACACTTGTCCTGATGATTTGGTCCATCCTAAAGATGCAAATGGAGAAAACTATTATTTGGAAATCCTCTTTGGACCAAAATGTCAAACGAGTATCAGAACCAATCTTGTTAATGTTGTCTTCATGATTTGGTCCATCCTAAACTTCCAAAGGGAGGAAACTCTTCTTTGGAAATCCTCTTTGGACCAAAATGTTGAACATCAAAGTTGTGCTCGTTATTTGGTCCATCCCAAATAACCAAAAGGAGTAAATTCTTCTTTCGGAATCCTCTTTTGGATCATAATGTCAAACGAGGATCAGAAAAAATCTTTTCAAACCTTTCCTAATGATTTGGTCCATCCTAAACTTCTAAATGGAGGAAACTCTTCTTTGGAAATCCTCTTTGGACCAAAATCTCAAACGAGGATCAGAACCAATCTTTTCAAACTTATTCTAATGATTTGGTCCATGCTAATGATCCAAATGGAGGAAACTATTCTTTGGGAATCCTCTTTGTACCAAAATGTCAAATGAGGATCGGAACCAATCTTGTTAAACTTGTTCTTATGTTTTGGTCCATCCTAAAGATCCAAATGGAGGACACTATCTTTGGGAGTCCTCTTCGGACCAAAATGTCAAATGAGGATCGAAACCAATCTTGACAATGTTGTCCTCATGATTTGGTCCATCCTAAAGTTCCAAAAGGAGGAACTCTTCTTTGGAAATCCTCTTTGGACCAAAATATTGAACTTCAAAGTTGTCCTCGTAATTTGGTCCATCCTAAAGATCCAAAAGGAGTAAACTCTTCTTTGGGAATCCTCTTTTGGACCATAATGTCAAACAAGGATCGGAACCAATCTTTTCACACCTGGTTCTAATGATTTGGTCCATCCTAAAGTTCCAAATGAACGAAACTCTCTTTGGGAGTCTTCTTTGAACAAGAATGTCAATCGAGGATTGGAACCAAACTTTTCAAACTTGTTACACTTGTCCTAATGATTTGGTCCATCCAAAAGATGCAAATGGAGTAAACTATTCTTTGGAAATCCTCTTTGGACAAAAATGTCAAACGAGGATTAGAACCAATCTTGTCAATGTTGTCTTCATGATTTGGTCCATCATAAACTTTAAAATGCAAGAAACTCGTCTTTGTAAATCCTCTTTGGAACAAAATGTTGAACGTCAAAGTTGTCTTAATGATTTGGTCCATCCTAAAGATCCGAAAGTAGTAAACTCTTCTTTGGGAATCCTCTTTTAGACCACAATGTCAAACGAGGATAGAACCAATCTTGTCAATGTTGTCTTCATGATTTGGTCCATCCTAAACTTTCAAATGCAAGAAACTCGTCTTTGGAAATCCTATTTGGACCAAAATATTGAACGCCAAAGTTGTCCTTGTGATTTCGTCCATCCTAAAGACCCAAAAGTAGTAAACTCTTCATTGGGAATCCTCATTTGGACCACAATGTAAAACGAGGATCAGAACAAATATTTTCAAACTTGTCCTAATGATTTGGTCCATCCTAAACTTCCAAGTGGAGGAAACTCTTCTTTGGAAATCCTCTTCAGACCAAAATCTCAAACAAGGATCGGAACCAATCTTTTCAACCTTGTCCTAATTATTTTGTCCATCCTAAACATCCAAATGGAGGAAACTATTCTTTAAGAATCATCTTTTGACCAAAATGTCAAACAAGGATCGAAACCAATCTTTTCAAACTTGTCACACTTGTCCTAATGATTTGGTCCATCCTATAGATGCAAATGGAGCAAACTATTCTTTGCAAATCCTCTTTGGAACAAAATGTCAAACAAGGATAAGAACCAATTTTGTCAATGTTGTCTTCATGATTTGGTCTATCCTAAACTTCCAAATGGAGGAAACTCTTCCTTGGAAATCCTCTTTGGACCAAAATGTTAAATGTCAAACTTGTCCTAATGATTTGGTCAATACTAAAGTTTCCAATGGAGGAAACTCTTCTTTTGAAATCATCTTTGGAACAAAAAGAAAAACGAGGATCGGAACCAATGTTTTCAAACTTGTCCTAATGATTTGGTCCATCCTAAAGTTCCAAATGGAGGAAACTTTCTTTGGGAGTCCTCTTTGGACCAAAATCTCAAACGAGGATAGGAACCAATATTTTCAAACTTGTCCTAATGATTTGGTCCATCCTTAAGTTCTGAATTGAGGAAACTCTTCTTTAGGATTCATCTTTGGAACAAAATGACAAACGAGGATTGGAACCTATCTTGTCAAAGTTGTCATCATGATTTGGTCCATCCTAAAGTTCCAAATGGAGGAACAATCTTGTCAAACTTGTCCTCATGATTTGGTCCATCCATAAGATCCAAATGGAGGAAACTCTTCTCTGGGAGTCCTCTTTGGACAAAAATTTTGATTGTCAAACTTGTCCTAATGATTCAGTCCATCCTAAAGTTCCAAATGGAGGAAACGCTTCTTTGGGAATCCTCTTTGGACAAAAATGTCAAACGAGGATCGGAACCAATCTTGTAAAAAATGTCCTAATGTTTTGGTATATCCTAAAATTCCCAATGTAGGAAAGTCTTCTTTTAGAATCATCTTTGGAACAAATTGACAAATGAGGATCAGAACAAATCTTTTTAAACTTGTCCTAATGATTTGGTCCATCCTAAACTTCCAAATGGAGGAAACTCTATTTTGGTAATCCTCTTTGGACCAAAATCTCAAATGAGGATCGGGACCAACCTTGTCAAACTTGTCCTCATGATTTGGTCCATCCTAAAGTTCGAATGGAGGAAACATATTTTTGGGAATCCTCTTTGGACTAAAATGTCAAACGAGGATCGGAACGAATCTTTTAAAACTTGTCCTAATGATTTGGTCCATCCTAAAGTTCGAAATGGAGGAAACTATTCTTTTGAAATACTCTTTGGACCAAAATGTCAAACGAGGATCGAAACCAATCTTATCAACCTTGTCCTTATGATTTGGTCCAACCTAAAGATCCAAATGGAGGAACCTCCTGTCCTCATGATTTGGTCCATCATAAATTTCCAATTGGAGGAAACTCTTAGGACAATAATGAGAAACGAGGATCGGAACCAATCTTTTCAAACTTGTTTTCAAGGTTTAGTCCATCCTAAAGTTCCAAATGGAGAAAACTATCTTTGAGAATCCCCATTGGACTAAAAAGTCGAACGTCAAAGTTCCAAATGTCAAACGAGGATCGGAACTAATCTTGTCACACTTGTCCTAATGATTTGGTCCATCCGCAAATGGAGCAAACTATTCTTTGCAAATCCTCTTTGGAACAAAATGTCAAACGAGGATCAGAACCAATCTTGTCAATGTTGTCTTCATGATTTGGTCTATCCTAAACTTCCAAATGGAGGAAACTCTTCATTGGAAATCCTCTTTGGACAAAAATGTTGAATGTCAAACTTGTCCTAATGATTTGGTCAATACTAAAGTTTCCAATGGAGGAAACTCTTCTTTTGAAATCATCTTTGGAACAAAAAGACAAACGAGGATCGGAACCAATCTTTTCAAACTTATCCTAATGATTTGGTCCATCCTAAAGTTCCAAATGGAGGAAACTATCTTTGGGAGTCATCTTTGGACCAAAATCTCAAACGAGGATCGGAACCAATCTTTTCAAACTTGTCCGAATCATTTGGTCCATCCTAAAAATCCAAATGGGGGAAACTATCTTTGGGAGTCCTCTTTGGACAAAAATCTCAAACGAGGATCGGAACCAATCTTTTCAAACTTGTCCTAATGATCAAGTTTTTGGAGTGCTTCGGATCCTCTTTCGATATTTTGGTCGTAACATGATTCCCAAATTAGAAGTTCCTCCATTTGGATCTTTAGGATGTAAAAATTCACGTGGACAACTTTGACAAGTGGGAAACCTTATGTCTTCGGATTCATTTTGGTCTAGAGAGTGAAACAAGTACTTTGAAACAAGATTTCAATTACAAACAAGTTTTTGAAGTGGTTCAGATCCTCTTACGTTATTTTGGTCCAAAGAGGATTTCCAAAGAAGAGGTTCCTCCATTTGGATCTTTAGGATGGACCAAATCATGAGCCCAACTTTGACAAGTGGGAAACCTTATGTCTTCGGATTCATTTGGGTCTAGAGAGTGAAACAAGTACTTTGAAACAAGATTTCAATTACAAACAAGTTTTTTGAGTGGTTCGGATCCTCTTTCGTTATTTTGTTCCAAAGAGGATTCCCAAAGAAGATGTTCCTCCATTTGGATATTTAGGATTGACCAAATCATGAGCACAACTTTGACAAGTGGGAAACCTTTGGTCTTTGGTATCAATATGGTCCGAAGTGTGAAACATGTACTTTGAAACAAGCTTTTCAATTACAAACTAGTTTTTGGAGTGGTTCGGATCCTCTTTCGATATTTTGTTCGAAAGAGGATTCCCAAAGAAGATGTTCCTCCATTCGGATCTTTAGGATGAAGCAAATCATGAGGAAAACTTTGACAAGTGGGAAACCTTAGGTCATTGGTATCAATATGGTCCGAAGAATGAAACAACTACTTTGAAACAAGCTTTTCAATTACAAACAAGTTTTTGGAGTGGTTAGGATCATCTTTCGATATTTTGGTCCCAAGAGGATTTCAAAGAAGATGTTCCTCCATTCGGATCTTTAGGATGGACCAAATCATGAGGAAAACTTTGACAACTGGGAAACCTTAGGTCTTTGGTATCAATATGGTCTGAAGAGTGAAACAAGTACTTTAAAACAAGCTTTTCAATTACAAATGAGTTTTTGGAGTGGTTCGGATCCCCTTTCGATATTTTGGTCCAAAGAGGATTCACAAAGAAGATGTTCCTCCATTCAGATCTTCAGGATGAACCAAATCATGATGAAAACTTTGACAAGTGGGAAACCTAAGGTCTTTGGTATCAATATGGTCCGAAGAGTGAAACAAGTACTTTAAAACAAGCTTTTCAATTACAAATAAGTTTTTGGAGTGCTTTGGATCCTCTTTCGATATTTTGGTCCAAAGAGGATTTCAAAGAAGATGTTCCTCCATTCGGATCTTTAGGGTGGACCAAATCATGAGGAAAACTTTCACAACTGGGAAACCTTAGGTCTTTGGTATCAATATGGTCCGAAGAGTGAAACAAGTAGTTTGAAACAAGCTTTTCAATTACAAACAAGTTTTTGGAGTGCGTCGGATCCTCTTTCGATATTTTGGTCGAAACATGATTCCCAAATTAGAGGTTCCTCCATTTTGATCTTTAGGATGGAAAAAATCATGAGCACAACTTTGACAAGTGGGAAACCTTATGTCTTCGGATTCATTTTTGTCTAGAGAGTGAAACAAGTACTCTGAAACAAGATTTCAATTACAAAAAAGTTTTCGGAGTGGTTCGGATACTCTTTCTTTATTTTGGTCCAAAGAGGATTCCCAAAGAAGAGGTTCCTCCATTTGTATCTTTAAGATCGACCAAATCACAAGGAAAAGTTTGACAAGTAGGAAACCTTAGGTCTTTGGTATCAATATGGTCCGAAGAGTGAAATAAGTACTTTGAAACAAGTTTTTCAATTACAAACAAGTTTTTTGAGTGATTCGAATCCGCTTTCGATATTTTGGTCCGTTAGGATTCCCAAAGAAGAGGTTCCTCCATTTGGATCTTTAGGATCTACCAAATCACAAGGAAAAGTTTGAAAAGTGGGAAACCTTAGGTCTTTGGTATTAATATGGTCCGAAGAGTGAAACAAGTACTTTGAAACAAGCTTTTCAATTACAAACAAGTTTTTGGAGTGGTTCGGATCATCTTTCGATATTTTGGTCCGAAGAGGATTTCAAAGAAGATGTTCCTCCATTCGGATATTTAGGATGGACCAAATCATGAGGAAAACTTTGACAAATGGGAAACCTTAGGTCTTTGGTATCAATATGGTCCGAAGAGTGAAACAAGTACTTTGAAACAAGCTTTTCAATTACAAACAAGTTTTTGGAGTGGTTCGGATCCTGATATGAATCATCCCAGCCCCAAATGTCAAAGAATTGACAATATTGAAGTCCAAGGTTTCAATCAAGAAAAGATCAAGAATCCGAAGACTAAACGAGTGAAGATTGACTTTCTTGGGCATTTACAAGGATATTGGGTTACATACTTGACTAATGAAGAAAATGAGTTTAAAACACTATTAAACTCATGCGATATTTGTTTCAAAGAGCTCCAAAGAAAATCGCGCATGAAAACATTCAAACAAGTGAAAATGACATCAAAAACGGCGACTAACACTTGTAGTTTTGTCTATTTTCATCCAATTTCGAATTTTAGTATTTTATTTGAGTTTTAATACTTTAGTTTTATTTATTATTATTATTATTTATGTAATAGGGAAGATTTGACTTTGTTTCCTTAGTTTTGCAAACTTGGAGACCAAGTTTAAAAGATTAGGAAAACTTTCCTAATTTGAATTAGGAAAGTCTAGTTTTTTCCTTTTTATTATTAGGTCTTTATTTCCCTTCATATTTTCGACCAAGCTAGGGTTTATTAGGCTATTTAAAGCCTCTTTTGTAAGCTTTACAATCAGAATATCAATGAATGAAAATCGATTTGTTTTGGTTTAAGCTTTTGCTTTGAAAAACCTCTTTGTAATTCATGTTCTTGAATTGCATGTTTAGAGTCATTCAAGTCCAATTGATCATTGTTCTTGTGGAGTGCCTCAACCTTAATTAAAGAAACATATTCTTGAATTAGGGGATTGATCGATTAGGTCATCATCTTCCCAACCTCGCCTAAAGGTATTCAAATTGTTAAGGGTTTTCAAGCTTTTCCGTTCAAGGGTCCATCATCCGGTTCTTGAATCCATCAACGCTTGAGGGTTCGTATCATTTGCATCACATTCAAACAGCCCCTATGCCTATTCCACTTGCATTAAAACAGCCCCTATGCCTATTCTCACTAAAATACATCAAAGGCTTACCATCTTGCATTAAAACAGCCCCTATGCCTATTCCACTTGCATCACATTCAATTTCAAAAGATTTTTCAAAGTTAGGCAAGACAAGCAATGGTGCATTGGTTAACTTCTCTTTTAATTCATTGAAAGCCTTTTCTTGCATTTCCCCCCACACAAAAGTTACATGCTTTTTAACAAGCTCATTCAATGGTGCTGCTATTGTGCTAAAATCTTTAATGAATCTTCTATAAAAACTAGCAAGACCATGAAAACTCCGAATTTCACTAGCATTTTTAGGTTGGGGCCATTCTCTAATAGCTTTAACTTTCTCCTCATCTACTTCAACTCCATCCTTACTCACAATGAATCCTAGAAAGTTAACTCTATTCATGCAAAAACTACACTTTTTAAAATTAGCATATAGCTTCTCTTTTCTAAGTGTAATTAGAACCAACCTAACATGCTCCACATGATCAATCAAACTTCTTGAATAAATCAGTATGTCATCAAAGTAAATAACCACAAATTTACCCAAAAATTCCCTTAAAACATGATTCATCAATCTCATAAAAGTACTAGGTGCATTAGTCAAACCAAAAGGCATAACAAGCCATTCATATAAACCAAATTTAGTTTTAAAGGCTGTTTTCCATTCATCACCTACTTGCATTCTAATTTGATGATATCCAGATTTAAGGTCTATTTTAGTGAAAAGACAAGATCCATACAACTCATCAAGCATATCATCTAACCTAGGGATAGGGTGACGATACTTTACAGTGATTTTATTGATGGCTCGGCAATCCACACACATTCTCCATGTTCCATCCTTTTTAGGCACCAAGATAACCGGAACCGAACAAGGACTCAAACTCTCTCGTATATAGCCCTTTGCAAGAAGCTCTTCCACTTGCTTTTGAATTTCCTTGGAACCAATCCAAAAACTTGTTTGTAATTGAAATTTATATTTCAAATATCAATCTTTTCAAACTTGTCCTCATAATTTGGTCAATCCTAAAGATCCAAATGGAGGAAGCTTTTCTTCGGGAATCCTCTTTGGACCAAAATTTCAAACAAAGATCGGAACCAATCTTGTCAAAGTTTTCCTCATGATTTGGTCCATCCTAAAGTTCCAAATGGAGGAAACTCTTCTTTGCGAATCCTCTTTGGACCAAAATGTCGAACGTCAAAGTTGTCTTCATGATTTGGTCCATAGAGGATTCGCAAATGGAGGAAACAATCTTTGGGAATCCTCTCTCGACCAAAATTGTCAAACGGGGATCAGAGCCAATCTTGTCAAAGTTGTCCTCATGATTTGTTCCATACTAAAGTTCAAAATGGAGAAAACTCTTCTTTGGAAATCCTCTTTGGACCAAAATATCAAACGAGGATCGGAACCAATCTTGTCATAGTTGTCCTTATGATTTTGTCCATCCTAAAGTTCCAATGTAAAACAAGGATTGGAAGAAATCCTGTTAAAGTTTTCCTCATGATTTGGTCCATCCTAAAGATCCAAATGGAGGAAACTTTTCTTTGGGAAGCCCCTATGGATCAAAATGTCGAACGTCAAAGATGTCCTCATGATTTGGTCCATTCTAAAGTTCTAAATGGAGGAAATTCTTCTTTGGGAATCCTCTATGAACCAAAATGTCAAACGAGGATCGGAACCTATCTTGTCAAAGTTGTCCTCATGATTTCGTCCATCCTAAAGTTCCAAATGGACGATACTCTTTGATATGAAAACCCTAGATTTGGATCAAGAACCCCTTGAAGAACCCTTGAGTCACCAAGATCTAAAACCCCCAAAGCAATTTAGCAAAACCCAAGGAACATGAGTCAAGAAGATTATTCCTAGATCTATGATCTTGAAATAAGAAGAACTTGTTTCTTATCTCAAGATTGAAACAATCCACAAACACTTTAGATCAAGAGTGTTTGATTGTTTCTAAACAAGTAATCTAAAGCAAGACTACTAAGTTATGTAATGGAAAATCATCCAAGCAAGAGGTTTCAAGCCAAGAGGCAACTTTTCAATTCATCAAATCTGAATATTAGGGTTACAAAAAGTCTTTAAATAGTCAAGAGAAAAAAACCCTAAAACAAAAGCCCAAAGTAATCAGCCCATAATAAAATCTGGCATGTGAACAACATTTAAGGAAAGAATAAAGCAACTAAAGCTTAAAGCAAAAAGCAAAGTGCCCATTTTAGGAAACTTTCCTAAAATGACTTTAAATTTAAAAATCCTTGCACATGTCTTTAATATTCCTCCTCCAAATGCACTTGCCATAAATTAAAGTGCATTTCATCCTCTTCCATTGCCTCCAAGCTTGGATCATCAAAATCTGTCTTCACTTTGCTCATGTATGCTTGACAATGGATATTCAAGACTTGTTGAAGCTTCTTGGCATTTGATCTTGTAATTGGTCCTTCTAGCATCCTAAGCTTGTCTTGTGGTGCTTGTGCTCCATGAATCATATCACTCTTCTTTGAAAATCCTCTTTTGACAAAAATGTCAAACGAAGATAGAAACCAATCTTGTCAAAGTTTTTCTCATGATTTGGCCTATCCTAAAGTTTCAAATGGAGGAAACTTTTCTTTGGGAATCCTCTTTGGACCAAAATGTCAAACGAGGATCGGAACCAATCTTGTTAAAGTTGGCCTCAAAAAATCCTCTTTAGACAAGATTGGTTCCGATCCTCATTTGACATTTTGGTTCAAAGAGGATTCCCAAAGATCGTTTCCTCCATTTGGAACTTTAGGATGGACCAAATCATGAGGACATCTCTGACGTTCGACATTTTGGTCCTTAAAGGATTCCCAAAAAAGAGTTTCCTCCATTTGGATCTTTGGTTCCGATACTCGTTTGACATTTTTTCCCAAGAGGATTCCCAAAGAAGAGTTTACTCCTTTTGGATCTTTAGGATGGACCAAATCACGAGGACAACTTTGACGTTCAACATTATTGTCCAAAGAAGATACCCAAAGAAGATTTTACTCCTTTTGGAACTTTAGGATGGACCAAATCATGATGACAACTTTGACAAAATTGGTTCCGATCCACGTTTGATATTTTGGTCCGAAGAGGATTCCCAGAGAAGAGTTTCCTCCATTTAGATCTTTAGGATGGACCAAATCATGAGGACAACTTTGACATTCTACATTTTTGGTCCAAAGAGGATTTCCAAAGAATAGTTTCCTCCATTTGGATCCTTAGGATGGACCAAATCACGAGCACAACTTTGACGTTCAACATTTTGATCCAAAATGTCAAACGAGGATCAAATCATAATAATTTCATCCTTTTGGAACTTTAGAATGGACCAAATCATGAGGACAACTTTGACATTCAACATTTTGGTCCAAAGAGAACTCCCAAAGATAGTTTCCTCCATTTGGAACTTTATGATGAACCACATCATTAGGGATAAGTTTTACAAGATTGGTTCCGTACCTCGTTTGACATTTTGGTCCAAAGAGGATTTCCAAAGAAGAGTTTCCTCCATTTGGAAGTTTAGGATGGACAAAATCATTAGGACAAGTTTGAAAAGATTTGTTCTGATCCTTGTTTGACATTATGGTCCAAAGACGATTCCCAAGGATAGTTTCCTCCATTTGGAAATTTAGGACGGACCAAATCATTAGGACAAGTTTGAAAAGATTGGTTCCGATCCTCGTTTGTCATTTTGTTCCAAAGATGATTCCCAAAGAAGAGTTTCCTCCATTTGGAACTTTAGAATGGACCAAAACATGAGGACAAGAGGTTCCTCCATTTGGATCTTTAGGATGGACCGAATCATAAGGACAATTTTGACAAGATTGGTTCCGATCCTCGTTTGACATTATTGTCCAAAGTGGATTCCCAAAGAAGAGTTTACTCCTTTTGGATCTTTAGGATGGACCAAACCACGAGGACAACTTTGACGTTCAACATTTTTGGTCCAAAGAGGATTTCAAAAGAAGAGTTTCCTCCTTTTGGAACTTTAGGATGGACCAAATCATGATGACAACTTTGACAAGATTGGTTCCGATCCTCGTTTGACATTTTGGTCCGAAGAGGATTCCCAGAGAAGAGTTTCCTCCATTTAGATCTTTAGGATGGACCAAATCATGAGGACAACTTTGACATTCAACATTTTCGGTCCAAAGAGGATTTCCAAAGAATAGTTTCCTCCATTTGGATCTTTAGGATGGACCAAATCACGAGGTCAACTTTGACGTTCAACATTTTGATCCAAAATGTCAAACGAGGATCAAATCATAATAATTTCATCCTTTTGGAACTTTAGATTGGACCAAATCATGAGGACAACTTTGACATTCAACATTTTGGTCCAAAGAGGACTCCCAAAGATAGTTTCCTCCATTTGGAACTTTAGGATGGACCACATCATTATGGACAAGTTTGACAAGATTGGTTCTGATCCTCGTTTGACATTTTAGTCAAAGTAGGATTCCCAAAGAAGAGTTTCCTCCATTTGTAAGTTTATGATGGACAAAATCATTAGGACAAGTTTGAAAAGATTTATTCTGATCCTCGTTTAACATTATGGTCCAAAGAGGATTCCCAAAGTTAGTTTCCTCCATTTGGAAATTTAGGATGGACCAAATCATTAGGACAAGTTTGAAAAGATTGGTTCCGATCCTCGTTTGTCATTTTGTTCCAAAGATGATTCCCAAAGAAGAGTTTCCTCCATTTGGAACTGATATGAATCAAGGAGCCTTAATGTTGATCATTGCCGGAATTGATAAAGTACCCTTCTAAACTTTGAAAGCTAACCAAAAGATAAAACTTTTCTCTTCAGACAACAAAGACAAATTCGGACGTTAGATCATAGTTTGAATGGAAAACAGTAGCATTAAATGCGGCAGTTACAAAACGGGACAGTTTTGGAAATTTTGAACTATAGCCGTTTTTGTTGCTTTAAATACAAGAAAATTAATGTGAAACTGATATATTTGAATGGTAACTGATATATAAACACAATTATATCAGATCTACACGAATTTATATGGATCAAACTCAAAAATTTCAAGAACTTGCAAGATGAACAGATTTGATGCTCTCGGATGCAAATTCACTCTTTTTTTTTTTTTGATTTTCAAGATCTAAACGTGATCTTTAAGATGGAGATGAAATCAGATTCAAAAGGTGAATCAAAATGAATGAAAAGGTAGAAACGAAATGGATGGACAGAATGTGTAGAAATGAAAAAAAAACAAGTGCATAAAAGTAAGATAGAATCAATTCTAGAGTAGGCCACAAGATGCAACCTATGCTCTGATACCAAATGATATGAAACCCTAGGAAATTGAAATAGAAACCCTTTGAAAGCACAAAGAACCCCTAGATGCAAATCCTAAAACCCCGATGAACAATAAGGTAAAACCCTTGGAAACAAAGAAGAAAAAGATTATTCCAATGATCTATGATCTTGAAATAAGAGAACTTGTTCTTATTTCAAGATTGAAACAATCCACAAACACAATAGATCAATTCATGCTTGAATGTTTCTAAAACATGCAACCTAGAACAAGGCTACAAAACTAAGCAATTTAAGCAAAGCAAAAGGCAATATTATTATCATATGAATTCTTGGTCTTTAGGGTTACAAATGAGGCCTTTAAATAGGCAAAGAAACCCTAAAAATAAGCTAGGAAATTCGGATTACAAGGAGCACAAAATCTGCCCAAAACTTGCCTTATGTGAAATTGGCAGATTTTGTGGAAAATCTTTTCTAGAGAATAATATCTTTCCTAATCCTTTCCAAACATATAAAATGAATATAAAAGACCTAAAACATGTCTAAATACATCATAAATTCGTTGGAACCATTTTGGGAACAAATATTGAAACTTTGGAAACAAATATGGAAAGTGGTCCAAATAAGGAAAGTTTGCAAAAGTGATGCAACTTTCCTAATTAGCTCTTCTCTTCAATTCCGATTGAACAAGTCTTCAATACTCTTCCTCCAAATGTATTTGCCATAGATTGAAGTTCATCACGTCCTCTTCCATAGCCTCCATGATCGGATCTTCGAAGCTTGTCTTGACTTTGCTAATGTAGGCCTGTAAATGGATGTCAATGCTTCTCTTGAACTTTAATGTTGTGATTTGTCCTTGGGCTTTTTGTGACGTTCCATGATTCATATCACCAAATGATACGAAAACCCTTTCGAAATGCTTTAAGAACCCTTAACTTAACTAAGGACCCAAAAAGATCACAACCAAAGAACCCACATATGCCATTTGAAACAACCCAAGGAAAAAGGCTAGAAAATGATTATCCTTATGATCAATGATCTAAAGACAAGAATTAGATTTCTTGTTCTAGATTCGAATCAATCCACCAAATTAGAATGATCAATCCTAATGGCTCGATTCTACAGCCACCCTAAACACAAGGAATGACAAGATGAAAAGTTGAACAACTCACAACAATTCAAAGAAAAAGCTCTCAATGAGACTTTGGATTTTTAATTCAATCATAATCTTCTTTGTTACAAGCATGTGTCATGGCTTTATAGCCTTCAATAGCCACGAAAATAAGGTGATAAAATTGAATAAAAAAAGGCCAAAAGACAGCCCAAAAAAGTAATGACAAAAATAAAGACAATTGACAAGCCTATTAAATTGTCAAAGTGTAACTGATTTCTTGGGAGTTACAAATCTGATTTGTAACTCTTTGTAACTGAAACATCTTCATCAAATGTATTGATGGGAGTCTTGAATGAAGCTTGAAGATGTCATGAATAAGTCTTGAGTTTCATTGATGTATTGAGTTGCATTAAATGAGCTTCGGTTGCAATAAATGAACTTGACTTGCATTTAGTGAACTAGGCTTGAACTTGACTTGCATTTAATGAACTAAGCTTAAACTTGACTTCCATTTATTGATGTAAGCTTGAACTTTGATGTTGTAATTATTGAACTTGCTTGTAGCTTGATCTTGGAAAGAAATGAATGCAATTCCGGCAATGATCAACTTTGAGGCTCCTTGATTCATATCAAGGAAACTCAAGCTTCATTCAAGGGAACTCAAAGCAACTTAAAGACAAGCATTAATGGACATTTAAAAGCTTCATTTAGACTTCAATTATCATTTACAAATGTGTTATAGGCTTGTAGGTTACAAAGTTAATTGTGGTTGATTGTAATTTGAAATTTCTTTTAAAAATTGTAAGTTACATTCTAGGGACTTAATGGGGCTGATATGGGATCATTATGAACGAAATTTACATGTATTTTATGCCTATAAATAGGCTTTGTTTTAGCCATTGTAATCAGATTTGAAAATAAAGTATTCTTCCATGAAAGTAAATAACTTACAACATTCTCTTTGCCATGATGATAGTAAGTTCCATAGAGAAATGTTTTGAATACCTCTTCGTCATACTTTCTTGCTTGCATGCTTCGTCCTTCCAAACACCTCAAGCTCTTATTCGGCCATAAATAATGCTTCCAAACCTGAAAAAGATATTCAAACACACTAGGCAAATAATGGTTAAGGTTAGTTGTCAAAAAGTCTACTTTGCACATAAGCACAAAATTAGGCTTTTGACTAAGAAAAACTATCCTCACCTCACTCATTTTTACATGATAGCTCACTGATTTTCCTTTTCTCTCAATTTCCTCTAAGTGTTCACACATTTCTTTTTCATTCTTCTCTTTTCTCTCATTATTTTCACTCTTGCTTTTTCCACTCAAAGCTTTCTTTTCTCTCTCACTCAATTTTTCACTCAATTCTTTCTCTTGTAATTCTTTTTCTTTCAACTCTTTTTCTTTCAACTCAAACTCAAATCTCCTTTGCTCAAGCTTACATTGATCATTGAACACCTCTTTTGAAGATAAAGGTACTAAAGTAGTCTTCCTCCCATCCTTGGTAAAAGTGTACCTATTTAGGTAGCCATCATAGGTCACTCTCCTATCAAACTGCCAAGGCCTTCCCAAAAGTATATCCCCGGCATGCATTGGGACTACATCACAAACTACCTCATCTTTATGCTTTCCAAGGCTAAAAGAAATGATAGCTTGCTTATGCACCTTCAACTCCCCACTATCATTTAACCATTGTAACTTATAAGGTTTGGGATGTGGTTTAGTAAGCAAATTGAGTCTCTTGACCAGAATTGAGCTCACAACATTTGTACAACTTCCACCATCAATCACAACACTGCATGGGGTCTCATTCACTAAACACCTAGTATGGAACAAGTTGTGTCTTTGGTCATCTTCAAAATTCTCCTTTATTTCAGAATTGAGAACTCTCCTACACAAGAGTGCTACTCTATTTCCTTCCTCCCGACTATCATCACTCGCCTCGGGTACCAACTGATAAGGCAAACCCAAGATGCAAGTCCAAAGACCCTATGCTATTAGATTTAGCATGAACCTTTGAAGCAAGAACTCAAACCCTCCCTAACTATTCGGAAACACCCCCTAAGAATGGCTAAAAACAGATTGCTTAGGAAAGATGATCATTGATCTAGGACAAGTTTCCAAGCCCAAGATTCGAGACACTCCACAAGTAGGATGATCATTTCTACTTGAATGACTCTAACATGTAATCTAAGGCAAGACTACAAAGGGGTGAGGCTCAAGGCTCTCCATTTTGATACGAAAACCCTTTCGAAATGCTTTAAGAACCCTTAAACTTAACTAAGGACCCAAAAAGATCACAACCAAAGAACCCACATATGCCATTTGAAACAACCCAAGGAAAAAGGCTAGAAAATGATTATCCTTATGATCAATGATCTAAAGACAAGAATTGAATTTCTTGCTCTAGATTCGAATCAATCCACCAATTTAGAATGATCAATCCTAAAGGCTTGATTCTACAGCCACCCTAAACACAAGGAATGACAAAATTGAAATGGTAAGCTCGGCTCACTACAATTTCAAAGAAAAGCTCTCAAAGAGTTTTGTATTTTTATCTCATCAATAATCTGATTATTACAATGGAAAGAAAGGCATTATATAGCCTTTAAAAGACCATCAAAAAACGAAATATACAAGCCATTAAAGTCCTAGACATGTAACTTACACAAATAATGACAATTGATAGTGAAAATAAAAGTGTAACCTACGTGGCTTTCCAAAAGTTGTAACCTACCATCTTTTGTAACTTATCATCACTCTAAATGCTAGAATAATTAATACACCAAAGTTCTCTTTAAGTAAGTATCTTGCAATTATGATGAAAGCTGAGTTGCATTGAAAAAACTTGAATTCCATTAAATGAGCTTCGGTTGCATTAAATGAACATGACTTTGAACTTGACTTGCATTTAATGAACTAGGCTTGAACTTGACTTCCATTTATTGATGTAAGCTTGAACTTTGATGTTGCATTTATTGAACTTAGCTTGTAGCTTGATCTTGTCATAGACTTGGAAAGTAATGAATGCAATTCCGGCAATGATCAACATTAAGGCTCCTTGATTCATATCACATTTGCTCAAAAGGCAACATTTCATTACATTTTCAAATCTGATTACAATGGCTAAAACAAAGCCTATTTATAGGCATAAAATACATGTAAATTTCGTTCATAATGATCCCATATCAGCCCCATTAAGTCCCTAGAATGTAACTTACAATTTTTAAAAGAAATTTCAAATTACAATCAACCACAATTAACTTTGTAACCTACAAGCCTATAACACATTTGTAAATGATAATTGAAGTCTAAATGAAGCTTTTAAATGTCCATTAATGCTTGTCTTTAAGTTGCTTTGAGTTCCCTTGAATGAAGCTTGAGTTTCCTTGAATGGAGCTTGGGTTGTCAAAAATAACTTTTTCACATCAAATGCAAGGGTTATATAGTTCATATCAGAACTTTAGGATGGACCAAATCATGAGGACAAGTGTGACAAGATTGGTTTCGATCATCAGTTGAGATTTTGGTCCAAAGAGGACTCCCAAAGATAGTTTCCTCCATTTGGAACTTTAGGATGGACCAAATCATTAGGACGAGTTTGAAAAGATTGGTTCCGATCCTCGTTTGTCATTTTGTTCCAAAGATGATTCAAAAAGAAGAGTTTCTTCCATTGGGAACTTTAGGATAGACCAAATCATTAGGACAAGTTTGAAAAGATTGGTTCTGATCCTCGTTTGACATTTTGGTCCAAAGGGGATTTCCAAAGAATAGTTTCCTCTATTTCCATCTTTAGGATGGACCAAATCATTAGGACAACTTTGACATTCAAAATTTTTGTCCAAAGAGGATTCCCAGATGAGATTTTGTCCGTCCTAAAGTTCCAAATGGAGTAAACTCTTCTTTGGGAATCCTCTTTGTACCAAAATGTCAAACGAGGATCGGAACCAATCTTGTCAAAGTGTTCCTCATGATTTGGTCCATCCTAAAGTTCCAAAAGGAGGAAACTTTTCTTTGGAAATCCTCTTTGGACCAAAATGTTGAACGTCAAAGTTGTCCTCATGATTTGGTCCGTCCTAAAGATCCAAAAGGAGGAAACGCTTCTTTGGGAATCCCCTGGGGAAACAAAGTCAAACGAGGATCAGAACCAATCTTTTCAAACTTGTCCTAATGATTTGCTCCATCCTAAAGTTCCCAATGGAGGAAACTCTTCTTTGGAAATCCTCCATTTCGATCTTTAGGATGGACCAAATCATAAGGACAAGTTTGACAAGATTGGTTCCGATCCTCGTTTGACATTTTAATACAAATAGGTTTCCCAAAGAAGAGTTTCCTCCTTTTGTAACTTTAGGATGGACCAAATCATGATGACAACATTGAAAAGATTGGTTCCGATACTCGTTTGACATTTTTTTCCCAAGAGGATACCCAAAGAAGAGTTTACTCCTTTTGGATCTTTAGGATGGACCAAATCACGAGGACAACTTTGACGTTCAACATTATTGTCCAAAGAAGATTCCCAAAGAAGAGTTTACTCCTTTTGGAACATTAGGATGGACCAAATCATGATGACAACTTTGACAAGATTGGTTCCGATCCTCGTTTGACATTTTGGTTCGAAGAGGATTCCCAGAGAAGAGTTTCCTCCATTTAGATCTTTAGGATGGACCAAATCATGAGGACAACTTTGACATTCAACATTTTTTTTCCAAAGAGGATTTCCAAAGAATAGTTTCCACCAATTGGATCTTTAGGATGGACCAAATCACGAGCACAACTTTGACGTTCAACATTTTGATCCATAATATCAAACGAGGATCAAATCATAATAATTTCATCCTTTTGGAACTTTAGAATGTACCAAATCATGACGACAACTTTGACATTCAACATTTTGGTCCAAAGAGGACTCCCAAAGATAGTTTCCTCCATTTGGAACTTTAGGATGGACCACATCATTAGGGACAAGTTTGACAAGATTGATTCCGTACCTCGTTTGACATTTTGGTCCAAAAATGATTTCCAAAGAAGAGTTTCCTCCATTTGGAAGTTTAGGATGGACAAAATCATTAGGACAAGTTTGAAAAGATTTGTTCTGAACCTCGTTTGACATTATGGTCCAAAGAGGATTCCCAAAGATAGTTTCCTCCATTCGGAAATTTAGGAAGGACCAAATCATTAGGACAAGTTTGAAAAGATTGGTTCCGATCCTCGTTTGTCATTTTGTTCCAAAGATGATTCCCAAAGAAGAGTTTCCTCCATTTGGAACTTGAGGATGGACCAAAACATGAGGACAAGAGGTTCCTCCATTTGGATCTTTAGGATGGACCGAATCATAAGGACAAATTTGACAAGATTGGTTCCGATCCTCGTTTGACATTATTGTTCAAAGTGGATTCCCAAGGAAGAGTTTACTCCTTTTGGATCTTTAGGATGGACCAAACCACGAGGACAACTTTGACGTTCAACATTATTGTCCAAAGAGGATTTCAAAAGAAGAGTTTCCTTCTTTTGGAACTTTAGGATGGACCAAATCATGATGACAACTTTGACAAGATTGGTTCCAATCCTCGTTTGACATTTTGGTCCGAAGAGGATTCGCAGAGAAGAGTTTCATCCATTTAGATCTTTAGGATGGACCAAATCATGAGGACAACTTTGACATTCAACATTTTTGGTCCAAAGAGGATTTCCAAAGAATAGTTTCCTCCATTTCGATCTTTAGGATGGACCAAATCACGAGGACAACTTTGACGTTCAATATTTTGATCCAAAATGTCAAACGATGATCAAATCATAATAATTTCATCCTTTTGGAAATTTAGATTGGACCAAATCATGAGGACAACTTTGACATTCAACATCTTGGTCCAAAGAGGACTCCCAAAGATAGTTTCCTCCATTTGGAACTTTATGATGGACCACATCATTAGGGACAAGTTTGACAAGATTGGTTCCGTTCCTCGTTTGACATTTTTGTCCAAAGAGGATTTCCAAAGAAGAGTTTCCTCCATTTGGAAGTTTAGGATGGACAAAATCATTAGGACAAGTTTAAAAAGATTTGTTCTGATCCTCGTTTGACATTATGGTCCAAAGAGGATTCCCAAAGATAGTTTCCTCCATTTGTAAATTTAGGAAGGACCAAAAATCATTAGGACAAGTTTGAAAAGATTGGTTCCGATCCTCGTTTGTCATTTTGTTCCAAAGATGATTCCCAAAGAAGAGTTTCCTCCATTTGGAACTTTAGGATGGACAAAAACATGAGGACAAGAGGTTCCTCCTTTTGGATCTTTAGGATGGACCAAATCATAAGGACAAGTTTGACAAGATTTGATATGAAACCCTAGGAAATTGAAATAGAAACCCTTTGAAATCACAAAGAACCCTTAGATGCAAATCCTAAAACCCCGATGAACAATAAGGTAAAACCCATGGAATACAAGAAGAAGAAGATTATTCCAATGATCTAATATCTTGAAATAAGAGAACTTGTTCTTATTTCAAGATCGAAACAATTCACAAACATACTTGATACGAACCCTCAAGCGTTGACGGATTCAAGAACCGGATGATGGACCCTTGAACGGAAAAGCTTGAAAACCCTTAACAATTTGAATCAACCTTTAGGCGAGGTTGGGAAGATGATGACCTAATCGATCAATCCCCTAATTCAAGAATATGTTTCTTTAATTAAGGTTGAGGCACTCCACAAGAACAATGATCAATTGGACTTGAATGACTCTAAACATGCAATTCAAGAACATGAATTACAAAGAGGTTTTTCAAAGCAAAAGCTTAAACCAAAACAAATCGATTTTCATTCATTGATATTCTGATTGTAAAGCTTACAAAAGAGGCTTTAAATAGCCTAATAAACCCTAGCTTGGTCGAAAATATGAAGGGAAATAAAGACCTAATAATAAAAAGGTAAAAACTAGACTTTCATAAATTCAAATTAGGAAAGTTTTCCTAATCTTTTAAACTTGGTCTCCAAGTTTGCAAAACTAAGGAAACAAAGTCAAATCTTCCCTATTACATCAATAATAATAATAATAAATAAAACTAAAGTAATAAAACTCAAATAAAATACTAAAATTCGAAATTGGATGAAAATAGACAAAACTACAAGTGCCAGTCGCCGTTTTTGATGTCATTTTCACTCGTTTGAATGTTTTCATGCGCGATTTTCTTTGGAGCTCTTTGAAACAAATATCCCATGAGTTTAGAAGTGTTTTAAACTCATTTTCTTGATTAGTCAAGTATGTAACCAAATATCCTTGCAAATGCCCAAGAAAGTCAATCTTCACTCGTTTAGTCTTCGGATTCTTGATCTTTTCTTGATTGAAACCTTGGACTTCAATATTGTCAATTCTTTGACATTTGGGGCTGGGATGATTCATATCATTCTCTCCAACTTCGAAAAGATTCGTCCTCGAATCTAAAGGTTTGATCATGGTGGAGTCTCCCTTGAAAAATTCGCCAATTGTTAAAGCATTTGTGGCACCATTATTGGCATTGATTTCCTGCAAAAAATCATAAACAAAATCTTGGAAAGGGTTTAGCTTGAAACTTCCCATATGATACTCGAGTGCAAAGAGGGGTGGTGTGGCCAATAATTTCCTTTTCCTCTCAATTCTTCTAACGAGAGCTTGCTTTTCTTGCTCTAATTTTCTTAACTCTTCTTGCTTCTTTATTTTCTCCTTTTCTTCTCGCTCTAATCTCTCTCGCTTCACCGACTCCCTTTTCTCTCTTCTTTTTTGTTGTTCTTGTTCCATCCTCTTCAATCTCTCTTTTTCTTCTTCTTTAGTTTCATCTCCTTCTAGAGCCAAATCTATCTTGTTAGGGCACACCTCCCGAATATGCCCTCTTCCACGACATTTAGTACACTTGATATCTCTAGTATGTATTGTCATAATGGAAGAATTTTGTGGTTGCAAAAAAATTAGGGTTTTGAAAGATGAAGGAAAAAAAAACTGCTTGGTATTCAAACTTTGAAACGAGTTTTTAGGTAATTTAAGTTCTTATTTTGGATTTGATGTCTTCTGTAATTTTGTAGAGGATCGAAAAATAAACAGATTGGAAAAAAATTTCGTAGGAAAAGGTGAAGGGACGAGGTCAGTAGGTGATGTACAAGTTGGAACAAAAATCTGGAAATTTCTGTTTTTTTTTTCTTTTTTTTTTAATGAAAGCGGTTTTGATGGGGGATTAGAAAAAGTGAAGACGTAGGTGATGAAGTAAACGAATTTACCTTTGATAACTCTCTCCCAGAGCAAGCTCTGATACCAAATGATATGAAACCCTAGGAAATTGAAATAGAAACCCTTTGAAATCACAAAGAACCCCTAGATGCAAATCCTAAAACCCCGATGAACAATAAGGTAAAACCCATGGAATACAAGAAGAAGAAGATTATTCCAATGATCTAATATCTTGAAATAAGAGAACTTGTTCTTATTTCAAGATCGAAACAATTCACAAACATACTAGATCAAATTATGCTTGAATGTTTCTAAAACATGCAACCTAGAACAAGGCTACAAAACTAAGCAACTTCAGCAAAGCAAAAAGCAATATTATTATCATATGAATTCTTGGTATTTAGGGTTACAAATGAGGCCTTTAAATAGGCAAAGAAACCCTAAAAATAAGCTAGGAAATTCGGATTACAAGGAGCACAAAATCTGCCCAAAACTTGCCTTATGTGAAATTGGCAGATTTTGTGGAAAATCTTTTCTAGAGAATAATATCTTTCCTAATCATTTCCAAACATATAAAATGAATATAAAAGACCTAAAACATGTCTAAATACATCATAAATTCGTTTGAACCATTTTGGGAACAAATATGGAAACTTTGGGAACAAATATGGAAAGTGGTCCAAATAAGGAAAGTTTGCAAAAGTGATGCAACTTTCCTAATTAGCTCTTCTCTTCAATTCCGATTGAACAAGTCTTCAATACTCTTCCTCCAAATGTATTTTCCATAGATTGAAGTTCATCACGTCCTCTTCCATAGCTTCCATAATCAGATCTTCGAAGCTTGTCTTGACTTTGCTAATGACGCCTGTAAATGGATATCAATGCTTCTCTTGAACTTTAATGTTGTGATTTGTCCTTGGGCTTTTTGTGACGTTCCATGATTCATATCAATACTAGATCAAATTATGCTTGAATGTTTCTAAAACATGCAACCTAGAACAAGGCTACAAAACTAAGCAACTTCAGCAAAGCAAAAAGCAATATTATTATCATATGAATTCTTGGTATTTAGGGTTACAAATGAGGCCTTTAAATAGGCAAAGAAACCCTAAAAATAAGCTAGGAAATTCGGATTACAAGGAGCACAAAATCTGCCCAAAACTTGCCTTATGTGAAATTGGCAGATTTTGTGGAAAATCTTTTCTAGAGAATAATATCTTTCCTAATCATTTCCAAACATATAAAATGAATATAAAAGACCTAAAACATGTCTAAATACATCATAAATTCGTTGGAACCATTTTGGGAACAAATATGGAAACTTTGGGAACAAATATGGAAAGTGGTCCAAATAAGGAAAGTTTGCAAAAGTGATGCAACTTTCCTAATTAGCTCTTCTCTTCAATTCCGATTGAACAAGTCTTCAATACTCTTCCTCCAAATGTATTTTCCATAGATTGAAGTTCATCACGTCCTCTTCCATAGCCTCCATAATCAGATCTTCGAAGCTTGTCTTGACTTTGCTAATGACGCCTGTAAATGGATATCAATGCTTCTCTTGAACTTTAATGTTGTGATTTGTCCTTGGGCTTTTTGTGACGTTCCATGATTCATATCATCCCCTCCCTCTTGAAAAGGATTCGTCCTCGAATCTATAACATTACCTACATCACAATAAATTAAGTTAATAATATAAATAAAAGCACATAAAGCACACTTACCTCGTGTATTGTGAATTGGCACCAAAGAGAGCAACAATGGTACCCTTCTTTCTCCTTTCAAGTTAACACCTCCCGGGTCAAATATTGTTGGTTTCCTTCCCTTTAAATCAGCAAAACATTCGAGCTTATCAAAGACCACAAAACTGACAATATGGTTGGTGGATAGTGGTAACACATCTAATAGAATATATGGACCATAGTCAATCTCGTAAATTTTCTCATACTCAACACTACTCACAAGATGATCACATGGTGAATGTAACACATTAATCAAAGCATATGAACCATAATCAAACTCAAATAGGTCTAATGTGTTGGGGTAAATTAGAAAATATGAAAACTCCATGCTCTCCCTAAATGCATCATATGTCTTATCAAAGATAATTCGTGTAGCACAAAACATATGTTTATCATTAGAATGAAATTGAAGTGGTAAAATATCAGAGTTGAGATCAAATTTAGCAAACAAACAAGAACTATGCAAATCGTCACAAGTAAATGGGTAGGCTAGCTTTACATGTTTTGCAAGTGATAAGCTGTCAAACAAGTAAAGATCATCCAAAAGAACTTTCCTAGAAAAGAATGCATGTTTATCATGAAAATATAATTGGTTTGGATGATTTCTAGTCTTAAAATCAGAATTGGAAAACAAGAAATAATCATTTAAACAAACCGATGCAAAAGGATTAAAAGTAAGAAACTTCCTTTTCTGGCCTTGGATCCCGTTGGCAACATCTTTTTCCATGAAGTATGGTGGTGCCTTAATTATTTCAGCCCCTTGAAATGCATCTACTATGTGCTCCATTCCAATTGAAAATTGATCAATGTAATTCTGCAAAACATTAGCTAAAACACTAGAAAAACAAAGGTTTAGTTCATAAGTTAGAAAGAAAGAATCTTTGCACACAAGTACAAAGTGGGTTTTATTTGAAAACATTGTTTTCCTAGCCTCACTTTCTACAAAACTCACAATGTTCTCACCATTCCTCTCATTCATTTTTGACTCACAACTCTCTTTCTTTTCAATTTCTCTTTCATTCTTTTCAAACACTCTTTCTTTTGAACTCAAATCTCTTTCTTTTGACTCACTCATGTCACTCATTTCTTTTTGAGCACTCATCTCTCTTTCTTTTGGCTCACTTATTTCAATAATTTTTTTTTCACACTTTTCTTTTTGAAAACTCATCTCTCTTTCTTTTTGCTCACTCTCTTTTTCACAATTTGCATTCATTTCAATTATAGAACACTTTTGTAGCTCACATGCATCATAAGTTTCCTTCACACAAACATTAGCACGAATATCATCTTTTATCTCCTCCATGCTAGCATTGAAAACTTCCTTCAATTTCAAAAGTTCACTTTCAATCATCTTGACCTTCTCTAAAATCAAATTTGTATTTTCCTCTACCAAATCATAAGCAGCCCCATTCTTATCCATTAATGTACCATTTTCACCCATTTGATAAGAAGAAATTGGATTGGAATATTGTTTAGTGACATACCTTTTTGCAGCACCTCTTTGGAGTCTTCTTTCCACCTTGTTGGCAATATGCACCAACTCTCCTAACTCCTCAAATTGTGTTAACTCCATTTGGTAAGCAATATCTCTATTCAATCCATTTAAAAACCTAACAATAGTAGACTTCTCATCTTCCTCAACATTAGCCCTAGCCTTGAGAAACTCCATCTCCTTATAGTAATCATCCACACTTTTGCAACCTTGTATTAGGTTATCCAACTTTTGCACAATATGGTCTTGATGTTGTCTTGACACGAATCTCTTTCTCATATGGCACTTAAGATCATACCAAGTTTCTACTTGTTGTTTCCTCTCCCTCCTTAGTTTCACTTTCAATTGAGACCACCAAACATGAGCATTATTAGTGAAATTGGAAATAGCAAGCATTACCTTTCTTTCCTCACTATAATTGTTGTAATCAAAGAAGTGCTCGGTTTCTGTCTCCCATTGCAAGTACTCCTCTTGATCCAAACTCCCATTGAAAGTATATAACTTGAGCTTATGTCCTCCTAAGCTTTGATCCTCCATCCTCTCATCATAAATGTCATTATGTTCACTCCTAGGATGTTCTACCTCCCAAAATTTACTAATCCTCCTTTCACCAATCTTTTCATGATACATTGCTGCAAATAAAAAGGTTAGTAATAAAAATAGGACCTTTCAATCACTCTCTAAGTGTTTACACTCGATGATGTTTGTTCTCTCGTGTTTGCACTCAAAACAGATTCTAAAGGCCTAAATGTAACCTTGAACTATTAGCACACTTTAGCAACTATCAAGCAACAAAGATACTAATGAAATTTGTAAAAAGTAACAATTGAGAAATAAGAAACAAGCAATTTGGTTGGTAAGAATAAAATAAGACAGATTTATGCAAATGGTTTATTGTAGTGACAAGGAAAGAATAAGAAAGAAAATAAGCAAGAATAAACTTTCCTAGAAGAGAAAAATTCGAAATTAGACTTCCCTAAAGCAATTTGGATCAGAAAATATGACTTTCCTTAAGCATGATATATGCATATATTTGAATATGGGACAGATTTGAAACTTTCCTAAAAACAGTTTTTCTATTTATGGTAAGTTCTAGCTTTTTAGGAAACAAACAACTTTGGCTCATTCAACTTGATAATTTCGGATTCAAGATGCATAAATGATGAGTTTAAGATGAACTCTTCAAGAACAATAAGAACACTAAACACTTTTTTTTTCAGAAACTTCAACAAATCAAGCAAGAACACTTTTTTTTTAAATTTTCTGGACAATCCGACAGTCTGCGAAGATCTAAAATTTTCTCAATCTTCTACTTTTTTTTTGACAAACTTTTCTGAATACAAAATAATCACGACTCAAAGATAAAGACTTTTTTAGTTGACGACTTTTTAATTCATATCATGATTGGTTCCGATCCTCGTTTGACATTATTGTCCAAAGTGGATTCAAAAAGAAGAGTTTACTCCTTTTGGATCTTTAGGATGGACCAAATCACGAGGACAACTTTGACGTTCAACATTTTGGTCCAAAGAGGATTTCAAAAGTAGAGTTTCCGCCTTTTGGAACTTTAGGATGGACCAAATCATGATGACAACTTTGACAAGATTAGTTCCGATCCTCGTTTGACATTTTGGTCCAAAGAGGATTCCCAAAGAAGAGTTTCGTCCATTTGGAACTTTAGGATGGACCAAAACATGAGGACAAGAGGTTCCACCATTTGGATCTTTAGGTTGGAATAAATCATAAGGACAAGTTTGACAAGATTGGTTACGATCCTCGTTTGAGATTTTGGTCCAAAGAGGATTTCCAATGATGAGTTTCCTTCATTTGGAACTTTAGGATGGACCAAATCATGATGACAACTTTGACAAGATTGGTTCCGATCCTCGTTTGACATTTTGGTCCGAAGAGGGTTCCCAGAGAGGAGTTTTTTCCATTTGGAACTTTAGGATGGACCAAATCATGAGGACAAGTTTGACAAGATTAGTTTCGATCCTCAGTTGAGATTTTGGTCCAAAGAGGACTCCCAAAGATAGTTTCCTCCATTTGGAACTTTAGGATGGACCAAATCATTAGGACAAATTTGAAAAGATTGGTTCGATCCTCGTTTGTCATTTTGTTCCAAAGATGATTCAAAAAGAAGAGTTTCCTCCATTGAGAACTTTACGATAGACCAAATTATTAGGACAAGTTTGAAAAGATTGGTTCTGATCCTCGTTTGACATTTTGGTCCAAAGAGGATTTCCAAAGAATAGTTTCCTCCATTTCCATCTTTAGTATGGACCAAATCATTAGGACAACTTTGACAGTCAAAATTTTTGTCCAAAGAGGATTCCCAAAGAAAAATTTGTTCGTCCTAAAGTTCCAAATGGAGGAAACTCTTCTTTGGAAATCCTCTTTGTACCAAAATGTCAAACGAGGATCGGAACCAATCTTGTCAAAGTTGTCCTCATGATTTGGTCCATCCTAAAGTTCCAAGAGGAGGAAACTTTTCTTTGGAAATCCTCTTTGGACCAAAATGTTGAACGTCAAAGTTGTCCTCATGATTTGGTCCATCCTAAAGATCCAAAAGGAGGAAACGCTTCTTTGGGAATCCTCTTAGGAAATAATGTCAAACGAGGATCAGAACCAATCTTTTCAAACTTGTCCTAATGATTTGCTCCATCCTAAAGTTCCCAATGGAGGAAACTCTACTTTGGAAATCCTCCATTTGGATCTTTAGGATCGACCAAATCATAAGGACAAGTTTGACAAGATTGGTTCCGATCCTCGTTTGACATTTTGGTACAAAGAGGTTTCCCAAAGAAGAGTTTCCTCCTTTTGTAACTTTAGGATGGACCAAATCATGATGACAACGTTGAAAAGATTGGTTCCGATACTCGTTTGACATATTTTTCCCAAGAGGATTTGATATGAATTATTTAGCCTTGCATTTTGAGGAATTCAAGCTTCAAGAATACTTGCATTCAATGCACTTTGATTTCATTAATGGCATCCCAAGTTCATTTATTACAAGTCAAGATTCATTAACTACAACTCAAGATGCATGGATGATAAACCAAGCTTCATTCAAGACAACTCAACCATCATTCAAGGGAACTTAAAGCTACATCAAGACAAGCATTAATGAACATTTAAAAGCTTCATTTAGAGTTCAAATATCAGTTTTAAATGTTTTAGTTACATTGTAGGTTACGAATTAAATAGTGGCTGGATGTAACTTATGTTTTTGCTTTAATTTTGGGGGTTACAAGCTAGGAACTTAATGGGACTGACATGGGATCATTATGAACGAATTTGACATGTAATCTAAGCCTATAAATAGGCCATGTACCAGCCAATGTAAGGGAGACTTGTAAGACTTGACAGATTCAAAAGATTGAATGAAATGTAGCATTTTTATGCACATTGAGAGCCTTGAGTCTGTTTCTAGCATTTTTATTTGACATTTGAGTTTGACATTTGAGTTTGCCTTAAAGAGTACATGCATTGATGACAACTCAAGTTGCATTTAATGTGCACTCAAGATGCAAAATGATAAGGCAAACTCAAATGTCAAGTTCAAACACCCGATGCTATTATACTTAGCATGAACCCTTGAAGCATGAATTCAAACCCTCCCTAACTATTCGATTTCAACCATAAGGAAAGGCTAGAAACAGATTGCCCTATGTGATCTAAAAATCATGAAACAGACAAACTTTTATGTTCCATCATCTCATGACTCGAAACACTCCACAAGTTGGTTGATCACTCCCCCCTTGAATGCTTCTAAACATGTAATCTAAAGCAAGATTACAAAGGGTTGAGGCTCAAGGCTCTCAATGTGCATAAAAATGCTACATTTCATTCAATCTTTTGAATCTGTCAAGTCTTACAAGTCTCCCTTACATTGGCTGATACATGGCCTATTTATAGGCTTAGATTACATGTCAAATTCGTTCATAATGATCCCATGTCAGCCCCATTAAGTTCCTAGCTTGTAACCCCCAAAATTAAAGCAAAAACATAAGTTACATCCAGCCACTATTTAATTCGTAACCTACAATGTAACTAAAACATTTAAAACTGATATTTGAACTCTAAATGAAGCTTTTAAATGTTCATTAATGCTTGTCTTGATGTAGCTTTAAGTTCCCTTGAATGATGGTTGAGCTGTCTTGAATGAAGCTTGGGTTATCATCCATGCATCTTGAGTTGTAGTTAATGAATCTTGACTTGTAATAAATGAACTTGGGATGCCATTAATGAAATCAAAGTGCATTGAATGCAAGTATTCTTGAAGCTTGAATTCCTCAAAATGCAAGGCTAAATAATTCATATCAGGATTCCCAAAGAAGAGTTTACTCCTTTTGGATCTTTAGGATGGACCAAATCACGAGGACAACTTTGACATTCAATATTATTGTTCAAAGAAGATTCCCAAAGAAGAGTTCACTCCTTTTGGAACTTTAGGATAGACCATATATCATGATGACAACTTTGACAAGATTGGTTCCGATCCTCGTTTGACATTTTGGTCCTAAGAGGATTCCCAGAGAAGAGTTTCCTCCATTTAGATCTTTAGAATGGACCAAATCATGAGGACAACTTTGACATTCAACATTTTTGGTCCAAAGAGGATTTCCAAAGAATAGTTGGAAGTTTAGGATTGACCAACTCATTTTTGGTCAAGTTTGACATTTTCCAAAATTTTCCAACAGGATTTACCAACTCATTTTTGGTCCATTTTTGACATTCAACATTTTTGGTAGGAATGAACTCTACCAACCTATGTTTGTACTTTTGTATAAAAATGTTTCTTTTACACTTAACCCATCTTTGCCTAGTATGTTTCTTGAGTTTTTGCAGGAATTCAAACGATTGTTCCCTAATAAAATGCCTAGTAATTTGTCATCACTACAAGGCATAAACTATCATGAAGACATCATTCAAGGGGCTGTCATACTAAAAAAACCGCCATCTCACATGATTCAATGCATGGAAAATATGGTAAACACATCCATGGTAAAGTATCCGAACCCTATTCTTGATGAAATGCATATTAATTGTTTGCTTGCTAAATTTGGTATCAAATATAAATTTCTACAGCATCAAATGAATTTCATTGATAATTATGCATGTTTTTCTAAGAATTTCATTGATAATTGAACGTCAAAGTTGTCCCATGATCTGGTCCATCCTAAAAGTTCAAAATGGAGGAAACTCTTCTTTGGTAATCCTCTTTGGACAAAAATGTCAAACGACAAAGTTGTCTTCATGATCTGGTCCATCCTAAAGATCCAAATGGAGAAAACTCTTCTTTCGGAATCCTCTTTGGACCAAAATGTCAAACGAGGATCGGAACCAAACTTTTCAAACTTGTTCTAATAATTTGGTCCATCATAAAGTTCCAAATGGAGGAAACTCTTCTTCGCGAATCCTCCTTGGACAAAAATGTCAAACGAGGATCGGAACCAATCATGTCAAACTTGTCCTCATGATTTGGTCCATTCTAAAGATCCAAATGGAGGAAACTCTTCTTTCTGAATCCTCTTTGGACCAAAATGTCGAACGTCAAAGTTGTCCAAATGAATTGGTCCATCCTAAAGTTCCAAAGGGAGAAAACTTTTCTTTGGGAATCCTCTTTGGACCAAAATGTTAAACGAGGATCGGAACCAATCTTGCCAAAGTTGTCCTCATGATTTGGTCCATCCTAAAGTTCTGAATGGATGAAACTCTTCTTTGGAAATCCTCTTTGGACCAAAAATGTCGAACGTCAAAGTTGTCTTAATGATTTGGTCCATCCTAATATTCCAAATGGATGAAACTCTTCTTTGGGAATCCTCTTTGGACCAAAATGTCAAACGAGGATCGGAACCAATCTTTTCAAACTTGTCCTAATGATTAGGTCCATCCTAAAGTTCCAAATGGAGGAAACTCTTCTTTGGGAATCCTCTTTGGACCAAAATGTCAAACGAGCATCGGAACCAATCTTGTCAAAGTTGTCCTCATGATTTGGTGAATCCTAAAGTTTCAAATGGAGGACACTCTTCTTTGGGAATCCTCTTTGGACTAAAATGTCGAACGTCAAATTGTCCTCATGATTTGGTCCATCCTAAAGATCCAAATGGAGGAAACTCTTCTTTGGGAATCCTCTTTGGACCAAAATTTGAAAAGAGGAACGGAACCAAGCTTGTCAAAGTTGTCCTCATAAATTTGCCCATCCTAAAGTTCCAAATGGAGGAAACTCTTCTTTGAGAATCCTCTTTGGACAAAAATATCAAACGAGGATCAGAATCAATCTTGTCAAACGAGTCCTATTGATTTGGTCCATCCTAAAGTTCCAAATGGAGGAAACTCTTCTTTGAGAATCCTTTTTGGACGAAAATGTCTAACAAAGATTGGAACCAAACTTTTCAAACTTGTGCTCATGATTTGGTCCATCATAAAGTTTTAAATGAAGGAAACAATCTTTGGGAATCCTCTTTGGACCAAAATATCAAACAAGGATCAGAACCAATCTTTTCAAACTTGTCCTCATGATTTGGTCCATCCAGAAAGATCCAAATGGAGTAAACTCCTCTTTGGACCAAAATGTTGAACGTCAAAGTTGTCCTAATGATTTAGTCCATCCTAAAGATTCAAATGGAGGAAACTCTTCTTTGGGACTCCTCTATGGACCAAAATGTCAAACGAGATTCGGATCCAATCTTATCATAGTTGACCTCATGATTTGGTCCATCCTAAAGTTCCAATGTAAAATGAGGATCGGAACCAATCATTTAAAACTTGTCCTAATTATTTGCTCCATCCTAAAGTTCCAAATAGAGAAAACTCTTCTTTACGAATCCTCTTTGGACCAAAATGTCGAATGTCAAAGTTGTCCTCATGATTTGGTCCATCCTAAAGTTCCTAATGCAAGAAACTCTTATTTGCGAATCCTCTTTGGACCAAAATGTCAAACAAGGATTGGAACCAATATTTTCAAAGTTGTCCTCATGATTTGGTTTATCCTAAAGTTTCGAATGGAGGAATCTTGATATGAAACCCTAGGAAATTGAAATAGAAACCCTTTGAAATCACAAAGAACCCCTAGATGCAAATCCTAAAACCCCGATGAACAATAAGGTAAAACTCATGGAATACAAGAAGAAGAAGATTATTCCAATGATCTAATATCTTGAAATAAGAGAACTTGTTCTTATTTCAAGATCGAAACAATCCACAAACACAATAGATCAAGTTATGCTTGAATGTTTCTAAAACATGCAACCTAGAACAAGGCTACAAAATGCTAGGTAAAATCAACCAAGCACTAAGCAAAAAGCAATATTATTATCATATGAATTCTTGGTCTTTAGGGTTACAAATGAGGCCTTTAAATAGGCAAAGAAACCCTAAAAATAAGCTAGGAAATTCGGATTACAAGGAGCACAAAATCTGCCCAAAACTTGCCTTATGTGAAATTGGCAGATTTTGTGGAAAATCTTTTCTAGAGAATAATATCTTTCCTAATCCTTTCCAAACATATAAAATGAATATAAAAGACGTAAAACATGTCTAAATACATCATAAATTCGTTGGAACCATTTTGGGAACAAATATGGAAACTTTGGAAACAAATATGGAAAGTGGTCCAAATAAGGAAAGTTTGCAAAAGTGATGCAACTTTCCTAATTAGCTCTTCTCTTCAATTCCTATTGAACAAGTCTTCAATACTCTTCCTCCAAATGTATTTTCCATAGATTGAAGTTCATCACGTCCTCTTCCATAGCCTCCATGATCGGATCTTCGAAGCTTGTCTTGACTTTGCTAATGTAGGCCTGTAAATGGATGTCAATGCTTCTCTTGAACTTTAATGTTGTGATTTGTCCTTGGGCTTTTTGTGACGTTCCATGATTCATATCATCCCCTCCCTCTTGAAAAGGATTCGTCCTCGAATCTATAACATTACCTACATCACAATAAATTAAGTTAATAATATAAATAAAAGCACATAAAGCACACTTACCTCGTGTATTGTGAATTGGCACCAAAGAGAGCAACAATGGTACCCTTCTTTCTCCTTTCAAGTTAACACCTCCCGGGTCAAATATTGTTGGTTTCCTTCCCTTTAAATCAGAAAAACATTCGAGCTTATCAAAGACCACAGAACCGACAATATGGTTGGTGGATAGTGGTAACACATCTAATAGAATATATGGACCATAGTCAATCTCGTAAATTTTCTCATACTCAACACTACTCACAAGATGATCACATGGTGAATGTAACACATTAATCAAAGCATATGAACCATAATCAAACTCAAATAGGTCTAATGTGTTGGGGTAAATTAGAAAATATGAAAACTCCATGCTCTCCCTAAATGCATCATATGTCTTATCAAAGATAATTCGTGTAGCACAAAACATATGTTTATCATTAGAATGAAATTGAAGTGGTAAAATATCAGAGTTGAGATCAAATTTAGCAAACAAACAAGAACTATGCACATCATCACAAGTAAATGGATAGGCTAGCTTTACATGTTTTGCAAGTGATAAGCTGTCAAACAAGTAAAGATCATCCAAAAGAATTTTGCTAGAAAAGAATGCATGTTTATCATAAAAATATAATTGGTTTGGATGATTTCTAGTCTTAAAATCAGAATTGGAAAACAAGAAATAATCATTTAAACAAACCGATGCAAAAGGATTAAAAGTAAGAAACTTCCTTTTCTGGCTTTGGATCCCGTTGACAACATCTTTTTCCATGAAGTATGGTGGTGCCTTAAGTATTTCAGCCCCTTGAAATGCATCTACTTTGTGCTCCATTCCAATTGAAAATTGATCAATGTCATTCTGCAAAACATTAGCTAAAACACTAGAAAAGCAAAGGTTAAGTTCATAAGTTAGAAAGAAAGAATCTTTGCACACAAGTACAAAGTGGGTTTTATTTGAAAACATTGTTTTCCTAGCCTCACTTTCTACAAAACTCACAATGTTCTCACCATTCCTCTCATTCATTTTTGACTCACAACTCTCTTTCTTTTCAATTTCTCTTTCATTCTTTTCAAACACTCTTTCTTTTGAACTCAAATCTCTTTCTTTTGACTCACTCATGTCACTCATTTCTTTTTGAGCACTCATCTCTCTTTCTTTTGGCTCACTTATTTCAATAATTTCTTTTTCACACTCTTCTTTTTGAAAATTCATCTCTCTTTCTTTTGGCTCACTCTCTTTTTGACAATTCTCATTCTTTTCAAAGGTAGAACACTTTTTTAACTCACATGCATCATAAGTTTCCCTCATTTGAATATTTGATTGGAAGTGGTCTTGTAAAGCAAATGTTACCTTTTTCTTAATCAAGCCATTGGCAGCCACATCCTTTCTCTTTAATGCACTCTTTAATTGATTTTCTTGAGATGGAATCGGGCTAGAAAGATGTTTAGTAGAATACCTTTTTGTAGCCCTTCTTTCGAGTCTCTTTTCCACCGTGGTTGCATAATAAACCATATGTTCCAACTCCACATATGTCTTTCCTTCAACACAACAGGCAATCTCCTCGTTTAAACCCTTTAAGAACCGTGTCATTGTGGACTCGTTATCTTCAAAAAAGACAGCCCTAGCCATGAGAACTTCAAACTCCTTGTGATAAGCTTCAACACTCCTTTCACCTTGTGTAAGATTTAGAAATTCTTTCACAATAGCTCTCTGTCTTTGGCTCGGCACAAACCTCTTCCTCATGTGATATTTAAGTTCATACCAAGTATCAATATGTGGTTGTTTATCTTTCCTTAGTTTTTCCTTCAATTGAGACCACCAAACATAAGCATAGTTAGTGAACTTGGTAATAGCAAGCAATACCTTTCTTTCCTCACTATAGTTGTTGTATTCAAAGAAATGCTCAATTTGACTTTCCCATTGCAAGTACTCTTCTGGATCTACACTCCCATGGAAAGTATATAAGTTGAGCTTATGTGCTCCAAAGCTCCTATGCACCATCCTTTCATAATAAGCCTCTCCATTTTCCCTCCAAGTATGCTCTACATCTCGACATCCATTGCTTCTCCTTTCATCATATTTTTCATGATACATTGCTGCAAATAAAAAGGTTAATAATAAAAATAGGACCTCTCAATCACTCCCTAAGTGTTTACACTCGATGATGTTCGTTCTCTCGTGTTTGCACTCAAAAACAGATTTTAGGGCCTAAATGTAACCTTGGACTATTAGCACATTTTAGCAACTATCAAACAACAAAGATTCTAATGAAATTTGTAAAAAGTATCAATAAAGAAATAAGAAACAATCAGCTTGGGTGGCTAAAGAAAAATAAAAAAAGACAGATTTTGCAAATGGTGTATAATTGTAACAAGGAAAGAATAAGAAAGAAAATAAGCAAGAATAAACTTTCCTAAAAGAGAAAAATTCGAAATTAGACTTCCCTAAAGCACTTTGGATCAGAAAAAATGACTTTAATTGAGCAAGATATGAATATATTTGAATATGGGACAGAATTGAAACTTTCCTAAAACAGTTTTGGGTTATTTATGGTAAGTTCTAGCTTTTTAGGAAACAAACAACTTTGGCTCATTCAACTTGATAATTTGGGATTCAAGATGCATAAATGATGAGTTTAAGATGAACTCTTCAAGAACAATACGAACACAAACCACTTTTTCCAGAAACTTCAACAAATCAAGCAACAACACTTTTTTTTTTTTAATTTTCTGGACAATCCGACAGTCTGGGAAGATCTATTTTTTTCTCAATCTTCCAATTTTTTTTTGACAAACTTTTCTGAATAAAAAATAATAACGACTCAAAGGTAAACACTTTTTTAGTTTATGACTTTCTAAGATTCGGAATAAAACTATACGAAAAAGAATAAAAACAGTAGCTAAAGAAGAAAATTCTGGAACAGTTTTTTTTTTTTTTTTGAAATTTTCGATGAACGAAGAACAAGACAATAAAAATTAAAACAACAAGAAAGCAAGTAAGATAGAAATCTTCCCTTGAGCCTAAGCTCTGATACCAAATGATATGAAACCCTAGGAAATTGAAATAGAAACCCTTTGAAATCACAAAGAACCCCTAGATGCAAATCCTAAAACCCCGATGAACAATAAGGTAAAACTCATGGAATACAAGAAGAAGAAGATTATTCCAATGATCTAATATCTTGAAATAAGAGAACTTGTTCTTATTTCAAGATCGAAACAATCCACAAACACAATAGATCAAGTTATGCTTGAATGTTTCTAAAACATGCAACCTAGAACAAGGCTACAAAATGCTAGGTAAAATCAACCAAGCACTAAGCAAAAAGCAATATTATTATCATATGAATTCTTGGTCTTTAGGGTTACAAATGAGGCCTTTAAATAGGCAAAGAAACCCTAAAAATAAGCTAGGAAATTCGGATTACAAGGAGCACAAAATCTGCCCAAAACTTGCCTTATGTGAAATTGGCAGATTTTGTGGAAAATCTTTTCTAGAGAATAATATCTTTCCTAATCCTTTCCAAACATATAAAATGAATATAAAAGACGTAAAACATGTCTAAATACATCATAAATTCGTTGGAACCATTTTGGGAACAAATATGGAAACTTTGGAAACAAATATGGAAAGTGGTCCAAATAAGGAAAGTTTGCAAAAGTGATGCAACTTTCCTAATTAGCTCTTCTCTTCAATTCCTATTGAACAAGTCTTCAATACTCTTCCTCCAAATGTATTTTCCATAGATTGAAGTTCATCACGTCCTCTTCCATAGCCTCCATGATCGGATCTTCGAAGCTTGTCTTGACTTTGCTAATGTAGGCCTGTAAATGGATGTCAATGCTTCTCTTGAACTTTAATGTTGTGATTTGTCCTTGGGCTTTTTGTGACGTTCCATGATTCATATCAAATCTCTTCTTTGGGAATCCTCTTTAGCCCAAAATGTCAAACGAGGATCTGAACCAATCTTGTCAAAGTTATCCTCATGATTTGGTCCATCCTAATGTTCCGAATGGAGGAAACTCTTCTTTGCGAATCCTCTTTGGATCAAAATGTCAAATGAGGATCGGAACCAATCTTTTAAAACTTGTCCAACTTCCGAATGGAGGAAACTTTTATTTCAGAATTCTCTTTGGACCAAAATGTCAAACAAGGATCTGAACCAATCTTGTTAAAGTTGTGCTCATGATTTGGTCCATACCAAAGATCCAAATCGGGGAAACTCTTCTGATAAGGATCATGGAAGCATTTCTAGCCCAATTCATGTTCCAACCGGCCCAATCACTAGATTCAAAGCAAGGAAGCTACAACAAGCTTATTTGGCACATTTGCAAGAATGGATCGTTTCTGCCCAAGCTTCCTTTGAAGATGTAAAACCCAATTTGGATGAAGATTTGACATCAAAAGTTCATATTTGCAATGTTCAAGTGCTCAAAGGAGTTTGCATTGAAGATCCATGAGTTCTCCATGATTTATGCTAGTTGCATTTAATGTTGCTCTTTTAGCATTAAATGCAAGTCAAAGGTTATTGAAGACATCTAAAGCTTTCTTAATCACTTGAAGACAACACTTATGACAAGGAGACCAAGCTATTTCAGTTACAAGTCTTTTTAGTAGTAATTTCAGTTTTGTTTTTGCTTAAACTCAATTTTAAGTTACTTTTTGAGTATTTAGTGTTGCTAGCTGATTGTTTTCATTACATTTATGGCCCATTTCGAATTTACTTTGCTTTGTAAAGGCTTATAAAGCCATGATCAGATGGTAAACACTGAGATTATGATATTTTGAAAGAAAATACAAATTACTCTTTGAGAGTTTCCTTTGAAAACCTAGAGCAAGTTCTTAGAGTTTTCACTTTGCAATTCTTGTGTTTAGAGTTGCTGCCGAGTCATTCAATTGGGAATTGATCATCCTAATTGTGGATTGATTCAATCTAGAACAAGAAAACCAATTCTTGTCTCTAGATCTTTGATCTAAGAGGTAATCCATTCTAGCCTAAATCTCTTGGTTGATAACATCTAGATCTAGGAGGGTTTGAATTCATGCTTCAAGGGTTCATGCTAATCACATAGCATAGGGTGTTTGAACTTGAAATTTAAGTTTGCCTTATCATCTTCTTTTGGAATCCTCTTTGGACCAAAATGTTGAACGTCAAAGTTGATCTCATGATTTGGTCCATCCTAAAGAGCCAAATGGTGAAAACTTTTTTTGGTAATCCTCTTTGGACCAAAATGCCAAACGAGGATTGGAACCAATCATTTCAAACTTGTCCTAATGATTTTATCCATCCTAATGTTCCGAGTGGAGGAAACTCTTTTTTGGGAATCCTCTTTGGACCAAAATTACGAATGTCAAAGTTGTCCTAATTATTTGATCCATCCTAAAGTTCCAAATGGAGGAAACTCTTCTTTGGGAATCCTCTTTGGACCAAAATGTCAAACGAGGATCAGTACCAATCTTGTCAAAGCTGTCCTCATGATTTGGTCCATCCTAAAGTTTCGAATGGAGTAAACTCTTCTTTGTGAATCCTCTTTGGATCAAAATGTCAAACGAGGATCGAAACCAATCTTTTAAAACTTGTCCTAATGAGTTGGTCCATCCTAAAGTTCTAAATGGAGGAAACTTTGATTTCAGAATCCTCTTTGGATCAAAATGTCAAACGAGGATCGGAACCAATCTTGTTAAAGTTGTCCTCATGATTTGGTCTGTCCTAAAGATCCAAATGGAGGAAACTCTTCTTTGGGAATCCTCTTTGGACCAAAATGTTGAATGTAAAAGTTCTCCCCATGATTTAGTCCATCCTAAAGATGCAAATGGAGAAAACTTTTTTTGGTAATCGTCTTTGGACCAAAATGTCAAACGAGGATCGAAACCAATCATTTCAAACTTGTGCTAATTTTTTTGTCCATCCTAATGTTCCGAATGGAGGAAACTCTTCTTTCGGAATCCTCTTTGGAATAAAATGTCGAACGTCAAAGTTGTCCTAATGATTTTGTCCAACCTAAAGTTCCAAATGGAGGAAACTCTTCTTTGGGAATCCTCTTTGGACCAAAATGTCAAACAAGGATCAGAACCAATCTTTTCAAACTTGTCCTAATGATTTGGTCCATCCTAAAAGTCCAAATGGGGGAAACTCTTCTTTAGAAGTCCTCTTTGGACCAAAATGTTGAACGTCAAAGTTGTCCTCATGATTTGGTCCATCCTAAAGATCCAAAAGGACTAAACTATTCTTTGGCAATCCTCTTTGGACCAAAATGTCAAATGATGATCGGAACCAATCTTGTCATAGTTGTCCTTATGATTTGGTCCATCCTAAAGTTCCAATGTCAAACGAGGATCAGACCTATTCTTGTCAAAGTTGTCCTAATGATTTGGTCCATATGATTTGGTCCATTCTAAAGTTCCAAATGGAGGATACTCTTCTTTGGACCAAAATGTTGAACGTCGAAGTTGTCCTCATGATTTGGTCCATCCTAAAGATCCAAATGGAGAAAACTCTTCTTTGGGAATCCTCTTTGGACCAAAATGTCAAACGAAGATCGGAACCAATCATTTCAAACTTGTCCTAATGATTTGGTCCATCCTAAAGTTCTAAATAGAGGAAACTATTCTTTGCGAATCTTCTTTTGACCAAAATGCCAAACGAGGATCGGAACCAATCTTTTCAACCTTGTCCTAATGATTTGGTCCATCCTAAAGTTACAAATGGAGGAAACGATTTTTGGGAATCCTCTTTGGACCAATATGTCAAACGAGGATCGGAATAAATCTTGTCAAAGTTGTCCTAATGATTTGGTCCAGCCTAAAGTTCCAAATGGAGGAAACTCTTCTTTGGGAATCCTCTTTGGACCAAAATGTCAAACGAGGATCGGAATTAATCATGTCAAAGTTGGCCTCAAAGAATCCTCTTTGGACTAAAATGTCAAAAGATGATCGGAACCAATCTTTTCGAACTTCTCCTAATGATTTGGCCGTTCATAAAGATCCAAATGGAGGAAACTCTTCTTTGGAATCCTCTTTGGATCAAAATGTTAAACGACAAATTGTCCTCATGATTTGGTCCATCCTAAAGACCCAAATGGAGAAAACTTTTTTTGGTAATCCTCTTTGGATCAAAATGTCAAACGAGGATCGAAACCAATCATTTCAAACTTTTCCTAATGTCTTTGTCCATCCTAATGTTCCGAATGGAGGAAACTATTCTTTGGGAATCCTGACCAAAATGTTGAACGTCAAAGTTGTCCTAATGATTTGGTCCATCCTAAAGTTCCAAATGAAGGAAACTCTTCTTTTGGAATCCTCTTTGGACCAAAATATTAAACGAGGATCGGATCCAATCTTGTCAAAGTTGTCTTCATTATTTGGTCCATCCTAATGTTCCGAATGAAGGGAACTTTTCTTTGCGAATCCTCTTTGGATCAAAATGTCAAACGCGAATAGGAACCATATTTTTAAAACTTGTCCTAATGAGTTGGTCCATCCTAAAGTTCCAAATGGAGGAAACTCTGATTTCAGAATCCTCTTTGGACCAAAATGTCAAACGAGGATCAGAACCAATCTTGTTAAAGTTGTCCTCATGATTTGGTCCATCCTAAAGATCCAAATGGAGGAAACGCTTCTTTGGGAATCCTCTTTGGAATAAAATGTCAAATATCCAAGTTGTCCTCATGATTTGGTCCATCCTAAAGATCCAAATGGAGAAAACTTTTTTTAGTAATCCTCTTTGGACCAAAATGTTAAAAGAGGATCGGAACCAATCATTTCAAACTAGTCCTAATGATTTTGTCCATCCTAATGTTCCGAATGGAAGAAACTCTTCTTTGGGAACTCTCTTTGGATAAAAATGTCGAACGTCGAAGTTGTCCTAATGATTTGGTTCATCCTAAAATACCAAATGGAGGAAACGCTTCTTTGGGAATTCTCTTTGGACCAAAATGTCAAACGAGGATCGGAACCAATCTTTTGAAACTTGTCCTAATGATTTGATCCAACCTTAAAGTTCAGATGGAGGAAACTCTTCTTTGGGAATTCTCTTTGGACCAAAATGTCGAACGTCAAAGTTGTCCTCATGATTTGGTCCATCCTAAATTTCCAAATGGAGGAAACTCTTCTTTAGAAATCCTCTTTGGACAAAAATACTGAACGTCAAAGTTGTCCTCATGATTTTGCCCATCCTAAAGATCCAAATTTAGGAAACTATTCTTTGGGAATCCTCATTGGACCAAAATGTCAAATGATGATCGGAACCAATCTTGTCATAGTTGTCCTCATGATTTGGTCCATCCTAAAGTTTCAATGTCAAACGAGGATCAGAACCAATCTTATCAAAGTTGTCTTAATGATTTGGTCCATCCTAAAGTTCCAAATGGAGGATACTCTTTTTTGGGAATCCTCTTTGGACAAAAATGTCGAACATCAAAGTTGTCCTCATGATTTGGTCCATCCTAATGATCCAAATGGAGAAAACTCTTCTTTGGGAATCATCTTTGGACTAAAATGACAAACGAGGAACGGAACCAATCATTTCAAACTTGTCCTAATGATTTGGACCATCCTAAAGTTCCAAATGGAGGAAACTCTTCTTTGCGAATCTTTTTTGGACCAAAATGTCAAACGAGGATTGGAACCAATCTTTTCAAACTTGTCCTAAAGATTTGGTTCATCCTAAAGTTCCAAATGGAGGAAACGATCTTTGGGAATCCTCTTTGGACCAATATGTAAATTGAGGATCGGAACAAATTTCGTCAAAGTTGTCCTAGTGATTTGGTCCATCCTAAAGTTCCAAATGGAGGAAATTCTTCTTTGGGAATCCTCTTTGGACCAAAATGTCAAAAGTAGATCGGAACCAATCATGTCAAAGTTGGCCTCAAAGAATCCTCTTTAGACTAAAATGTCAAAAGAGGATCAGAACCAATCTTTTCAAACTTGTTCTAATGATTTGGTCCATCCTAAAGATCCAAATGGAGGAAACTCTTCTTTGGGAATCCTATTTGGACCAAAATGTCAAACGAGGATCGGAACCAATCTTGTCAAAGTTGTCCTCATTATTTGGTCCATCCAAAAGTTTCAAATGGAGGAAACTCTTCTTTGCGAATCTTCTTTGGACCAAATTTTAAACCAGGATCGAAACCAAATCTTGTCAAAGTTGTCCTAATGATTTGGTCCATCCTAGAGTTCCAAATGGAGGATACTCTTCTTTGGGAATCTTCTTTGGACCAAAATGTCAAACGCAGATCGGAACCAAATCTTGTCAAAGTTGTCCTAATGATTTGGTCTATCCTAAAGTTCCAAATGAAGGAAACTCTTATTTGGAAATCCACTTTGGACCAAAATGTAAAACGAGGATCGGAACCAGTCTTGTTAAAGTTGTCCTCATAATTATGTCCATCCTAAAGATCCAACGGGAGGAAACTCTTCTTTGGGAATTCTCTTTGGACCAAAATGTCAAACGAGGATCGGATCCAATCTTTCCAAAGTTGTCCTTATGATTTGGTCCATCCTAAAGTTCCAAATGGAGGAAACTCTTCTTTGGGAATCCTCTTTGGTCCAAAATGTCAAACGAGTATCGGAACCAATCGTGTCAAAGTTATCCTCATGATTTGGTCCATCCTAAAGATCCAAATGGAGGAAACGATCTTTGGGAATCCTCTTTGGACCAAAATGTCAAATGGGGATTAAACAAATCTTGTCAAAGTTGTCCTCATTATTTTGTCCATCCTAAATTCCAAATGGAGGAAACTCTTTTTTGGAAATCCTCTTTGGACTAAAATGTCGAACGTCAAAGTTGTCCTCATGATTTGGTTCATCCTAAAGATCCAAATGGAGGAAATTCTTCTTTGGGAATCCTATTTGGACCAAAATGTCAAACGAGGTTCGGAACAAATCTTGTAACAGTTATCCTCATGATTTGGTCCATCCTAAAGTTTCAATTGGAGGAAACTCTTCTTTGGGAATCCTCTTGGGACGAAAATGTCAAACAAAAATCGGAACCAATCTTTTCAAAGTTGTCCCATGATTTTGATATGGTTCATGGAAGCACTCCAAGTCCAATACATGTTCCAATCGGCCCAATCACAAGATCTAAAGCTAAGAAGATCCAACAAGCTTTTATTACTCATGTGCAAGAATGGGTAGGCTCGGAACAAGCTTTGATACCAACTGATAAGGCAAATTCTGAGTTTGATCAAAATTTTGAATTTGACTTACCATGTGTTTGATACCAACTGATAGGTTCAGATCAAGCTTTGATGCCAACAAGCTTTTGTTACTATATTGTTCATCTTGTGTTCTTCATTGCTTTGCTTTGAAAATTCTGAGTTTGATCCATAGAAAATTAAAATGTCTGAGTTTTGAATGTTATTTTATCAATCTAGATCCACAAGTTAAGCATCGAATGAATTCAGATCTCTTGACATTCAAATCCTGCTCATACTTTCCATAATTGAATCTGCCGCATTTAGTTCTCTGTCTAGCTGTCTAAAACGCGTGAAATAATTCGAATTAATCTCCATAGTCTGAATAGGAAAGTTAATTTAATTAGTTATCTTTCATTGTCAAAAAGGACATTTAAGGAAATTCTATACGTAAAAAAACTCAAAGTTTAAAAATCAAATCAGTGCGCAATCTGTTCCTAAATTTTCGGATCTTGTCTTTTAATTTATTGGCATCTTCAATCTTCATCATTATTTTGGATTTTACCAATTGTACACTCTTAATAACTGATTGATTAAGCTATATATGAGTTTCCATCTTAAAATTCATTTCCAATAATTTCGAATTTGACTTACCATATTTGGCATTTTCCTAGTTTTTCCTTGTCTTAAATTCTTTTTTTTTCCTACCATTTTGTTTTCTTTTCTGATTTCTTATTCTATTATTGTTTCTTTTCATAATTAGTTGTATTTTTTTTACTAATTGAATTACTTTTGTAGCTTTCTAAACACAATTCTTGCCTAAAAAGTGAGTTTGTATCCGAGAGCACCTACATACAAATTAGCCTACCTTGAGTGTTAAACACGAGTGTTTCCTTGAGTGGCATATAGTAAGGGAGTGTTGTAAGGTCCTTAATACTTGTTGCTTTGTGAGGAACATCATGACACAAGGGGGAGACAATGGGGGTGAGATTAGTGATGCTAGGTGGAGGGAGGCACAAATAGGGGCTTTTGCTAGGCTTACTCAAGCCTTAGAAGAACTTAATGAGCGTATGGGTAGATTAGAGCTAGCTAACAACCAAGGGAAGATAACCTAGATGAGGGAGTTGAACAAGAAGAAGATGACAATGTAACTTTATTGGCTCAAACCCTAGGAGAGAACAAGGAGGGGGCCGAGGAAGGGGTAGAGGTAGAGGAAGAGGAAGATAATTAGGCCACCTAGGAGACCTATTAGGAAGTTACAAGAAGAAAGAGTGGAAGAGAGAAACCCAGCGGGTATTAAGCTTAAAATTCCACCATTCCATGGGCGGTCTAATCCGGAGGAGTACTTTCAATATGAAGACAAAATAGAGCATGTCTTTGATTGCAACAATTTTAGTGAGGAAAGGAAGATGAAGCTAGCTTTGGCTGAATTTTTGTGATTATGCTAGTATTTGGTGGACTAATCTTAGGGTTGAATGGAGGAGAAATTATGAGCAACCAATTGAGACATGGAAGGAGCTAAAAGTATTGATGAGAAAGAGGTACATCCTGAGGCATTACCAAAGGGAAATCAGAAACAAATTGTTCTCATTTCAACAATGATCAAAAAGTGTGGAGGAATACTATAGAGAGATGGATGTGTTAATGACTAGATCTAATGTTAATGAGAGTGAGGATGATACTATGACACGGTTCTTGGGAAGAATGAAGAAGGAGTTAGCTCATAGAGTTGATATGTACCAATACTTTGACATGGAGGAACTCTTGCACATTGCCGAGAAGATTGAGAAACAAATAGCTTGGGAAAAGGATAATACCAAGAGATACACTTCTAAAATCCACTTTTCCATCATCCAATACTTGGAAAAAGGGAGTTAGTACTTCCAAAGGAGACTTTAAGCCTAGAACTTCATTTGAGGCTGCCAAGAAGGATAAGGGGGAGTCTTCTAAGGGGAAGGGAAAGGAGAAGGCGGATGAAACAAAAGTTGAGAGAAATAGGGACATAAAATACTGGAAATGTCAAGGAATAGGTCACATAAGTCGAGACTGTCCAAATAAAAGAGCTATGATCATTAGAAATGGGGAGGTAGTCACGGATGGAGAGGAAAGTGACAATGAAGAGGAAGAGGAGGAGGCTGAGGAGTTTGATGAAGAAGTAGAGGATGGGAACCAATTAGGTCTTGTGACTAGAAGAGTTTTTAGTACCCAAGTGAAGGAAGATTGTGTGGATGACCAAAGAGACAACTTGTTCCATACAAGATGTCTAGTGAATGGCACACCATGTAGTCTAGTGATTGATGGAGGAAGTTGTACAAATATGGTGAGCTCTATTCTGGTCAAGAGGTTACAACTACCAACTCAAGCACATCCTACACCATACAAGCTTCAATGGCTCAATGATTGTGGAGAAATAAAGGTAGTATCTCAAGCTCTGATTTCCTTTAATTTAGGTAAATATCATGATGAGATATTATGTGATGTTGTACCTATGCATGCTGGAGATATTTTACTTGGCCGACCTTGGCAATTTGATAGGAAAGTTATGCATGATGGGTTCTTGAATAGGTATAGTTTCACTAAGGATGGTAGAAAAGTCATTCTTGTACCTTTAGCTTCAAAAGAAGTTTGTAATGATCAAATGAAACTTGAGAAAAAAAGAATTGAATTTGAAGAAAAAGAAATGAGTGAAAAGAAAGAGGTGAGTGAACAATTAGAGAAGAACTTGAGAGAAAAAGAGAAAAGAGATGCAAAAAAAAAAAACAAGCAAGTGAGCTTATGAGCAAGAGTTGGGGAAGTGAGGAGGGCTTTACTTATCCAAAAACCAATCTTTGTGCTTTTGTACAAAGGAGGGTATTTGGCTACTAACCCTAACATAACTTTGTCTTTGCCAAGTGTGTTTTCTTCTCTTTTGCAGGAATTCAAGGACTTGTTTCCGGATGACGTACCTAATGGATTGCCACCAATCAGAGGCATTGAGCATCAAATTGACTTCATTCTCGGGCTGGAATTCCAAATAGGCCAGCTTATAGGACCAATCGAACCGAAACCAAGGACATTCAAAAGCAAGTGGAGGAGCTTCTTGCTAAGGGATATGTAAGAGAGAGTTTGAGTCCTTGCTCAGTTCCGGTCATCTTGGTGCCTAAAAAGGATGGAACATGGAGAATGTGTGTGAATTGTCGAGCCATCAACAAAATCACTTTAGGTTAGATGATATGCTTTATGAGTTGTATGGATCTTGTCTTTTCACTAAAATAGACCTTAAATCTGGATATCATCAAATAAGAATGCAAGTAGGTGATGAATGGAAAACAACATTTAAAACGAAGTTTGGGTTGTATGAATGGCTTGTTATGCCATTTGGCTTGACTAATGCACCTAGTACTTTCATGAGATTGATGAACCATGTTTTGAGGGAGTTTTCTGGTAAGCTTATAGTTGTTTATTTTGATGACATACTGATTTACTCAAAGAGCTTAAATGATCATGTAGAGATGTTAGGTTAGTTCTAATTACACTTAGAAAAGAGAAGCTTTATGCTAATTTTAAAAAGTGTAGTTTTTGCTTGGATAGAGTTAACTTTCTAGGATTCATTGTAAGCAAGTATGGAGTTGAAGTAGATGAGAAGAAAGTTATAGCTATTAGAGATTGGCCACAACTTAGAAATGCTAGTGAAGTTAGGAGTTTTCATGGTCTTGCTAGTTTTTATAGAAGATTCATTAAAGACTTTAGCACAATAGCAGCACCATTGAATGAACTTGTGAAAAAGCATGTGACATTTGTGTGGGGAGAAATGCAAGAAAAGGCTTTCAAAGAATTAAAAGACAAATTAACCAATGCACCTTTGCTTGTTTTACCAGACTTTGAGAAATCATTTGAAATTGAATGTGATGCAAGTGGGATTGGCATAGGGGCAGTGTTAATGCAAGATGGTAAGCCTTTAATGTACTTTAGTGAAAAGTTGAATGGAGCCTTTTTGAATTACCCTACTATGATAAGGAATTATATGCTTTAGTGAGAACTTTGCAGGTTTGGCAACACTATCTTTGGCCGAGGGAGTTTGTGATCCATATCGATCATGAGAGTTTAAAACACCTCAAGGGACAAAGCAAGTTGAATAGAAGACATGCCAAATGGATAGAATTCATTGAGACCTTTCCATATGTCATTAAGTACAAACAAGGTAAGGACAATGTGGTGGCTGATGCATTATCAAGGAGGTACAACTTGTTCTCTACTCTTAGTGCTAAGATCTTAGGATTTAAACAAGTAAAAGATTTAGACCATCTTGATTCTGATTTTGGGACTATCTATGCTTCTTTTGTTAATGGAAAATCCGTGGATGACTACTTTGTGTTTGAAGACATGTTATTTAAGAAAAATAAGTTGTGTGTGCCCAATTGTTCAACTACTTGTCATCCCCAAACCGATGGACAAGCTGAGGTGGTTAATAGGACTTTAGGGGCTTTGCTTAGAGCCATTATATCCAAGAATATCAAGTCTTGGGAAACATGTCTTCCTTTTGGGGAGTTTTCTTACAACCGAGCCATACATAGTACTACACATTGGTCTCCATTTGAGGTAGTTTATGGCTTTAATCCTACTACTCCACTTGATTTACTTCCTTTGCCTACTAATGTGTTTGTTTGTGATGAAGCTACTTCTAGGGCTGATTTTATCAAGAATTTTCACAAAGAAGTTAGGGACGGAATTGAGAAGCAAAACACCAGGTTGCTTCTAGGATCAACAAAGGAAGAAAGGAGCTTGTTTTTAAACCTGGAGATTGGGTGTGGATACACTTTAGAAAAGAGAGGTTTCCTTCACAAAGGAAAACCAAACTTCATCAGCTTGAAAGAATTAACAACAATGCTTACAAGATAGATCTTCCGAGTGAGTTTTCTGTTAGTTCCACTTTTAATATTACTGATTTAAGCCCTTTTGATGTAGGGGATGATGACCTTGATACGAGGATGAATCTTTTTGAAGAAGGGGAAGATGATAAGGATCATGGAAGCACTCCAAGTCCAATACATGTTCTAACCGGCCCAATCACAAGATCCAAAGCAAAGAAGATCCAACAAGCTTTGATTACTCATGTGCAAGAATGGCTAGGCTCGGATCAAGCTTTATTTCTAAGTGAGCAGCCCATTACGGATGAAGACTTAACATATCCCACTTTGAAGATCAATGTGTGCAACTTACAAATCCATAAGGAAGATATCTACAAAGATAACCTTGTCCAAGTCTCAACTATGCTTTAAGTGGAAGAATGCAACCATTAAGCAAATCAGATTCAGTTTTATTTGAATTTTAGTCAAAGTTTACTTATTTGTAGCCGTGTGCATTAAGGGCTCTACTTTCCTTTTTTGTTTTTGCCAATTGTAACTGAATTCTTTAATGCTTTATTTCATCTTATTTTTTTGTTCCCTTTTGTTATTTGAAGGCTATAAAAGCCATGGAACACATTGTAAAACTCAGATTATTTATTGAATGAAAAACAAGTACTCATGAGAGTTTCGTTTTGAAAACAAAATTAGTTTTCAATTGCTTTGCAATTCATGTGTTTAGGGTTGCTGCCGAGTCATTCAACTAGGAAATGATCAACTTAGTTGTGGAGTGATTCAATCTAGAACAAGAAACCTCATTCTTGTTTCTAAATCATGGATATAAGAGGTAATCTCATCTAGCCTTAAATCTCTTGGTTGAAACGGATTAGTGAAGGAGGGTTTGGGTTCTTGCTTCAAAGGTTCATGATAAGCATAATAGCATAGGTTCTTTGGACTTGCAATTTGGGTTTGCATTATCATATTGATTTGGTCCATCATAAAGTTTCAAATGGAGGAAACGATCTTTGGGAATCCTCTTTGGACAAAAATGTCAAACGAGGATCGGAACCATTCTTTTCAAACTTGTCCTCCTGATTTGGTCCATCCAAATGTTCCAAATGGAGAAAACTCTTCTTTGGGAATCCTCTTTGGACCAAAATGTTGAACGAGGATCGGAACGAATCTTTTCAAATTTGTCCTAATGATTTGGTCCATCCTAAAGTTCCAAATGGAGGAAACTCTACTTTTGGATTCCTCTTTGGACAAAAATGTCAAACGAGGATCGAAACAAGTTTTGTAAAAGTTGTACTAATGATTTGATCCATCCTAAATTTCCAAATGGAGGATACTTTTCTTTGGGATACCTATTTGGACAAAAATCTCAAACGAGGATCGGAACAAATCTTGTCAAAGTTGTCCTCATGATTTTGTCCAACCTAAATTTCCAAATGGAGGATACTCTTCTTTGGGAATCCTCTTTGGACCAAAATGTCAAACGAGGATCGAAACCAATCTTTTAAAACTTGTCCTCATGATTTGGCCCATTCTAAAGTTCCAAATGGAGGAAACGATCTTTGGGAATCCTTTTTGAAACATGATTTTCATTTACAAACAAGTCGTTGGACAAAAATGTCAAAAGAGGATCGGAACCAACCTTTTCAAACATGTCCTCATTAATTGGTCCATCCTAAAGATCCAAATGGAGGAAACTTTTCTTTGGGAATCCTCTTTGGACCAAAATGTCGAACGTCAAAGTTGTCCTCATGATTTGGTCCATCTTAAAGTTCCAAATGGAGGAAACTCTTCTTTGGGAATCCTCTTTGGACCAAAATGTCAAATGTCAAAGTTGTCCTCATGATTTGGTCCATCTTAATGATACCAATGGAGGAAAATCTTCTTTGGGAACCCTCTTTGGACCAAAATTTAGAAAACGGATCGAACCAATCCAAAAACTTGTTTGTAATTGAAAAGCATGTTACAAAAACCAATCTTTTCGAACTTGTCCTCATGATTTGGTTCATCCTAAAGATCCAAATGGAGGAAACTCTTCTTTGGGAATCCCCTTTGGACCAAAATACCAAACAAAGATCGGAACCAATCTTGTCAAAGTTGTCCTCATGATTTGGTGCATCCGAAAGTTCCAAACGGAGGAAACTCATCTTTGGGAATCCTCTTTGGACCAAAATATAGAATGTCAAAGTTGTCTTCATGATTTGGTCCAATCTAAAGTTCCAAATGGAATAAACTCTTCTTTGGGAATCTTCTTTGGACAAAAATGTTGAACGTCAAAGTTTTCCTAATGATTTAGTCCATCCTCAAGATCCAAATGGAGTAAACTCTTCTTTGGGAATCCTCTTTGGACCAAAATGTAAAACGAGGATCAGAACCAATCTTGTCAAACTTGTCCTCATGATTTGGTCCATCCTAAAGACCTAAATGGAGGAAACTCTTCTTTGCGAATCCTTTTTGGACCAAAATGTGAAACGAGGATCAGAACCATTCTTTTCAAACTTGTCGAAATTGATTTGGTCCATTCTGATGTTCCAAATGGAGGAAACACTTCTTTGCGAATCCTCTATGGACCAAAATGTTGAACGTCAAAGTTATCCTAATGATTTCGTTCATCCTAAAGATCCAAATGGAGGAAACTCTTCTTTGGTAATTCTCTTTGGACCAAAATGTCAAACGAGGATCGAAACCAATCTTGTTAAAATTGTCCTCACGATTTGGCCCATCCTAAAGATCCAAATGCAGGAAAGTCTTTTTGGTAATCATCTTTGGACCAAAATGTCGAACGAGGATCAGAACCAATCACGTCAAAGTTGTCCTAATGATTTGGTCCATCCTAAACATCCAAATGGAGGAAACTCTTCTTTGCGAATCCACTTTGGACCAAAATGTCAAACGATGATCAGAACCAATCTTTTCAAACTTGTCCTTATGATTTGGTCCATCCTAATGTTCCAAATGGAGGAAACTCTTCTTTTAAACTCCTCTTTGGACCAAAATGTCAAACATTATAGTTGTCCTCATGTTTTGGTCAATCCTAAAGATCCAAATAGAGGAAACTCTTCTTTGTTAATCATCTTTGGACCAAAATATCAAACGAGGATCGGAACCAATCTGTTCAAACTTGTCCTAATGATTTGGTCCATCTTAAAGTTCCAAATGGATGAAACTTTTCTTTGGGAATCCTCTTTGGACCAAAAAAAAAACGAGGGTCAGAATCAATCTTGTCAAAGTTGTCATTATGATTTGGTCCATCCTAAAGTTCCAAATGGAGGAAACATTATAGGAATCCTCTTTGGATCAAAATCTCAAACGATGATCGGAATCAATCTTTTCAAACTTGTCCTCGTGATTTGATCTATCCTAAAGTTCCAAATGGATGAAACTCTTCTTTGGAAATCCTCTTTGGATCAAAATGTTGAACGTCAAAGTTGTCCTCATGATTTGGTCCATCATAAAGATTCAAATGGAGGAAACTCTTCTCTGGTCCATCCTAAAGATTCAAATGGAGGAACCACACCTTTCAAACTTGTGCTAATGATTTTGTCCATCCTAAAGTTCCAAATGGAGGAAACGATCCTTTGGGAATCCTCTTTGGACCAAAATGTCAAACGAGGATCGGAACAGTTGTTGTCCAAGTTGTTGATATGAATTATGTAGCCTTGCATTTGAGGAATTCAAGCATCAAGAACACTTGCATTAAATGCACTTCAATTGCATTAATGGCAACCCAAGTTCATTTATTACAAGTCAAGTTAAGATGCATTAACTACAACTCAAGATGCATTGATGATAACCCAAGCTTCATTCAAGACAACTCAAGCTTCATTCAAGGGAACTTAAGGCAACTCCAAGACAAGCATTAATGACCATTTACAAGCTTCAATTAGAGTTAAATATCAGTTTCAAATGTAACTTAAGTTACAAATTAAAATGGTGGCTGAATGTAACTTAAGTTTTTGCATTAAATTCGTAGGTTACATGCTAGGGACTTAATTGGGCTGATAGAGGATCATTATGAACGAAAATTACATGTCTTTTATGCCTATAAATAGGCTTTGTTTTAGCTATTGTAAATCAGATTTGAATGATGAATGAAATGTAGCATTTTTATGCACATGGAGAGCCTTGAGCCTCAACCCTTTGTAATCTTGCTTTAGATTACATGTTTAGAGTCATTCAAGTTGAAATGATCATCCAACTTGTGGAGTGTCTCGAATCTTGGGCTTGGAAACTTGTCCTAGATCAATGATCATCTTTCCTAATGATATGAATCATCCCAGCCCCAAATGTCAAAGAATTGACAATATTGAAGTCCAAGGTTTCAATCAAGAAAAGATCAAGAATCCAAGACTAAACGAGTGAAGATTGACTTTCTTGGGCATTTGCAAGGATATTTGGTTACATACTTGACTAATCAAGAAAATGAGTTTAAAACACTTCTAAACTCATGGGATATTTGTTTCAAAGAGCTCCAAAGAAAATCGCGCATGAAAACATTCAAACGAGTGAAAATGACATCAAAAACGACGACTGGCACTTGTAGTTTTGTCTATTTTCATCCAATTTCGAATTTTAGTATTTTATTTGAGTTTTATTACTTTAGTTTTATTTATTATTATTATTATTGATGTAATAGGGAAGATTTGACTTTGTTTCCTTAGTTTTGCAAACTTGGAGACCATGATATGAATCAAGGAGCCTCAAAGTTGATCATTGCCGGAATTGCATTCATTTCTTTCCAAGATCAAGCTACAAGCAAGTTCAATAATTACAACATCAAAGTTCAAGCTTACATCAATAAATGGAAGTCAAGTTTAAGCTTAGTTCATTAAATGCAAGTCAAGTTCAAGCCTAGTTCACTAAATGCAAGTCAAGTTCATTTATTGCAACCGAAGCTCATTTAATGCAACTCAATACATCAATGAAACTCAAGACTTATTCATGACATCTTAAAGCTTCATTCAAGACTCCCATCAATACATTTGATGAAGATGTTTCAGTTACAAAGAGTTACAAATCAGATTTGTAACTCCCAAGAAATCAGTTACACTTTGACAATTTAATAGGCTTGTCAATTGTCTTTATTTTTGTCATTACTTTTTTGGGCTGTCTTTTGGCCTTTTTTTATTCAATTTTATCACCTTATTTTCGTGGCTATTGAAGGCTATAAAGCCATGACACATGCTTGTAACAAATCAGATTATGATTGAATTAAAAATCCAAAGTCTCATTGAGAGCTTTTTCTTTGAATTGTTGTGAGTTGTTCAACTTTTCATCTTGTCATTCCTTGTGTTTAGGGTGGCTGTAGAATCGAGCCATTAGGATTGATCATTCTAATTTGGTGGATTGATTCGAATCTAAAACAAGAAATCAAATTCTTGTCTTTAGATCATTGATCATAAGGATAATCATTTTCTAGCCTTTTTCCTTGGGTTGTTTCAAATGGCATATGTGGGTTCTTTGGTTGTGATCTTTTTGGGTCCTTAGTTAAGTTTAAGGGTTCTTAAAGCATTTCGAAAGGGTTTTCGTATCATTTGACGAAAACCCTTTCGAAATGCTTTAAGAACCCTTAAACTTAACTAAGGACCCAAAAAGATCACAACCAAAGAACCCACATATGCCATTTGAAACAACCCAAGGAAAAAGGCTAGAAAATGATTATCCTTATGATCAATGATCTAAAGACAAGAATTTGATTTCTTGTTTTAGATTCGAATCAATCCACCAAATTAGAATGATCAATCCTAATGGCTCGATTCTACAGCCACCCTAAACACAAGGAATGACAAGATGAAAAGTTGAACAACTCACAACAATTCAAAGAAAAAGCTCTCAATGAGACTTTGGATTTTTAATTCAATCATAATCTGATTTGTTACAAGCATGTGTCATGGCTTTATAGCCTTCAATAGCCACGAAAATAAGGTGATAAAATTGAATAAAAAAAGGCCAAAAGACAGCCCAAAAAAGTAATGACAAAAATAAAGACAATTGACAAGCCTATTAAATTGTCAAAGTGTAACTGATTTCTTGGGAGTTACAAATCTGATTTGTAACTCTTTGTAACTGAAACATCTTCATCAAATGTATTGATGGGAGTCTTGAATGAAGCTTTAAGATGTCATGAATAAGTCTTGAGTTTCATTGATGTATTGAGTTGCATTAAATGAGCTTCGGTTGCAATAAATGAACTTGACTTGCATTTAGTGAACTAGGCTTGAACTTGACTTGCATTTAATGAACTAAGCTTAAACTTGACTTCCATTTATTGATGTAAGCTTGAACTTTGATGTTGTAATTATTGAACTTGCTTGTAGCTTGATCTTGGAAAGAAATGAATGCAATTCCGGCAATGATCAACTTTGAGGCTCCTTGATTCATATCAGACCAAGTTTAAACGATTAGGAAAACTTTCCTAATTTGAATTTAGGAAAGTCTAGTTTTTACCTTTTTATTATTAGGTCTTTATTTCCCTTCATATTTTCGACCAAGCTAGGGTTTATTAGGCTATTTAAAGCCTCTTTTGTAAGCTTTACAATTAGAATATCAATGAATGAAAACCCCTTTGTTTTGGTTTAAGCTTTTTGCTTTAAAAAACCTCTTTGTAATTCATGTTCTTGAATTGCGTGTTTAGAGTCATTCAAGTCCAATTGATCATTGTTCTTGTGGAGTGCCTCGACCTTAATTAAAGAAACCTATTCTTGAATTAGGGGATTGATCGATTAGGTCATCATCTTCCCAACCTCGCCTAAAGGTTGATTCAAATTGTTAAGGGTTTTCAAGCTTTTCCGTTCAAGGGTCCATCATCCGGTTCTTGAATCCGTCAACGCTTGAGGGTTCGTATCACCTAAGCAATCTGTTTTTAGCCATTCTTAGGAGGTGTTTCCGAATAGTTAGGGAAGGTTTGAGTTCTTGCTTCAAAGGTTCATGCTAAGCATAATAGCATCGGGTCTTTGAACTTGCAATTCGGGTTTGTCTTATCATTTGGAACTCTTGGGTTGATCCGATTAGTTAAGGAGGTTTTGTGCCATTTTCATGCTTCAAAGGTTCTTGCAAACGATTGTAATGGGTTTTTGGACTTGAACGCAAGGTTGACTTATCACCTTTCCAAGTTGTTTTTCATGTGGATTATACATATATAAACACACATACTTTCCAGAATTAAGAACTTCAAAGAAAAGCCAAGTACAATCATACTTTAAAGAAGCTAGAATTTCCAAAACAATGCCATTTTAAGGTGTCATTCAATATATATTTATCCATGGTCTTTTACCCTTCTTTACCTTATTAAACATGCTTCTTAAAGCTTAAAACCATTAACCTTAAGCCAATTTCCAGAATATATACTTGTACAAATCCAAGCCAAAAACTCAAATTAAGAACATACAAAAGCTTGAAGTTCACCATTAATGGAGGTTATGGAATCTTACAAGCCATGGCTTTTAATTCCTTCCTTTTCCTTGCTTAAATAAACTTTAACATATGCTTATCATTTGAGAAACATATTTCCAGAAATTTTAAGAAGAATAAACTCAACACCAAAGCATAAATAACATCATCCAAGAACACCCAAACCCATTTCCATGGAAACCTACAAAAACTTGAATTGGGAAACTCGAAATTCTTACCTTAGCTTTGTAAAACCCAATGGATCTTAGCTTGAATTGGTCTAGGATGAAAAACCCATCATCAATCTATGAAACCCCAAAAGATTTAGACCTTGGATCACAAGCTCTTGAAGAATGGAGGAAGAAAAATCAAAGAGAAAGAGAGGGGGGTGGCCGATGGGTTGAAGAAGAAGAAGAGAAGAAAAAATGATTTCATTTTGATTTTTCTTTTCCTTTTTCCTTAATTTCCTTTATAAACTTTAAATTTCTAAAATAAGAATAATCAAATTGCATCCAAGACCTGCCACCCCTTCATTTTAATCTTCAAGTCCTCCCACCTCCTCAAATTAAATTCAACTCCTTTTCTCTATTTTCCTTTACCAACTAGTCCTCCATCCATTTAAAGTTTACAATTTAATCCTTTTTCCTTAACTTAACCATGGTTAACTAACTATGGTTAATCTTGCTCCTCAAATAAACTCCAACCCATAGTTAAACTAACTATGGTTAACCACAAAATATTTATTTCAAAATAATTCAAAATCCCGGGGCATTACACTTTGACAAGATTGGTTCCAATCCTCGTTTGACATTTTGATCCAAAGAGAATTCCCAAAGAAAAGTTTCTTCCATTTGAAATTTATGATGGACCAAATCATTAGGACAAGTTTGAAAAGATTGTTTCAGATCCACGTTTGATATTTTAGTCCAAAGAGGATTCCCAAAGAAGAGTTTCCTCCATTTGGATCTTTAGCATGGATCAAATCATAAGGACAACTTTGACGTTTGACATTTTGGTCCAAACAGGATTCCCAATAAAGAGTTTCCTCCATTTGGATCTTTAGGATGGACCAAATCATGAGGTCAACCTTGACTTTCAACATTTTGGTCCAATGACGATTCGCAAAGAGGAGTTTCCTCTATTTGAAACTTTTGGATGGACCAAATCTTGAGGACAACTTTGACAAGATTGGTTCCGATCCTCGTTTGACATCTTGGTCTCAAGAGGATTCCCAAAGAATAGTTTCCACCATTTGGAACTTTAGGATGGACAAAATCATTAGGACAAGTTTGAAAAGATTGGTTCCGATCCTCGTTTGACATTTTGGTCCAAAGAGGATTCCCAAAGAAGAGATTCCTCTATTTGGGAACTTTAGGATGCACCAAATCATTAGGACAACTTTGACAAGATTGATTCCGATTCTCGTTTGACATTTTTGTCCCTAGAGGATTCCCAAAGAAGAGATTCCTCTATTTGGATCTTTAAGATGGACCAAATCTTGAGGACAAGATTCTTTCCGATACTTGTTTGACATTTTGGTCCAAAGAGGATTCTCAAAGAAGAGTTTCCTCCATTTGGAACTTTAGGATGAACCAAATCATTAGAACAAGTTTGAAAAGAGTGGTTGCGATCCTTGTTTGATATTTTGCTACAAAGAGGATTCCCAAAGAAGAGTTTTTCTCCAATTGGATCTTTAGAATGTACCAAATCATGAGGACATGATAAGGCAACCTTGTGTTCAAGTCCAAAAACCCATTACAATCGTTTGCAAGAACCTTTGAAGCATGAAAATGGCACAAAACCTCCTTAACTAATCGGATCAACCCAAGAGTTCCAAATGATAAGGCAAACCCGAATTGCAAGTTCAAAGACCCGATGCTATTATGCTTAGCATGAACCTTTGAAGCAAGAACTCAAACCCTCCCTAACTATTCGGAAACACCCCCTATGAATGGCTAAAAACATATTGCTTAGGAAAGATGATCATTGATCTAGGACAAGTTTCCAAGCCCAAGATTCGAGACACTCCACAAGTAGGATGATCATTTCCACTTGAATGACTCTAAACATGTAATCTAAAGCAAGATTACAAAGGGTTGAGGCTCAAGGCTCTCCATGTGCACAAAAGGCAACATTTCATTACATTTTCAAATCTGATTTACAATAGCTAAAACAAAGCCTATTTATAGGCATAAAAGACATGTAAATTTCGTTCATAATGCTCCCATAACAGCCGCATGATGTCTCTAGCTTGTAACCCCCGAAATTAAAGCTAAAACATGAGTTACAATCTGCCACTATTACTTTGTAACTTACAATGCATCTAAAACAATTGAAACTGATACATGATGCTTAAAAGTAGCTTTTAAATGCCATTAATGCTTGTCTTGAAGTGTATTGAAGTTATCTTGAATGAAGCTTTAAGTTGCCTTGAATGAAGCTTGGGTTGTCATAAATGCATCTAGAGTTGTCATCAATGCTACTGCACTTCAAGCTTGAGTTGTCATAAATACGTCTTGAGTGCATTTAATGCAACTTGAGTTGTCATCAATGCATATACTCTTTAAGCTTGAGTTCTTTAAATGCATGGCTACATAATTCATATCATTCCCCCATTCTTCAAAATGATTCGTCCTCGAATCAAAAAGTGTGGCTGCAAAAGAATGTTAGAGAGAGAAAAAAAAATAAATTGGACCTTACAAGCACTCCCTCACTTTTTAAGAACTCTCATAGTTTCACTCTTGTTTGCACTCCAAAGTAATGAATATTGGCTAAGAATTTGAAAATACCACCATCATATATATGTTAATGAGACAGTAATGATGAGCTTTCAAAAGACCAATTTCAAAAATTTTATCATAATTGATAACACTTAAGTGCATAATATAAAGTTCTGGAATTTAGGATAATCCTGCGCACAGAAAACAAATCCCCGAATTGAATGACTTCCGTTACGATTTGGACAAAGTGACCTTCTGAACATTGAAAGATAACCTTCAGATGAAACATTTATATTCAGGACAAATAACCAAATTCGGAATTTATGACACGGTTTGGACAGTAAAAAGAAGCATTAAATGCGGCAATTACAAAAATGGGCAGTTTTGGCAGATTTGAATTTCAAACGTTTTTAGAGATCAAGGATTGTGTAATATGACTTTTAACTGATGTTTTATGACATATAACTGATATAATAACACATTCCAATCAGATATACACGAATTTTAAGGATCAAACTCAGAAAAACCACAAGAATTTTCAAGAAGAACGCAAGAGGAACAAACCGGTGCTCTTGAATGCAAAGCCTTTTTTTTTTCTTTTTTTTAAGATCAGAAAGTGATCTTCAATATGAAAGATAGATCAGAACGAAAAGATGAAGAAAAATTCATGCTTGGAAAGAAACGAAAAGTTTGGACAGAATTGAAAACAACAAGAATAGAAAAGGATAGATTGGATAAAACCTGTTCTAGAGATCGCCACAAAATCGTAACCGATGCTCTGATACCAAATGATAAGGCAACCTTGTGTTCAAGTCCAAAAACCCATTACAATCGTTTGCAAGAACCTTTGAAGCATGAAAATGGCACAAAACCTCCTTAACTAATCGGATCAACCCAAGAGTTCCTGATAAGGATCATGGAAGCACTCCAAGCCCAATACATGTACCATCCGGCCCAATCACAAGGTCCAAAGCCAAGAAGATCCAACAAGCTTTTATTACCCATGTGCAAGAATGGATAGGCTCGGATCAGGCTACAATTCTAAGGGAGGAGGCCATTTCGGATGAAGGCTTGCTTGATGACAAATTGAAGATTGTGTGCAACTTGCAAATCCATGAAGATAATATTTACCAAGATAATCTTGTGCAAGTGACAACCATGATTTAAGGAGAAGAAGCATCAAAAACATATTTGTGTTAAATTGAATTCTAGCCATAGTTTCTTTTTTTGTAACCTTAGGCATTTATGGTTAAACTTTCCATTCCTGTTTTTCCTTTTGTAACCGAATGCTTTAATGCATTCTTTATTGTTGTGTTCCTTACTTTCCTTTTATGTTTAAAAGCTTATAAAAGCCGTGGGAATCAGAATGTAAAAGGCAGAATATTGTTGAATGAAAATCAATTCTCTTTGAGAGTTTCTTTTTGAAAACTTGTTTATAGTTTTCATTCCTTGCAATTCTTGTGTTTAGGGTTGCTGCCGAGTCATTCAATTAAGGATTGATCAACTTAATTGTGGAGTGATTCAATCTAGAACAAGAAAACTCATTCTTGTCTCTAGATCATTGATCTAAGAGGTAATCACATCTAACCTTAATCTCTTGGTTGAATCCGATTAGTTAGGGAGGGTTTGAGATCTTGCTTCAAAGGTTCATGCTAAATCTAATAGCATAGGGTCTTTGGACTTGCATCTTGGGTTTGCCTTATCAGTTGGTATCAGAGCATTGGTCGAAACCTTGGCCAAACTCTAGATTTGATTCTATCCTTTACTTTCCTTGCAATTGTTCTTGTTTGTTTTCAAATCTGCCTATCTTTTCGTATTCTGTCCTAACCACCATTTTTCTTTTCTTTTCATTCTGATCTTGTTTCCATATTAAAGATCACGTTCTGATCTTTAAATCAAAAAAAAAAAAAAAAAAAAAAAAAAAGAGGTGAGAAAGAGAGCTTTGCATCCGAGAGCACTATTTTGCTCATCTTGTGTTCTTCTTTGCTTTCTTGAGAAATTCTGAGTTTGATCCATTGAAAACGAAAAAGTTGATGTCTTGAATGTTATTTTGTCAATTTAGATCCACGAATTAAGCATCAATTAAATTCAGAACTAATCACATTCAAAATCCTGCTCATTCTTTCCATATTTGAATCTGCCACATTAATGCTCTAAATAGCTGTCTAAAACGCGTGAAGAGATTCGAATTAGCTTTCAAAGTCTCAATAGGAAAGTTAATTAAATCAGTTATCTTTCATTGTTAAGAAGGACATTTCATCAAATTCAATCCGTAAATAACTCAAAATCTGAAAATCAGAAAACTGCGCAGACTGCTCCTTAAATTCCGGATCTTATCCCTTGATTGATTGGCATCTTTATTTCTCTTCATTAATTCATATTTTGCCAATTGTATATTCATAATAACTGATTGATTGAGCTATTTATGAGTTTTCATCTTGAAATTCATTCACATCAAATCGAAATTGACTTTCCATATATGGCATTTTCATAGTCTTTCCTTGCTTTAAAATCTGTTTTGCCTACCATTTCGATTTTTCTTTTCTGTTTTTCTTATTCTATTATTGTTTCTTTTCACAATTAATTGTATTTTGCTAATTGAATTACCTTTGTAGCTTTCTAAACACAAAAATTGCCTCAAAAAGTGAGATCATATCCGAGAGCACCTACTTGTCAAATTGGCCTACCTTGAGTGTTAAACACGAGTGTTTCCTTGAGTGACATATAGTGAGGGAGTGTTGTAAGGTCCTAAAACATTTGTTACTGAGTGAGGAACATCATGGCACAAGAGGGAGACAATAGGGGTGAGATTAGTGAAGCTAGGTGGAGAGAGGCACAAGCAGGGGCTTTTACTAGACTTACTCAAGTTATAGAGGAGCTTAGTGATCGCATAGGGAGATTGGAGTTAGCTAATAATCCGAGGGTGGAAGGGAACTTATATGAGGGAGTTGACCTTGAAGAGGAAGATAATGTAACCTTGTTGGCTGGAGAAGACCCTAGGAGAGAACAAGGAGGGGGCAGAGGTAGAGGTAGGGGAAGAGGAAGAGATTTGGTACCACCTAGGAGACCTATTAGGGACTTGCAAGAAGAAAGAGTGGATGGGAGAAATTCAGGGGGTATCAAGCTTAAAATTCCACCATTTCATGGGAGGTCTAATCCGGAGGAGTACTTGCAATATGAGGACAAAATAGAACATGTCTTTGATTGCAATAATTTTAGTGAGGAGAGGAAGATGAAGCTAGCCGTGGCTGAATTTTGTGACTATGCTAGTATTTGGTGGAGTCACCTTAGGGCAGAATGGAGGAGGAATTATGAACAACCAATTGAGACTTGGGAGGAGCTTAAGGTCTTGATGAGAAAGAGGTACATTCCGAGGCATTATCAAAGGGAAATCCGAAACAAGTTGTTCTCATTACAACAAGAAACAAAGAGTGTGGAGGAGTATTATAGAGAGATGGATGTGCTCATGACTAGGGCCAATGTTAATGAAAGTGAGGATGACACTATGTCACGGTTCTTGGGGGGAATGAACAAGGAGTTATCTCATAGGGTGGATATGTATCAATATTTTAACATGGAGGAACTCTTGCACATTGCCGAAAAGATTGAGAAACAAATAGCTTGGGAAAGGGATAATACCAAGAGATACACCTCTAAATCCACTTTACCATCATCCAATACTTGGAAAAAGGGAGTTAGTAGTTCTAAAGGAGATTTTAAGCCTAGAACCACATTTGAGGCTGCCAAGAAGGAATTGGGGGAGTCTTCTAAAGGGAAGGGGAAGGAGAAAGTGGATGACACAAAGGTGGAAAGAAATAGGGATATAAAGTGTTGGAAGTGTCAAGGAGTAGGACACATTAGCCGAGATTGTCCAAATAAAAGGGCTATGATCATTAGAAATGGAGAAATTGTCACGGATGGTGAGGAAAGTGACAATGAGGAGGAAGATGAGGAGGCTGAGGAGTTTGAGGAAGAAGTGGAGGATGGCAGCCACTTAGCTCTTGTTACTAGGAGAGTTCTAAGTGCTCAAACCAAGGAGGATAGTGTGGATGATCAAAGAGACAACTTGTTCCATACAAGATGTCTAGTGAATGGCACACCTTGTAGTTTGGTGATTGATGGAGGAAGTTGTACTAATGTGGTGAGCACTATTCTTGTCAAAAGGTTGCAATTGCCAACTCAAGCTCATCCTACACCATACAAGCTTCAATGGCTCAATGATTGTGGAGAAATAAAGGTAGTATCTCAAGCTTTGATTTCCTTTAATTTAGGCAAATATCATGATGAGATATTATGTGATGTTGTACCTATGCATGCTGGAGATATTTTGCTAGGCCGACCATGGCAATTTGATAGAAAAGTTATGCATGATGGATTCTTGAATAGGTATAGTTTCACTAAGGATGGTAGAAAAGTCATTCTTGTACCTTTATCATCAAAAGAAGTTTGTAATGAACAAATGAAACTTGAGAAAAAAAAAATTGAATTTGAAGAAAAAGAAATGAGAGAAAAGAAAGAATTGAGTGAAAAGAAAGTGGTGAGAGAACAATTAGAGAAGAATTTGAGAGAAAAAGAGAAAAGAGAGGCAAAACAAAGCAAAAGTAAGCAAGTGAGCCTAATTGCCAAAATTGGGGAAGTGAGGAGGGCTTTACTTATCCAAAAACCAATCTTTGTGCTTTGGTGCAAAGGAGGGTATTTGGCTACTAACCCTAACCAAACTTTGTCTTTGCCAAGTGTGTTTTCTTCTCTTTTGCAGGAATTCAAGGACATGTTTCCGGATGAAGTACCAATTGGATTGCCACCAATCCGAGGCATTGAACATCAAATTGACTTCATTCCCGGGGCTGGAATTCCAAATAGGCCAGCCTATAGGACCAATCCAACCGAAACTAAGGAGATACAAAAGCAAGTGGAGGAACTTCTTGAAAAGGGCTACATAAGGGAGAGTTTGAGTCCTTGCTCAGTTCCGGTCATTTTGGTGCCTAAGAAGGATGGAACATGGAGAATGTGTGTGGATTGCCGAGCCATCAACAAAATCACTGTAAAGTATCGTCACCCTATTCCTAGGCTAGATGATATGCTTGATGAGTTGTATGGATCTTGTCTTTTCACTAAAATTGACCTTAAATCTGGATATCATCAAATAAGAATGCAAGTAGGTGATGAATGGAAAACAGCCTTTAAAACTAAATTTGGTTTATATGAATGGCTTGTTATGCCTTTTGGTTTGACTAATGCACCTAGTACTTTTATGAGATTGATGAATCATGTTTTAAGGGAGTTTTTGGGTAAGTTTGTAGTTGTTTATTTTGATGACATACTGATTTACTCAAAGAGCATGAATGAGCATGTAGAGCATGTTAGGTTAGTCTTAATTACACTTAGAAAAGAGAAGCTTTATGCTAATTTTAAAAAGTGTAGTTTCTGTTTGGATAGAGTTAACTTTCTAGGATTCATTGTTAGCAAAGATGGAGTTGAAGTAGATGAGGAGAAGGTTAAAGCTATAAGAGAGTGGCCACAACCTAAAAATGCTAGTGAAGTTAGAAGTTTTCATGGTCTTGCTAGTTTTTATAGAAGATTCATTAAGGACTTTAGCACAATAGCATCACCATTGAATGAACTTGTCAAAAAACATGTCACTTTTGTGTGGGGGGAAATGCAAGAAAAGGCTTTTCAAGAATTGAAAGACAAATTAACTAATGCACCATTGCTTGTTTTGCCAAATTTTGAGAAATCTTTTGAAATTGAATGTGATGCAAGTGGAATTGGCATAGGGGCAGTGTTAATGCAAGATGGTAAGCCTTTAATGTACTTTAGTGAAAAATTGAATGGAGCATCTTTGAATTATCCTACCTATGATAAGGAATTATATGCCTTGGTGAGAACTTTGCAGGTTTGGCAACACTACCTTTGGCCGAGGGAGTTTGTGATCCATACCGATCATGAGAGCTTGAAACACCTCAAGGGACAAAGCAAGTTGAATAGAAGGCATGCTAAATGGATAGAATTCATTGAGACCTTTCCATATGTCATTAAATACAAGCAAGGTAAAGATAATGTGGTGGCCGATGCATTATCAAGGAGGTACAACTTGTTTTCTACTCTTAGTGCTAAGATCTTAGGATTTAAACAAGTGAAAGATTTATATCCTCTTGATTCTGATTTTGGAACTCTATATGCTGCTTGTGTTAATGGGAAACCCATGGATGATTATTTTGTGTTTGATGACATGTTGTTTAAGAAAAATAAGTTGTGTATACCCAATTGTTCAATGAGGGAATTGCTTGTTAAAGAATCACATGGGGGCGGTTTAATGGGTCACTTTGGGATTCACAAAACATTTGACATGTTAAATGAGCATTTCTTTTGGCCTAAAATGAGACATGATGTGCATAAAGTTTGTAAAAGTTGTTTTAAATGCAAAGAGGCCAAGTCTAGATCACAACCACACGGGCTTTACACACCATTGAATGTTCCTAATGAACCTTGGACACATATTTCTATGGATTTTGTATTAGGTTTACCTAGGACTCAAAGAGGACATGATAGCATATTTGTTGTAGTTGACCGTTTTAGCAAAATGGCCCATTTCATTGCATGTAACAAAACAGATGATGCTAAACATGTTGCGGATTTGTTCTTTAGGGAAGTGGTTAGATTGCATGGTATTCCTACTACTATTGTTAGTGATAGGGATGTTAAATTTCTAAGTCACTTTTGGAAGTGATACGAAAACCCTTTCGAAAATGCTTTAAGAACCCTTAAACTTAACTAAGGACCCAAAAAGATCACAACCAAAGAACCCACATATGCCATTTGAAAACAACCCCAAGGAAAGGCTAGAAAACAGATTGTCTTGTATGATCTAAAAATCATGAAATGGACCCAAACAATTACGTTCCATCATCTCATGACTCGAAACACTCCACAAGTTGGTTGATCACTCCCCTCTTGAATGTTTCTAAACATGTAATCTAAAGCAAGATTACAAAGGGTTGAGGCTCAAGGCTCTCCATGTGCATAAAAATGCTACATTTCATTCATCATTCAAATCTGATTATTACAATGGAAAGAAAGGCATTATATAGCCTTTAAAAGACCATCAAAAAACGAAATATACAAGCCATTAAAGTCCGGGACATGTAACTTACACAATTAATGACAATTGATAGTGAAAATAAAAGTGTAACCTACATGGCTTTCCAAAAGTTGTAACCTACCATATTTTGTAACTTATTATCACTCTAAATGCTAGAATAATTAATACACCAAAGTTCTCTTTAAGTAAGTGTCTTGTAATTATGATGAAAGCTGAGTTGCATTGAAAAAGCTTGAATTCCATTAAATGAGCTTCGGTTGCATTAAATGAACTTGAGTTTCAACTTGGCTTGCTTTTAATGAACTAGGCTTGAACTTGACTTGCATTTAATGAACTAGGCTTGAACTTTGATGTTGCATTTATTGAACTTAGCTTGTAGCTTGAGCTTGTCATGAACTTGGAAAGTAATGAATGCAATTCAGCAATGATCAGCATTAAGGCTCCTTGATTCTTATCAGGAAGGTTTTGTGGGGTAAGCTTGGTACTAAGCTACTATTTTCAACTACTTGTCATCCCCAAACCGATGGACAAACTGAGGTGGTTAATAGAACTTTGGGGGCGTTACTTAGAGCCATTATTTCCAAGAATATCAAGTCTTGGGAGTCATGTCTTCCTTTTGTGGAGTTTGCATACAACCGAGCCATACATAGTACCACTCATTGTTCTCCATTTGAGGTAGTATACGGCTTTAACCCTACTACTCCACTTGATTTACTTCCTTTGCCTACTAATGTGTTTGTTTGTGATGAAGCAACTTCTAGGGCTGAATTTATCAAATCTTTGCACAAAGAAGTTAGGGACCGAATTGAGAAGCAAAACACCAGGGTGGCTTCTCGGATCAACAAAGGAAGAAAGGAGATTGTGTTTAAACCAGGAGATTGGGTATGGATCCACCTTAGAAAGGAGAGGTTTCCTTCACAAAGGAAAACCAAACTTCATCCAAGGGGAGATGGACCTTATCAAGTACTAGAGAGAGTCAACAACAATGCTTACAAGATAGATCTTCCAGGTGAGTTCTCGGTTAGTTCCACTTTTAATGTTGCTGATTTGAGTCCTTTTGTTGAAGGAGAAGATGACCTTGATTCGAGGACGAATCCTCTTCAAGAAGGGGAAGATGATAAGGATCATGGAAGCACTCCAAGCCCAATACATGTACCATCCGGCCCAATCACAAGGTCCAAAGCCAAGAAGATCCAACAAGCTTTTATTACCCATGTGCAAGAATGGATAGGCTAGGATCAGGCTACAATTCTAAGGGAGGAGGCCATTTCGGATGAAGGCTTGCTTGATGACAAATTGAAGATTGTGTGCAACTTGCAAATCCATGAAGACAATATTTACCAAGATAATCTTGTGCAAGTGACAACCATGATTTAAGGAGAAGAAGCATCAAAAACATATTTGTGTTAAATTGAATTCTAGCCATAGTTTCTTTTTTTGTAACCTTAGGCATTTATGGTTAAACTTTCCATTCCTGTTTTTCCTTTTGTAACCGAATGCTTTAATGCATTCTTTATTGTTGTGTTCCTTACTTTCCTTTTATGTTTAAAAGCTTATAAAAGCCGTGGGAATCAGAATGTAAAAGGCAGAATATTGTTGAATGAAAATCAATTCTCTTTGAGAGTTTCTTTTTGAAAACTTGTTTATAGTTTTCATTCCTTGCAATTCTTGTGTTTAGGGTTGCTGCCGAGTCATTCAATTAGGGATTGATCAACTTAATTGTGGAGTGATTCAATCTAGAACAAGAAAACTCATTCTTGTCTCTAGATCATTGATCTAAGAGGTAATCACATCTAACCTTAATCTCTTGGTTGAATCCGATTAGTTAGGGAGGGTTTGAGATCTTGCTTCAAAGGTTCATGCTAAATCTAATAGCATAGGGTCTTTGGACTTGCATCTTGGGTTTGCCTTATCAGTTCCAAATGATAAGGCAAACCCGAATTACAAGTTCAAAGACCCGATGCTATTATGCTTAGCATGAACCTTTGAAGCAAGAACTCAAACCCTCCCTAACTATTCGGAAACACCCCCTAAGAATGGCTAAAAACAGATTGCTTAGGAAAGATGATCATTGATCTAGGACAAGTTTCCAAGCCCAAGATTCGAGACACTCCACAAGTAGGATGATCATTTCCACTTGAATGACTCTAAACATGTAATCTAAAGCAAGATTACAAAGGGTTTAGGCTCAAGGCTCTCCATGTGCACAAAAGGCAACATTTCATTACATTTTCAAATCTGATTTACAATAGTTAAAACAAAGCCTATTTATAGGCATAAAAGACATGTAAATTTCGTTCATAATGCTCCCATAACAGCCGCATGATGTCCCTAGCTTGTAACCCCCGAAATTAAAGCTAAAACATGAGTTACAATCTGCCACTATTACTTTGTAACTTACAATGCATCTAAAACAATTGAAACTGATACATGATGCTTAAAAGTAGCTTTTAAATGCCATTAATGCTTGTCTTGAAGTGTATTGAAGTTATCTTGAATGAAGCTTTAAGTTGCCTTGAATGAAGCTTGGGTTGTCATAAATGCATCTAGAGTTGTCATCAATGCTACTGCACTTCAAGCTTGAGTTGTCATAAATACGTCTTGAGTGCATTTAATGCAACTTGAGTTGTCATCAATGCATATACTCTTTAAGCTTGAATTCTTTAAATGCATGGCTACATAATTCATATCATTCATATACTCTTTAAGCTTGACAACTTTGATGTTTGACATTTTGGTCCAAAGAGGATTCCCAAAGAAGAGTTTCCTCCATTTGGATCTTTAGGATGGACCAAATCATGAGTACAATTTTGACATTCTACATTTTGGTCCAAAGCGGATTTGCAAAGAAGAGTTTCCTCCATTTGGAACTTTAGGATGGACAAAATCATGAGGACAACTTTGACGTTCAACATTTTGGTCCAAAGATGATTCTCAAAGAAGAGTTTCCTCCATTTGGATCTTTAGAATTGACCAAATCATGAGGACAAGATTTGTTCCGATCCTCGTTGACATTTTGGTCCAAAGAGGATTCCCAAAGAAGAGTTTTCTCCATTTTTAACTTTAGTATGGACCAAATCATTAGAACAAGTTTGAAAAGATTGGTTCCGATCCTCGTTTGCAATTTGGTTCAAAGGGGATTCCCAAATAAACGTTTTCTCCATTTGGATTTTTAGGATGGACCATATCAAGAGGACAACTTTGACGTTTGACATTTTTTTCCATAGAGGATTCCCAAAGAAGAGTTTCCTCCATTGGGATCTTTAGGATGGACCAAATCATGAAGACAACATTTACGTTCAACATTTTGGTCCAAAGAGGATTCGCAAAGTGGAACTTTAGGATGGACCAAATCATGAGGACAAGTTTGACAAGAATTGTTCCGATCTTCGTTTATTATTTTGGTCCAAAGAGGATTCCCTAACAAGAGTTTAATCTATTTGGATCTTTAGGATGGACCAAATCATGATGACAAGATTCGTTCCGATCCTCTTTTGAAATTTTAGTCCAAAGAGGATTCCCAAAGAAGGGTTTCCTCCATATGAAACTTTAGGATGGACCAATTCATTAGAACAAGTTTGAAAAAATTGGTCCCGATCATCGTTTGACATTTTGGTCCAAAGAGGATTCTCATAGAAGAATTACCTCCATATAGATCTTAATGATGAACAAAATCATGAGGACAACTTTTACAGTCGACATTTTGGTCCAAAATAGGATTCCCATATAAGAGTTTCATCCATTTGGATCTTTAGGATGGACAAAATCATGAGAACAACTTTGACGTTCGACATTTTGGTACGAAGAGGATTCCCAAAGAATAGTTTCCTCCATTTGGAACTGTAGGATGGACCAAATCATTAGGGCAAGTTTGAAAAGATTGGTTCCGATCCTCGTTTATCATTTTGGTCCAAAAAGGATTCCCAAAGAAGAGTTTTCTCCATTTGGATCTTTAGGATTGACCAATTCATAAGAACATTTTTTACGTTTGACATTTTGGTCCAAAGAGGAATCCCAAAGAAGAGTTTCCTCCATTTGGATCTTTAATATAGACCCAATCATAAGGACAACTTTGACGTTCGACATTTTGGTCCAAAGAGGATTCCCAAAGAAGAGTTTCCTCCATTTGGAACTGAAAGATGGACCAAATCATTAGGATATGTTTGAAAAGATTGGTTTCGATCCTCGTTTGACATTTTGGTCCAAAGAGGATTCCCAAAGAAGAGTTTCATTCATTTGAAACTTTAGGATGGAACAAATCATTAGGACAAGTTTGAAAAGATTGGTTCTATTCCTTGGTTAACATTTTTTTCCATTTGGAACTTTAGGATGGACTAAATCATTCGGAAAAGTTTCAAAAGATTGGTTCCGATCCTCGTTTGACATTTTGATCAACAGAGGATTCCCAAAGAAAAGTTTCCTTCACTTGGAACTTTAGTTTGGACCAAATCATTAGGACAAGTTTGAAAAGATTGGTTCCGATCCTCGTTTGACATTATTGTCCAAAGAGGATTCCCAAACAAGAGTTTAATCTATTTGAATCTTTAGGATGGACCAAATCATGAGGACAAGATTCGTTCCAACCCTCTTTTGAAATTTTGGTCCAAAGAGGATTCCCAAAGAAGAGTTTCCTCCATTTGAAACTTTAGGGTGAAACAAATCATTAGGAAAAGTTTGAAAAGATTGGTTCTGATCCTTGGTTGAGATTTTGGTCCAAAGAAGATTCCCAAAGAAGAGCTTCCTCCATTTAAAACTTTAGGATGGACAAAATTATTTGGAAAAGTTTCAAAAGATTGGTTCCGATCCTCGTTTAACATTTTGGTCCAGATAGAATTCCCAAAATAGAGTTTACTCCGTTGGGATCTTTATGATGGACCAAATCATGAGGACAACTTTGACGTTCGACATTTTGGTCCAAAGAGGATTCACAAAGAAGAGTTTCCACCATTAGGTAATTTAGGATGGACAAAATCATGAAGACAACTTTGACGTTTGATATTTTGGTTCAAAGAGGATTCCCAAAGAAGAGTTTCCTCCATTTAGATCTTTAGGATGGACCAAATCATGAGGACAACTTTTACATTCGACATTTTGGTCCAAAAAGGATTCGCAAAGAAGAGTTTCCAACATATGGAACTTTAGGATGGACAAAATAAAGAGGACAACTTTGACAAGATTGGTTCCGGTCCTCGTTTGACATTTTGGTCCAAAGAGGATTCCCAAAGAAGAGTTTCCTCCATTTGGGACTTTAGGATAAACCAAATCATTAGGACAAGTTTGAAAAGATTGATTTCGATCCTCGTTTGACATTTTGTCCGGAGAGAATTCCCAAAGAAAAGTTTCCTCCATTTAAATCTTTATGATAGACCAAATCATGAGGACAAGATTTGGAACTTTAGGATGGACCAAATCATTTGACCAAGTCTGAAAAAATTTGTACCGATCCTCATTTGACATTTCGGTCTAAAAAGGATTCCCAAAGAATAGTTTCCTCCATTTGGAACTTTAGAATGGAACAAATCATTAGGAAAACTTTCAAAAGATTGGTTCTGATCCTCGTTTGATATTTTGGTCAAAAGAGGATTTCTGATGAAGAGTTTCCTCCATTAAGAACTTTAGGATGAACCAAATCATGAAGACAACTTTGACAAGATTTGTTCTGATCCTCGTTTGACATTTTGGTCAAAAGGAGATTCCCAAAGAAGAGTTTCCTCCATTTGGAATTTTAGGATGGACAAAATCATGAGGACAACTTTGACAAGATTTGTTCCGATCCTCGTTTGACATTTTAGTTAAAAGAGGATTCCGAAAGAAGAGTTTCCTCCATTTGGAACTTTAGGATGGACCAAATCATGAGGAAAACTTTGAAAAGATTGGTTTTTGAAACATGCTTCTCTATTACAAACAAGTTTTTGGATTGTTTCGATCCTTGTTCGACATTTTGGTCCAAAGAGTATTACCAAAGAAGAGTTTCCTCCATTTGGATCTTTAGGATGGACCAAATCATAAGGACAACTTTGATGTTCAACATTTTGGTCTAAGGAGGATTTTCAAAGAAGAGATTCCTCCATTTGGAACATTAGGATTGAACAAATCAAGAGGACACGTTTGAAAAGATTGGTTCTGATCTTTGTTTAACATTTCAGTCCAAAGAGAAATCCTAAAGAAGTGTTTTCTCCATTTGGATCTTTAGGATTGGCCAAATCATGAGGACAACTTTAACGTTCGATATTTTGGTCCAAAGAGGAATTCCAATTCATTTGGAACATTAGGATGGACCATATTATGAGTACAAGTTTGAAAAGTTTGGTTCCGATCCTCGTTTGACATTTTGGTCCAAAGAGGATTCCGAAAGAAGAGTTTCCTCCAATTGGAACTTTAGGATGGACCAAATAGTGATGATAATTTTGACAAGATTTCTTCGGATCCTCGTTTGACATTGGAACTTTTGGATGGACCAAATCATGAAGACAACTATGACAAGATTGGTTCCGATCCTCATTTGACATTTTGATCCAAAGAGGATTCCCAAATTAGAGTTTCGTCCATTTGGATCTTTAGGATGGACCAAATCATGAGGACAACTTTGACAAGATATGTTCCGATCCTCGTTTGACATTTTGGTCCAAGAAGGATTCCCAAAGAAGAGTTTCCTCCATTTGGAACTTTAGGATGAACCAAATCATAAGGACAATTTTGACAAGATTTGTTCCGATCCTCGTTTGACTTTTTGGTCCAATGAGATTTCCCAAAGAAGAGTTTCCTCCATTTAGAACTTTAGGATGGACCAATCAAGAGGACAATTTTGACAAGATTGGTTTCGATCCTCGTTTGCCATTGGAACTTTAGGATCGACCAAATCATTAGGACAACTTTGACAAGATTGGTTCCTATCCTCGTTTGACATTTTGGTCAAAAGAGGATTCCCAAAGAAGAGTTTCCTCCATTTGGATCCTTAGAATTGACCAAATAATGAGGACAACTTTGACATTCGACATTTTGTACCAAAGCGGATTTCCAAGGAAGAGTTTCCTCCATTTGGAACTTTAAGATGGACTAAATTAAGAGTACAACTTTGACAAGATTTGTTCCGATCCTCGTTTACATTTTGGTCAAAAGAGGATTCCAAAAGAAGAGTTTCCTCCATTTTGAACTTTAGGATGGACCAAATCATGAGGACAACTTTGAAAATATTCGTTTTTGAAACATGCTTTTCAATTACAAACAAGTTTTTGGATTTGTTCTATCCTTGTTCGACATTTTGGTCCAAAGAGGATTCATAAAGAAGAGTTTCCTCCATTTGGAACTTTAGGATGGACTAAATCATGAGTACAACTTTGTCAAGATTGGTTCTGATCCTCATTTGACATTTTGGTCAAAAGAGGATTTCCAAAGAAGAGTTTACTCCATTTGGAACTTTAGGATGGACCAAATCATGAGGACAACTTTGACAAGATTTGTTCCGATCCTCGTTTGACATTTTGGTCCAAAGAGGATTCCCAAAGAAGAGTTTCCTCCATTTGGAACTTTAGGATTGTCCAAATCATGAGGACAACTTTGAAAATATTGGTTTTTGAAACATGCTTTTCTATTACAAACATGTTTTTGGATTGTTTGGATCCTTGTTCGACATTTTGGTCCAAAGAGTATTACCAAAGAAGAGTTTTCTCCATTTGGATCTTTATGATGGATTAAATCATGACAACTTTGATGTTCGACATTTTGGTCCAAAGATGATTTCCTAAGAAGAGTTTCTTCACTTTCAAACATTAGGATGCACCAAATCATGAGGACAACTTTGATGTTCGACATTTTGGTCCAAAGATGATTTTCAAAGAAGAGTTTCTTCACTTTCAAACATTAGGATGCCAAATCATGAGGACAAGTTTGAAAAGATTGGTTCCGATCTTTGTTTGACATTTTTGTCCAAAGAGGAATCCCAAAAAAGAGTTTCCTCCATTCGAAACTTTAGGATGGACCTAATCATGAGGACAACTTTGACAAGATTTGTTCCGATCCTCGTTTGACATTTTGGTCCAAAGGGGATTCCCAAAGAAGAGTTTTCTCCATTTGGAACTTTAGGATGGACCAAATCATGAGGACAACTTTGAAAATATTGGTTTTAAAACATGCTTTTTAATTACAAAAGAGTTTTTGGATTTTTTTCAATCTTTGTTCGACATTTTGAACCAAAGAGTATTCCCAAAGAAGACTTTCCTCCATTTGGATCTTTAGGATGGACCAAATCATGAGGACAACTTTGATGTTCGACATTTTTGTCCAAAGAGGATTTCCAAAGAAAAAGTTTCCTCCATTTCGAACATTAGGATGGACCAAAGCATGACGACAAGTTTGAAAAAATTGGTTTCGATCTTTGTTTGATATTTTTGTCCAAAAAGGATTCACAAAGAAGAGTTTTCTCCATTTCAATCCTTAGGATTGACCAAATCATGAGGACAACTTTGACGTTTGACATTTTGGTCGAAAGTGGATTTCTAAAAAAGAGTTTCCTCCATTTGGAACATTAGGATGGACCAAATCATGAGGAAAAGTTTGAAAAGATTGGTTCCGATCCTCGTTTGACATTTTGGTCCAAAGAGGATTCCCAAAGAAGAGTTTCCTCCATTTGGAACTTTAGGAAGGAACAAATCATGAGGACAATTTTTACAAGATTGGTTCCGATCCTCGTTTGAAATTGGAACTTTAGGTTGGACCAAATCATAAGGACAACTATGTTAAGATTGGTTCTGATCCTCATTTGACATTCTGGTCCAAAGAGGATTCCCGTAGAAGAGTTTCCTCCATTTGGATCTTTAGGATGAACCAAATCATGAGGACAACTTTGACAAGATTTGTTCCGATCCTCATTTGACATTTTGGTCCAAAGAAATTCCCAAAGAAGAGTTTTCTCCATTTGGAACTTTAGGATGGACCAAATCATGAGGACAACTTTGAAAATATTGGTTTTAAAACATGCTTTTTAATTACAAAAGAGTTTTTGGATTTTTTTCAATCTTTGTTCAACATTTTGAACCAAAGAGTATTCCCAAAGAAGACTTTCCTCCATTTGGATCTTTAGGATGGACCAAATCATGAGGACAACTTTGATGTTCGACATTTTTGTCCAAAGAGGATTTCCAAAGAAAAAGTTTCCTCCATTTCGAACATTAGGATGGACCAAAGCATGACGACAAGTTTGAAAAGATTGGTTTCGATCTTTGTTTGATATTTTTGTCCAAAAAGGATTCCCGAAGAAGAGTTTTCTCCATTTCGGTCTTTAGGATTGACCAAATCATGAGGACAACTTTGACGTTTGACATTTTGGTCGAAAGTGGATTTCTAAAAAAGAGTTTTCTCCATTTGGAACATTAGGATGGACCAAATCATGAGGAAAAGTTTGAAAAGATTGGTTCTGATCCTCGTTTGACATTTTGGTCCAAAGAGGATTCCCAAAGAAGAGTTTCCTCCATTTGGAACTTTAGGAAAGAACAAATCATGAGGACAATTTTTACAAGATTGGTTCCATCCTCGTTTGAAATTGGAACTTTAGGTTGGACCAAATCATAAGGACAACTATGTTAAGATTGTTTAGATCCTCATTTGACATTCTGGTCCAAAGAGGATTCCCGTAGAAGAGTTTCCTCCATTTGGATCTTTAGGATGGACCGAATCATGAGGACAACTTTGACAAGATTTGTTACGATCATAGTTTGACATTTTTGTCCAAAGAGGATTCCCAATGATCGTTTCCTCCAATTGAAACTTTAGGATGGACCAAATCATGAGGACAAGTTTGACTAGATTTGTTCCGATCCTCGTTTGACATTTTGGTACAAAGAGGATTCCCAAAGAAGAGTTGCCTCCATTTGGAACTTTAGGATGGACCAGATCATGAGGACAAGTTTAACAAAATTGGTTCCAATCCTCAAATGACATTGGAACTTTAGGATGGACCAAATCATTAGGACAACTTTGACAAGATTAGTTTCCAATCCTCGTTTGACATTTTGTCCATAGAGGATTCCTAAAAAAGAGTTTCCTCCATTTTGATCTTTAGGATGGACCAAATCTTGAGGACAACTTTGACGTTCGACATTTTGGACCAAAAAGGATTCTCAAAGAAGACTTTCCTTAATTCGAACTTGAGGATGGACCAAATTATTAGGACAATTTTGACGTTCGAAATTTTAGTCCAAAGATGATTTCCAAAGAAGAGTTTCCTCCATTTCGAACTTTAGGATGGACCAAATCATTAGGACAACTTTGACAAGGTTTTTTTCGATCCTCGTTTGACATTTTGGTCCAAAGAGGATTCCCAATGATCGTTTCCTCCACTTGGAACTTTAGGATTGACCAAATCATGAGGACAACTTTGACAAGATTTGTTTCGATCCTCGTTTGACATTTTGGTCCAAAGGGGATTCCCAAAGAAGAGTTTCCTCCATTTTAAACTTTAGGATGGACTAAATCATGACGACAACTTTGACAAGATTTGTTCTAATATTCGTTTGACATTTTTGTCCAAAGTGGATTCCCAAAGAAGAGTTTCCTCCATTTGAAGTTTAGGATGGACCAAATCATGAGGACTATTTTGACAAGATTGGTTCCGATCCTCATTTGACATTGGATCTTTAGGATGGACCAAATCATTAGGACAACTTTGACAAGATTGGTTCCGATCCTCGTTTGACATTTTTGTCCAAAGAGGATTCCCAAAGAAGAGTTTCCTCCAGTTGGAACTTGAGGATGGACCAAATCGTGAGCACAACTTTGAAAAGATTGGTTTTTTAAACATGTTTTTCTATTACAAACAAGTTTTTGGATTGGTTCGATCCTTGTTCGACATTTTGGTCCAAAGAGGATTCCCAAAGAAGAGTTTCCTCCATTGTGATCTTTAGGATGGACCAAATCATAAGGACAACTTTGACGTTCAATATTTTGGTCCAAAGAGGATTCCCAAAGAAGAGTTTCCTCTATTTGGAGCTTTAGGATGGACAAATTCATGAGGACAAGATTAAAAAGATTGGTTCCAGTCCTCGTTTGACATTATTGTCCATAGACGATTCCCAAAGAAGAGTTTCCTCCATTTGGAACTTTACAATGGGCCAAATCATAAGGACAAGTATGAAATAATTGGTTTCGATCCTCGTTTGACATTTTGGTCCAAAGAGGATTCCCAAAAAAGAGTATCCTCCATTTGGAACTTTTGGATTGACCAAATCATGAGGCTAACTTTGACGTTTAACATTTTGGTCCAAAGAGGATTTCCAAAGAAGAGTTTCCTCCATTTGGAATTTTAGTATGGGCCAAATCATTAGGTCAACTTTGACGTTCGACATTTTAGACCAAAGAGAATTTCCAAAGACGAGTTTCCTCCATTTGAAACTTTAGGATGGACCAAATCATTAGGACAAGTTTGAAATGATTGGTTCCGATCCCATTTGACATTTTGGTTCTAAGAGGATTACCAAAAAGAGTTTCCTCCATTTGGAAAATTAGGATGGACCTAATCAATAGGACAACTTTGACGTTCAACGGAGTTTCCTCCCGTTGGAACTTTAGGATGGACCAAATCATTAGGACAAGTTTTAAAAGATTGGTTACAATCCTTGTTTGACATTTTGTTCCAAAGAGGATTCGTATAGAAGAGTTTCCTCCATTTGGAACTTTAGGATGAACCAAATAAATAGGACTAGTTTGAAAAGATTGGTTCTGATCCTCGATTGACATTTTGGTCTAAAGAGGATTCCCAAAGAAGATATTCATCCTAAAGTTCCAAATGGAGGTAACTCTTATCTGCGAATGATCTTTGGACCAAAATGTCAAACGAGGATCGAAACCAATCTTTTCAAACTTGTCCTCATGATTTGGTTCATCTTAATGTTCCAAATGGAGGAAACTCTTCTTTGCGAATCAACTTTGGATCAAAATGTTAAACGATGATCGGAACCAATCTTTTCAAACTTGTCCTAATGATTTGGTCAATAATAAAGTTCTGAATGGAGGGGACTGTTCTTCCGAATCCTCTTTGGATCAATATGTCGAACGTCAAAGTTGTCGTAATGATTTGGTCAATCCTAAAAAACCAACAAGAGGAAACTCTTATTTGGAAATACTCTACTAATGATTTGGTCCATCGTGAAGTTTAAAATGGAGGATACTCGGACTTGGAAATCCTCTTTGGACCAAAATGTCAAACGAGAATCGGAACCAGTCTCGTCAAAGTTGTCCTCATGATTTGGTCCATCCTAATGATCCAAATGGAGGATATTCTGATCCACTTTTGACATTTTGGTCCAAAGAAGATTTCCAAAGAAGAGTTTCCTCCATTTAGAATATTAGGATGGACCAAATAATAGGGACAAGTTTGAAAAGATTGGTTCCGATCTTTAGGATGGACCATATCATTAGGACAAGTTTGTCCTCATGATTTGGTCCATCCTAAAGTTCCAAATGGAGGAAACTCTTCTTTGGGAATCCTCTTTAGATCAAAATGTCAAACGAGGATCGGAACCAATCTTTTCAAACTTGTCCTAATGATTTGGTCCATAATAAAGTTCCAAATGGAGGAGACCCTTCTTCGCGAATCCTCTTTGTATCAAAATGTCAGACGTCAAAGTTGTCCTAATGATTTGGTCCATCCAAAAGATGCAACAAGAGGAAACTCTTCTATGGAAATACTCTCCTAATGATTTGGTCCATCCAAAAGTTCCAAATAGAGGATACTCGGACTTGGAAATCCTCTTTGGATCAAAATGTCAAACGAGGATCAGAATCATTCTTGTCAAAGTTGTCCTTATGATTTGGTCCATCCTAAAGATCCAAATGGAGGATATTCTGATCCTTGTTCGACATTTTGGTCCAAACAGAATTTTCAAAGAAGAGTTTCCTCCATTTAGAACTTTAGGATGAACCAAATCATGAGGACAAGTTTGAAAAGATTGATTCTGAGCTTTGTTTAACATTTTGGTCCAAAGAGGATTTCCAAACAAGAGTTTCCTCCATTTGTAACTTTAGGATGGACCAAATAGTTAGGACAACTTTGATGTTCGATATTTTGGTCCAAAGAGGATTCCCAAAGAAGAGTTTCCCCCATTGGAACTTTAGGATGGACCAAATCTTGAGGACAAGTTTTAAAAGATTGGTTCCGATCCTCCTTTGACAATTTGGTCTAAAGAGGATTCTTTGAGGCCAACTTTGACAAGATTGGTTCCGATCCTCGTTTGACATTTTTGTCCGAACAGCATACCCAGGAGAAGAGTTTACTCCATTTGGAACTTTAAGATGGACCAAATCATTAGGACATATTTGAAAAGATTGGTTCCGATCCTCGTTTGACATTTTAGTCCAAAGAGGATTTCCAAAGAAGAGTTTCCCCATTTGGAAACTTAGGATTGACCAAATCATGCGGAAAACTTTGACAAGATTGGTTCCAATCTTTTATGACATTTTTTTAAAAGGATTCCCAGAAGAGTTTCTCCATTTGGATCTTTAGGATGGACCAAATAAGGAGGACAAGTTTGAAAAGATTAGTTTTTGAAACCTTCTTTTAAATTTCAAACAAGATTTTGTATTGGTTCAATCCTTGTTCGACATTTGGACAAAAGAATATTCCCAAAGAAGAGTTTCCTCCATTTGGATAATTATAATGGACCAAATCATGAGGACAACTTTGACGTTTGACATTTTGGTCCATAGAGGATTCCCAAAGAAGAGTTTCCTCCATTTGAAACTTTAGGATGGACCAAATAATTAGGATAAGGTTGAAATGATTGGTTCCGATCCTCGTTTGACATTTTGGTCCAAAGAGGATTCCCAAATATCGTTTCCTCCATTTGGAACTTTAGGATCTACCAAATCATTAGGACAAGTTTGAAATGATTTGTTCTGATCCTCGTTTAACATTTTGTTCCAAAGAGGATTCCCAAAGATCATTTCCTCCATTTGGAACTTTAGGATGCACCAAATCATTAGGACAAGTTTGAAATGATTTGTTCCGATCCTCGTTTGACATTTTGGTCCAAAGAGGATTACCAAAAAGAGTTTGCTCCATTTGGATCTTTAGGATGGACCAAATCATGAGGATAACTTTGACGTTCGATATTTTGGTCCAAAGAGGATTCCGAATGAAAAGTTTCCTCCATTTGGATCTTTAGGATGGACCAAATCATGAGGATAAGTTTGAAAAGATTTGTTTCGATCCTTTTTTGACATTTTTGTCCAAAGACTTAATTGTAATTGAAAAGCATGTTTCAAAGAGGAGTCCCAAAGATCGTTTCCTCCATTTGGAACTTTAGGATGGACGAAATCATGAGGACAAGTTTTAAAATATTGGTTTCGATCCTCGTTTGACATTTTGGTCCGAAGAGGATTCCGAAAGAAGTGTATCTTCCATTTGGAACTTTAGGATTGACTAAATCATTAGGACAACTTTGACGTTCGACACTTTAGTCCAAAGAGGATTTCCAAAGAAGTGTTTCCTCCATTTCGAACTTTAGGATGGACCAAATCATTAAGACTAGTTTGACAAGATTGGTTCCAATTCTCGTTCGACATTTCGGTCCAGAGAGGATTCCCAAAGAAGAGTTTCCTCCATTTGGAACTTTAAGATGGACCAAATCATTAGGACAAGTTTTAATAGATTAGTTCCTATCCTCGTTTGACATTTTGGTCCAAAGAGGATTCCCAAAGAAGAGTTTAATCCATTTGGATATTTAGTATGGACCAAATCATGAGGAAAACTTTGACGTTCGACATTTTGGTCCAAAGAGGATTCCCAATGAAGAGTTTCCTCCATTTGAAACTTTAGGATGGACCAAATCATGAGAAAAACTTTGACAAGATTGGTTCCTATCTTTGTTTGACATTTTTGTCCAAAGAGGTGTCCCAAAGTAGAGTTTCTTCCATTTGGATCTTTAGAATGGGCCAAATCATGAGGACAACTGATATGAATTATGTAGCCTTGCATTTGAGGAATTCAAGCATCAAGAACACTTGCATTAAATGCACTTCAATTGCATTAATGGCAACCCAAGTTCATTTATTACAAGTCAAGTTAAGATGCATTAACTACAACTCAAGATGCATTGATGATAACCCAAGCTTCATTCAAGACAACTCAAGCTTCATTCAAGGGAACTTAAGGCAACTCCAAGACAAGCATTAATGACCATTTACAAGCTTCAATTAGAGTTAAATATCAGTTTCAAATGTAACTTAAGTTACAAATTAACTAATCGGATCAACCCAAGAGTTCCAAATGATAAGACAAACCCGAATTGCAAGTTCAAAGACCCGATGCTATTATGCTTAGCATGAACCTTTGAAGCAAGAACTCAAACCCTCCCTAACTATTCGGAAACACCTCCTAAGAATGGCTAAAAACAGATTGCTTAGGAAAGATGATCATTGATCTAGGACAAGTTTCCAAGCCCAAGATTCGAGACACTCCACAAGTTGGATGATCATTTCAACTTGAATGACTCTAAACATGTAATCTAAAGCAAGATTACAAAGGGTTGAGGCTCAAGGCTCTCCATGTGCATAAAAATGCTACATTTCATTCATCATTCAAATCTGATTTACAATAGCTAAAACAAAGCCTATTTATAGGCATAAAAGACATGTAATTTTCGTTCATAATGATCCTCTATCAGCCCAATTAAGTCCCTAGAATGTAACCTACGAATTTAATGCAAAAACTTAAGTTACATTCAGCCACCATTTTAATTTGTAACTTAAGTTACATTTGAAACTGATATTTAACTCTAATTGAAGCTTGTAAATGGTCATTAATGCTTGTCTTGGAGTTGCCTTAAGTTCCCTTGAATGAAGCTTGAGTTGTCTTGAATGAAGCTTGGGTTATCATCAATGCATCTTGAGTTGTAGTTAATGCATCTTAACTTGACTTGTAATAAATGAACTTGGGTTGCCATTAATGCAATTGAAGTGCATTTAATGCAAGTGTTCTTGATGCTTGAATTCCTCAAATGCAAGGCTACATAATTCATATCAAAAGGTAAGGAAAGGATTATTGAAAGGGTAGCAAAATTTGCCTAAAAAGCTAGTTTTACACTTAGCTTTCTTTGAGTTTTTCTTGAGTAATTGTGTTAAGTTATCAATTCTGGAAATAATGGGTGTTAGTATGTATATTTTATACATGAGAAACATAAGGGAAGCCCAACTTGATGATTCTTGGGTTAGTTTCTATTTTGGCCAAAAACTAGTAATCAACTTGACTAGTTTTGGGGCATTTTGCTACTAATCGAGTTTGAGGTGTGTTTTTATTATCATGGGCTGATTTATATGTAATAAATTACATCTAAAGTGTGTGTTGGATGTTTCATGTAGGACAAGGGTCAAGATCGAGCTCCGAGAATAAATCGAAAAGGTGAGAACACAAAGAATCGGAGGGGTGTTGGCGATGTTGTTGCAAACTTTTGAAGTGTGACTGTGAAGTGAATTTTAACTATTATTGTGGTGGGTTTGGTAGCTATGAATTGTGAATAGTAAGGGATAAAAGTATAAGGAGGTGACGGAAAGTGGAAAGTGAGCCCGGCCAATACTAAAAGGACCACAACGAGCTAGATGGCTCAAATCGATATGTGTTTATTTAGTTGTTTGCTTATTTGAACATGTCCTACTTTCTAATATTTATACTCGTAGTCTTTGATCGAGTCATATGCTGAATTGGGACCATTATTATGAATAATTTCTATACTATCGGTTTATGTTTAAAGAATTACGTGAATGAGTTGCTAAGACTTAACACTTGAGAGGCAATTTACTTGTAGTTTGTGGGAATAGAAAGTATTCAAAGTATTCTGATGTGTGATTTTATATAATGAAAGGTTATATGATTGGCTATTTGAGCTTGGTAAAATTTCCAAATTCTAGTTATGTTCGATGGGTGGTTACACATGGACAAGCAAATGGAAGTGTGTGTGACAAAATGGGAGATGAGAAGTGTGAGCTTGCTAGGGCGTTGGTTTGACCATAGTAAGCTTAGGTGTGAATAATTTTATTTTGAAAGGTTATGAGAAAAGGGTTATGCATGGGAAGCCTTGACTTTAGACCAAAGCAAGGGTAGGAAACCATGGATGAAACTCAAAACTAAAAACACTATTGTTGACCATTTGAAGGTTTCCTAGTTTTCCTAAATTTGGAGTTTTCTTAGCCTTCTCTTAATGTCTTTCAATTCTGGTATATTTGAGAGTATAAATACTTATTTTACATAAGAAGATCATGTTAAGAAGCCCAACCTATGATTTTCCAAAACCCCCTCAAATGGCCAAAATCACCACTTTTCCTTTAAGCTAGTTTAGAGACTTTTTGGAGTAAACCGGGTCCTGTTGTTTAGTTCTTTGTTCTTGCTCATTTATTTATAATATTTTAAGTTTAAGGCTAGTTGTTATATGAGTGTGTTTGATGAGGGAAGAAAAGCTAAAGTTAAGCCATGTTTTGACTAGTAAAGTGAGAACAAAAAGAATTAAACGGTGACGGCGGTGTTGTTTGTAATTGTTAGAGGAATGGTGTGGGTTGGAAATGGTGATGATTTATGGTGTGGTTAGTAAAGTTAAGAGCGTAAGAGAAATATGGAAGTGGATGTTAACCTCGGCAAAGGCTTAAAGGGGCCAAATACTTTTTAACTCAAAAATGGGTTTATGTTTTGACTTGTTGATCATTTAAGCATGCTTACTTGCTTCATATTTGAGTTTAAGCTTATAAATGAGTTATATTCTGATTTGGGAACATGTTTATGTATATTTCCTGTAATTCCCTTTTATGTTAGGTGGTTAGAGATTTATGTATTGAAAGAGGAAAAAGTTGAATATGAATCATGTGTTTTCGTAAATATTGTGTATCGTGTGAGTGATGTTCGTATTGTATTTAAACTTGGTATGTTGTTCCACCTGTGTTCGGTAAACTAAAAGTTAAAGCATGATGTATAAAGAGAGAGTGCCAAATCCAATCCATTTCATAACATTACATTCATGCATTTTATGTGTTTGTTAAATGGCCATGGGGTAGTAATCTATGTAATGGTGTGTGGTTGTTGGACGTTACATGAGATTACCGTGGAGGGTTGTATGTAGCTCCGAGGTGCTATGAGGTTGGAGACCCGGATGCTAGAGTGGCTATTATGATAGCCTAGAAGAGTAAAAGAGCTACGGCTCGGGTGATTGTTGAGTTAGTTGAGAAATGCGTGGTAAGACGCGAGTAATGTAAAACGGGAATCGTGAATGTGAAATGAAAGGATGTGAATATGAAATAGGAGATGTGAAATGGTAAGTTGGCACTGAATTGATCAAAGTGAACAAGACTTGACCATATTCTTGTTATGTTGATAATTTTGATTGAGCATACATGTTTATGTTGTTAATTTTGATTGAGCATACATGTTTAAGCTTTTGAATAAACATATGCAATCATACTTTGTTAACTCTTTTTGATTTTGTCTTCAGAGAGTTATATAAGTAACTACCGAGATAGCTTCCGGGATGTGCGTTGAGGCACCGGGATTGTGGTTTGATCATGTGAATTGGGGCGTAGTGAGACGTCGGGTTTGTGAATTGATCTTGTGATTTGGGGCGTAGTAAGACGCCGAGTTTAAGACTGAGAATGGTAAATGTGAATTGTAAGTTGAGAAATTGATCGACGAGGGTTAGTGATCGAAGACTTGAGATTTTGATAATACTTATGCATATTGCCATTGATATACCATTCTTGTACTTAAAGCATGTTCTTACTTTATTTCATCCTTTCATTATGTTCATACGCATCGCCGTTCATATTCTTTTGTTTTCACTGAGTGTCTTGCTCAAAGGTGCTATAAATCACCTTTCAGGTAATGCTCGAGGTCGAGGGCGAGGAGCGGCAGGTGGTGCTCGTTGATAGCTCGAGATGCGGCTTTTGGATGGCTTGAGACATGTGAGCCAGGGTTCGACTTGGGAATGTTCGTGGATAAATAAACCAATGTCTAGGGGTTTTGTTTTGAAACTTATGTACTTATGTCTATTTTGTTTTTAACCTTGAAAGTGGTGCACCCGTACTTTGTTTTACTCGTACTTGGATTTTTCTGAACCGGCCGACGAGCCGTGGTTATTGTTATTAATATATAAACAGGTTGATGTATTCACTTAGGGTTTAAGAATTTACGTATACATCATGCCGAATTTTCAATGATTTATTAAGATTTGTGTTGTTTAAAGATTGAGTTTTACGCTTCCGCTACGTGCTCGCGTCCTAGGCTTATTTAAATAAGTCGGGCCGTCACACAAAGTTGGTCTTATGATTTGGTCCATTCTAAAGTTCCAAATGGAGGAAACTCTTCTTTCCGAATCTTTTTTGGACCAAAATGTCCAACGTAAAAGTTGTCCTCATGATTTGGTCCATCCTAAATATCCAAATGGAGAAAACTCTTCTTTGGAAATCTTCTTTGCACTAAAATTGCAAATGAGGATCGGAACCAATCTATTTAAACTTGTTCTAATGATTTGGTCCATTCTAAAGTTCCAAATGGAGGAAACTCTTCATTGAGAATCCTCTTTGGACCAAAATGTTGAACGTCAAAGTTGTCCTCATGATTTTGTCCATTCTAAAGTTCCAAATGGAGGAAACTCTTCTTTGCGAATCCTCTTTTGACCATAATGTCGAACGTCAAAGTTGTTATCATGATTTGGTCCATCCTAAAAATCCAAATGGAGGAAACTCTTCTTTGAGAATCCTCTTTGGACCAAAATATCAAACGAGGATCGGAACCAATCTTGTCAAAGTTGAACTAATGATTTTGTCCTCATGATTTGGTCCATCATAAACTTCCAAATGGAGGAAACTCTTCTTTGGGAATCCTCTTTGGACCAAAATGTCAAAAAAGGATCGGAACCAATCTTTTTAAACTTTTCCTAATGATTTGGTCCATTCTAAAGTTCCAAATGGAGGAAACTCTTGTTTGGGAATCCTCTATGGGCCAAGATGTCAAACGAGGATCGGAACCAATCTTGTCAAAGTTGTCCTTATGATTTGGTCCATCCTAAAGTTCCAAATTGATATGAATCAAGGAGCCTCAAAGTTGATCATTGCCAGGAATTGCATTCATTTCTTTCCAAGATCAAGCTACAAGCAAGTTCAATAATTACAACATCAAAGTTCAAGCTTACATCAATAAATGGAAGTCAAGTTTAAGCTTAGTTCATTAAATGCAAGTCAAGTTCAAGCCTAGTTCACTAAATGCAAGTCAAGTTCATTTATTGCAACCGAAGCTCATTTAATGCAACTCAATACATCAATGAAACTCAAGACTTATCCATGACATCTTAAAGCTTCATTCAAGACTCCAATCAATACATTTGATGAAGATGTTTCAGTTACAAAGAGTTACAAATCAGATTTGTAACTCCCAAGAAATCAGTTACACTTTGACAATTTAATAGGCTTGTCAATTGTCTTTATTTTTGCCATTACTTTTTTGGGCTGTCTTTTGGCCTTTTTTATTCAATTTTATCACCTTAATTTCGTGGCTATTGAAGGCTATAAAGCCATGACACATGCTTGTAACAAATCAGATTATGAATGAATTAAAAATCCAAAGTCTCATTGAGAGCTTTTTCTTGAATTGTTGTGAGTTGTTCAACTTTTCATCTTGTCATTCCTTGTGTTTAGGGTGGCTGTAGAATCGAGCCATTAGGATTGATCATTCTAATTTGGTGGATTGATTCGAATCTAAAACAAGAAATCCAATTCTTGTCTTTAGATCATTGATCATAAGGATAATCATTTTCTAGCCTTTTTCCTTGGGTTGTTTCAAATGGCATATGTGGGTTCTTTGGTTGTGATCTTTTTGGGTCCTTAGTTAAGTTTAAGGGTTCTTAAAGCATTTCGAAAGGGTTTTCGTATCACAAATGGAGGAAAGTCTTCTTTACGAATCCTCTTTGGACCAAAATGTCGAATGTCAAAGTTGTCCTCATGATTTGGTCCATCCTAAAGTTCCAAATAGAGGAAACTCTTCTTTGGGAATCCTCTTTGGTCCAAAATGTCAAACGAGGATCAGAACCAATATTTTCAAACTTGTCCTAATGATTTGGTCCATCTGAAAGTTCCAAATGGAGGAAACTCTTCTTTGGGAAACCTCTTTGGATGAAATTGTCAAACGAGGATCGAAACCAATCTTGTCAAAGTTGTCCTCATGATTTGGTCCATCCTAAAGTTACAAATGGAGGAAACTCTTCTTTGCAAATCCTCATTGGACAAAAACTCGAACGTCAAAGTTGTCCTCATGATTTCGTCCATCCTAGAGATCCAAATGGGGGAAACTCTTATTTGGGAATCCTCTTTGGACCAAAATATCAAACTTCAAAGTTGTCCTTATGATTTGATTCAACCTAAAGATCCAAATGGAGGAAACTCTTCTTTAGTAATGGTCTTTGGACCAAAATGTCAAACGTGGATCAGAACCAATCTTTTCAAACTTGTCCTAATGACTTGGTCCATCCTAATGTTAAAAATGGAGGTAACTCTTCTTTGGACCTAAATGTCAAATGAGGATCGGAACCAATCTTGTCAAAGTTATCCTTATGATTTGGTCCATCCTAAAGTTCGAAATGGAGGAAACTCTTCTTTGCTAATCCTCTTTGGACCAAAATGTCGAACGTCAAAGTTTTCCTCATGATTTGGTCCATCCTAAAGATCCAAATAGAGGAAACTCTTCTTTGGGAATCCTCTTTGGTCCAAAATGTCAAACGCCAAAGTTGTCCTCATGATTTGGTCCATCCTAAAGATCCAATTGGAGAAAACTCTTCGTTGGGAATCTTCTTTTGTAACGTCCCGTTATTTTTGAAGTGAATTATTTATTTATTTATTTTAATTAAAGTATTTAATTTAATTTTAAAATTTAGTAGTTAATTTCGTTCGAAAACTTTTTTAATCGCTTTATTAGCTTAAATGAGTTTTGGTTGTATTAATAATTATTAACTGGCAAATTAATAATTATTAATCACCATTTGACTAGTTTATGAACTTCGGGTTTCGTTTTATAAGCTAAAATCATTTAAGGGACGAGATCATAATTTTTGATTTCATAAAAATATCAAAACACTATTCATCTTCTATAAAAACCCCAAAGTTGACCAAGGATTGACCAAATTTCATTTTCTCTTCTCTTCCTTTTCTCTTTGGAGCCGTGAGCTTCATCATCCATGGAGATTTCTTTGGATTTTCTTCGTTTCTCGGCGGAACGTCTTGTTTTCGGTTGTGTTAGATTGCTCGGGACGAGGGCTACCTATCCAACCTAGCTTTTCGGTATTTCTCGTTCTCTAAGGGAAGCCTTAAGAAGTAAGTTTTCAAAACTTTTTATATGGTTTTCTATGTTTTTGTTTATAAATGAGTTTTGAAGTTGAAATCATGTATTTCTACAAGGAATTTGACGATTTCGAGCTCGGATTTTCGAAAAACACTATTTTCCCGAAAACATTATTCATCCGAAATCACTATTCACCCGAAAATCACACTTTTTGTCATCTTAGTTATGAGTTGTAATATTGTAACATCCCAAATTCCCAAAACATGGAAATATGACAATTACGCAGCGGAAATAACTACAAACATCAAGTCTAAAACAATCTTTCTTATTAAACCAAAACGAACAGTTCATCACTTCTGTTCAGAAATAAAATTCTCAAAATAATTAAAATACTTCAACACAGTTTTGAGTGAGCTCGTTTTTAAAAAAAACGAAAACTTATTGTATCAACTTGAACCAAATCAAAGAAAAATCCAAATGCAAGTAAATCATGAATAATAAGAACTAAGAATCGTTAAATCCCAATATCCAACTAAATAAAAAAGAAACATTGTTGCCGGCTTGTAAATCCAAGCCCAACCAGTCACCATCCACGACCCCATCATTTTCCAGTTTTCTTCTTTTTATTACCTGAAAAAAAAACATTGTAGCATCATGAGGCTACTCCCAATGAGAATAAAGTTAATTTAAGAGCAACGCCATGAGAAACTTTCTAAATTCCTTACTTCCGTATTCCACCTCACAAGTTCCAATCACTCTCAACTTCCAAGGCATAATCTCGACACTAGAGAAAATCCCATTCTTTTAAATTTTATCACCCAATGCCTTAACTCCACTTTATTCACAATTAAAGTGAGCCGTACACTCAAAGTATTGAACCCGTGTCACCATGATTCGACTTTTGAGTTATTCTTCTTAAGAGTTTGCAAGACTCACAAACGAACCTACAAGTTTATTCTCTCCCATTGATCAAATGGAATGAACCTACCCCGCTAAGTGTAATTAAGTTGTGCACAACTCTAATTCACCCCTTAACGGTTTATTCTTCATTAAGTATGGCCCTACTTAATGCGAACCTACAACCACATTATCTAAGACATCGAAATAATGTGATTTATATAAATGCATCACTACCAGAATGCATGACAAAATTTAGGTCCAATTTATAGTTTAGAAAATCCAATTCCACCTAAAACTGACCTCAAACAGGCTAATTCTTAAAAATTCTAATTTCTGGAAATTAACCAAGTTTTCAGCGTTAATTTGGTTTAAAAACACCAAATAATAGATCCACAACTCACGGGAAGGTTTCCCGAAGAAATCCCACTCTAAAAATCCAAACTATCTTAACTAGTGCGGTTTTGCTTCTTTTTCGGCGCCAACCGATAAGGGAATTTTATAAAATTTTCCAGCAGCTCAAAGGACTTAAGAACAGCCCCTAAGTCATCTAGACTCACTTAGGATTCAACCAAAAATAATTCCCCACTAAAACTCCCAATAAAAGGTGTTCGACTGGACTAATCTCCACTTAAGGCTTTAATGATCCTACTACAATTACATCAAATTCCAGCAGCTTTTCTAAGCCTTAAAGCATCCAAAAAGAGGCTAGAAATCTTATAATCATCACTTTAAAATCAATCAACTAGAGAATCTAATAGTAACATCAATTTATAACATCCAAAAGCATGCATGCCATTTAATTCTCATAATCTTAACTCCAATTCAAACAAACATACGATCAATCAATTCATGCTTAAAATCAACACCCAAAATTACTCCAAACACACAACCCATAAACAGTCATACTTATAAAGAAAAAGAAAATCAAACATAACATTGATCAAAGATTAACTAAATTCTCACCTTAAGTTCTTGAATTTTCAAAATTCAAGTTCTTTTATTTCCAAGAAACTGCACCACCTTGAACCCTAACCTTGAGGTGAACTCCTCCATTCTCCATAAATCTTCCACCAAATGCTTCCATTCGACAAACACACCTACTACGACGAAGAAATAATCGAAAAACCAATTAAATTCGAATAAACCTTCAAAGGTCCGAATTTATTTTTACCCCATAACATTTTCTAAAGATTTTGGATTGCTGTGAAATTAATCTCAAAGGAAAGAGGACGAAAAACTGATCGAAAAAGACTACTTACTTGCGCAGATCGGAGTCCGGGTGAGGGAAGTTATGGCCAAAATACTTCTTGAGGTTGTCTTTTGGCGAAAATTGAAGAAACTTTGATAAAGGGAGGCTGATTTTCGGAAATATGAGGAGGAAGATGATGGTTTTAGGGCTTAATCCCGAGTTATGATAATTACAAAAATGCCACTACACTAAAACGATCATAACTCATTCACCGGGACTCCGAATGATGATCCGTCAGTTGCGTTGGAATCGTAATAATGATACGATCAACATCAAGTAAAAATAATCAATTAAACTTTGATTTTAATTTTGAGGTTTGGGAAATTACCAAAATACCCTTACACGAAAACGAGCTATTTCTCACCAAATTCTTCCATCCAACTTAATTAGTATTATTTTGAGAGAATTGAAATAACTTTCAATTTTTATACTCGTACTTGGTAACGGGTCGTTACAAATATGTTGATCGATTGATGAATTGTAGGTGCGATTGCTCGTTTGTTGGTTCGTGGGAACTTTGTTGTCACACGAACATTCGAGGTGAGAATAAATAGAACTTAAAGTAAACTTAGAAACTGAATAAGTTGAACGATTTGTAGGATCAAAAGTTGAGATTAAGATTTGAATCAAAAGGATTAAAGCAAGTGAGCTAACATGCTTAGGCTTGGGAGTTAGTTCTAATTTGAGTTGAGAGAACTCATAGGTGTTTCGAAGGAAACAAATAACTCTTGGAAGTTCTAAGTTTAGATTCACTTCGGCGTTTTGAAACTTGGATAAGGATCTTCGTTTAATTATTAAAAACAATGGATTTGAGACTTTTATGTTAAAGTTAATATCTCGAGTTTATCCTGAAGGCCGTTTGGCTTGATTTATTCATTGTTTTTCATAAGTTCCTAATTTTCTTGTTTTATATATAATGTGAAATTTGTGATCCATTTATCTTTATGCCCTTCGATTACTTTGAATGTTTATATTTATTTTTACTTGCACATAAGAGCATATTCATATTCATATTGCATAATCGATTATTTGGAGGAATAACGAGGCAATGCATAGCTTGAGCGTGCATGTATTGTCTGGTATTATTCGTTTTATGTTTATGTATATGTATCATGAGGAACGCTAAAGTCTGCGTGAACTTTGCATGATCGGAGGAGATGGATAATGAGATAATGATGGAACTATGCGAGTTAACATTATCTAGTTTTATCCATAATTACTATGATACATATACGAGGATACAGGGGTGCATTGAACCTTGTATTCGGTGGGTGAGTTAATGAGGTAATGCTTAGCCTGCGGGAGCTTCATTACCGTCATTATTTACTAGAGGTGGGAAGATATTATTGAAAAGACTTCGTATATTTTATTTTGGAAAGCGAGATAATGAAGTATTGTTAGCCTGCGGGAGCTTCATTACTGTCATTATAAGCAATTAATGATTATGTTGATGTAAATGTTGTGTGTATTTTACATTTGTTGAGCGAGTTAATGAATAATGTTGAGACTGCGTGTGCTAACATTATCGTCATTAATCGTGAATTATCTTGTTTGAATATGTTAAGACCGAGTGAGCTTAGCATTACTTATTAAAGAAAAATGAATGTAAACTTTTTATAACCTGAGTTGCTATAGAGATAAAGAATGAATTATGATGTATAGCCGAGTGCTATAGAGAATGCAAGGGTGTATTGAACCTTGTATAATTATTGTGATACATATATGAGAGAACTAGATTCTCAATTATTTGGAAGATCTTGAAATTGGAGATTGTAATTTTGATGTAAACCTTATGTATAGTATAAGGTATTAAAGAGAATGAAATAAGATAGTTATGTGTGTTATGAAACACGTCCACCTAAATGCTTGGAAGCTAGATCCTTGATTATTTGGGAGATTTGGTAAGTGAAAGTGGAATACTTGATGTAAATCTCTTTGAATGGATGGATATCAAAGAGTAAGTAAGTTCTTGGGCACAATTTCGGATGCAGGTTTGGAGTCTAATGTTACTTTACTTTCCGTTTATTTTCACTGGGCTTGCTTTTTGCTTATGATATTATAAAAATTTTCAGGTAATGCTCGGGGTCGTGGGAGAGGAGCTGGTGCAGTATGATCTAGTTGATGATGATGGCGGGATGGACTAGAGATACTTTTAAAGTCCATGGACTCATTTATTTCATGTTTTGTCTTTTGGGTTGTATATTTGTATCTAAGCTTATAAGAGCTTTTTGTCTTAACTTTTATAACTTTGAACTTCTTTAAACTGTACAACAGGAATTGCAATTCCTTGTATTTTAAATTCTCTGACTGTGAAAAGTGTAAACAAGTTATGGATAGTCCAAGTTTTAATCATATCCATGCAAATTTTTTATTCAATATAAAGTCTTCTGCTGAAATCTGATTTAAATGATTTAATAGGAGTTGGGTCGTCACAACTGGTATCAGAGCCTTTTGGGTTCTGTAGACTACATGTGATGCATGTTTGTTTTTAATGTTTTGTTTTAAGTCCACTCTCCTGGTCATCGTCTGAGATCAACAAGACCAGGTATGCCTAGAACTTTTATTCTCAAGCTTTATTTCTTTAATAGTGGGAATGTTAATTGTATTTGTGATATTTCACCTCCTCGTAAAACCACTATTTGGTGATGTTTATTTGACCCAAGGTTGAGATCTTGGTAAGGTTACTGAGAATGTGAATGACCCCGTGTAGTTTTGGAGGTTGTACACCTCGATAAGCGTATTGACGTAAGGTCAGTTTGGAGGAGACGAGATACTCCGAGAGATTCCATATTTGATCATCAATATTTGATTGTCACACAATTGCTAAGTAGTGGTGTTAGTGAATGTATATTGACATTTAAGTGTAAAAAGGGGACATGATTGTCTGGAGCCCAGTATTAAGAGATCAAACACCTTTTTGAGGTGAGTAATTGTATGGCTCGGGTCCAGTAACCTAGATTCAACTCAATGGACAAGTTCCTTGTTTGAGTTAAGAAAGTTGAATTATGGTAAGTGGTAATTCATTGTGATAGTATTGTGTTAAAAGAAAGTGTGTTGCCACTCAAAAGAGAAAGTTAGAACATTCCGTGATGGTTCTTAACGAGGAACCTGAACGACTTTGTTAATAGTTAATGGCTTAGTTTGGTCTCTATCATGCTATAATGTATCAATCTGAATTTGAAATACTTGAGGTCGAGTTATCGACATCCATATTTGGTAAATTGTCAAGGTTAACTAACACTAGTTAGGAATGGTGTCCTAGAACTTGTAATTATTTAATAATAATAATTTATCTCGAATAAATTAAATAAATAAACGTTCTTTATATTATCTAGATTGATTCAATTAACGATATTAGGAATATATGGATATATATTAATATCGAACATTCAGATAACGTTTGGGAACCTTATCCTGGTAACACTGTGGATAGCTTCACATTTTGTTTATAGACAAATGATCTAATCCTGATCATTCATGTGGGAGACATGAAATGGAAGTATCATATGCAATGTTAATTGTATAAGACAGGACCACGATGTTCGATCAAATTTCTCATTAGTACCGTTTACGAGAAATGATCGAATATCAAACTAAGTTTATCAACCGTGATAGATCTCAATCCTGAGTGAAATGTGAACTCCTATTTATGGAGTTATGTTCTTTGATTCACATGGTTGAGAGCGATATGTAAAAACGCTCAATACACTCCTGCTTTGGGAACATAACTAGATAAGTAGTTGGGAACGCATTTTCACGAGATGGAATTCATAACTTTTGCGACGACCCGACTCCTTTTAAAACACTTAATACATTACGCAGCGGAAAACAACCATTTTACAGAAAATTTGCGTAGTTCCATTTATCTTTTGAACATGCCAAAACCTGTTTACAATGTTCACATCAGTGAAAAACGATAAATACGCATTTCCTAAGTTTTATAAACTTTAACCATCTCAAAATAACGCTCTTTCGAGCTCAGAACTCGACTACATCATTTACAACATTAAAATACTCTATTGGCATTCGTCAATGCCTAAATCCATATCCGCGTATCATTCCAATAGGTCAAGCAGCACCACGACCTCTAGCTTGCCCTCTCCCACGAGGCATACCTAAAAAATTTGTAGAGTATGTATACACCTATTTTCGTCCGGTGTTATTTAAATTTTTTTCCAAGTGTTAAAAAAAAGATTTGATTTATGTTTATTTTAAAATTAGTAAATAGATTTTTAGGATAAATATAATTGCATTTTTTTGTTCTAGTGTTTTATTAGTGAGAATAAAAATATAAAAAAAATAATAATAAATAATAATGTGCCAAATTTGTTTAATTTTATTTGAATTAATTTTGTTTAGAAATAAAAAGATTTGAAAAATAAGTTTTCAATGAGAATCAATTTAAACATGGAAAAGATGAGTAGGAAATTATTTTTTATGATTTGTCAAATAAAATAAAATCAATTTTTTGCATGATTTTTAAAAATTGATTTTATTTGATTTTATTCTCATTTATTATTTTCCTAATTTTAATTTTTCATTTGGCTATAAATAGAGCCCTTCTACAACCCTAAACAGACACAATATTCACAAGAGCAAACACCTTGAAGTTCTCTCTACATCTCTCCTTTTCACGGCCATAACCTTTCTCCTCTTGAAATCTCTCCACACACAAAACCACTCATAAGAGCCTCCCTCCCTCTCATAGTAAACCTAAACCTCTCCATGACCAATCATTCATAAGAGCCTTCCTCCCTCTCATAGTAAACCTAAATTCTTAAAACCAAAACTTTGAATCTCTTCTTCATCTTCTTCATTCATCTTCGGACTCAGGCTACACATTTGTAAGGTTCTATCAAACTAAGGTAACAACCTTTTCCATTAAAAATGTAGTCACTCGTATGTCGCTGTTTTGTTTTATTTAATTTCGTGATTTTTTTAAAGTGATTTATATTTTTTTTAAAATTTTTATTTGAAAATAGACTTAAATATGAACTCATAGAAAAAAAATCAACTCATTTGGATTTCTGGTTAAAAAGTTATGATTTTTGAAAATTTAATGTTCAAATCGATTCACAGTTTCGGGATTTTTACACACTTTATAATTACGTGATTTTTCAGTTCTGATTCTTTGAAAATAATGATTTATGGTTATTTTTATATGAAACTAGACTCGTAAGTAAAGATTTAGAAACAAGAATCACCCCGTTTCGATAAGTATTAAAAAAGATATGATTTTTAAAAATTGGTGTAAATTCTGCAGAAATTTATATACAAAACCGTGGCTGAAAACTTTTGACATGAAAATCTGATTTTTTCTTACAAAGAGTGTAAACTTTTCGATATTAGAATTCAATCTTGGATGAACCTAGAATATTTAGAAGAAAGAATCGAGTCAAAATATATTTTTGTTATAAAGTTATGAATTTCCAAAGTTGAGGTGTTATATTTGGGATGATTGTGCTGAATTTATTTGTTTGCTATATTTGTGAATTTGATTGCCATATTTTATGTTTTCTATTTATTGTCTTCATATTAAGGTAAATTTTGAATTGATTTGTTAGTATTATATTGATCAATATTGAATCTTCAAAAAAAGAAAGACGTTTGAATTTATTAGGATACTAATTTTCCAACTTCCTAAAAAAACATAATATGATTAATAAATCAAATCTTAAATATAAAAATTGGAATTAATTAGAATACTGATTTTCTAAAGTATAAAAATTAACAATTAAATTTAAATATAAAATTGGAATTAATTAGAATACTGATTTTCCAAATCATAACAATTAACAGTGAAATTTTAAATATAGAAATTAGAATTTATTAGGGTTTTAATTTACAAAACTTTCTAAAAAAATATTAATAATATAAGCCTTAAATAAAAATTGAAATTTATTAGGATATTAATTATCCATTTATACCATAAATAAAATATTTGTCAAATAAAACTTTTCCCATTTTAAACCTGGGGGCTAAAAGTGAAACTTACCCTAAACCTAATATTGAGCTAAATAATTTCAATAACAAAAGATAAAAAATTCATAATTAATTAAAATATTCATTTTTAAAACTTAAACATAAAAAACAAACAAACAAATCGTTTCGAAAACTCCGACGACAGAATATAGGGGCGTTGGAATACCATGCTCCTAAACATTTTTGAGGTAAGGAATTTTTTCTCGGAATACTGAGTTAAAATTCCCGACAATATTTTTTCTAATGGCTTTACGCCACTCATACTTATTTAATCATGCCTTATTACTAAAGTATTGATTAATAAAACATGGGACATTTAAAAAAACCAAAAAATAATTTTTGTTTTATAGATATAGGCTTTTTTCAATAATACACCAAATAAAATAAAAAAAACAACAATCGTTTTAAAACGAACATAATAGGGTGCTAATACCTTCCCTATGTGTGAATGAACTCCCGAACCCTTTTTCAATAGTTAGTAGACCATCTTTAGTTAATGAATAGGTGACTAATCACACCTAATTTAGAAAACCAATGATTAGTGGCGACTCCTTTATTTTTCCGCGTCGCGGATACGTAACGACAGAGTAGCAACATTAGCATAAAGCTAGTGAGAATAAAATGAAATCAAGTGTATTTATGGACCGAAGTCCTTATCAGAAATAGTGTCCAACAATTCTATCGTGTAACTACTTCCAATCAAGATTCAATCACCAGAAAAACCGAGCACATTTGCAATGAGGCTAAACAGCATTCACATTTCAGAACTAGATACACAAGGAAATAAATATGATAGGCACAGTTATAGTCAGTCCTAGCTACCATATCACATTCACAAACCCTCACTGTCACCTAGCAAAATACATCGTAGTTATATTGTCACCATTAATACATTAGTCACCATTGTCATCGTTAGTATATTGTCACCATAGTCACCATAGTATATTGTCACCAAAAGTAAGTAGAGCATTTCCTAGGAAAAATCCTAAATCATACTAGGACTATCTCTTTTTCCCTCTTCGGAAACTTCGATTCCGAACCCTCACTTATCGTTTCAACAATCAAATCTTTTAACATTCAAGTTACACATTAGTCCTCAAAGCTTGATTCCATCCAATGACGAGAACCTCGTCTAAATGCACTTTCCTTAGCCAAATACACTTCCAACATTATTTTCTTTCTAAACAACCACAACCCTCAACCTCAAAGCAACTAAATCGTCAAGTAATCCGAGGCATTTAAACACTAAAGCTCATTTTAAACTCACCTTTGAAGCTTATTGAAGTTGATAAAATTCAAGAACCAGCCTCAATTAAATGAAATTAATGCCCCTAAAGTTGCTCGGAACCTGGAAAAACAACAATTACAATTAATTAGCACGAGAACCAACTTAAAATAGCTAAAACCGGACCAAATTAGCTCAAATTAGCCAAATTTCAAATTGAACCAACTGAATCGATTCAAGTGAACCGGCCATCCGGTTTCAAGTGAACCGATTCTTCTCCAATCTTCACCACGCATGCGCAGAAAAACATAAGAACATAAACACTTACTGTGGGTTTCGTTTTCTGGCAAAATTCAGGGCGTTTGGGCAGCGGGAAAACGTCCGGTCTACGTCACACGTCTCTCCCTACCCCTCTTCTCCTAGCAACCTCTCGAAACTCAACGAAAAATGGCAAGAAAATGACTCGTCATGAAACTGATTTTGACGGTTAAATAACCCGTTGCCAAGCTCTTCCCTTTCTGATTCCTCTTCCTTAACAACCACGCAACAACCCGAGATTATCAGCAGTCAACGGAACCCAATTAATCAAACTCAAAAACCATTTCGTTGTCAGCTACCAGAGGCGATTCGAGCTTAGCACATGGACGGTGGCGTGGCTGATTCACGATGAGGGAGAGAGAGAACGACAGGTCTGCAGCAGCGAGGGCGATGGTGATATATTGACGAGAGAGAGAGACGGTGGCGGTGATGGCTGATGGCGGTGGCGATTCACGGGAGATAAGAAAATGGAAAAGAAAATCAGGGGCGGTGGTTTTCTTAACGAGAGAGATAAGAAGATAAAAATAAAAATAAAATAAATAAAAAACAAATAAAAGGATTTGGGGGGTGGTGGTCTTGCGTGATGCACGAAGGAAGAAAAAGAATTTCAAAAATGAAAAGAAAAAGAATGGGGTGGGGGGTGTTGTTTCACGGGTGGGAGAGAGAGAAAAATAAAAGAATTAAAAATAAATACATAATAAATAAATATATAAAAAGAAAATAAAAAGAGAGTTTGCTGCCCTAAATTGTGGAAATAGGACAAAGACAAGGGGCCCACACTTTACCTCTCTTAAACAACTAAAAAACATCAATAATTAATTTAAACTAACTTAACTATTTTAATTAATTTACTTTAATTAAATAACTAAATATTTAAATATTTAAATAACAAAATTACAAAAAAATTATTACGAAAATAAAGGGACGTTACAACTTTCCTATAAATTAACGGTATCAGTCCGATACCTAAACATTTTAGGAACTTTAGGAAACTCCCTTGATGTACTGATTTGAGACATGAACAAGTGACCTCACGACTTCTATTAATCACAGAAGTACATTATCTCTAGTTCGACTAAAGATAAAGTTCATTAGAGAATCAGCGGGAACACAAGGATAAAGCGGTAATTACAGGGGCAAAACGGTAAATTTAATCCGCCTGTAATTATGAGGGTTTCACGTGAAGGATATGTTACAGATTTAAATAAAGATAAACTAAATGGACATAACTCATCTATAGTGAGGGGAGTTCAGCTATGAATCTATAGTGGAATTATTCATAGTTAGATAATAAGTAATTAGCTGATTATGAGTTAATCACTTAATTGACTAATTATTAAGCCCATGATCTATAGGTCCATCGGGTCCATATGCTAGCCTAAATATTGTAGTCGTGAAATCAGGTAGAATAAATGAAATACTAAATGAAATATGGACTCCTCTTTATAGAGTTATGTTCTTTGATTCACATGGTTGAGAGCGATCTCTAAGAACGCTCAATACACTCCTGCTTTGGGAACATAACTAGATAAGTAGCTGGGAACGTATTTTCACGAGATGAAATTCATAACTTTCCTATAAATTAACGGTATTAGTGCCATACCTAAACATTTTAGGAACTTTAGGAAACTCCCTTGATGTACTGATTTGAGACATGAAGAAGTGACGTCACGCCTTCTATTGATCACAGAAGTATATTATCTCTAGTTCGACTAAAGATAAAGTTCATTGGAGAATCAGCGAGAACACAAGGATAAAGCGGTAATTACAGGGGCAAAACGGTAAATTTAATCCGCCTGTAATTATGAGGGTTCCACGTGAAGGATATGTTACAGATATAAATAAAGATAAACTAAATGGACATAACTCATCTATAGTGAGGGGAGTTCAGCTATGAATCTATAGTGGAAGAGAGAGAAAAATAAAAGAATTAAAAATAAATACATAATAAATAAATAAATAAAAAGGGAGTTTGCTGCCCTAAATTGTGGAAAAAGACAAAGACAAGGGGCCAACACTTTACCTCTCTTAAACTACTAACAAACATCAATTATTAATTTAAACTAACTTAACTATTTTAATTAATTTACTTTAATTAAATAACTAAATATTTAAATATTTAAATAACGAAATTATAAAAAAATTATTACAAAAATAACGGGACGTTACAACTTTCCTATAAATTAACGGTATCAGTGCGATACCTAAACATTTTAGGAACTTTAGGAAACTCCCTTGATGTACTGATTTGAGACATGAACAAGTGACCTCACGACTTCTATTAATCACAGAAGTACATTACCTCTAGTTCGACTAAAGATAAAGTTCATTGGAGAATCAGCGGGAACACAAGGATAAAGCGGTAATTACAGGGGCAAAACGGTAAATTTAATCCGCCTGTAATTATGAGGGTTCCACGTGAAGGATATGTTCTGATTTAAATAAAGATAAACTAAATGGACATAACTCATCTATAGTGAGGGGAGTTCAGCTATGAATCTATAGTGGAATTATTCATAGTTAGATAATAAGTAATTAGCTGATTATGAGTTAATCACTTAATTGACTAATTATTAAGCCCATGATCTATAGGTCCATCGGGTTCCTATGCTAGCCCAAATATCGTACTCGCGAATCAAGTAGAAGAAATGGAAATTTTAAGTAAAGTGAATTACTTAAATAGGCAATATTAATTGTTTAAATATTGAGTATATTTAAATGGTAATTAATATAAACATTATTAATTGTTTAAATAATGAGTTTATTTAAACTGGAAATTAATAATGAAATATTATTAATTAAACATTATTAATTATTTAAATATTGAGTATATATAAATGGTAATTAATAATTTGAAATTAATTGACAATTATTAATTGTTTAAATAATTAATTTTATTTGAACGGAAATTAATAATTAAAATTAATTAATTAATAATAAAATATTATCAATAAAATTATTAATTAAATAATGAGTTTATTTAATGGAAATTAATAATTAATATTTATTATTAATTATTTAAATAATTAAAATTATTTAAATGGAAATTAATAATTAAATATAATTTGATAATATTTAGTTGGGAGAAAATATTAATATTATTAATTATTTAAATAAAATATTTTGTTTAAATGGTAATTAATAAATAAATTAATTAAGTTGGACTTATTAATTTAAGAGAGAGTTTCAAGCCCAATTGGATTAATGAACCCAATTGAAATTGGCCCAAAATAATTAATTAAATAAATTTGATTTATTAATTATTTATCTTCAAAATTTCGGCCATTGTAGTATTTTTGGGAGAGATAATTGTTTGAATTCTATCCTAAAATAATTACATAGATTTATTTACCGAAGATAAATAAAATAAAGAAAAGAAAATATCATCTTATTTATCTATGGCATTTTTCGAAATTCCAAGATAAAGGAAAGAAATAATCTTTTTTCTTTTTGTATTTATCTCCATGGATTAATCTTAATGTGATTAGGATTCCTATTTTCTTATAAATAGGAGGCTTGGGTCATTCATAAATCACACAACTCAATTCCTTAGAAAATTGGAATTCTCTCTTCCTCTCTCCCTCCCCTCTTGGCCTATTTTCTCTATTCATTGAGAAGAAAAATATTTTTTTTTCTTCTTCCCAATTTCTTCTTAAGTTAGATCCCACAATCGGGTTTCGTTTGATATATCAGGATATAGCGTAGAAGATCCGGTTGCTTTGAGGATTTGATGTTGTAAAGAAACCTCCAACCAATTCTCCATATTTTACTCAATGTAAGTAAAGGTTTTATTTTTCGAAATTTAAAGCATGAATCTACATGTTTTTATCACAAATTGCATGATGTTAATAGATTCGTAATTAAATGTTAATTAGTTTACTAAATAAAATTCCGCTAGTTTAGTAATCAATCCTTTCAACACTAAGGTTGAGTGTGGGTATTTGATTGAGATCTAGAGGGAATGTTGTCGGACCGTGGTATTGGTGACTTTTATAAGGCGATGTGATTGTTTGGTGAACTTCATATAACATTGTGTTTGACCATCTAATTGGGACGGTGAACTTTGAGAAACCTGTAGGTCGTTGTTTGGACCTAATGATTCTTCTCAAGTTAGACCCTAAGTGATACGAACCATGGAGCCTGAAAAGAGATGAATGAGCTTAGTTTCAGTATAGGATCAATAGCTAAGAAGTTGCAACATGAAAGAAGAGCTTGGTTAGAAATGAAGAGAAATGGAAATTTTCTAGAAATGAAATCTTTCCCGAAATGAAAACTTTCCATATATGGTAATTCGTGGAAAAAGAGCAAATTTATATTCAAATGAAGCTCAACTAATAAACAGATTTGATGAATTAAAGAAAACAATGCGATTGTGCTTGCCTTGGCCAGGAGCCATCTCTCTCATCTATGTAATCTTGCTTTAGATTGTATGCTTAGGAGCATTCAAGTAACCTTGATCAAATTGTTTGTGGAGTGTTTCGAATCATGGGGTAAGAAGTCATTCTTGTTTCTTGATATTTGATCATCAAGGTATCCTTTTTCCCTTACTTACACCTTGGGTTGTTTCGAAAGGCATATGTGGGTTCAATGGTTTGTTATTTTGGGGTCCTTAATTAATTTTAAGGGTTTTAAAAGCAATTTCATGGGGTTTTCGTATCATTTGGTATCAAAGTTTAGGCTCAAGGGAGATTTCTATCTTACTTGCTTTCATGTTATTCGAAAAATAAAAAAAATCCAAATTTTTCTATTTTAAGCCTACTGTGTTTAGTTTTTTTCATGTAGTTCTCATTTTATTCTTAGAAACTCTTGAACTACAAAAGTCTTTATCTTTTTGTCTAGTTGATTTTTTTTAGAAAATTTTGTAAAAAAAAAATTGGAAGATTGAGAAACAATAAGATCTTTCCAGAATGTCTGATTGTGCTGAAATTGAAAGAAAAAAAACGTGTTCTTTACTTGATTTGTTGAAATTTCTGGAAAAACATGCTTTGTGTTCTTATTATTCCTGAAGTGTTCTTCACGTGTTCTTGATTTATTCTTCACAATCTAGCGCTTGGTTTCGAAATTATATCCTCAAAACCTTGAAATTATGTTTTTAGCAAGTCCACCACCAATGTAAGGGCCCGGGTTCGTATTTTATTTTATTAATTACTTGGAAGGTTATATTTTTTATTTATTTGATTTTTTGAATCTTAATCATAGTTAGTTTAACCATGGTTAAGTTAGGAAAAGGACTAAATGGAAAATATCAAGTGGATGGAAGGCTAGTTAGCAAAGGAAAATAGAGAAAAGCATTAAAAAATTAATTTTAGGAGGTGGGAGGACTTGGAGATTAAAATGAAGGGGTGGAAGGACTTGGTTGCAATTTGATTATTCTTATTTTAGAAATTAAAAGTATATAAAGTGAAATTTTGAGAAAAAGGAAAAAAAAAAAGACAAATTCCTTCTTCTTCCTCCTCCAAAGCCGTGAGACCCTTCACCTCTCTCCCTCATTTTTCTCTTTTCTTTCCTCATTCAATTCCTTTGATCTCTAGCCAATTTTCTTTGGGTTCTTGTTGGATTGAGAAAGAAATCAAGTTTAAGGAAGGATCAAGCAAGGATTCATTGATTTCCATAAGGTTTAAGGTAAGAATTCATTCCCACAACTCAAGCTTTTCTAGGTTTTCCATGGAAGTTGTTTGGGTTTTCTTCTTTGGTGTTTTAAGTGTTGTTGTATGAGGTTTTCTTTCTTGTGTAAATTCTGAAAATATAAGTTAACGTATGATGTGGAACTTTAAAGATTAACTATATGAATTTAAAAGGGAATTAGAAACCATGGTTTTGCAAGAACACTTGACCTCCATTAATGGTGAAGCTCCAAGCTTATGGTTGTTGATATTTGAGTTTTTGGCTTGAAGTGTAAGATGTTATGTAACGTCCCGTTATTTTGAGGTGAATTTTTTTTTATTATTTATTTGTTGAATTAAAGTATTAAAGTTAATTTTAGAATTAGATATTTAGAATTTAGTAGTCAAATTCGTTCGGAAACCTTTTTTAATTTCTTAATTAACCTAAATTAGTTTCGGTTGTATTAATAATTATTAATGGGCCAATTAATAATTATTAATCAACATTAGGCTAGTTTAAGTACTTCGGGTTTCGTTTTAAAAGCTTAAGGCAAATAAAGGACGTATGCGTCATTTCCAAATTTCTTAAAATATCCTAACACTATTTATTATCTCTTTAAATAAGACAAAGTAGGCTAAAGTCATCAATTTTTTTCTTCTCTTCTTCTTCCTTGGCCAAGAGCTTCACCATCAATGGTGGGAGGGGTTTTTCTCTTGGCTTTTCTTCGTTTCTCGGCGGATCGTCGTGTTTTCGATTGCGTTGGATTGCTCGGGATGAGGGCTATCTATCCCACCTACCCTTGTGCCGTTTCTCGTTCTCTAAGGGAAGCCCTAAAAAGTGAGTTTTCAAAACTTTTTAAATGGTTTTGTTCATTTTTTATTATAAATGAGTTTTGAAGTTGAAATCACGTATTTCTATCAAGGAATTTGACGATTTTGAGCCCGGATTTTCGAAAAACACTATTCACCCGAAAACACTATTCATCTGAAATCACTATTCACCCAAAAATCACACTTGTTCTCTTATTAGTTATGAATTGTAAATTGTAGTTCAATTGGTGAATTGTAGGTTTGTAATTGTCGCGTGGATTCGACTTCGATTCCTTGGATACTCGACTTCAAATCTAAGGTGAGTTTAAAATGGTTGTGATTACTTTTATGTTTCCGGGTTGCATGATGATCATGTTTGATCGAGGTTAAGAGGGTTATTAGATTTTAAAGCTTATCCAAGATTGGATATAGTTGGGAGATAAGGAAAGAAATTAGTAAACATTTGGTGTGTTTAAAGTGAGTTGTTTAACTGTGGATTAAGTTGTATTCTCAAGGAGGATTATGTTTCCGGAAATTGGAAAAGAGTATTAGATTACTCTGTTGATTTGAGTGGTTATAAGATAGTTAAAGGAAACTTGGGAGAAATCATCTTGTGGATTTGAGCTAGTTTGATAATTATAGCGATGGGATTCGCTAATTAGAGTACTACCAAAGGGGAGTAGTACGTGTGGTGTGGTATGTGTGGTAGGCGTGGTATGTGTGGTAACGAAAAATGAATCATCATGTGGTAAGTGTGGTAGGCGTGGTATGTGTGGTAACGAAAAACGAATCATCATGTGGTAAGTGTTGTAGGCGTGGTATGTGTGGTATCGAAAAACGAATCATCATGTGATATGTGTGGTAGGCGTGGTACGTGTGGTAATGAAAAACGAATCATCATGTGGTATGTGTTGTAGGCGTGGTATGTGTAGTAACGAAAAAACGAATCATCATGTGGTATGTGTGGTAGGCGTGGTATGTGTGGTAACGAAAAATGAATCATCATGTGGTATGTGTGGTAGGCCTGGTATGTGTGCTAACGAAAAACAAATCATCATGTGGTATGTGTGGTAGACGTGGTAATGTGATTGGTGACAATGTGGTCACGGCGTGGTAATATGATTGGTGACAATGTGGTCACGGCGTGGTAATGTGATTGGTGACAATGTGGTCACGGCATGGTATGTGATTGGTGACAATGTGGTCACGGTGTGGTATGTGATTAGTGACAATGTGGTCACGGTGTGGTATGTGAATGGTGACAATGTGATCACGGTTTGAAATGTGAAATGTGATAAAGTGGTCACAATGTGAATGGAAATTTACATTATTATTTACTTTGTTAGCCTTAGTACTAATTAGTTGTTTTAGTACTTTATTTACGAGCTTGAATGTTTATTTTTCGAAGTTACGATATAGTGGAATGGGATTAATTTTTCTTATGCAAAGTACTTGAGAGTATAGAATGGGTAATAAAGAGCACGATAGGAATTTGGACACATTTTCCGATATGGAATTCGGTCCATAGAAGTGCTTGCATCCATCTTATTCTCACTAGCATTTTTATGCTAATGTTGCTACATTTAAACTTTTTCAGGTGATACTCGTGTGAGAGGGCGAGGTCGTGGAGGTGGTGTTGCTTGATCACGAGTGGATGACTTTGGGATTTGGACTAAAAAGACATATTTTGGAGCACTCTACGAATGCTATATATAAAACTTTAGATATTGATGTCTTTAAATTTGTATTTTGTGGCTCACGAGAGCCTAAGATCCGTTGTACATATTTTCGAGTTTATTTTCTCTGATTTGGGTATAAACTGGAGTATGAATTCCTATTGTTTTAAATTCTCTGATTTGGGCTCATGTAAACAGGTTTAGGGAGTTCGTATTTTAAACGGATCCACGCCAATTTTTTTTAAAAATATAGTCTTCCGCTGTTTGCTTATGATTTAAAGATTTGAGAAAATTCGATTCTTTACATGTTAAAATCTGGAAATTGGCTTTAAATTAATGTTTTGAAGCTTTATGATGTATGTTTAACAAAGTTATGAGGAACTAAAGGACATGGATAAACTCATGTTGAAAAACATCTTAAAATGGCAATGTTTTGGAGTTTCTAATTTCTTTAAAGTATGATTTTCTTTGGCTTTACTTTAAAGTTCTTAATTCTGGAAAGTATGTGTGTATATATATATATATATATATATATTCCACATGAAAAACAATTTGGAAAGGTAAGAGGATGATTTTTGAGAAGCTATCAAAATTGGCCTAATATCAAAAGCTAGTTTTGGGTTTTTCTTGATTAATTGTGCAAAGTTGTCAATTCTGGAAATATTGGATGTTAATATGTATATTTTATACATGAAAAACTTATGGGAAGCTTAACTTAAAGATTCTTGGGGTTAGTTTCCTATTTGGCCAAAAATAGTAACCAATTTGACTAGTTTTGAGCACTTTGCTACTAACCGGGTTTGCACTGAGTTGTTATTACCATGGGCTAATTTATGTGTAATAATTTACATCTAAAGTATGTGTGGGATGTTTCATGTAGGATATGAGACAAGAACAAGCTTCGAGATCATTTCGAAAAGGTGAGAACACATAGAATCGTAAGGGTGAACGGCATGTAGTTTCAAGCGTTTTCCGAGTTATCTCAAAATGTGATTGTGGTTAAAAGTGGAAGTTATTGGTGGTGTAGTTGGTAAAGATGTGAACCGAAGAGAAATGTGGTAGTGGATATTAACCTCGACAATGGCTAAAAAGGGGCCGAATAATTGAGATGAGTTACGGCTCGGATGATGATTGATCAAGTAACTTGGGCATAGTGAGATGCCGGATTTGAGATGGCATGGCTTGAGAAATTAAAGAGGATGGTAATTGTGATAAGTGCGATATGGTAACGGTTTGACGAAAGTGTTTGTTAGAGAATTTGTGGTTAATTGACACCATCCATTCACATTGCCTTTATTCTATTTGTTTTACATTTTAAGCATGTCATTACTCTTTATACATTTAATTACGATCATTCCGCATTCACTGTTCATATTCTTTTGTTTTCACTGAGTGTTATGCTCAAAGGTGCTCTAAATCACCTTTCAGGTAATGCTCGGGGACGAGGGCGTGGAGCGGCAGGTGGTGCACGTTGATAGCCCGAGATGGAGATTTTGGATTGGCCTACAGTCATGCGAGCCAAAGGATTTTGAGGAATGTTGTTTGATATTCGAACTTGTAAGGAGTCAAGTCTTGAAACTTATGTGTATATGTCATGTTTTTATTTTAAAACTGGTGCCCAAATTGCTGTTTAGACTTTGAACCCTTGGTTTTTCTGAACCGGCCGACGAGCCGTTTATGTTAATAAACAGGAGTATGTATGTTTTGGGATAATGAATTTACGTATACATCAAGCCGAAATTTTGACTATTTTTAATAATTCATATTATTTAAGTTTAAACTTCCCGTTTCCGTTACGTGCTCGCGTCCTAGACTTTTAAATAAGTCGGGTCGTCACAACCAAATTATCTTTTCTCATCTTACCTAACGTTATCTTAACTCATCTCATCTTATCTAATCTCATATGATCATATATTATCTTATCTTATCTTAGATTTTATCTAATCTTATCTCATCTTATCTCATCTTAGATATTATCTTAACTTAGATATTATCTAATTGATATGAATCATGGAACGTCACAAATAGCTCAAGGATCAATCTAAAGATCAAAGTTCAAGACAAGCATAAAACATCCATTACAAGCCTACATGAGCAAAGTCAAGACAAGCTTTGAGGATCCGAGCATGGAGGCTATGGAAGAGGACATGATGAACTTTAATCTATGGTAAATACATTTTGAAGATGAGTATTGAAGAGTTGTGCAATCAGAAATGAAGAGAATAGCTAATTCGGAAAGTTGCATCACTTTTGCAAACTTTCCTTATTTGGACCACTTTCCATATTTGTTTCCAAACTTTCTATATATGATGTCCACGAATATACAATGTATTTTGACATGTTTTAGGCCTTTATTTATCATTTTTAATGCTCAGAATAGTTTAGAATTAATATGATATAAAATAGCTTTGTTTTGCTTATTGCTTGGTTGATTTTACCTTGAATTTTGTAGCCTTGTTCTAGGTTGCATGTTGTAGAAACATTCAAGCATAACTTGATCTATTGTGTTTGTGTATTGTTTCGATCTTGAAATAAGAACAAGTTCTTTTATTTCAAGATATTAGATCATTGGAATAATCTTTCTCTTCTTGGTTTTCAAGGGTTTTACCTTATTGTTCATTGGGGTTTTAGAATTTGCATCTAGGGGTTCTTTGTCTTTCAAAGGGTTTCTATTTCAATTTTCTAGGGTTTCATATCATTTGGTATCAGAGCTTAGGCTCAAGGGAAGATTTCTATCTTACTTGCTTTCTTGTTATTTCAATTTTTTTTCTTTTTTTGTTCTTAGTTCATTCCTAAACAAGAAAACACAAAACAAAAAAAAAAAAAAATAAAAATAAAAAACTGTTCCAGAATTTCCTTAGCTACTGTTATTGTTCTTTTTCATATTGTTGCAATTTTATTCTTAGAAAGACATCAACTACAAAAGTGTTTATCTTTTAGTCATGTTTATGTTTTATTCAGAACAGTTTGTCAAAAAAAAAAGTGAAAGATTGAGGAAAAAATAGATCTTCATAAACTGTTGGATTGTACAGAAAATTGAAAAAAAGAAAGTGTTATTGCTTTATTTATTTGAGTTTCTGAAAAAAAAGAGTGGTTAGTGTTCTTATTGTTCTTGAAGAGTTCATCTTAAAATCATCATTTGTGCATCTTGAATCCAAAAGTTGCAAAGGATTTGTGCTAGAATTGTTTATTTCCTAAAAAGCTAGAACTTACCATAAATAGCCAAAACAGTTTTAGAAAAGTATCAATTCTGTCCCTTATTCGAATATATGCATATCTTGCTCAATTAAAGTCATATTTTCTGATTCAAACTACTTTAAGAAGGTCATAATTCGATTTTTTCTTTTATAGGAAAATTTAATCTTGGTTATTTTCTTGTTTATTCTTTCCTTGTTACTAATCTACACACCATTTGCAAAATATGTCCTATTTTTCTTTAGCCACCCAAGTCGATTGTTTCTTATTTCTTTATTGTTACATTTTACAAATGTCATTAGAATCTTTATTGTTTGATAGTTGCTAAAGTGTGCTAATAGTTCAAGGTTACATTTAGGCCCTAAAATCTGTTTTTGAGTGCAAACACAAGAGAACTAACATAATTGAGTGTAAACACTTAGGGAGTGATTGAGAGGTCCTATTTTTACATTACTAACTTTTTACTTGCAGCAATGTATCATGAAAGGATTCATCAAAGGAGGAATAATAAATGTTTGGAGGTAGAACATCCTCGGAGTGAACATAGAGACATTTATTGTGAAATGATGGAACATCGAAGCTTAGGAGGACATATGCTCAAGTTATATAATTTCAATGGGAGTTGGGATTAATAGAAGTACTTGCAATGGGAGACAGAAACCGAACACTTCTTTGATTACAACAATTATAGTGAGGAAAGAAAGGTAATGCTTGCTATTTCAAATTTCACTAATAATGCTCATATTTGGTGGTCTCAATTGAAAGTGAAACTAAGGAAGGAGAGGCAACCACAAATAGAAACTTGGTATGATCTCAAGTGCCATATGAGGAAGAGATTTGTGTCAGGATTACATCAAGAACATCTTGTACAAAAGTTCAAAAACTCTTATTCAAGGTAGCAAAAATGTTGATGAATACTACAATGAGATGGAGTTTCTCAAGGCTAGGGCTAATGTTGATGAAGATGAGGAGTCTACTATTGTAAGGTTCTTCAATTGATTGAATATGGATATTTCTTGCCAATTGGAGTTACCAAAATTTGAGGAGTTAGGAGAGTTGGTGTATTTTGCCAATAAAGTGGAAAGGAAACTCCAAAGAAGAATCAATACACAGTATGCTTCAAAACCTTTTTCCAATTCTTCTTCTTAAAAAACGGATGAAAATGGTACTTTAATGGATAAGAATGGGGCTGCCTATGGTTTGGCAGAGGAAAATTCAAAAATGATTTTAGAGAAAATTAAGATGATTGAAAGAGAAGTTTTAAAATCAAATGAAGTTTTCAATGCTAGCATGGAGGAGATAAAAGAAGATATTCGTGCTAATGCTTGTGTGGAGGAAACTTATGATGCATGTGAGCTATAAAAGTATTCAATATTTGTAAAGAATGAGAATTGTGAAAATCAAAGTGAGCCAAAAGAAAGAGGATGAGTGAGCAAAAAGAAAGAGAGATGAGTGATAAAAAAAGAAAAGAGTGAAAAAGAAATTTGTGCTCAAAAGAAAGAGAGTTGTGAGTTTGAAAAGAATGAAAGGGAGAATGAAAAGAAAGAAAGTTTTGAGATTACTATGTGTGAGGAATTTGGGTTTACTGAGAAAAAAGAGAGTGAATTAGAGAGTGAGAGCTTGAAAATTAGATCAAATGAGGCCAGGAATGAACTCTACCAACCTATGTTTGTACTTTTGTACAAAAATGTTTCCTTCACACTTATCCCATCTTTGCCTAGTATGTTTGTTGACTTTTTGCAGGAATTTAATCTATGGAAATGCATTTTGAAGAAGAGTATTGAAGAGTTGTGCAATCAGAAATGAAGAGAAGAGCTAATTCGGAAAGTTTTGGACCACTTTCCATATTTGTTCCCAAACTTTCCATATATGATGTCCACGAATTTACAATGTATTTTGACATGTTTTAGGCCTTTATTTATCATTTTTAATGCTCAGAATAGTTTAGAATTAATATGATATAAAATAGCTTTGTTTTTCTTATTGCTTGGTTGATTTTACCTTGCATTTTGTAGTATTGTTCTAGGTTGCATGTTTTAGAAACATTCAATCACAACTTGATCTATTGTGTTTGTGGATTGTTTCGATCTTGAAATTAAAACAACTTCTCTTATTTCAAGATATTAGATCATTGGAATAATCTTTCTCTTCTTGGTTTTCATGGGTTTTACCGTATTGTTTATTGGGGTTTTAGGATTTGCATCTAGGGGTTCTTTGTCTTTCAAAGGGTTTCTATTTCAATTTTCTAGGGTTTCATATCACTAATCTTATCTTATCTCATCTCATCTCATCTTTTCTTATCTCACCTTATCTCATCTTAGATATTATCTTATCTTATCTTATCTTAACTTAGATATTATCTAATATTATCTATATCTCATCTCATCCACCTTATCTCATCTCATCTTATTCAAACCTTATCCAAACTATATCTTCTACTTATCTTATCCAAATTGGGTGTTCTTTCTTTTCATTTACTTCATTTTCCGTGCACAATACGATTAACATTATTTCAGATTTGTTGATTACATTTAAGTGTTACTAAAGCAAGGTTGCAGCCAAGAGCTTACTTGAGTGTGTGAGCATTACTTGAGTGTAAACACGAGTGAACTGCAAATTCTTGAGTGTAAACACTTAGTGAGTGCTTGTGAGGTCCATACATATTTTTTTTTCTTACTAAGATTTTTCAGCCATGTCTAATGTGAAGAGAATACAAAAACAATAATACCGACATCATGCTTTAGATTCGAGGACGAACCCTCTTCAAGAGGAAGAGAATGACATGAATCACGGAGCCTAAAAAGAGATGAATGAGCTTAGTTTCATTCAAGGATCAATAGCTAAGAAGTTACAACATGAAAGAAGAGCTTCGCTAGAAATGAAGAGAAATGGAAACTTTCCAAAAATGGAATCTTTCCTGAAATGAAAACTTTCCATATATGGTAATTCGTGGAAAAAGAGCAAATTTACATTCAAATGAAGCTCAAGACTAAGGATTGAAGATTTTATATAGAAATGGAAGTTTCAAGTAGTGTGGGGTTTTAATTTTGGCATTTTTAATATTCTAGGAGTAGTAGTTTTTATTTTTGATGACTCATCATGGTGATGTCATGATGAAGTCATCCTTATCAGCACTTTATCTCATATTTTCGAAATTAGAGTCATATTAAGAGTAGGAAACTTGTTTTGCCTATTTAAATTATCAATTAATAAACAGATTTGATGAATTAAAGAAAACTAGCCGATTGTGCTTGCCTTGGCTGAGAGCCATCTCTCTCATCTATGTAATCTTACTTTAGATTGCATGCTTAGGAGCATTCAAGCAACCTTGATCAAGTTGTTTTTGGAGTGTTTCGAATCATGGGGTAAGAAGTCATTTTTGTTTCTTGATATTTGATCATCAAGGTATCCTTTTTCCATGGGGTTTTCGTATCTGATACGAAATGATATGAAAAACCCATGAAATTGCTTTTAAAACCCTTAAAATTAACTAAGGACCCCAAAATAACAAACCATTGAACCCACATATGCCATTCGAAACAACCCAAGGTGTAATGATACGAAAACCCTTTCGAAATGCTTTAAGAACCCTTAAACTTAACTAAGGACCCAAAAAGATCACAACCAAAGAACCCACATATGCCATTTGAAACAACCCAAGGAAAAAGGCTAGAAAATGATTATCCTTATGATCAATGATCTAAAGACAAGAATTGGATTTCTTGTTTTAGATTCGAATCAATCCACCAAATTAGAATGATCAATTCTAATGGCTCGATTCTACAGCCACCCTAAACACAAGGAATGACAAGATGAAAAGTTGAACAACTCACAACAATTCAAAGAAAAAAAGCTCTCAATGAGACTTTGGATTTTTTAACTCAATCATAATCTGATTATTACAATGGAAAGAAAGGCATTATATAGCCTTTAAAAGACCATCAAAAAAACGAAATATACAAGCCATTAAAGTTCGGGACATGTAACTCACACAATTAATGACAATTGATAGTGAAAATAAAAGTGTAACCTACATGGCTTTCCAAAAGTTGTAACCTACCATATTTTGTAACTTATTATCACTCTAAATGCTAGAATAATTAATACACCAAAGTTCTCTTTAAGTAAGTGTCTTGTAATTATGATGAAAGCTGAGTTGCATTGAAAAAGCTTGAATTCCATTAAATGAGCTTCGGTTGCATTAAATGAACTTGAGTTTCAACTTGGCTTGCTTTTAATGAACTAGGCTTGAACTTGACTTGCATTTAATGAACTAGGCTTGAACTTTGATGTAAGCTTGAACTTTGATGTTGCATTTATTGAACTTAGCTTGTAGCTTGAGCTTGTCATGAACTTGCAAAGGCAATGATCAGCATTAAGGCTTCTTGATTCTTATCATTCCCTCCTTCTTGAAAAAGATTCGTCCTCGAATCCAAATCTTCATGCCCTACAACAAAAGATCCGAAATCAGAAACTTTAAATATTGAATTCGAAAAATACTCACCTTGTAACGCAATGGTATGAAATTTTGCATGTATTCTTCCAAGGACTTGATAGGGTCCATCCCCCCTTGGATGCAACTTAGTCCTTTTTTGTAATCTTTTCTTCCGGAAATGCATCCAAATCCATGCTCTCGGATGTAACTTAAGCGGTTTCCTTCTCAAGTTCATTTTCAAGGTAAATGTGAAAAATTGCTCCTTGATCATTTGCTCCACATGATTGTCCATTAATTTGATGAATACATACATAATATGAGCTGAATCACTCACAAACACATTAGATCTAAAAGGCAACATCTTTAATGGAGTAATAGCATAAAGACCATAAATAAGTTTATTTGTAAAACAAACGTTTTTATGATATATTGTCCTATTACATGTATTCTCTACAAAATGTAAACAATTCTCATTAGTTTTCACTTTCGAGTTTGTTTCTTTAATGATTGCCCCAAAGATCACATTTATCACTTCTTGAGTTTCCCATTCATGCAAAACAGATTGGTATACATTGTAACTTCTCAAAGCAAAAGCAACTACATAAGAAGAATATGCATTCCTTAATGGGTTCAACTTTTCAACATACTCAAAAATTGTAATTTCAAGATGCTCATTAACAAGAACTTTCACATGCTCAAAAGTAGAAAGTATATTACTTACAAAAGTCTCTTTAGATTCGATATACTTTCTTGCATGGATGTATTTCCCTTCCGAACACCTCAAGCTCTTATTCGGCCATAAGTAATGCTTCCAAACCTGAAAAAGATATCCAAACACACTAGGAAAATAATGGTTAAGGTTAGTTGCCAAAAAGTCTACTTTGCACATAAGCACAAAATTAGGCTTTTGACTAAGAAAAACTTTCCTCACCTCACTCATTCTTACATGAAAGCTCACTGATTTTCCTTTTCTCTCAATTTCCTCTAAGTGTTCACACATTTCTTTTTCATTCTTCTCTTTTCTCTCATTGTTTTCACTCTTGCTTTTTCCACTCAAAGCTTTCTTTTCTCTCTCACTCAATTCTTTTTCTTTTAATTCTTTTTCTTTTAACTCAAACTCAAGCCTCCTTTGTTCAAGCTTACATTGATCAATGAAAAACTCTTTTGAAGACAAAGGTACCAAAGTAGTCTTCCTCCCATCCTTGGTAAAAGTGTACCTATTTAGGTAGCCATCATAGGTCACTCTCCTATCAAACTGCCAAGGCCTTCCCAAAAGTATATCCCCGGCATGCATTGGGACTACATCACAAACTACCTCATCTTTATACTTTCCAAGGCTAAAAGAAATGATAGCTTGCTTATGCACCTTCAACTCCCCTCTATCATTTAACCATTGTAACTTATAAGGTTTGGGATGTGGTTTAGTAAACAAATTGAGTCTCTTGACCAAAATTGAGCTTACAACATTTGTACAACTTCCACCATCAATCACAACACTACATGGGGTCTCATTCACTAAACACCTAGTATGGAACAAGTTGTGTCTTTGGTCATCTTCAAATTTCTCCTTTATTTCAGAATTGAGAACTCTCCTACACAAGAGTGCTACTCTAATTCCTTCCTCCCGACTATCATCACTCGCCTCGGGTTCCTCAATATTCTCCTCTAGATTATCACTCTCTTCGGCTTCCTCAAGAACTTCCTCTATGTCACTTTCTTCACAATCAGTGACTACATCTTCAACAACATCACTTTCTAAGTCATCTTCAATTATCTCCCTCATTTTCTGATTACTAGCTATCTCTAATCTACCCATGCGTTCATTAAGCCCCTCTACAATTTTAGTAAGTCTAGCAAAAACTCTCGTTTGGGCATCTCTCCACCTAGCTTCACTAAACTCACCCTGATTATTTCCCCCTTGTGACATGTTTTTGGACCTCACAACACTCCCTCACAATATATCACTCAAGGAACTCTCGTGTTTAATCACTCAAGGTAGGCCAAAATATCAAGTAAGGCTATTGATAAGTTGGAAGCAACTTGTGTTTAAAGTACTAAAAATCAAGCAATCAGTATTTAAACAATCTAAAATAATGAAAAGAAACAAAAATAAAGCAAGAAAAACAGATTGGATAGGCAAAAATCAGATTGGAAAAGCAAAACAGATTTTTGAAAGCAAAGAACTCAAGAAGAATGGCAGTTACAAATTTCAAAATTCGTGGAGTTCGAGAATGAATTTTCTATTGGCAGTCTATATGAAGCTTATTAAGATGATAATAAAGAGCATACAAAAGGCCAAATTCAAAAATTCTTTGAGAATTGAAAACACTAACTCACAGAATTGAAGTTCCCGGAAAATAGGATAAACCTGCGCACAGAAATGATATTCCAGATTTGAACTTTTTCTGTTATGATTTTGATAAAGTTTCCTTCTGAACTTTGAAATATAACCGAAAGATAAAACTTTTCTCTTCAGACAACAAAGACAAATTCGGACGTTAGATCAGAGTTTGAATGGAAAACAGTAGCATTAAATGCGGCAGTTACAAAACGGGACAGTTTTGGAAATTTTGAACTATAGCCGTTTTTGATGCTTTAAATACATGAAAATGAATGTGAAACTGATATATTTGAATGGTAACTGATATATAAACACAATTATATCAGATCTACACGAATTTATATGGATCAAACTCAAAAATTTCAAGAACTTGCAAGATGAACAGATTTGGTGCTCTTGGATAGAAATGCACTCTTCTTCTTCTTTTTTTTTTTTTTTTTTATGATTTTCAAGATCTAAACGTGATCTTTAAGATGGAGATGAAATCAGATTCAAAAGGTGAATCAAAAAGGATGAAATGGCAGAAATGAATGGGATGGACAGAATGTGTAGAATTGAAAAAAAAATGCATAAAAGTAAGATAGAATCAATTCTAGAGTAGGCCACAAGATGAAACCTATGCTCTGATACCAAATGATACGAAAACCCTTTCGAAATGCTTTAAGAACCCTTAAACTTAACTAAGGACCCAAAAAGATCACAACCAAAGAACCCACATATGCCATTTGAAACAACCCAAGGAAAAAGGCTAGAAAATGATTATCCTTATGATCAATGATCTAAAGACAAGAATTGGATTTCTTGTTTTAGATTCGAATCAATCCACCAAATTAGAATGATCAATTCTAATGGCTCGATTCTACAGCCACCCTAAACACAAGGAATGACAAGATGAAAAGTTGAACAACTCACAACAATTCAAAGAAAAAAAGCTCTCAATGAGACTTTGGATTTTTTAACTCAATCATAATCTGATTATTACAATGGAAAGAAAGGCATTATATAGCCTTTAAAAGACCATCAAAAAAACGAAATATACAAGCCATTAAAGTTCGGGACATGTAACTCACACAATTAATGACAATTGATAGTGAAAATAAAAGTGTAACCTACATGGCTTTCCAAAAGTTGTAACCTACCATATTTTGTAACTTATTATCACTCTAAATGCTAGAATAATTAATACACCAAAGTTCTCTTTAAGTAAGTGTCTTGTAATTATGATGAAAGCTGAGTTGCATTGAAAAAGCTTGAATTCCATTAAATGAGCTTCGGTTGCATTAAATGAACTTGAGTTTCAACTTGGCTTGCTTTTAATGAACTAGGCTTGAACTTGACTTGCATTTAATGAACTAGGCTTGAACTTTGATGTAAGCTTGAACTTTGATGTTGCATTTATTGAACTTAGCTTGTAGCTTGAGCTTGTCATGAACTTGCAAAGGCAATGATCAGCATTAAGGCTTCTTGATTCTTATCATGTAAGTAAGGGAAAAAGGAAAGAAAAAGAAAAAGCCCTCAATGAGACTTTGTATTTTAACTTCCCAAGGTTAAAAGAAATAATAGTTTTCTTATGCACCTTTATCTCTCCACTATCATTTATCCATTGTAACTTATAAGGTGAGATGTGGTTTAGTAGGCAAATTGAGTCTCTTGACTAGAATTGATCTCCCCACATTTGTACAACTTCCACCATCATTCACCAAACACCTAGTGTGGAACAAGTTGTGTCATGGTCTTCTTCAAAATCATCCTTTATTTATAAATTTAGAACTCTCCTACACAAAAGTGCTATTCGATATCCTTCCTCCCAACTACCATCACTCGCCACGAGATCCTCAATATTTTCTTCCATATTATCACCCTCTTCGGCTTCCTCAATGTCACTCTCTTCCCAATCAGTGACTACATCTTCTTCAACATCACTTACTAACTCATCTTCAATTATCTCCCTATTTTGCCTTCACTAATCTACCCATACGCTCATTAAGCTCCTCTAAAGTTTGGGTAAGTCTAGCAAAAGCTCTTGTTTGTGCCTCTCTCCACCTAGCTTCACTAATCTCACCCGAATTATTCCCCCTTGTGACATGTTTCTTGACTTCACAACACTTCCTTACAAAATACACTCAAGGAATTCTCGTGTTTAATCACTCAAGGTAGGCCAAAATGTCAATTTAGGCTCTTGGATAAGCTATGGTTAACAAAGAAGCAACTTGTGTTTAATGTACTAAAAATCAAGCAATCAGTATTTAAACAATCTAAAATAATAAAGAAAAACAAAAATAAAACGAGAAAAACATATTGGAATGAAAAAATTCAGATTGGAAAAGCAAAAACAAAAATATTAAGCAAAGAACTTCAAGAAAAAGTGGTAGCTACTAATTTCCAAATTCGTGGAGTTTAAGATTGAATTTTTAATTGGAAGCCTAGATGTAGCTTATTTAGATGATAATAAAAAGCATACAAAAGGCCAAAATAAAAAATTTGTACAGAATTGAAAACACTAACTCACAGAATTGAAGTTGCCGAAAAATAGGATAAACATGCGCACAGAAATAAAATCCATAATTTGAATAGTTTCCTTTATTATTTTGACAACGTGCCCTTCTGAACAGAGAAATAAAACAGTCCGAATAAAATTTTCTATTCAGTAAACAAATACAAATTCGGAGTTTATAATAATATAGTTTGAATAGTGAACATAAGTGTTAAATGTGACAGTTACAAAATTGGACAGTTTTAAAATTTTGAACTATAGCCCTTTTTTTATGATTTAAATACGTGGAAATGAATGTGAAAATGATATATTTTAAATGCAACTGATGTATAGACACAATTATATTTGATCTACACGAATTTATATGGATCAAACTCGGAAATTTCAAGAACTTGCAAGATGAACAGATTTCGTGATCTCGAATGCAAATGCACTCTTCTTTCTTCTTTCCTCTTTGTTTTTTTTTATTTGATTTCTCATGAATGATGGTTAAGTTGGCTTGAATGAAGCTTGGGTTATCATCAATTCATCTTGAGTTGTAGTTAATATCTTAACTTGACTTGTAATAAAGGAACTTGGGTTGCCATTAATGCAATCGAAGTGCATTTAATGCAAGTACTCTTGAAGCTTAAATTCCTCAAGAGTATCCTCTTGTCCTAATGATTTGGTCCATCCTAAAGATCCAAATGGAGGAACCTCTTCTTTGGGAATCCTCTTTGGACCAAAATATCGAACGAGGATCGGAACCAATCTTGTCAAACTTGTCCTCATGATTTGGTCCATCCTAAAGATCCAAATGGAGGAACCTTTTGTCCTCATGATTTGGTCGATCCTAAAGATCCAAATTGAGGAACCTCATATCCTCATGATTCGGTCGATCCTAAAGTTCCAAATGGAGGAAACTATTCTTTGGGAATCCACTTTGGGCCAAAATATCGAACGAGGATGGAACCAATAATGTCAAAGTTGTCCCATGATTCGGTCCATCCTAAAGATCCAAATGGAGGAAGAAATTCTTTGGGAATCCTCTTTGGACCAGAATGTTGAACGAGTATCGGAACCAATCTTGTCAAACTTGTCCTCAAAATTTGGTCCATCCTAAAGATCCAAAATGGATGCACGTCTTGTCCTCAAGATTTGGTCCATCCTAAAGATCCAAATGGAGGAACCTATTCTTTGGGAATCCTCTTTGGACCAAAATGTCAAACGAGGATCGAAACCAATCTTGTCAAACTTGTCCTTATGATTTTGTTCATCCTAAATATCCAAATGGAGGAACCTCTTGGCCTCATGATTTGGTCATCCTAAAGATCCAAATGGATGAACCCTTGTCCTCACAATTTGGTCCATCCTAAACATCCAAATGGAGGAAACTCTTCTTTGTGAATCCTCTTTAGACCAAAATGTCGAATGTCAAAGTTGTCCTATTGATTTAGTCCATCCTAAAGATCCAAATGGAGGAAGCTCTTCTTTGGACTAAAATGTCGAACGTCAAAATTGTCCTCATGATTTGGTCCATCGTAAAGATACAAATGGAGGAAACTCTTGTTTGGTAATCCTCTTTAAACCAAAATATTTGATAAGGCAAACCCAAATTCCCGTCCAAAGACCCAATGCCATTTGATGAGTATGAACCTTTGAAGCAAGATATTCAAACCCTCCCTAACTAATCGGTTTCAACCTAAGAGATTAAGGCAAGATGTGATTACCTTTTAGATCAATGAGCTAGAGACAAGAATGTGATTTTATGTTCTTGATTAAATCACTCCACAACTAGGTTGATCAACTCCTAATTGAATGACTCGGCAACAACCCTAAACACAAAACATAAAAGGAAAGTAAAGTCTTAAAGGCACAAGGCTAAAAATTAGGAAACACTGTCTAAATTCAAATAAAAGGAAATCTGATTTGCTTAGTTGTCATGTTGATATTGCAATTTTCCACTTAATGCATAGTTGGCATATTTAATGAGTCTTGCACAAGGCCATCTTTGTAGACATCTTCTTTATGGATTTGTAAGTTGCACACATTGATCTTCAAAGAAGGATATGTCAAGTTTTCATCCGAAATTGGCTGCTCACTTGGAAATATAGCTTGGTCCGTGCCTAGCCATCCTTACACATGTGTAATAAAAGCTTGTTGAGCCTTCTTTACTTATGATCTTTTGGAGTGCCTCCATGATCCATATCATCTTCCCCTTCTTTAAAAATATTCGTCCTCGAATCAAGGTCATCATCTCCTACATCAAAAGATCTAAAATTAGCAACGTTAAAGATTGAATTCTTAAAATACTCACCTAATAACACAATGGTGTGAACTGCATGGATTCTTCCAAGGATTTGATATGGTCCATCCCCCCTAGGATCAAATTTTGTCCTCTTTTGTAGTCGTTTCTTCCGGAAATGCATCCAAATCTATGCTCTTGGATGAAACTTAAGTGGTTTCCTTTTCTTGTTCATTTTTTGAGGTAAATGTGAAAACTTGCTTCGAAATCATTTTTTCACATGTGTATTAATTTTTTTAAAAAATATTTAAAATGGGCTGAATCACTAACAAAAATATTAGATCTCAAAAGTAGGAATTCAATGGGAGTAATGCATTACAAAAAACTTTGGTACTAGCCACGCGCGGTCGCGTCACTAATAATATAGCTTTGCATTTCCAATAGTCTTTGGTGTCGTGAGCCACGCGTCGGCATGCACGTCGTCAACACTAATTCGTTTTTTTTAAACTTAAAAAGAATCACTGACCACGGATAAGAAAAGAACTGGAAAATGAAAAAAACCACCAAAATAAAGAATTAGAAAAACATTTCAATGCGGGTTAAAGGAAAAAGAAACCTGATGAAAACCTAATTCTTTAGTCAAAGGAGCACCAAGTTAAGCCATGCAACCTTGCATCCGATCATCAGAACTATACAATCTTGTTCATGGGACACAGAGAGAATGAGAAAATTAATGAAAAGTTATTTCCCAATCAGCAAAATGAACCAAAATCTATCGGCAAAATCAACCTAGTAAAAGTCAGATGAACACAATATTTCTAACACTTAGAGATAAAAACTAACCGTGCTACAAAATGTAACTTGTAGCCGCTGTACAGAAAACACCTGCTAGTACTCCATCTGTATTTGATTGACCAAGTAATACTCTCTATAAAATGTCATTGGCAAGGAAAATTTTAGGCCATTATAGTTCTGCTGTTATCTAAATCTTTATATACAACCAATGTGACATGTAAGGATTAATTACAAGCCTGGGAATATAATGATTATAATGACATCATTAAACCAATATTCTCCCCATCCTAACTACTTCAAAGATTTACATTTACTATGTTCTAAAATGGTCAAATTACCAAATATTGATACTTTTTGTATAATGTAGTTACTATAGGATTGGATATTAATTCTATTAGCCAATATAGAAGAGCCAGCCAGTAAAGTCTACCTTGAAGTACTACAGAAACTTACTTGGTTATAGTATGTTGGCATCCATGTCAAAATAATAAATGTTCCCCAATTGTGACAAAAATGAGAAACTATAAGTTCCCATACTGGTGGTTTCGATAAGATTAGTCCCCAGGGTATACTTTTAACAGGTTCCTTGGATACCCTATTTGCCATGATCAGCCTCTTTTCTAATGGCTTCAGTTGAGGGTCGTCAAGTGGTGAACTATGTGCCTATAGCCATGACTCCCAATCAATCTTGAGTTGACAAGTTTGAAAGAAAGCTTTAGGTGTGTGTTTAAAAAATTATATAAATGAAGATAGAATCTTCTAGAGCTTATAGAGTAAACAAAGTGAATTGTTAAGACTAATTCTCAAACAGTTGCAGCATAAGTTTCCTTATTGACCACGAAAGTGAACCAAACTGCACCAAGAGAGCCAAAGGAGAAAAAGACTGATGGCCATCCATACTGATGTATTAAAAATGGTGATAAGGGAAGGCCAGTGACTGAACCAAGGTACATCCCACTATAAACAAGTGCTAATGATCTGCTTCTTTCTGCAACAGGAACCCATTTGGAGAGTATATTGTTCATATAGTATCTCAAGAAAATAACAAAAAAAAATGAATTCATATTTCTCTGAGGAAGCTGACTGACAAGAAAGGAAAACTAACATTAAGCCTGTATAATATGTCCATTACCAGTTCATTTTCATCAAATGTCTCAAAGATTAAAGGAAGTCATAAATAACAAGGAAAACTAAGCTTCTAAAAAAGCATCAGCAGCAAACCAGGTTTAAAACGAGAAATTAAAATATCAATCTCTAAACTAATTATACTTTGTCAATACATTAGCAAGCAAACACAAACCAGATATCCTAAAAAGGAGCAAAAATATAGCAAAAAAAAAATCCAAGCATAAGGTTTACAAATAGGCTTAACAAAACGATATATCTAAAAATTGAAAATTTACAAAGAATTGGCAGCAACAAATCTTTAATATAAGAGGGCATCGGAAGAGATTCATGGATGAAAACAGAAATTACCAAAATATTGGCGATAAATCTCGACGATATCGAACCGATTCAATTGCGAAAAATCCATGGAAGGTTAAAATTAAGGGAAAGAAGAAGAAAAGGAAGAATCCAAACGAGACCAAAAACCCCAAAAAATTAAGAAAATTAGGTTTTGAAATCTTACCAAAAACACTTCAAAACTTGTTGAATCTTCTAGGGTTGTTCCTAAAACTGAAAATTATTCATGAATCTTCAATTTTCCCTTCGATTTCAAGTTTAATTAGACAAAATAGACCAAAATCAGATCTCTGCTTGGCGTTGGCTTTGGTGTTGGAGCTGTTCTCTTCGACGTTTGCATGGACGTTCTAATTTATTAATTAGAAAGCAGATCTCTGCTTTCTATCTCTATTTTTTTTAAATTATGTCTATTGCTGACGCTTGCGTCAACTGTGGTTTTAGTTTTATCAATAGTTTTTTTTTAAAATATGAGTAGGTGTCAGCAATAGGTCTTCTTTTTTAAAAAAAATTAAATTTCGATTTTCCTGCCACCCTCACATCACTGACGTTGCATCAATGATGGAGAAACTATTGTTGACGCCCGTGTTTGACGTCACCAATAGTGAGCATTGGCCACTCCATATTCGTTCGTGGCTAATGCCTGCGTCACTAGTGATACAGTTTCTTGTAGTGATAGCATAAAGACCATAAACAAGTTTATTTGAAAAACAAACATTTTTATGATTTATTATCCTATTACATGTATTACAAAAGGTAAACAATTCTCCCAAGTTTTCACTTTGGAGTTAGTTTCTTTAAGCATTGCTCCTAAAGTCTCATTTATTAACTCTTGAGTTTCCTATTCATGCAAAACATCTTGGTATACATTGTAACTTCTCAAAGAAAAATCAACAACATAAGAAGAATATGCATTCCTAAAATTAGCAACTTTAAAGATTTAATTCTTAAAATACTCACCTCGTAACACAATGGCGTGAACTGCATGGATTCTTACAAGGATTTGATATGGTCCATCCCCCCTAGGATAAAATTTAGCCCTCTTTTGTAGTCGTTTCTTCTGGAAATGCATCCAAATCTATGCTCTTGGATGAAACTTAAGTGGTTTCCTTCTTCAAAATCATTTTCTTCACGTACATGTGCATTAATTTGTTGAAAACATAATTAAAATTGGCTGAATCACTCAAAAAAATATTAGATCTCAAAGGCAGGATACAATGGGAGTAATAGCATAAAGACCATAAACAAGTTTATTTAAAAAAAAAACATTTTTATGATGTATTGTCCTATTGCATGTATTATCTACAAAATGTAAACAATTCTCCCAAGTTTTCACTTTAGAGTTAGTTTCTTTAAGCATTGCTTCTAAAGTCTCATTTATTAACTCTTGAGTTTCCCATTCATGCAAAACATCTTGGTATACATTGTAACTTCTCAAAGAAAAATCAACAACATAAGATGAATATGCATTCCTAAATTAGTTCAACATTTTAACATACTCAAAATTTGTAATTTCAAGATGCTCATTAACAAGAACTTTCGCATGCTCAAAACTAGAAAGTATATTACTTACAACATTCTCCTTCGATTCGATATACTTTCTTGCTTGCATGTATTGTCTTTCCAAACACATCAAGTTCTTATTCGGCCATAACTAATGTTTCCAAACCTGAAAAAGATACTCAAACACACTAGTCAAATATTGGTTAAGGTTAGTTGCAAAAAAGTCTCCTTTGCACATAAGCACAAAGTTAGGCTTTTGACTAAGCAAAACTTTCCTCACCTCACTTATTTTTACAAGATAGGTAACTTATTTGTCTTTTCTCTCTTTTTCCTCTAAGTATTCACACTTTTCTTTTTCACTCCTCTCTTTTCTCTCATTCTTTTATTTTTCTCGAAACTCTATTGTCACATATTCCTTTTCTTCTCACTTTCATTTTTCATCTCAAAGCTTTCTTTTCTCTCTCACTCATTTTTTTACTCAATTATTTTTTTTTCAACTCTTGTTATTGTAACTCAATCTCAACCATTCTTTGTTCAAGCTTACATTGATCAATGAAAACCTCTTTTGAAGATAAAGGTACAAGAATAATTTTTCTACCATCCTTAGTGAAACTATACCTATTCAAGAAACCATCATACATAACCCTCTTATCAAATTTCCTAGGACGGCCAAGTAATATATGCTGGGGTTTCTGCCCAAAATCTTATGTAATCCAATTAAACTATAAATAAATAAAGGAATTATTAATTAGTAATATTTACATTGTCATTTATTATTAGTTTAATAAATGTAATCTATCATAAGATCCAGAGTTACTTATGATAACTTAAAGTGAGCATATGATGTGGGAAGATTCACTTAAGTGTAACTCAAATAGTCTGTGGTACATGAACAAAGCTTGGGTGCCTTATTTCTGGTAACACCACTGACATGGCCCACTTGTGAATTGGCACAAGTGATCTCATCTGGATCGCTCATGTAGAGACATGTGAGTGGGGGTGTTGCTGCAATAGAGATTGTAGTAGACTGGACTAAGATAAACTTACCGTCTTCCCGGGGAAAGCCATTACGAAAAGACACTTCGTTTATCAACCGGTTAATCATGTACAATTGATCTTAATCCTGAGTGGATTACGAACTCCTGTTCCCAAGAGACAAGCCTTTGATTTGCATAGGTGAGAGTGACTCGTATAGTTCGCTCAATATGCCTCCCACTTTGGGGATTGCATCTTGCTTATAGCTGGGAACGTAATTACACAAGAATTGGAATTCACTCTTTTCCATATAGGAAAATAGATAAGTAGTTCCCTTATGGACTGATTCGGTCTTGAACAGCGGGGCCCCATATTCCTCTGATCAAGGAAAAGGTTAAAGACGCATAATGGAGATTATGTAAAGTTGTTCATTGGAGAATCAGTTGGGCTTAAGGAACAAGATGTATCATGGAGGTTAATACGGTGTAAATACCTAGCCATGGATACGAACTAACTTGTGAAGGATCAAAGTGTAGTTAATGATTATAGAAATGGACATAACTATGTCTATCGTACTAAGAGTGCAACTCTAGATATTTAGTGGAGTTATCTAGGAGTTAATGAATGAGAATTAATTGATTAAAAGAAGTTTTAATCAAAGGTAATTCTGGATCATTGGAGCTTAGTCCTATAGGTCCATTAAGTCCTCCGAGCTAACGCATGTAATTGAGAACATAAATTAATATGATTAATTTCTCTTTGGAAAATTAGAAATGAATAGAAGAGTCTATTCAATTAATTAAAGGAAATTAAATAGAGGAGTCTATTTAATTATTTAATTAATGGTGGAGTTAAATAGAGAAGTCTATTTAATTATTAAATAGAAGAGTCTATTTAATTATAAGAGATTAAATAGAGGAGTCTATTTAATTAAATTAATTTTGTGTTGTCCAAAATTAATGGGGATTTAAATAGAAGAGTCTATTTAAATATTTAATTTGAAATTATCAAATTAAATGAGGAAATAAATAAAAGGAGTTTTATTTATTCCAATAAATAAAAGGAGTTTTATTTATTCCAATAAATAAAAGGAGTTTTATTTATTCCAATAAATAAAAGGAGTTTTATTTATTTATTTATTTAAATGAATTGTTCCATTAAATAAAAGGAAAAATAAAATGCCCAATAATGTCATTGGTGGATGACATGGGCGTGTGACCCATGGTGGGGTCACACGCCACTCTTGTCAACAGTTGACCAAGAGGTTGCATTTTATTATTTGAAATATATTTAAATTAATATGATTAATTTAAATGGAAGATATGGAATAATATATTTAAATTAATATTGATTAATTTAAATAAAAGATATGGAATATTTTATTATGGAATAAAATATAATATCTTTATTATTCAAATATATTTAAGAATATCTTAATTAATTATTTATTAATTAAAAGATATTCAAAAGATTTTCTGAGGCCTTAGTTTTCCTATAAATAGGACCTTTGGGGTGACCCCAAAACACACAACTAAGAGAGTTAAAGTAAAGGCTCAGGAAATTCCTCTCTCCTCCCTCTCTCTTGGTCGCCTCCCATAGGGTATTGGGAAGAAAATTTCTTCTTCCCAATTTTCCTTTTTCCAAAGGAGATAGTGCCCACGCACTGATTCTCTTTTGTGCTTAGTGAGGAAGATCTTTTTGGTGGTCCCAGGATCGTAACCATCGAAGAACGAGGAAGAGTCAGACACTTCTCGACAAGGGCTAGTATTCTATTTATGCATTTAGATTTTGTTAATATTATACTGCAAGGAAAGATCCGTGGGACTTTCGCTTGAGAACTCTTTTAGAGGCCTTAATCCCCAACAACTGGTATCAGAGCAGTCTTGTTAATATAATATTTTCAAAATAATATGATGGGAATTGAAAACGATTTTAAAAACTGTTTTAAAATTGTGGTTTTGCGTTTTGGTTGAATTAGGATTTATTGGTCTAGGTTTTTCTATTCTAGAAATTTTGTAAACCCTTCTTGGGTATTGGAAAAATTTGTAATCGTTTTAGTCATATGGGATATCGATCGAAACGATGGAGGAAAGAAAAGATGAACCAGATCCCGGCCGGTACCGAAGGAGTCGGTACCGCGAGCTGCAGGTGGTGAAGACCCACTGCGGCGGTGCGGCAGTAGCGGTGCTGCCCGCCACCGTGAGTCGCTGCGGCAGCGGCATTGCAGCCGCTACGGCGGCTGTAGCGAAAAAAAAAAATTGAAAGGGGCGACGGCGCCTAGGGTTAAAACCCTAGGTGCCTCCCCTCGGTTTTTCAGTTTTCGTTTTTCTGGAGATCCTGGAGATGTTCATGATGAAGATTATTTCTATATTAGATATAGGTTTAATTTTCATAGATTTGGCCAATAATATCCCAACCAAAATTGCTTATTTATTTATTATATATTAGATATAATTAAATAATAATTATTCATGCATAAAGTATGCCATAAATAATTATTCCCATCATAAATGCATAAATGCCATGATCATGCATCATTAATGGAGATTATTGATATTATGCTTATGCCTTGTATAAATATAATTGTTATATTTATTGTGCTAGAATTTTAATTAAGGGGTTAATTAGTAATTACTAGCAGCATGTTTTAGGTTTTAATTAAAATGGTCTAAAAGAGTTTAGCAACCAATATTTTAATTAATTGTTTAGTTTTAAATAGGATTTGAAACTAAAACCTAAAAGATGAGGTGTCACTATTTCTAATTAAAGAGTTAATTAAAAATTAATGAAGTTGAGTTTATTAATTTAAATATAACTCTGGCGAGAAAGCTCTGCCCAAGATAAGAGGTTATTTAATCGTCCCTCTAACTGGGAGCGATCTGGGAGTCATAATTTATTAATAATTCTCTTCATTGAGACGATGCATAATGTGTTAGGATTAATAGAGATTAATCACTTGGCTTTCACATTAAAATCAATCTAACCAATCTATAAGAGCTATTATAAGTTAGATTGAACTTAGATATTAGAGGTAGCCTGGTATATCTAAGTAAAAGCCTTAACTAGCTATATTGAGTGGGAGAAGGACAAGTGACAACATGTCCTGCGGTCTCCAAGTTGGAATCAATGTGTGAGAGTCATATAGGGCTTCGTGGTGTTGGTAACTCTTCACTCATTCCCTCCTGAAAGTAACCGTATGAATCAATACCCGGGTGATTCTCTTTGAGATAGGATTTTTAAAGCTCTTGATGTTTGACTCTCCCTTCGTGACACTCGTCAAGATAACTTTAAGCGATCTAAAACTTGGGTTACACTCAAAGGGATCCATTTAGAAAGATACTTAAGACTCTTGATGTTTGACTCTCCCTTCGGTGACACTCATCAAGAATAATATTTAAGTGATCTAGATGTTTCGCCTGACCAAAACATGGTAACTAATAGAACTGTAGGATATGAGATAGCCTGGGGATGTTCATTAGTTGAGAGGAGTCTCATTTTAGTGGGAGGGAACCTTGACCTGCCTACGTAGGCATCGTTCCTGTTTCACTAATATACCATGGTATTGAAATTGTGTTTTAAGGTTTTAGAATTTCATTAAATGTGCATTCATGCATCACGTTTAATAGATGCCAAAAGTATGAATGAATGGATATGTAAAATTGTATTACTAAGCATGTGTTTATTTATTTATCATCAATATGTCGAATAAAAATTTCTTGACTTGGAAAAACAAACCTACAATGAATGATGTGGGAATCAGAGCTATTTGATATTTCTTGTCAATGAGCACGTTCATTTTGTTCTTTACATTGATTGTCCTGAGGGTCCAAACCCAGTTCTTCGAGGCGTGTGGGATCCATATGAGAGATGGATCCAGAGCGATGAAATAGCTCAGATGTACATTCTAGAAAGACTTTCTTTCCACATGTACAGGATGGTAGAATTGACTGCCACCGCACGAGAGATGATAAACATCATCCAGGACACTCGAGAGAACCCTCAATATAAGTTTACTGGGCTGAAGTATGCAAGGAAAAGAAGAGCTTACGTACTGGTAAATATGATTTACTTAGTGATATTATGAGATAATGAGGATATGATCCTATTGAATTTACGGAAATTCAATTCACTAACTCAACTTCTTTTTGCAGACAGAAGAATTTTCGAAAGTTCGTGAATTCAGCTCAGAGGATAATTTCAAAAGGAGAAAGATTGAAATCAATAATGGTAAATACGATTTACTGTTCTTTGTTTTCAGTGATGAATTATGAGATAATTCTAAATCATAATCTTTTCTTTTGACAGTGGAAGAAGGAAAGGAAATAGAGATTTCATGAAGTCCGCGCTCTGGAGCTTGAAGAAGCTTTTCTAGTCATTTAATGAACCATTGATAGGATCTATGTCATAGAAACTATTTTAGTAACTTGTTGTTACTTTCTATTTATGTTTGAGAAACATATGATTAATTTATTATGAATAAAATAAGTATTGGTTCATTTATAAAGTTGTTGATTATCTTTAAATAAAATGTTTATTTTCCTGAAAACTGTTTATTATGTTCCTGTTTAAACCGGAACATAGTTTCTTTAAGTTGTATTCGTAAACAACATTATATCGTGGATTTCGGTATTAATAAAGTTGATATTTTTAAAGATGGAAACTTTATTTGTTCAGGAATAGAAGATAACAATTTATATATACGAACACCGTTAGTATGTGCAACACTTTATAATACTGAGTTGTTCCAGACTGCAGAGTCTAGAACTAATAAAGGTAGAATTTCTAAAGATGAGACCCTTCTATGGCATCTAAGGCTTGGCCATATTAACCTCAATAGAATTCAAAGACTGGTTAAAAGTTGACCTCTAAGTAACTTAGAGCTTGGTACACTCCCAGTATGTGAATCCTGTATAGAGGGTAAAATGACTAAGCGTCCTTTTTCAGCTAAAGGAAATAGAGCCACAGAACCACTAGAGCTTATACATTCAGACCTTTGTGGTCCGATGAATGTAAAGGCTAGAGGTGGATATGAGTACTATGTGTCTTTTATAGACGACTACTCAAGGTATGGGTACATTTACCTGTTGCAATTCAAGTCTGAAACTCTTGAGAAATTCAAGGAGTTTAAAGCTGAAGTTGAAAAGCAACTTGGTAAATCTATCAAGACACTTCGATCAGATCGTGGTGGGGAGTATATGGACTATGAGTTCAAAGACTACTTGATAGAAAATGGGATTACATCCCAACTTTCAGCTCCTGGTACACCTCAGCAGAATGGTGTAGCTGAAAGAAGAAATAGAACCTTACTCGAAATGACGAGATCAATGATGAGCTATTCATCATTACCAGAATCTTTCTGGGGTTACGCATTGGAGACTGCGTTATACATCCTAAATAGGGTACCTTCTAATAGTGTTTTAGAAGCACCTATTGAGTTATGGTCGGGACGTAAAGTAAGCTTGCGTCACTTCCGAGTATGGGGATGTCCAGCACACGTGCTGAAAATGAACCCTAAGAAATTAGAATCACGGTCTAAGGTATGCTTCTTCGTAGGCTACCCTAAAGAGACGCGTGGTGGATTGCTTTATAGTAATGAAGAGAATAAAGTATTTGTGTCAACAAATGCTACATTCTTGGAAGAGGACTATATAGGAAACCACAAATCTCCTATTAAATTAGTACTAGAGGAGATGATTCCAAGTGAAACCACTAATGAGCCAACAATTGTTGTTGACTTGCCTATCTCTTCAAATAGGATGAGAAATTCTAGTCAAATCCAGTTAAGTCCCTGTCGTAGTGGGAGGGCATCCAAGTTGCCCGAACGATATTTGGGATTAACTCAGGTTAATGATGGTGGTATTGACCTGGAGGATCCATTGTCTTATAAGGAAGCAATGGTGGATGTTGACAAAGAAAAATGGCTAAAAGCCATGGATCTCGAGATGGAGTCTATGTACTCCAACTCAGTCTGGGAACTTGTAGATCAACCAGTTGGGGTAAAACCCATTGGATGCAAGTGGATCTATAAGCGGAAACGTGGAGCCGATGGGAAAGTAGAGACTTTCAAGGCTAGACTTGTAGCAAAGGGGTATTCCCAAAAGGAAGGAGTGGACTATGAGGAAACCTTCTCTCCTGTTGCTATGTTAAAGTCTATTAGAACTCTTCTATCCATAGCAGCCCATTTTGATTACGAAATTTGGCAGATGGATGTCAAGACAACATTTCTGAATGGCTATCTTGAAGAGAGTATCTATATGCTCCAACCAGAGGGATTCATTGTTCAAGGTGAAGGACAAAAAGTTTGTAAGTTGCTGAAATCCATTTATGGATTAAAGCAAGCTTCACGGTCTTGGAACAAAAGATTTGACACTACGGTCAAATCATATGGTTTTGAAACGAATGTTGATGAGTCTTGTGTCTACAAGAAGATACTCAACAAGGATGTGGTTTTTCTCATTCGTACATGGACGATATCTTGCTTATTGGGAATAATGTAAGGGTGTTATCGGACGTTAAGAAATGGCTAGCTAACGAATTCCAAATGAAGGATTTAGGAGAGGCTCAATATGTTCTTGGTATCCAAATAATAAGGAACCGAAAGAACAAGACGTTAGCGTTGTCTCAAACATCCTACATTGACAAAATAGTTGCCAAGTATGGGATGGATAAATCCAGGAAAGGAGCGTTACCTTTCAGGCATGGGATTTATTTAACTAAGGACCAATGTCCTAAAACTCCTCAAGAAGTTAAGAGTATGAGACAGTATCCTTATGCATCAGCAGTTGGAAGTCTAATGTATGCGATGTTGTATACTAGACCGGACATCTGTTATGCAGTAGGGATAGTAAGCCGTTACCAATCAAACCCTAGTTATGAACATTGGGTTGCAGTCAAGAATATTCTCAAGTATCTTCGGAGAACGAGAGAACATGTGCTAGTGTACGGTAATGAGGATTTGATTCTCAAGGGGTACACAGATTCTGACTTCCAGGCAGATAAGGATTCTAGGAAATCCACGTCTGGATCAGTTTTCACACTTTGTGGTGGAGCCATTGTTTGGAGGAGTATAAAGCAAAGTTGTATTGTTGACTCCACAATGGAGGCTGAGTATGTAGCCGCTTGCAAAGTCAAAAAGAGGGTGTCCTGGCTTAGGAAGTTCCTAACCAGACATGGACAAACCCATAACACTGCTCGTGATAACAGTGGTGCTGTAGCCAACTCCAAAGAGCCTAGAAGCCACAAACGGGGAAAGCACATAGAGAGAAAGTATCACCTGATAAGGGAGATAGTCCAAAGAGGAGATGTTGTAGTGACAAAGATAGCCTCTGAGGATAATATTGCTGATCCATTTACAAAGACGCTTCCGGCTAAGGTGTTTGAGCGTCATATGGGTAGTTTCGGATTACTAGATAAATCTCTGTAAAGTTATAGTGCAACTGGGAGATTGCTGGGGTTTCTGCCCTAAATCTTATGTAATCCAATTAAACTATAAATAAATAAAGGAATTATTAATTAGTAATATTTACATTGTCATTTATTATTAGTTTAATAAATGTAATCCATCATAAGATCCAGAGTTACTTATGATAACTTAAAGTGAGCATATGATGCGGGAAGATTCACTTAAGTGTAACTCAAATAGTATGTGGTACATGAATAAAGGTTGGGTGCCTTATTTCTGGTAACACCACTGACACGGCCCACTTGTGAATTGGCACAAGTGATCTCATCTGGATCGCTCATGTAGAGACATGTGAGTGGGGGTGTTGCTGCAATAGAGATTGTAGTAGACTGGACTAAGATAAACTTACTGTCTTCTGGGAAAGCCGTTACAGAAAGACACTTCGTTTATCAACCGGTTGATCATGTACAATTGATCTTAATCCTGAGTGGATTACGAACTCCTGTTCGCAAGAGACAAGCCTTTGTTTGCATATGTGAGAGTGACTCGTATAGTTCGCTCAATATGCCTCCCACTTTGGGGATTGCATCTTGCTTATAGCTGGGAACGTAATTACACAAGAATTGGAATTCACTCTTTTCCATATAGGAAAATAGATAAGTAGTTCCCTTATGGACTGATTCGGTCTTGAACAATGGGGCCCCATATTCCTCTGATCAAGGAAAAGGTTAAAGACGCATAATGGAGATTATGTAAGGGTGTTCATTGGAGAATCAGTTGGGCTTAAGGAACAAGATGTATCATGGAGGTTAATACGGTGTAAATACCTAGCCATGGATACGAACTAACTTGTTAAAGATCAAAGTGTAGTTAATGATTATAGCCAATGGACATAACTATGTCTATAGTACTAAAAGTGCAACTCTAGATATTTAGTGGAGTTATCTAGGAGTTAATGAATGAGAATTAATTGATTAAAAGGAGTTTTAATCAAAGGTAATTCTGGATCATTGGAGCTTAGTCCTATAGGTCCATTAAGTCCTCCGAGCTAACGCATGTAATCGAGAACATAAATTAATATGATTAATTTCTCTTTGGAAAATTAGAAATGAATAGAGGAGTCTATTCAATTAATTAAAGGAAATTAAATAGAGGAGTCTATTTAATTATTTAATTAATGGTGGAATTAAATAGAGAAGTCTATTTAATTATTAAATAGAAGAGTCTATTTAATTATAAGAGATTAAATAGAGGAGTCTATTTAATTAAATTAATTTTGTGTTGTCCAAAATTAATGGGGATTTAAATAGAAGAGTCTATTTAAATATTTAATTTGAAATTATCAAATTAAATGAGGAAATAAATAAAAGGAGTTTTATTTATTTATTTATTTAAATGAATTTTTCCATTAAATAAAAGGAAAAATAAAATGCCCAATAATGTCATTGGTGGATGACATGGGCGTGTGACCCATGGTGGGGTCACACGCCACTCTGGTCAACAGTTGACCAAGAGGTTGCATTTTATTATTTGAAATATATTTAAATTAATATGATTAATTTAAATGAAAGATATGGAATAATATATTTAAATTAATATTGATTAATTTAAATAAAAGATATGGAATATTTTATTATGGAATAAAATATAATATCTTTATTATTCAAATATATTTTAGAATATCTTAATTAATTATTTATTAATTAAAAGATATTCAAAAGATTTTCTCGAGGCCTTAGTTTTCCTATAAATAGGACCTGTGGGGTGACCCCAAAACACACAACTAAGAGAGTTAAAGTAAAGGCTCAGGAAATTCCTCTCCTCCCTCTCTCTTGGTCGCCGCCCATAGGGTATTGGGAAGAAAATTTCTTCTTCCCAATTTTCCTTTTTCCAAAGAAGATAGTGCCCACGCACCGATTCTCTTTTATGCTTAGTGAGGAAGATCTTTTTGGTGGTCCCAGGATCGTAACCATCGAAGAACGAGGAAGAGTCAGACACTTTTCGACAAGGGATAGTATTCTATTTTATGCATTTAGATTTTGTTAATATTATACTGCAAGGAAAGATCCGTGGGACTTTCGCTTGATAACTCTTTTAGAGGCCTCAATCCCCAACAATATATCTCATGCATGCATAGGTACAACATCACACAAAAGCTCATCCTTATATGTACCAAGAGTAAAAGAAATTAAAGATTGAGAAACTACCTTCATTTCTCCATGCTTGGTGAGCTATTGAAGGTTGTATGGTGATGAATGTGCTTGAGTTGGTAATTGAAGTATTTTGACCAGAAATGAGCTCACAACATTGGTACAACTCCCACAATTGAGCATAACACTACATGAAGTCTCATCATCAAACACCTTGTATGAAACAAGTTGTCTCTTTAGTCATCAACACAATCTTCCTTCATATGAGAATTTAGAACCCTCCTAGATAAAAGTGCTAGTTGGTTTCCTCCCTCCCAACTACCATCACTCTCCTTGGGATCCTCAATATATATTTCTCCATATAATCACCCTCTTCGGCTTCCTCAAGAAATTCTCCCTCAATGTCACTTTCTTCCCAATCCATGGCTACTTCTTCTTCAACCTCAATTTCTAATTCATCTTCAATTATATACCCCCTTTGCTGATTTCCACCAACTTCTAATTTACCCAAACACTCATCAATCTCTTCTAAAGTTTGAGTAGTCCTAGCAAACGCCTCAGTTTGTGCCTCCCTCCACCTAGCATCACTAATCTCCCCACAATAAATTCCCTCTTTAGCCATATTGTTCCTCACAAGTTAACAAGTATTCTGGACCTCAAAATACTCCCTCACTATATGTCACTCAAGGAACACTCCTGTTTAGCACTCAAGGTAGGCCAAATTGTATGTAGGTGCTCTCGGGTAAAAATAACTTTTTTTGAAGCAAAAATTATGTTTTAGAAAGCTACAAAGTAATTCAATCAGAAAAATACAACTAATTATTAAAATAATTCAATAATAGAATAAGAAAATAGAAAAGGAAACAAATAGGTTGGAAAACAGATTTTAAAGAAAGGAAAAAACTAGGAAATTGCCAAATATGGAAAGTAAGATTCAGAATTATTGGCTATGAAAATTAATGTGGAAACTCATATTTAGGTCCATCAATAAGATATTATGAGTTTACACTTGGCCAAATTCGAAACAAAACTGACAATTGAAAACGCCAATCAATCAAAAGACGAGATCCTGAAATTTAGGAGCAGATTGCGCACTGACTTGATTTTCTAAAAAAGAGTTGTCTACAAATCGATTTTCCTTAAATGTAATTCTTGACAAAGTAAGATAACTAATTAAATTAACTTTCCTATTCAGACTTTGAAAGCTAATTCGAATTATTTCATTCGTTTTGGACAGCTACTAAAAGCACTAAATGCGGCAGATTTAATTAAGGAAAGTATGAGTAGGATTTGTGATAAGGAAAACCCAAATTGCAAGTCCAAAGACCCTATGCTATTATGCTTAGCATGAACCTTTGAAGCAAGAACTCAAACCCTCCCTAACTAATCGGTTTCAACCAAGAGATTTAAGGCTAGATGAGATTACCTCTTAGATCAATGACCTAGAGACAAGAACGAGATTCCTTGTTCTAGATTGAATCACTCCACAACTAAGTTGATCAATTCCTAGTTGAATGACTCGGCAGCAACCCTAAACACAAGAATTGCAAGAAGTTGAAAACTCAATGTGGTTTTCAAAAGAAATTCTCAATGAGTGACTTGATTTTCATTCAAACATAATCTGAGTTTTACGTTGAGTTTCTCATGGCTTTATAAGCCTACAATCAGCAAAAGAAAAGAAAAACATAAAAGGAAACAAACATTAAAGCATTCGGTTACAATTGGCCAAAACAGAAAAGGAAACTAGAGCCCTTAATGCCCACAGTTACAAATAAGGAAAGTTTGACTAAAAAGTAAATAAAAGTGAATCTGATATGCTTAGTTGTTGCATTCTTCCAATTAAAGCATAGTTGGCACGTTTAATGAGTCTTGCACAAGGTCATCTTTGTAGACATCTTCCTTATGGATTTATAAGTTGCACACATTGATCTTCAAAGAATGATATGTCAATTCTTCATCCGAAATGGGCTGCTCATTGTGAAATATAGCTTGAACCGAGCCTAGCCATCCTTGCACATGTGAAATAAATGCTTGTTGAACCTTATTTGCTTAGGATCTTTTGGAGTGCCTCCATGATTCATATCAATTTGAGTGTCAAACATATCTGAATTTAATTGATTCGTAAATTGTGGATCTAGATTGATAAAATAACATTAAAAACTCAGAATTTTCCATTTTCTATGGATCAAACTCAAAATTTTCAAAGCAAAGCAAAGAACAACACAAGATGAAAACATTAGGTGCTCTCGGATGCAAAGCTCCCTTTCTCACTTTTTTTTCTAGTTCACAACGTGATCAAAAATATGGATATAAGATCATAATGAAAAGAAATATTGATGGTTTGGACAGAAATGAAAACAAGGCAGATTTAAAGCAAACAAGCTAGTTTCAAGAAAGTAAAGATAGAATCAAATCTAGAGTATGGCCAAGGTTTCGACCAATACTCTTATACCAACTGATAAGGAAAACCCAAATTCCCATCCAAAGACCCGATGCTATTTGATGAGTATGAACCTTTGAAGCAAGATATTCAAACCCTCCCTAACTAATCGGTTTCAACCCAAAAGATTAAGGCTAGATGCGATTACCTCTTAGATCAATGATCTAGAAACAAGAATGAGATTTCTTGTTCTAGATTGAATCACTCCACAACTAGGTTGATCAACTCCTAATTGAATGACTCGGCAGCAACCCTAAACACAATAATTGCAAAGAAAAGAAAACTCAATTTGATTTTCAAAAGAAACTCTGAAAGAGTGACTTATTTTTTCATTCAATAATATTTGCTTTGTTACATTGAGTTCCATGGCTTTTATAGCCTTCAAATAACAAAAGGAAAAGCAAAAGATAAAATGAAAGTAAAGCCTTACAGGCACAAGGCTAAAAATTAGGAAACATTGCTGAGTTTGTATAAAAGGAAATCTGATTTCCTTAGTTGTCATGTTGATATTGCAATTTTCCATTTAGTGCATAGTTGGCATATTTAATGAGTCTTGCACAAGGTCATCTTTGTATCTTTAGAATGGACCAAATCATGAGGAAAAGTTTGACAAGATAGGTTTCCTTCCTCGTTTCACATTTTGGTCCATAGAGGATTCCCAAAGAAGAGTTTCCTCCATTTGGATATTTAGGATAGACCAAATCAGGAGGACAACTTTGACGTTCGACATTTTGGTCTAAATAGGATTCCCAAAGAATGGGTTCCTCCATTTTGATCTTTAGGATGGACCAAATCATGAGGACAAGAGGTTTCTCCATTTGGATCTTTAGGATGGACCAAATCATGAGGACAAGTATAACAAGTTTGGTTCCGATCCTTGTTCCATATTTTGGTCCAAAGAGGATTCCCAAAGAAGAGTTTCCTTCATTTGGATCTTTAGGGATGAAAAAATCATGAGGACAACTTTGACAAGATTGTTTCTGGTCCTCTTTTGACATTTTGGTCCAAAGAGGATTCCCAAAGAAGACTTTACTCGATTTGGATATTTAGGATGGACCAAATCATGAAGACAACTTTGACAAGATTGTTTCCGATCATCGTTCAATATTTTGATCCTAAGAGGTTTCTCAAAGAAGAGGTTCATCCATTTGGATCTTTAGGATGGACCAAATCATGAGGACAAGTTTGACAAGATTGGTTTCGATCCTCGTTTGACATTTTGGTCCAAAGAGGATTCCCAAGGAATAGGTTCCTCCATTTGGATCTTTAGGATGGGCCGATTCATGAGGACAACATTGACAAGATTGGTTCCAAGCCTCGATCGACATTTTAGTCAGAAGAGGATTCCAAAGAAGAATTTGACATTTTTGTTCAAACAGGAATCCCAAAGAAAAGTTTCCTCCATTTTGATCTTTAGGATAGACCAAATCATAAGGACAAGTTGTTCCTCTATATAGATCTTTAGGATGGGCCAAATTATGAGGACAAGAGGTTCCTCGATTTGGATCTTTAGCATGGACCAAATGATGAGGATAAGTTTGACAAGATTGGTTCTGATCCTCATTTGACATTTGGGTCCAAAGAGGATTCCCAAAGAAGAGATTCATCCATTTGGATCTTTAGGATGGACCAAATCAAGAGGACAACTTTGACGTTCGACATTTTGGTCCAAAGAGGATTCCCAAAGAATAGGTTCTTCCATTTGGATCATTAGGATAGACCAAATCATGAGGACAAGAGGTTCTTCCATTTGGATCTTTAGGATAGACCAAATCATAAGGAAAGCTTTGACAAGTTGGAAACCTTAGGTCTTTGGTTTCACTTTGGTTTAGAGAGTGAAACAAGTACTTTGATACAAGCTTTTCAATTGCAAACAAGTTTTTAAATTGGTTCAAATCCTTGTTCGACATATTGGTCCAAAGAGGATTCACAAAGAAGAGTTTTCTCTACTTTGATATTTAGGATGGACCAAATCATGAGGACAACTTTGACAACTGGGAAATCTTAGGTCTCTGGTTTCACTTTAGTTTAAAAGTGAAACAAGTACTTTGATACAAGCTTTTCAATTACAAACAAGTTTTTGGATTGGTTCCTATACTCGTTTGATATTTTGGTCTAAAGAGGATTCCCAAAAAATAGTTTCCTCCATTTGGATCTTTAGAATGAACCAAATCATGAGGAAAAGTTTGACAAGACTAGTTCCGATTCTCGTTTGATATTTTGGTCCAAAGAGGATTCCCAAAGAATAGGTTCCTCCATTTGGATCTTTAGTATGGACCGATTCATGAGGACAACTTTGACAAGATTGGTTCCTATCCTTGTTCGACATTTTGGTCCAAAGAGGATTCCCAAAGAAGAGGTTCCTCCATTTGGATCTTTAGGATGGACCAAATCATGACAACTTTAACAAGTAAGAAACCTTGGGTCTATGGTTTCAATTTGGTCTAGAGAGTGAAAAAGTACATTGGAACATGCTTTTTAATTACAAACAAGTTTTTGGATTGGTTCCAATCCTCGTTTGACATTTTTGTCCAAAAAGGATTCCCAAAGAATAGTTTCCTCCATTTGGATCTTTAGGATCGACCAAATCGTGAGGACAAGAGGTTCCTCCATTTCGTTCTTTAGGATGGACCAAATCATTAGGACAAGTTTGGCAAGATTGGTTCCGATTCTCGTTTGACATTTTGGTCCAAAGAGGATGCCCAAAGAAGAGTTTCCTCAATTGGATCTTTCGGATGAACCAAATCAAGAAGACAACTTTGACATTTGACATTTTGGTTCAAAGAGGATTCTCAAATAATAGGTTCCTCCATTTGAATCTTTAGGATCGACCAAATTATGAGGACAAGAGGTTCCTCCATTTGAATCTTTAGGATCGACCAAATTATGAGGACAAGAGGTTCATCCATTTGGATCTTTAGGATGGACCAAATCATGAGGACAACTTTGACAAGATTGTTTCTGATCCTCGTTCGATATTTTGGTCCTAAGAGGATTCCCAAAGAAGAGGTTCCTCCATTTGGATCTTTAGGATGGACAAAATCATGAGGACAAGTTTGATAAGATTGGTTTGATCTTTGTTTGACATTTTGGTCCAAAGAGGATTCCCAAGGAAGAGGTTCCTTGATTTGAATCCTTAGGATGGACCAAATCATGAAGACGAGTTTGACAAGATTGGTTCCGATACTCGTTCGATATTTTGGTCCTAAGAGGATTCCCAAAAAAGAGTTTCCTCTATTTGGAACTTAAGGATGGACCAAATCATGAGGACAATTTTGACAAGATTCGTTCAGATACTCATTTTACATTTTGGTCCAAAGAGGATTGCCAAAGAAAAAGTTCCTCCATTTAAATCTTTAGGATGGACCAAATTATGAGGACAAGTTTGACAAGATTATTTCTGATACACGCTCGATATTTTTGTCCAAAGAGGATTTCCAAACAAGAGTTTCTTCTATTTGGATCTTTAGGATGGACCGAAACATGAGGACAACTTTGACAAGATTGGTTCTGATCCTCGTTCGATATTTTCGTCCAAAGAGCATTGCCAAAGAAGGTGTTCCTCCATTTGGATCTTTAGGATTGACCAAATTATGACGACAAGAGGTTCATCCATTTGGATCTTTAGGATGGACCAAATCATGTGGACATATTTGACATGATTGTTTCCGATCCTCGTTCGATATTTTGTTCCAAAGAGGATTCCCAAGGAAGAGGTTCCTCCGTTTGAATCTTTAGGATGGACCAAATCATAAGGACAAGTTTTACAATATTGGTTCCGATACTGGTTTGACATTTTTATACATAGAGGATTCCCAAAGAAGTGGTTCCTCTATTTAAATCTTTAGGATGGACCAAATCATGAGGACAAGTTTGACAAGATTGGTTCTGATACTCGCTCGATATTTTGGTCCAAAGAAGATTCCCAAAGAAGAGTTTCCTCCATTTGGATCTTTTGGATGGCCCGAAACATGAGGACAACTTTGACAAGATTGTTTCTGATCCTCGTTCGATATTTTCATCAAAAGAACATTCCAAAAAGAAAAGGTTCCTCCATTTGGATCTTTATGATGGACCAAATTATGAGGACAAGAGGTTCATCCATTTGGATCTTTAGGATGGACTAAATCATGAGGAAAATTTTGACAAGATTTGTTCCAATCCTCGTTTGACATTTTGATCCAAAAAGGATTCCCAAATTTTTTTTTCCTCCATTTGGATATTTAGGATGGACAAAATCCAGAGGACGACTTTGACATTCGACATATTGGTCCAAAGAAGATTCCCAAAGAAGAGCTTCCTCCATTTGGATCTTTAGGATTGACCAAATCATGAGGACAAGAGGTTCCTCCATTTGGATCTTTAGGATAGACCAAATCATGAGGACAAGTTTGACAAGATTGGTTCCGATCATCGTTTGACATTTTGGTCCAAAGGGGATTCCCAAAGAAGAGTTTCCTCCATTTGGATGTTTAGGATGGACCAAATCATGAGGACATGAGGTTCCTCCATTTGGATCTTTAGGATGGACCGAATCATATGGACAACTTTTACAAGATTTGTTCTAATCCTCGTTCGATATTTTCAACCAAAGGGGATTCCCAAAGATGATGTTCCTCCATTTGGATCTTTAGGATGGACCAAATCATGAGGATAAGAGGTTGCTCCATTTGGATCTTTAGGATGGTCCAAATCTAGAGGACTATTTTGACGTTCGACATTATAGTCCAAAGAGGATTCCTAAAGAATAGTTTCCTCCATTTGGATCTTTAAGATGGACCGAATCATGAAGACAAGTTTGACAAAATTGGTTCCAACACTCGTTTGATATTTTGGTCCATAGAGGATTCTCAAAGAAAAGTTTCCTCCATTTGGATCTTTAGTGTAACGTCCCGTTACTTTTAGAGGTAAATTTTTTTTTTATTTAATTAAAGCTTTTAAGATTAGTTTAAATTCAGTAATTTCGGTTTTGGTAGTTATTTCCGTCCAAAAATTTTTTTAATCGTTTTAATACTTTAAATTCGTTTCGGTGACATTAATAATTATTAACGGGCCAATTAATAATTATTAATCACCTTTAGATTAATTTATGAGCTTCGGGTTTCGTTTTTAAAGTAAAAGTAAAAGAAGGACGTAGGTGTCATTTCTCGAATTCTTAAATATCTAAAATTTACTATTCACCTTCTCTTAAAAGTCAAATTCTAAGACAAAACTTATCAAATTTTCTTCTTCTTTCTTCCTTGGAGCCGTGAGCACCAAAACCCAAAACCCAAATTTTGTGTTTTCTTTATTTCTCGGTAGATCGTCTCGATACTACTTTTGTTGGAAAGCCCTTGGCCCGAGCATCATTTCCAACCTATCGATCGTGATTTTTGCTCATTTTCTCGAGGCCTTAAGGTATGTCAAAGTTTCTAAAACTTGAAGTGAATAGTGTTTTAATGGAGGATTTGAGTTGAAATCTTCAAATTCATTCATTGAAGCTTGAAGATTTCAATCGGGAAAGTTGTTTTGGGCAATTTTAGAAACTTCCCCTAAACCCTAAAACCGAGTTTGAGCCGGAAACCCGTCCTGTATGAATTTCCCTCACTTGGCCATGATTAGGAGGTTTAGGTTATTATGTTTTGCTATTTACTTAATTTTTTGGAAATCAATTAATGTGAAATTACGGATACCCATCGTTGTTGCGAACCTCCAAAGTATCTGAAACCAGCCCGAAACACCTCTAAAGTGCATAAAAGCCGGAAAACCAAACCCAAACCCCATTTTCCCTTGTATGGCCGAGAGCACCATAGGGAGGAAATCCGGGATTTTCGTTGTTTTGTGCGTTTAGATGTTGTTTGTACAATTTCCGGTTAATTAATGTTATTTAGGTGTAATTCAATTGTAGGATTGTGAATTGTTCGGGTGTTGACAACCTCGGATTAATTGGAGCCTTTCTACAAGCTAAGGTAAGTTTAAAATGGAAGTTAGTTGTCTTATTAATTACATTTTGTTATGATATTGTTTATCGATGTTAAGAGGGAACTAGCTTCTTAGAATTAATGTTTGGTTGGAGACTTAATTCGGAAGTGAGTGGAGAGGATTTGGAATTATGGTTAGTTCGGTGAAAAGGAAACATCAGAGTAGTTTGGAAGTATTGTAAAGTGACTTGGAGATGTTAGTTAAAAGTGGAAGTTAAGTTACTTTGAGAGGTTTGGAAATTAAACTAGCTTAGATGTTACACTTGAGTGATGACTCGTGTAATCTAAGTAGTTAGGTTCTTTAATAACTTAGTAGAATTCCTTAGAGATTATCTAACTTATTGGAGAGCTTGATCACATTGATTCGGTACATGATTGTATGTTGATATCGATCCATACGTATCATAGTGTGATGATTTGTGGAGACAGTGGGCACATTGATTCGGCACATGATAGTATGTTGATATCGATCCATACGTATCATAGTGCGATGATTTGTGGAGACAGTGAGCACATTGATTCGGCACATGATAGGATGTTGATATCGATCCATACGTATCATAGTGCGATGATTTGTGGAGACAAGTGAGTACAATTGATATGGTACATGATAGTATGTTGACTTCGGTCCATACGGTATCATGGTACTATGATTGTGATATGGTAACACCGGTCGTGGTATGTTGATATCGATCCATACAATAGCACGTTACGATGAAACTTGTTTGGTATTAAAGATAGTTAATATTACATTTACATATTCTTTAGAATGGTGTAGTAAGGCTTAGTAAGGGTTGTTACTTTTATTTTAAGTCCTTAATTCAATTTCATGGCATTGAAAGACATTTTCGAGTAATATTTTACTATCGTTTGATTGTATGGAAATTGGAAGTGTGGATATGGGTAGTAATGAGCATTTTAGGCCTTTGGACACGATTTCTGGTATGAAATTTTTAGTTCATAGGATTACTTGCTTTCCTTTTACTCTCACTAGCATTTTATGCTAATGTTGCTACACTTACAAATTTTCGGGTAAACCTCGTCCCAAGAGGCGTGGCAAAGGAAGTGGTGCTTCTTGACTTGCCGAGATGGTGAATGGACAATATTGAACCCTTTTTGGTTTAGCATTCTTAGAAATGCTTGTAAATTATTTTCAACTTCCATAACTTGTGTCTTTTTGAGCCCGAAAGGGTATTTGTCTAAAATTGCATAAGTTTTTATGATTTAAAGCTTGTTTGAGAGTTTAAATTATATGATGGAATACGTATTCCCGATTTATAGCTTTCTCTGAATATGGGTTGTAAAACAGGTTTTGGTTATTCGATTTTTAAACAAACCCATGCCGTTTTTCTTTAAAAATCGAGTCTTCCGCTGTGCATTTGAATTTAAAGAATTTAACGGCAAGTGGGTCGTTACATTTAGGATGGACCAAATCATGAGGACAACTTTGACGTTCGATAATTGGTCTAAAGAGGCTCCATTTGGATCTTTAGGATAGATCAAATCAAGAGGACAACTTTGACGTTTGACATTCTGGTCCAAAGAGGATTCCCAAAGAAGAGTTTCCTCCATTTGGATCTTTAGGATGGAAAAAATCATGAGGACAAGAGGTTCCTGCTGGAGTTTCTGCCCTAAATCTTATGTAATCCAATTAAACTATAAATAAATAAAGGAATTATTATTTAGTAATATTTACATTGTCATTTATTATTAGTTTAATAAATGTAATCCATCATAAGATCCAGAGTTACGTATGATAACTTAAAGTGAGCATATGATGCGGGAAGATTCCACTATAAGAAATATGGGATTAGGTGACACTACATAATATAAAGGGTGACACTTTTATCAAATACACGGATGAACAGTAAATTTTAATAAAAAAGCCCGTCACCTATTTCTCTTACTCGCTCATACGAAATCCCAGCCGACATCACAGTAGAAAACTTAGAGAATAAAAAGGAAAAATTCACTCGCTCGCTCATACGAAACCTAGTTCTCTCGCTCCTTCTTACGAAGCTCACTGCCTCAAAATCAAATCTTTTTTTCTTTCGTTTAATTTCCATTCTCAATCTCATTAATTCATCCATATCCCTCGCTCAAGTCGAAATCCTCAGCCAAATGCCTCGCTAATACGAAATCCTCAGCCAAATCCCTCACTCAGACGAAATTGCTTCAAAAGCTTTCAAACTCGAAATCGCTCTCAAACACTCAGAAATCGCTCGCACTCAAATGTTACATTTCGCTTTCAGACGAAATCGCTTTTGCTCTCAAAGTACGCTTTCTGAAATCCCTCGAGTTTTCAGAAATCCCTCGAAATCACAAGCTCTCAAACTCACAAACGATTTCATTCTCGAAATCGATCTCTCTCTCTCTCACACCCACACACCGAATGAGAAGAGATCTGGTAATTAATCGTCTGCAGAAATGTCGAGTAGCAGATATGACGATGATGAACAGCTTGAACTCGATGAGATGGAACTATATGATGAAGACGACCACAGTATCTTTTTTCTTTTCTTTTCAATTTGATAGCTGATGGTTTTTAATAATCTCTATTTGGTGAAAAATGGTTATTTTACTTTTCAAATAAATATCAAATTGATCGATCCTCATAGCTTTTCTCTATTAGATTTAGATTTATCACTTTCTCTCATCTTGAACTAGTACTGCTGTATTGATAATTCCTTTCATCATTGTATTACCATCTTTCATCAGCTCTGTCTCCAAATCGCTCGCCACAAATCGAAGAGTGAACCGAAAGGTGAAGAGTGAACCAAAGGGAGAACGAATCGAAGAGTGAACTGAAGGCAGCAAGGGCGTAACGGAGTCATCGTCTCTCTTTCGCTATTTCATTTTCTTGTTATCAGCTTCAACGGTGAATCGAAGGCAGGTAATTTCACTTTTTTTCTTGTTATCAGCCCTAATTTCACTTTGAATCCTTCAAATTAGTTGAGATACATTCAAGCTGGCTCGTACACTCACATATATAAAATAAAAATATATATAATAATATTGTCACTAATGATTATTGTAATGTTTTGTACTTGTAGTGATCAATCTAAACTGATATGAAACCCTAGGAAATTGAAATAGAAACCCTTTGAAAGCACAAAGAACCCCTAGATGCAAATCCTAAAACCCCGATGAACAATAAGGTAAATGATATGAACCAAGGAAGCTTACAAGTGGCGGAGTTGCATTCATTACAATCCAATTTCATGTCAAGCTCAAACTTCAAGCTTAGTTCAATAAATGAAATTCAAGTTCAAGATTAGTTCAATAAATGCAAGTCAAGTTCAAGCCTAGTCCATTGAATGCAAGTCAAGTTCGAACTCAAGTTCATTTAATGCAACCGAAGATCATTTAATGCATTCAATGCAACTCTAGGCTTCATGAAGACATCCACACATGGTGAAACGTTTTTTACCAAGCTTAAAGACACTTAAATATCAGATTTTAGGTGATTTAATCATGGAGGTTACAAGGATTTAAAGACTAGCTATGTGCATTAAGTTTACTAGCCGTTAGCATTAAATTAACTAGCTGTTTTTGCTTTAATTTTGTAACCTTTGGTTCTTTATGTCTTGAAACGTTTTTGGCTTTGTTTGTAGGCTATATAAAGCCATTCTAATATCATTTGTAATCAGATTATTCATGAGATAAAAATACAAAACTCTTTGAGAGCTTTTCTTTGAAATTGTTGTGAGCCGAGCTCACCATTTCAATTTTGTCATTCCTTGTGTTTAGGGTGGCTGTAGAATCAAGCCTTTAGGATTGATCATTCTAAATTGGTGGATTGATTCGAATCTAGAGCAAGAAATTCAATTCTTGTCTTTAGATCATTGATCATAAGGATAATCATTTTTCTAGCCTTTTTCCTTGGGTTGTTTCAAATGGCATATGTGGGTTCTTTGGTTGTGATCTTTTTGGGTCCTTAGTTAAGTTTAAGGGTTCTTAAAGCATTTCGAAAGGGTTTTCGTATCATTTGGTATCAGAGCATCGGTTACGATTTTGTGGCGATCTCTATAACAGGTTTTATCCCATCTATCCTTTTCTATTCTTGTTGTTTTCAATTCTGTCCTATCTTTTCGTTTTTGTCCAAGCATGAATTTGTCTTCATCTTTTCATTCTGATCTTGTTTCTATCTTAAAGATCACTTTCTGATCTAAAAAAAAAGACTTAGCATTCAAGACCACCGGTTTATTCATCTTGCGTTCTTCTTGCAAATTCTTGAGGTTTTCTGAGTTTGATCTTTGAAATTCGTGTATTTCTGATTGTAATGTGTTATTATGTCAGTTATATATCATAAACCATCAGTTACACCTTCCTTTGCACGAATTTAAAGTCCCAAAAACGGCTAAATTAAAAGTGTTTAAAAAACTGTCCACTTTTGTAACTGTCGTATTTAATGCTGCTGTTTTGTGTCGAAATCCTTTCTTAACGTCCGAATTTGCTTGTTTGTCACGAAGAGAAAATATTTATCATCTTGTTATCATTCAAAAATCAGAAGGGCTCATAGTCAAATTCGTAACAAAAAATATTCAAATCTTGGGATTCATTTCAGTGCGCAGATTGCTCTTAAATTGCAACACCTTATCTCCGTTGATTGGTGTTTTCATTTGTGATTGAATTTCTGAGTTTGGCCAATTTTAAGCTCTTCATAACAGAGATATTAACCTATATATGGGCTGCTTCTCTAAAAGTAAAGGCCAATCTTGAAGGAAATTTGAGTGCAAACACGAGTGGAACAAAGAGAGTTGTAAAAAAGTGAGGGAGTGCTTGTAAGGTCCAATTTTTGTGTTTTCTCTCTAACTTTCTTTTGCAGCAACACTTTTTGATTCGAGGACGAATCATTTTGAAGAATGGGGGAATGATATGAATTATGTAGCCTTGCATTTGAGGAATTCAAGCTTCAAGAACACTTGCATTAAATGCACTTCAATTGCATTAATGGCAACCCAAGTTCATTTATTACAAGTCAAGTTAAGATGCATTAACTACAACTCAAGATGCATTGATGATAACCCAAGCTTCATTCAATACAACTCAAGCTTCATTCAAGGGAACTTAAGGCAACTCCAAGACAAGCATTAATGGCATTTAAAAGCTACTTTTAAGCATCATGTATCAGTTTCAATTGTTTAAGATGCATTGTAAGTTACAAAGTAATAGTGGCAGATTGTAACTTAAGTTTTTGCATTAAATTCGTAGGTTACATGCTAGGGACTTAATTGGGCTGATAGAGGATCATTATGAACGAAAATTACATGTCTTTTATGCCTATAAATAGGCTTTGTTTTAGCTATTGTAAATCAGATTTGAATGATGAATGAAATGTAGCATTTTTATGCACATGGAGAGCCTTGAGCCTCAACCCTTTGTAATCTTGCTTTAGATTACATGTTTAGAAACATTCAAGAGGGGAGTGATCAACCAACTTGTGGAGTGTTTCGAGTCATGAGATGATGGAACGTAATTGTTTGGGTCCATTTCATGATTTTTAGATCATACAAGACAATCTGTTTTCTAGCCTTTCCTTGGGGTTGTTTTCAAATGGCATATGTGGGTTCTTTGGTTGTGATCTTTTTGGGTCCTTAGTTAAGTTTAAGGGTTCTTAAAGCATTTCGAAAGGGTTTTCGTATCACGTCCTCTTCCATAGCCTCCATGATCGGATCTTCGAAGCTTGTCTTGACTTTGCTAATGTAGGCCTGTAAATATGTCAATGCTTCTCTTGAACTTTAATGTTGTGATTTGTCCTTGGGCTTTTTGTGACGTTCCATGATTCATATCACTAGTTCATTAAATGCAAGTCAACTTCAATTAATGAAACCAAAGCTCATTTACTGCAACTCAAGACATCAATGCTACTCAAGACTTATTCATGACATCTTAAGGCTTCATTTAAGACTCCCATCAATACATATGATCAAGATGTTTCAGTTACAAAGACTCACAAATCAGATTTGTAACTCCCAAATATCGGTTACACTTTAATAATTCAATAGGCTAGTTAATTGTCATTATTTCGGACTTTATTATGGCCGGCTGTTTTTTTTGCCTTTTCATTCATTTTTATCAGCTTATTTTCATTCATTTGGAAGGCTATAAAGCCATGAAACTTTCTTGTAACAGATGAAGATTATTCATGAGATAAAAATACAAAAACTCTTCGAGAGCTTTTCTTTGAAATTGTTGTGAGCCGAGCTTACCATTTCAATTTTTGTCATTCCTTGTGTTTAGGGTGGCTGTAGAATCAAGCCTTTAGAATTGATCATTCTAAATTGGTGGATTGATTCGAATCTAGAGCAAGAAATTCAATTCTTGTCTTTAGATCATTGATCAAAAGGATAATCACTTTCTAGCTTTTTTCCTTGGGTTGTTTCAAATGGCATATGTGGGTTCTTTAGTTGTGATCTTTTTGGGTCCTTAGTTAAGTTTAAGGCTTCTTAAAGCATTTCGAAAGGGTTTTTGTATCAGGAACCAATCTTTTATAACTGGTTCATGATTTGGTCCATCCTAATGTTCAAAATGGAGGAAACTCTTCTTTGGAATTCCTCTTTGGACAAAAATATCGAACGTCAATGTTATCCTTTTGATCTGGTCAATTCTAAAGATCCAAATTGAGAAAACTCTTCTTTATGAATCATCTTTGGACCAAAATGTCAAACGAGGATCGCAACTAATCTGTTCAAACTTGTCCTAATGATTTGGTCCATCCTAAAGTTTCAAATGGAGGAAACTCTTCTTTGGGAATCCTCTTTGGACCAAAATATCAAATGAGGATCAGAACCAATCTTGTCAAAGTTGTCCTCATGATTTGATCCATCCTAAAGTTCCAAATGGAGGAAATGTTTGAAAAGATTGGTTCCGATCCTCGTTTGGCATTTTTGTCCAACAAGGATTCCCAAAGAAGGGTTTCCTCCATTTCGAACTTTAGGATGGACCAAATCTTGCTGTAACGTCCCGTTACTTTTGGAGGTAATTTTTTTTTTATTTTAAATAAAGTGTTTACGTTAGTTTAAACTTAGTAATTTCGATTTTAGTAGTTATTTTCGTTCGAAAACCTTTTTAAACCTTTTACTACTTTAAATTAGTTTCGGTGACATTAATAATTATTAACAGGCCAATTAATAATTATTAATCACCTTTAGATTATTTTAAGACCATCGGGTTTCGTATTTTTAATCAAATCACTAAAAAAGGACGTATACGTCATTTTCTAATTTCTTAAAAAATATCTCATTTTACTATTCATCTTCCTCATCTTTAAAAGTCAATTTGGTCATATATTTCTCTCCCAAAACCCTCCAAACCCGTAGCTTAGAGAGAAAAAAAGAGGAGAGAAAGAAATCGTCGCCCCGGCTTCGTTTCTCGACCGTTTTCATCGTGCCTTAGCTCGTTGGAAAGCTCTCGAGACATACTTTCTACTCATCCTAACAATCGAGGTTTTCGCTCGTTTTCTCGAGGCCTTAAGGTATGACAAAGTTTCTAAAACTTGAAGTGAATAGTGTTTTAATGGAGGTTTTGAGTTGAAATCTTCAAATTCACACCCCGAAGCTTGAAGATTTCAATCGAGGGAGTCGTTTCATGTGATTTTAGAAACTTCCCTAAACCCTAAATTCAAGTTTGAGTTGAAAACCCGTCCCGTGTTAATTTCTCTCACTTGACCAAGATTAGGGTGTTTAGTTTGCTATGATTTTACGTTTTACTTAATTTTTCGGATATCGATTATTATGTAAAACCCTAAAATATCATGACCCATTGATATCTCGACTTTCAAAGTGTCTTTGATCAACCCAAATCACTTCTAAAAGTGCATAAAAGACGGAAAACCGAACCCGAACCCTCCCCTTCCTTGTTGGGCCTTGGGGCCCTTAGGGGTTAAATCCGGGGTTTTCGTCGTTTTATGTTTTTAGATGTTGTTTGTTCGATTTTCGGATAATTAATGGATGTTAGTTGTATTTGATGTGTAGGTTGGTGATCGATTGTTTGACTTTGACTCCGGCACCTTGGAAGCTTGGATTTCACATCTAAGGTGAGTTTAAAATGGAAGTTAGTAATTTTATGAATTATATTTCATTACGTTATTGTTTATCGAGGTTAAGAGGGGAACTAACTTCCGGAAGTTATACTTGGTTGGAGACTTTAACTCGGATGTGAGTGGAGTGATTTTGATGTATTTATGGTTTTGGAAGTAAAAGAGGAATTATGAGTGGTTTGGAAGTCTTGTAAGGTGATTTGGAGACTTTAGATGAAAGTGAATGACCAAGGAACTTTAAGTGATTCGGGAGTCAAAGTGGCTTAGAAATTACACTTGAGTATTGACTCGTGTAATTCAAGCGGTTTATGTTCTTTAGTAGTTTAGTGGAACTTTATCTAACTTACTAGGGAGCTTGATGGATTCTAGGAGGTATGGATGTGTTATTATTGTTATCATTATTATGTTACTATACACGCTGTGGTAAGGGTGGCATTCGAAGATTTGAGCGTGTATGGATGTGTTATTATTGTTATCATTATTATGTTACTATACACGCTGTGGTAAGGGTGGCATTCGAAGATTTGAGCCTGTATGGATGTGTTATTATTGTTATCATTATTATGTTACTATACACGCTGTGGTAAGGGTGGCATTCGAAGATTTGAGCGTGTATGGATGTGCTATTATTGTTATCATTATTATGTTACTATACACGTTGTGGTAAGGGTGTCATTCGAAGATTTGAGCGTGTATGGATGTGCTATTATTGTTATCATTATTATGTTACTATACACGTTGTGGTAAGGGTGGCATTCGAAGATTTGAGCATGTATGGATGTGTTATTATTGTTATCATTATATAGTACTACACATGCGGTGATACGGATGGCACTCGAAAATTTGAACATGTGTGGTTGCCACTTCATTAGCACCTAGTATATTACATTCTTTTACTTGTATCTTGGTATGAGTTTTATTTTATGATGATAGAATGTTTTCGAGGAAACACATGATTCATAAAATTTGTTGAGCCACGAAGTTGAGAAAGTTTATTATGTATGTTGATTATATGTGGACTTTGGAATGTGGAATGGGTAGTAAAAGTGAAATCTAGGCCTTTGGACACAATTTCTGACATGGAATGTTGTTCATAGGATTACTTGCTTTCATTTTACTCTCACTAGCATTTTTATGCTAATGTTGCTACAATTACAATTTTTCAGGTAAGACTCGTGGTAGAGGACGAGGTAGAGGAGGTGGCGCCGCGTGACCTTTTAGGACGATGAATGGACAAGAATGTTTGTGGTTTTGGGTGAAGCATCCTTGAATGCTTTGGAACATTTCATCACTTTTATTTCGTTTCATTTTGAGCTCGATGGAGCATTTGTATAATTTGTATATGTTTTTGAACTATAAACTTTCTCTAGAACTTTCATCATATTTTGGATTGTGCATTCCAATTTTATTGCTTTTCCTGAAAACTGGGTTGTAAACAGGTTTTGGATTATTCGAATTTTAAATGGACCCATGCCGTTTTTCTGTAAAGTCAAGTTTTCCGCTGTGCATTTGTATTAATGGATTTTACGAAAAATCGGGTCGTTACACTTGCGGACAACTTTGAAAATATTTGATAAGGCAAACTCAAATTTCAAGTTCAAACACCCTATGCTATTATAATTAGCATCAACCCTTGAAGCATGAATTCAAACCCTCCCTAACTATTCGATTTCAACCATAAGGATAGGCTAGAAACAGATTGCCCTATGTGATCTAAAAATCATGAAACGGACAAACTTTTACGTTCCATCATCTCATGACTTGAAACACTCCATAACTTGGTTGATCACTCCCCTCTTGAATGTTTCTAAACATGTAATCTAAAGCAAGATTACAAAGGGTGAGACTCAAGGCTCTCAATGTGCATAAAAAATGCTACATTTCATTCAATGTTTTGAATCTATTAAGTCTTACAAGTCTTGTTTAAAATGTCTGATACAAGGCCTATTTTTAGGCTTAAAATACAATGAAATTTCGTCCAAAATACTCCCATAACAGCCACATTAAGTCCCTACATTGTAACCCACGAATTTAAAGCAAAAACTTAAGTTACATTTAGCCACCGTTTAATTTGTAACCTACATTCCAACTAAACCTTATAAAACTGATTTTTGAACTCTAAATGAGGCTTTTAAATATTCATTAAAGCTTGTCTTGATGTTGCTTTGAATTCCCATGAATGATGGTTGAATTGGCTTGAATGAAGCTTGGGTTATCATCAATGCATTTTGAGTTGTAGTTAATGCATCTTAACTTGACTTGTAATAAATGAACTTGGGTTGCCATTAATGCAATTGAAGTTCATTTAATGCAAGTACTCTTGAAGATTGAATTCCTAAAATGCACGCCTATATAATTCATATCAATATTGGTTTTCGAAACACACTTTTCAATTACAAAAAAGTTTGTTGGATTGGATTGATCCTTGTTCGACATTTTGGTCCAAGGAGGATTCCCAAAGAAGAGTTTCCTCTCGTTTGATTTTTAGGATGGACCAAATCAATAGGACAAGTTTGAAAACATTGGTTCCGATCCTCGTTTGATATTGGAACTTTAGGATGGACCAAATAATAAGGACAACATTGACAAGATTTGTTCTGATCCTCATTTGACATTTTGTTCCAAAGAGAGTTCCCAAAAGATTGGTTCCGATCCTCGTTTAACATTTTTATCCCATGAGGATACGCAAATCAGAGTTTCCTCCATTTGGATCTTTACGATGGAACAAATCATGAGGACAACTTTGACGTTTGACATTTTTGTCCAAAGAGGATTCCCAAAGAAGAGTTTCCTCCATTCGGAACTTAAGGATGGACCAAATCATTAAGACAAGTTTGAAATGATTGGTTCCAATCCTCGTTTGACATTTTGGTCCAAAGATGATTACCAAGAAGAGTTTCCTCCATTTGGAACTTTTGGATAGACCAAATCATGAGGACAACTTTGACTAGATTGGTTCTGATCTTTGTTGGACATTTTGGTCCAAAGAGGACTACCACATAAGAGTTTCCTCCATTTGGATCTTTAGGATGGATCAAATCATGAGGAAAAATTTGACGTTCAACATTTTTGTCCAAAGATAATTCCCAAAGAAGAGTTTCCTCCATTCGGAACTTAAGGATGGACCAAATCATTATGACAACTTTTAGAAGATTGGTTCCGATCCTCGTTTGACATTTTGGTCCAAAGAGGATTCCCGAAGAAGAGTTTCCTCCATTTGGAACTTTAGGATGGACTAAATCATTAGGACAAATTTGAAATGATTGGTTCCGATTATCGTTTGACATTTTGGTCCAAAGAGGATTAGCAAAAGGAGTTTCCTCCATATGGAACTTTAGGATTCACAAAATTATGAGGACAAGTTTGAAAAGATTGGTTCCGAACCTCTTTTGACATTTTAGTGCAAAGAGGATTCGCAAAAAAGAGTTTCCTCCATTTTGAAGTTTTGGATGGACGAAATCGTTCAGACAAGTTTGACAAGCTTGGTTTCGATCCTCGTTTGATATTTTGGTCTATAGAGGATTCCAAAAGAAGAGTTTCCTCCTTTTGGATCTTTAGCATGGAACAAATCATTAGGACAACATTGACGTTCAAAATATTGGTCCAAAGAGAAGTCCCAATGAAGAGTTTCCTCCATTTGGAACATTTGGATGGACAAAAGGATGAGGACAAGTTTGACAAGATTCGTTTCGTTCCTCGTTTTAGATTTTTGTCCAAAGAGAATTCCCAAAGAGGAGTTTCCTCCATTCGAAACTTTATGATGGACCAAATCATTAGTAAAAGTTTGAAAAGATTGGTTGCGATCCTCGTTTGACATTTTAGACGAAAGAGAATTTTTAAAGTTCGTTTCCTTCGTTTGAAACTTTAGGTTGGACCAAATCATGAGGACAACTTTGACAAGATTGGTTCTGATCCTCATTTGACATTTTGGTCCAAAGTGGATTCCTAAAGAAGAGTTTCCTCCATTTGTAACTTTAGGATGGACTAAATCATGAGGACAAGTTTGAAAAGATTGGTTCCGATCCTCGTTTGATATTGGAACTTTAGGATGGACGAAATCATAAGGACAACATTGACAAGATTTGTTCCGATCCTCGTTTGACATTTTGGTCCAAAGAAAATTCCCAAAATATTGGTTCTGATCCTTGTTTTACATTTTGATCCAAAGAGGATTCGCAAATAAGAATTTCCTCCATTTGGATCTTTAGGATGGAACAAATCATGAGGACAACTTTGACGTTCGACATTTTGGTCCAAAGAAAATTCCCAAAGAAGAGTTTCCTCCATTCGGAACTTAAGGATGGACCTAATCATTAGGACAAGTTTGAAATGATTGGTTTCGATTCTCGTTTGACAATTTGATCCAAAGATGTTTATAAAAAAGGGTTTCCTCAATTTGGAACTTTAGGATATACCAAATCATGAGGACAACTTTGACGAGATTGGTTTCGATCTTTGTTTGACATTTTGGTCCAAAGAGGATTTGCAAAGAAGAGTTTTCTACATTTGTAACTTTAGAATGGATCAAATCATGAGGACAACTTTGACGTTCGACATTTTGATCGAAAGAGGATTCCCAAAGAAGATTTTCCTCCATTTGGAACTTTAGGAAGGACCAAATCATAAAGACAATTTTGAAAGATTGGTTCCTATCCTCGTTTGACATTTTGGTCCAAAGAGGATTCTCAAAGAAGAGTTTCCAACATTTGGATCTTTAGGATGGACAAAATCATGAGGACAACTTTGACATGATTGGTTCCGTTCCTCGTTTGATATTTTTGTCCAAAGTGGATTCCCAAAGAAGATATTACTCCCTTTGGAACTTTAGAATGGATCAAATCATGAGGACAACTTTGAAAAGATTAGTTTTTTCAAACATGCTTTCCTATTACAAACAAGTTTTTTGATTGGTTCTGATCCTCGTTTGATATTTTGGTCTAAAGAGGATTACCAAAGAAGAGTTTCCTCCATTTTGGATCTTTAGGATGAAGCAAGTCATGAGGACAACTTTGACGTTCGATATTTTGGTCCAAAGAGGATTCTCAAAGAAGAGTTTCCTTCATTTGGAACTTTAAGATGGAACAAATCATTAGGACAACTTTGAAAAGATTGGTTATGATCCTCGTTTGACATTTTTGTCAAAAGAGGATTCCCAAAGAAGAGTTTCCTCCATTTGGAATTTAATGATGGACCAAATCATGAGGGCAACTTTGACGTTAAACATTTTTGTCCAAAGGGGACTCGCGAATAAGAGTTTCCTCCATTTGGATCTTTAGGATGGATAATATCATGGAACAAATATGAAAAGATTTGTTTTTTAAACATCCTTTTCAATGACAAACCAGTTTTTGGATTGTTTTGATCCTTGATCGACATTTTGGTCCAGAGAGGATTGTCAAAGAAGAGTTTCCTCCATTTGAATCTTTAGGATGAAGCAAGTCATGAGTCCAACTTTGACGTTCGACATTTTGGTCCAAAGAGGATTCTCAAAGAAGAGTTTTCTTTATTTGGAACTTTAGGATGGAACAAATCATTAGGACAAATTTGAAAAGATTGGTTCCGATCCTCATTTGATATTTTGGTCTAAAGAGGATTCCCAATAAAGAGTTTCCTCCATTTGGAACATAAGGATGGACCAAATCATGAGGGCAACTTTGACGTTCAACATTTTTGTCCAAAGGGGATTCGAGAAGAAGAGTTTCCTCCATTTGGAACTTTAGGATTGACCAAATTATGAGGACAACTTTGACAAGATTTGTTCCAATCCTCGTTGACATTTTGGTCCAAAGAGGACTCCCAAAGATCATTTCTTCCATTTGGAACTTTAGGATGGACCAAATCATGAGGACAAATTTTAAAATATTGGTTCCGATCCTCGTTTGACATTTTGGTCCAAAGAAGATTCCCAAAGAAGAGTTTCCTCGATTTGGAACTTTAGGATGGACCAAATCACGAGGAAAACTTTGAAAAGATTAGTTTTTTACAGATGCTTTTCAATTACAAACAAATTTTTGGATTGGTTCAATCCTTGATCGACATTTTGGTCCAAAGAGGATAACCAAAGAAGAGTTTCCTCCATTTGGATCTTTAGGATGAACTAAATCATGAGGACAACATTGACGTTCGACATTTTAGTCCAAAGAGGATTCTCAAAGAAGAGTTTCCTCCATTTGGAACTTTAGGATGGAACAAATCATTAGGACAACTTTGAAAAGATTGGTTTCAATCCTCGTTTGACATTTTGGTCGAAAGAGGATTCCCAAAGATCATTTCCTCCATTTGGATATTTAGTGTAGACCAAATCATGAGGACAGCTTTGACAAGATTGGTTCTGATACACCTTTGATATCTTGGTCCAAAGAGGATTCCCAAAGTAGAGTTTCCTCCATTAGGAACTTAAGGATGGACCAAATCATGAGTACAACTTTGACGTTCAACATTTTTGTCCATAAGGGATTTGGGAAGAAGTGTTTCCTCCATTTGGATCTTTGGTATGGACCAAATCATGAGGACAACTTTGACAAGATTTGTTTCGATCCTCGTTTGATAATATGGTCCAAAGAGGATTCCCAAAGATTGTTTCCTTCATTTGGAACTTTAGGATGGACCAAATCATGAGAACAATATTGAAAATATTGGTTTTGATCCTTGGTGGACATTTTGGTCCTCAGAGAATTCCCAAAGACAATTTTCCTCATTTGGAACATTAGGTTGACAAAATCATGAGACAACTTTAAAATAATTGGTTTTTTAAACATGCTTTTAAATTACAAACAAGTTTTTTGATTGGTTCGATCCTTGATCGACATTTTGGTCCAAATAGGATAACCAAGGAAGAGTTTCCTCCATTTGGATCTTTAGGATGAACCAAATAATGAGGACAACTTTGACGTTCGACATTTTGGTCCAAAGAGGATTCTCAAAGAAGAGTTTCCTCCATTTGGAACTTTAGGATGGAACGAATCATTAGGACAACTTTGAAAAGATTGGTTCCAATCCTCGTTTGACATTTTGGTCCAAAGAGGATTCTCAAAGATCGTTTCCTCCATTTGGATCTTTATGATAGACCAAATCATGAGGACAACTTGTACAAGATTTGTTCCGATACTCCTTTGATATTTTGGTCTAATGAGGATTCCTAAAGAAGAGTTTCCTCCATTTGAAACTTAAGGATGGACCAAATCATGAAGACAACTTTGACGTTTAACATTTTTGTCCAAAGGGGATTCGCGAAGAAGAGTCTCCTCCATTTGGAACTTTAGGATGGACCAAATTATGAGGAAAAATTTGAAAAGATTGGTTCTGATCTTTGTTTGACATTGTGGTCCAATGAGGATTCCCAAAGAAGATTTTCCTCCATTTGGAACTTTAGGATGGACCAAATCATGAGGACAATTTTGAAAAGATTAGTTTTTTAAACATGCTTCTCAATTACAAACAAGTTTTTGGATTGGTTCGATTCTTGATCGACATTTTGGTCCAAAGAGGATTACCAAAGAAGAATTTCTTCCTTTTGGATATTTAGGATGAACCAAATCATAAGCACAACTTTGACGTTCGACATTTTGGTTCAAAGAGGATTCCCAAAGAAAGCTTTCCTCCATTCGAAACTTTAGGATGAAACAAATCATTAGGACAAGTTTGAAAAGATTGGTTCCTATCCTTGTTAGGCATTTTGGTCCAAAGAGGATTCCCAAAAAAGAGTTTGAAAAGATTTGTTCTTATCTTTGTTTGACATTTTGGTCCAAAGAGGATTCCAAAAGATGAGTTTCCTCATGGATCTTAAGGATTAACCAAATCATGAGGACATATTTGACGTTCGACATTTTGGACCAAAGAGGATTCCCATAGAAGAGTTTCCTCCATTTGAATCTTTAGGATAGACCAACCATGAGGACAACTTTGACAAGATTGGTTCTGATCCTCTTTTGAGATTTTGGTCCAAGCTAGACAAGCTTAGGATGGTTCAAGGGCCAATGACAAGATTCAAGTCCAAAAAATTAATATGTTTGATCGAATATAATAGTGAGACTCATATTTATTAATTTAATGTATTTATTATTCATTAATATGTTTGATCTAATAGAAATGGACACATAAAAATGAGGAAGAGCTCCTTATGATGGGTCTAAGAGTTAAATATTTTCATTCCTTAAAGTTTTGTAGCTCCAAAATTGTTCAATTACGTTGTGATGGAATAGTTTCTTCAATATCTATTACTGGATTGCCTTGGGGCTCTTGCACATATAGTAGAATCAGACTTAATATTTATAAAATAGTAGCCCAAAATTTTATTTGCAAATATAGCATAAACCTCAAATTTTGCGCCTATAATATTACAAATTGTCTGTAGTTTCACACATGTAATCACATATTTCTATAGATGTAATCATTGATTCACCACTTAGATCACTGATTTTATTGATTCACTATAATAATTGATATTCTAAGCATGTAATCACTTACTACCTTATAAATTTTTGAAATTTTTTAAATGTTATATTTGCTAATACTTTTTAAAAATACTATATTTACAAATATTGTAGGAAATTTCTCATTTTTTTAATATTAAATATTCAAAAATAAGAAAAATAAATTTTAATTTTCAAAAATAACTCTTTTAATATTCATAAAGTAATGAAATGAATTTATTATATAATGAATGTATCAAAATCGTAAAAACTAATCAATTTTGAATAAAATAATAATAATATTCATCATTCTACGGTAAAAAAAATAATAATAATAATAACAATGAATTCATTTATTTAATAAAAGAAAAAATTGTTATTAACTGTAATTACTCCTCTTTTTAATTTATTTTCATAATGCTGGTCTTAATTTTCTTTAAAAAAATTAAAATAAGGCTTTACAAATAATAACTTCAAATATAATTATAAAATTATATTTTTAAAACTACTTTTTTTTAAGTATCAAAAGAGACTTTTGAAGATTGGAACATTAAGGATAAGGAAGAAGACTTAAAGCACTTCAACTTGTGGCATGTGTAATTCGAAGAAGAATTTGGACAAGTTGGGTAATCAGATTCAAAGAATGAAACTTAGAGAGAAAGTTGCAAACTTTCCATATTTGACAACTTTCCTTATTTGAGTCTTTTATTTATTTTATGCATTTAAAGCTTTTGTGTAATGTTTCCCACGACCAAAGGACATATTTTAGCTCTTTCAGTTTATATGTTTGGAAAGGATTAGGAAAGATATTATTCTCTAGAAAAGATTTGCCACAAAATCTGCCAATTTCATATAAAGCAAGTTTTGGGCAGATTTTGTGCTCCTTTGAGTCCAAATTTCCTAGCTTATTTTTAGGGTTTCTTTGACTATTTAAAGGCCTCATTTTTAACCCTAAAGACTCAAAATTTATTTGATAATAATATTGCTTTTTGCTTTGCTGAAATTGCTTAGTTTTGTAGCCTTGTTCTTAGGTTGCATGTTTTAGGAACATTCAAGTAAACCTTGATCTTTTTTATTTATGAATTGTTTCAATCTTGAAATAAGAACATTGGAATAATCTCTTTACTTGTTTTTCTAAGGGTTTTACCTTTTTGTTCATGGGGTTTTAGGATGTGCATCTAGGGGTTCCTTGTTCATTCAAAGGGTTTCTATTTCAATTCTAGGGTTTCATATCATTTAGTATCAGAGCATAGGCTCAAGGGAAGATTTATATCTTACTTTCTTTCTTGTTATCTCAATTTTTATTCTTGTTTTGTTCTTAGTTCATCCGAAAACCAGAAAACACAAACAAAAAAAATACTGTTCCATAATTTCCTTATTTATTTTTGCCTATTGTTTTTAATTTTTTTCATATAGTTCCCGTTCGATTCTCAGAAAATCACCAACCACCAAAGTCTTTAGTTTTTTATCTAGTTTATTTTTTATTCATAAATGTCTGTGAAAAAAAAAGTGAAAGGTTGAGAAAAAAAAATCGATCTTCACAGACTGTCTGATTGTGCAGAAAATTGTTAAAAAAAAAAAGTGTTCTTGCTATTTGGTTGAGTTTCTGGAAAAAAAATTGTTTAGTTTTCTTATTGTTCTTGAATAGTTCATCTTAAACTCATCATTTATGCCAAAATTTGTTTGTTTCCTAAAAAGTTAGAACTTACCATAAATAGCCAAAACCGTTTTAGGAAAGTTTCAAATTTGTCCCATATTTGATTGTTTGCTCTCTTGCTTTAGGAAAGTCATATTTTCTGATTCAAAACACTTTCGGGAAGTATAATTTCGAATATTTTCTCTTTTCGGAAAGTTTATTCTTGCATATTTTCCTTATTATTCTTTCCTTGTTATTAAAATACACCATAGTTGCAAAATCTGTCCTATTTTTCTTAACCTACCAAATTGCTTGGTCTTTTTTCTTTATTGTTACTTTTTATAAACTTTCTTTTTATCTTAATTGTTTGATATTTACAAGAGTGTGCTAAGAGTTCAAGGCTACAGATCAATGCTTGTTCTGGAGATCTTGGAGAAGTTCAAGATGAAGATTATTTCTATATTAGATATAGGTTTAATTTTCATAGATTTGACAAATATTATCCCAACCAAAATTGCTTATTTATTTATTATATATTAGATATATATATATATATAAATAGTAATTATTCATGCATAAAGTATGTCATAAATAGTTATTCCCATCATAAATGCATAAATGTCATGATCATGCATCATTAATAGAGATTATTGATTTTATGCTCATGCCTTGTATGAATATAAATGTTATATTTATTATGCTAGAATTTTAATTAAGGTGTTAATTAGTAATTACTAGCAGCATGTTTTAAGGTTTTAATTAAAATGGTCTAAAAGAGTTTAGCAACCAATATTTTAATTAATTGTTTAGTTTTAAATATGATTTGAAACTATAACCTAAAAGATGAGGTGTCATTATTTTTAATTGAAAATTAATGAAGTTGTAATTGTTAATTTAAATATAACTCAGGCGAGAAAGCTCTGCCCAAGATAAGAGGTTATTTAATCGTTCCATTAACATGGGACCCCTCTAACTGGGAGCGATCTGGGAGTCATATTTTATTAATAATTCTCTTCATTGAGACGGTGCATAATGTGTTAGGATTAAGAGAGATTAATCACTTGGCTTTCACATTAAAATCAATCTAACCAACCTAATAAGAGCTATTATAAGTTAGATTGGACTTAGATATTGGTAGCCTGGGTATATCTAAGTTAAAAGCCTTAGCTAGCTATATTGAGTGGGAGAAGGACAAGTGACAACATGTCCTGCGGTCTCCAAGTTGGAATCAATGTGTGAGATTCATATAGGGCTTCGTGATAAGGAAAACTCAAATGTGAAGTTCAAATACCCTATGCTATTATACGTAGCATAAACCCTTGAAGCATGAATTCAAACCCTCCCTAACTATTCGATTTCAACCATAAGGAAAGGCTAGAAACAGATTGCCCTATGTGATCTAAAAATCATGAAACGGACAAACTTTTACGTTCCATCATCTCATGACTCAAACACTCCATAAGTTGGTTGATCACTCCCCTCTTGAATGTTTCTAAACATGTAATCTAAAGCAAGATTACAAAGGGTGAGACTCAAGGTTCTCAATGTGCATGAAAATGCTACATTTCATTCAATCTTTTGAATCTGCCAACTCTTACAAGTCTGATTTACATTGGCTGATACATGACCTATTTATAGGCTTAAATTACGTGTAAATTTCGTTCATAATGATCCCATGTCAGCCCCATTAAAATCCTTGCTTGTAACCCCCAAAATTAAAGCAAAAACATAAGTTACATTCAGCCACCATTTAATTCGTAACCTACAATGCAACTAAAGCATTTAAAACTAATATTTGAACTCTAAATGAAGCTTTTATATGTTCATTAATGCTTGCCATGAAGTATCTTTGAGTTCCCTTGCATGAAGTTTAGTTGGCTTGAATGAAGCTTGAGTCGTCATAAATGCATCTTGAGTGCATTAAATGCAACTTGAGTTGTCATCAATGCATGTACTCTTTAAGCTTGAATTCCTTAAATGCATGGCTACATAATTCATATCATTCTGTGGTGTTGGTAACTCTTCACTCATTCCCTCTGGAAAGTAACCGTATGAATCAATACCCGGGTGATTCTCTTTGAGATAGGATTCTTTAAAGCTCTTGATGTTTGAATCTCCCTTCGGTGACACTCATCAAGATAACTTTAAGCGATCTAAAACTTGGGTTACACTCAAAGGGATCCATTTAGAAAGATACTTAAGACTCTTGATGTTTGACTCTCCCTTCGGTGACAGTCATCAAGAATAATATTAAAGGGATCTAGATGTTTCGCCTGACCAAAACATGGTAACTAATAGAACTGTAGGATATGAGATACCCTTGGGATGTTCATTAGTTGAGAGGAGTCTCACTTTAGTGGGAGGGTACCTGATATGAATTATGTAGCTATGCATTTGAGGAATTCAAGCTTAAAGAGTACATGCATTGATGACAACTCAAGTTGCATTAAATGCACTCAAGACGTATTTATGACAACTCTCAAGCTTGAAGTGTAGTAGCATTGATGACAACTCTAGATGCATTTATGACAACCCAAGCTTCATTCAAGGCAACTTAAAGCTTCATTCAAGATAACTTCAATACACTTCAAGACAAGCATTAATGGCATTTAAAAGCTACTTTTAAGCATCATGTATCAGTTTCAATTGTTTTAGATGCATTGTAAGTTACATAGTAATAGTGGCAGATTGTAACTCATGTTTTAGCTTGAATTTCGGGGGTTACAAGCTAGGGACATCATGGGGCTGTTATGGGAGCATTATGAACGAAATTTACATGTCTTTTATGCCTATAAATAGGCTTTGTTTTAGCTATTGTAAATCAGATTTGAATAATGAATGAAATGTAGCATTTTTATGCACATGGAGAGCCTTGAGCCTCAACCCTTTTGTAATCTTGCTTTAGATTACATGTTTAGAAACATTCAAGAGGGGAGTGATCAACCAACTTGTGGAGTGTTTCGAGTCATGAGATGATGGAACGTAATTGTTTGGGTCCATTTCATGATTTTTAGATCACACAAGGCAATCTGTTTTCTAGCCTTTCCTTGGGGTTGTTTCAAATGGCATATGTGGGTTCTTTGGTCTTGATCTTTTTGGGTCCTTAGTTAAGTTTAAGGGTTCTTAAAGCATTTCGAAAGGGTTTTCGTATAATTTGGTATCAGAGCATCGGTTACGATTTTGTGGCGATCTCTAGAACAGGTTTTATCCAATCTATCCTTTTCTATTCTTATTGTTTTCAATTCTGTCCTATCTTTTCGTTTTTGTCCAAGCATGAATTTGTCTTCATCTTTTCATTCTGATCTTGTTTCTATCTTAAAGATCACTTTCTGATCTAAAAAAAAAAAGACTTTGCAATCACGACCACCGGTTTGTTCATCTTGCGTTCTTCTTGCAAATTCTTGAGGTTTTCTGAGTTTGGTCTTTGAAATTCGTGTATTTCTGATTGTAATGTGTTATTATGTCAGTTATATATCATAAACCATCAGTTACACCTTCCTTTGAACGAATTTAAAGTCCCAAAAACGGCTAAATTAAAAGTGTTTCAAAAACTGTCCACTTTTGTAACTGTCGTATTTAATGCTGCTGTTTTGTGTCGAAATCCTTTCATAACGTCCGAATTTGCTTATTTGTCCTGAAGAGAAAATATTTATCATCTTGTTATCATTCAAATATCAGAAGGGCTCATAATCAAATTCGTAACAAAAAATATTCAAATATTGGGATTCAATTCAATGCGCAGATTGCTCGTAAATTGCAACACCTTATCTCCGTTGATTGGTGTTTTCATTTGTGATTGAATTTCTGAGTTTGGCCAATTGTAAAATCTTCATAACAGAGATATTAACCTATATATGGGCTGCTTCTCTAAAAGTAAAGGTCAATCTTGAAGGAAATTTGAGTGCAAACACGAGTGGAACAAAGAGAGTTGTAAAAAGTGAGGGAGTGCTTGTAAGGTCCAATTTTTGTGTTTTCTCTCTAACTTTCTTTTGCAGCCACACTTTTTGATTCGAGGACGAATCATTTTGAAGAATGGGGGAATGATATGAATTATGTAGCTATGCATTTGAGGAATTCAAGCTTAAAGAGTACATGCATTGATGACAACTCAAGTTGCATTAAATGCACTCAAGACGTATTTATGACAACTCTCAAGCTTGAAGTGTAGTAGCATTGATGACAACTCTAGATGCATTTATGACAACCCAAGCTTCATTCAAGGCAACTTAAAGCTTCATTCAAGATAACTTCAATACACTTCAAGACAAGCATTAATAGCATTTAAAAGCTACTTTTAAGCATCATGTATCAGTTTCAATTGTTTTAGATGCATTGTAAGTTACATAATAATAGTGGCAGATTGTAACTCATGTTTTAGCTTGAATTCCTCAAATGCATAGCTACATAATTCATATCAGTACCTTGACCTGCTTACGTAGGCATCAATCCTGTCTCACTAGTATACCATGGCATTGAAATTGTGTTTTAAGGTTTTAGAATTTCATTAAATGTGCATTCATGCATCACGTTTAATATATGCCAAAAGTATGAATGAATGGATATGTAAAATTGTATTACTAAACATGTGTTTATTTATTTACAGCAAATTATGTCGAATTCTCTTATTGTAATTCTTGCTACTGAAAAATTAAAGGGTGAAAATTTCGCCACTTGGAAAAAAAACATCAATACCATTCTGGTTATTGAAGATCTCAAATTCACCCTTCTGGAGGAATGTCCTCTAGAACCGCTTGCTAATGCCGCTCGAACTATTCGAGAGGCATATGATCGCTGGACCAAGGCTAACAAGAAAGCTCGTGTCGATATCTTGGCTGGGCATACTGAAGTCATATCCAAAAAGCTTTAACTTCTGCCTACAGCATATGAGATGCTGCAATCGGCACAAGAGATGTTTGGCAAGCCATCTGAGCAAGCCAAACATGAGGCTCTCAAGTACATCATGAATGCTCGCATGAAGGAAGGAACTTTGGTTAGGTAACATGTCCTTAACATGATGGTCCATCTAATTGTGGCTGAGATGAATGGTGGAACAATAAACGAGACTAGCCAGATCAGCATGATTCTTGAAACCCTTCCAGATAGCTTCTTATCGTTCAAGAGTAATTATATTCTGAACAAGGTGGGCATGAACATGTCCCAAATTCTTAATGAGCTGCAGACTTTCAAGTCTATGTTGTTGAAAGGCAAGAAGACGAAAGTTGTGGAAGCAAATGTTGCTTCAGCTCATGGTGCCTTTAGCTCGGGCACTAAGAATAAGAAGCCAAAGTTCTCGAAAAAGAAGGTAAAGGAGCAAACAAAAAATCCAAGAGAGGAAGAGTTCCCAAAGGGAAGTGCTATCACTGTAATGGTGAAGGGCACTGGAAGAGGAACTATTCCAAGTTCATAGAAGAGAAGAAAAAGGACAAAGAAGGTAAATATGATTTATTCTTCTTGGAAACCTTTAATGTGGAGAATTGTAAATCCACCTGGATACTTGATTCAGGAGCCACTAATCACTTCTGCTCTTGATATGAAACCCTAGAAAATTGAAATAGAAACCCTTTGAAAGCACAAAGAACCCCTAGATGCAAATCCTAAAACCCCGATGAACAATAAGGTAAAACCCTTGGAACACAAGAAGAGAAAGATTATTCCAATGATCTATGATCTTGAAATAAGAGAACTTGTTCTTATTTCAAGATTGAAACAATCCACAAACACAATAGATCAATTCATGCTTGAATGTTTCTAAAACATGCAACCTAGAACAAGGCTACAAAACTAAGCAATTTCAGCAAAGCAAAAAGCAATATTATTATCATATGAATTCTTGGTATTTAGGGTTACAAATGAGGCCTTTAAATAGGTAAAGAAACCCTAAAAATAAGCTAGGAAATTTGGATTACAAGGAGCACAAAATCTGCCCAAAACTTGCCTTATGTGAAATTGGCAGATTTTGTGGAAAATCTTTTCTAGAGAATAATATCTTTCCTAATCCTTTCCAAACATATAAAATGAATATAAAAGACCTAAAACATGTCTAAATACATCATAAATTCGTTGGAACCATTTTGGGAACAAATATGGAAACTTTGGGAACAAATATGGAAAGTGGTCCAAATAAGGAAAGTTTGCAAAAGTGTTGCAACTTTCCTAATTAGCTCTTCTCTTCAATTCCGATTGAACAAGTCTTCAATACTCTTCCTCCAAATGTATTTGCCATAGATTGAAGTTCATCACGTCCTCTTCCTTAGCCTCCATGATCGGATCTTCAAAGCTTGTCTTGACTTGGCTAATGTAGGCTTGTAAATGGATGTCAATGCTTCTCTTGAACTTTAATGTTGTGATTTGTCCTTGGGCTTTTTGTGACGTTCCATGATTCATATCATCCCCTCCCTCTTGAAAAGGATTCGTCCTCGAATCTATAACATTACCTACATTGCAATAAATTAAGTTAATAACATAAATAAAAGCATATAAAGCACGCTTACCTCGTGTATTGTGAATTGGCACCAAAGAGAGCAACAATGGTACCCTTCTTTCTCCTTTCAAGTTAACACCTCCCGGGTCAAATATTGTTGGTTTCCTTCCCTTTAAATCAGCAAAACATTCGAGCTTATCAAAGACCACAAAACTGACAATATGGTTGGTGGATAGTGGTAACACATCTAATAGAATATATGGACCATAGTCAATCTCGTAACTTTTCTCATACTCAACACTACTCACAAGATGATCACATGGTGAATGTAACACATTAATCAAAGCATATGAACCATAATCAAACTCAAATAAGTCTAATGTGTTGGGGTAAATTAGAAAATATGAAAACTCCATGCTCTCCCTAAATCCATCATATGTCTTATCAAAGATAATTCGTAGCACAAAACATATGTTTATCATTAGAATGAAATTGAAGTGGTAAAATATCAGAGTTGAGATCAAATTTAGCAAACAAACAAGAACTATGCACATCATCACAAGTAAATGGATAGGCTAGCTTAACATGTTTTGCAAGTGATAAGCTGTCAAACAAGTAAAGATCATCCAAAAGAATTTTGCTAGAAAAGAATGCATGTTTATCATAAAAATATAATTGGTTTGGATGATTTCTAGTCTTAAAATCAGAATTGGAAAACAAGAAATAATCATTTAAACAAACCGATGCAAAAGGATTAAAAGTAAGAAACTTCCTTTTCTGGCCTTGGATCCCGTTGGCAACATCTTTTTCCATGAAGTATGGTGGTGCCTTAAGTATTTCAGCCCCTTGAAATGCATATACTATGTGCTCCATTCCAATTGAAAATTGATCAATGTAATTCTGCAAAACATTAGCTAAAACACTAGAAAAGCAAAGGTTAAGTTCATAAGTTAGAAAGAAAGAATCTTTGCACACAAGTACAAAGTGGGTTTTATTTGAAAACATTATTTTCCTAGCCTCACTTTCTACAAAACTCACAATGTTCTCACCATTCCTCTCATTCATTTTTGACTCACAACTCTCTTTCTTTCCAATTTCTCTTTCATTCTTTTCAAACACTCTTTCTTTTGAACTCAAATCTCTTTCTTTTGACTCACTCATGTCACTCATTTCTTTTTGAGCACTCATCTCTCTTTCTTTTGGCTCACTTATTTCAATAATTTCTTTTTCACACTTTTCTTTTTGAAAACTCATCTCTCTTTCTTTTAACCCACTAATTTCTTTTGCACTCATCTCTCTTTCTTTTGGCTCACTCTTTTTGTCACAGTTTTCATTACTTTCAAACATAGAACTCTTTTGTAGCTCACAAGTTTCCTCCACAAAAACATTAGCACGGATATCCTCTTTTATCTCCTCCATGCTAGCATTGAAAACTTCCTTTGATTTTAAAAGTTCTCTTTCAATCATCTTGACCTTCTCTAAAATCAAATTTGCATTTTCCTCTACCAAGCCATAGGCAGCCCCATTCTTATCCATTAATGTATCATTTTCACCCATTTGAGAAGAAGAAGAAGAAGAAGAAGTATTGGAAATAAGTTTAGAAGCATACCGTGTATCTCTTTTTCTTTTGATTTTTCTTTCAACCTTATTGGCAAAATACACTAACTCTCCTAACTCCTCAAATTGTTGTAACTCCACTTGACAAGCAATATCTCTATTCAATCCATTGAAGAACCTTACAATAGTAGACTCCACATCTTCCTCCAAATTTGCCCTAGCCTTGAGCAACTCCATCTCCATGTAGTATTCATCCACACTTTTACATCCTTGAATTAGCTTATCCAACATTTGCACAAGATGCTCTTGATGTTGTCTTGAAACAAATCTCCTTCTCATATGGCACTTAAGATCATACCATGTTTCTATTGGTCGTTTCCTCTCCCTCCTTAGTTTCACTTTCAATTGAGACCACCAAACATGAGCATTATTAGTGAAATTGGAAATAGCAAGCATTACCTTTCTTTCCTCACTATAATTGTTGTAATCAAAGAAATGCTCGGTTTCTGTCTCCCATTGCAAGTATTCATCTTGATTAGAACTCCCATAGAAAGTATTTAACTTGAGCTTATCACCTCTTAAGCTTTTATGCTCCATCCCTCCTTGATAAACCTCTCTATTTTGGCTCCGGGTCTGTTCTACCTCTCGAAAACTCTTACTTCTCATTTGATCAAACCTTTCATGATACATTGCTGCAAATAAAAAGGTTAATAATAAAAAATAGGACCTCTCAATCACTCCCTAAGTGTTTACACTCGATGATGTTAATTCACTCGTGTTTGCACTCAAAACAGATTTTAGGGCCTAAATATAACCTTGAACTAATAGCACACTTTAGCAACTATCAAACAACTATGATACTAATGAAATTTGTAAAAAGTAACAATCAAGAAATAAGAAACAACCAATTTGGTGGGTTAAGAAGAAAATAAGATAGATTATGCAAATGGTTTATTTTAGTGACAAGGAAAGAATAAGAAAGAAAATAAGCAAGAATAAACTTTCCTAAAAGAGAAAAAAATCGAAATTAGACTTCCCTAAAGCACTTTGGATCAGAAAAAATGACTTTAATTGAGCAAGATATGCATATATTTGAATATGGGACAGAATTGAAACTTTCCTAAAACAGTTTTGGGTTATTTATGGTAAGTTCTAGCTTTTTAGGAAACAAACAACTTTGGCTCATTCAACTTGATAATTTTGGATTCAAGATGCATAAATGATGAGTTTAAGATGAACTCTTCAAGAAAAATACGAACACAAACCACTTTTTTCCAGAAACTTCAACAAATCAAGCAAGAACACTTTTTTTTTTTTTTTTTCAATTTTCTGGACAATCCGACAGCCTGCGAAGATCTATTTTTTTCTCAATCTTTCACTTTTTTTTTGACAACCTTTTCTGAATACCAAATAATCACGACTCAAAGATAAACACTTTTGTAGTTTATGACTTTCAAAGATTCGGATTGAAACTAGACGGAAAAGAACAAAAACAGTAGCTAAAGAAGAAAATTCTGGAACAGTTTTTTTTTTTTTTTTTTCTGAAATTTTCGATGAACGAAGAACAAGACAATAAAAATTAAAACAACAAGAAAGCAAGTAAGATAGAAATCTTCCCTTGAGCCTAAGCTCTGATACCAAATGATATGAAACCCTAGAAAATTGAAATAGAAACCCTTTGAAAGCACAAAGAACCCCTAGATGCAAATCCTAAAACCCCGATGAACAATAAGGTAAAACCCTTGGAACACAAGAAGAGAAAGATTATTCCAATGATCTATGATCTTGAAATAAGAGAACTTGTTCTTATTTCAAGATTGAAACAATCCACAAACACAATAGATCAATTCATGCTTGAATGTTTCTAAAACATGCAACCTAGAACAAGGCTACAAAACTAAGCAATTTCAGCAAAGCAAAAAGCAATATTATTATCATATGAATTCTTGGTCTTTAGGGTTACAAATGAGGCCTTTAAATAGGTAAAGAAACCCTAAAAATAAGCTAGGAAATTCGGATTACAAGGAGCACAAAATCTGCCCAAAACTTGCCTTATGTGAAATTGGCAGATTTTGTGGAAAATCTTTTCTAGAGAATAATATCTTTCCTAATCCTTTCCAAACATATAAAATGAATATAAAAGACCTAAAACATGTCTAAATACATCATAAATTCGTTGGAACCATTTTGGGAACAAATATGGAAACTTTGGGAACAAATATGGAAAGTGGTCCAAATAAGGAAAGTTTGCAAAAGTGTTGCAACTTTCCTAATTAGCTCTTCTCTTCAATTCCGATTGAACAAGTCTTCAATACTCTTCCTCCAAATGTATTTGCCATAGATTGAAGTTCATCACGTCCTCTTCCTTAGCCTCCATGATCGGATCTTCAAAGCTTGTCTTGACTTGGCTAATGTAGGCTTGTAAATGGATGTCAATGCTTCTCTTGAACTTTAATGTTGTGATTTGTCCTTGGGCTTTTTGTGACGTTCCATGATTCATATCAGCTCTTCTTATCAAGGAAGTAACTCTTGGAGAAAGATCAAGTCTAGAGAAGTGTCTCTGAGGAATAGTGTGGGGCAGATGGTGGATGCAGAAGCTGTTGCTGATATAAAGTTATCTTTTAATAATAAAATGTTTATTTTTTTGAACACTGTTTATTATGTTCCTGGTTTAAACCGAAACATAGTTTATTTGGGTTGTATTCGTAAACAACATTATACCGTGGATTTCGGTATTAATAAAGTTTATATTTTTAAAGATGGAAACTTTATTTGTTCAGGAATAGAATATAACAATTTATATATACTAACACCGTTAGTATGTGCAACACTTTATAATACTGAGTTGTTCCAGACTCCAGAGTCTAGAACTAATAAAGGTAGAATTTCTAAAGATGAGACCCTTTTATGGTATCTAAGGCTTGGCCATATTAACCTCAATAGAATTCAAAGACTGGTTAAAAGTGGACCTCTAAGTAACTTAGAGCTTGGTACACTCCCAGTATGTGAATCCTGTATAGAGGGTAAAATGACCAAGCGTCCTTTTTCAGCTAAAGGAAATATAGCCACAGAACCACTAGAGCTTATCCATTCAGACCTTTGTGGTCCGATGAATGTAAAAGCTAGATGTGGATATGAGTACTATGTGTCTTTTATAGACGACTACTCAAGGTATGGGTACATTTACCTATTGCAATTCAAGTCTGAAACTCTTGAGAAATTCAAGGAGTTTAAAGCTGAAGTTGAAAAGAAACTTGATAAATCTATCAAGACACTTCGATCAGATCGTGGTTGGGAGTATATGGACTATGAGTTCAAAGACTACTTGATAGAAAATGGGATTAAATCCTAACTTTCAACACCTGGTACACCTCAGCAGAATGGTGTAGCTGAAAGAAGAAATAGAACCTTACTCGAAATGACGAGATCAATGATGAGTTATTCATCATTACCAGAATCTTTCTGGGGTTACGCATTGGAGACTGCGTTATACATCCTAAATAGGGCACCTTCGAAAAGTGTTTTAGAAGCACCTATTGAGTTATGGTCGGGACGTAAAGTAAGCTTGCGTCACTTCCGAGTATGAGAATGTCTAGCACACGTGCTGAAAACGAACTCTAAGAAATTAGAATCACGGTTTAAGGTATGCTTCTTCGTAGGCTAACCTAAAGAGACGCATGGTGGATTGTTTTATATTACTGAAGAGAATAAAGTATTTGTGTCAACAAATGCTACATTCTTGGAAGATGACTATATAGGAAACCACAAATCTCCTAGTAAACTAGTACTAGAGTAGATGATTCCAAGTGAAACCACTAATGAGCCAACAATTGTTGTTGACTTGCCTATCTCTTCAATTAGAAAGAGAAATTCTAGTCAAATCCAGTTAAGTCCCCGTCGTAGTGGAAGGGTACCCAAGTTGCCCAAACAATATTTGGGATTAACTCAGGTCAATGTTGGCGGAGTTGACCTGGAGGATCCATTGTCTTATAAGGAAGCAATGGTGGATATTGACAAAGAAAAATGGCTAAAAACTATGGATCTTGAGATGGAGTCCATGTAGTCCAACTCAGTCTGGGAATTTGTAGATCAACCAGTTGGGGTAAAACCCATTGGGTGCAAGTGGATCTATAAGAGGAAAAAAGGAGCCGATGGGAAAGTGGAGACTTTCGAGGCTAGACTTGTATCAAAGGGGTATTCCCAAAAGGAAGGGGTTGACTATGAAGAAACCTTCTCCCTTGTTGCTATGTTAAAGTCTATTAGAACTCTCTTATCCATTGCTGCACATTTCAATTATGAAATTTGGTAAATGGACGTCAAAACTGCATTTCTTAATGGATATCTTTACGAGAGTATCTATATGCTCCAACCAGATGGATTCATTGTTCAAGGTGAAGGACAAAAGGTTTGTAAGTTGCTAAAATCTATTTTTGGATTAAAGCAAGCTTCACGTTCTTGGAACAAGATATTTGACACTAAGGTCAAATCGTATGGCTTTGAACAGAATGTTGATGAGTCTTGTGTCTACAAGAAGATACTCAACAAAGATGTGGTTTTTCTCATTCTATACGTTGACGATATCTTACTTATTGGGAATAATGTAAGTGTATTATCGGACATTAAGAAATAGCTAGCTAACAAATTCCAAATGAAGGATTTGGGAGAGGCTCAATATCTTCTTGGTATCCAAATAATAAGGAACGGAAAGAACAAGACGTTAGCATTGTCTCAGACATCCTACATTGACAAAATAGTTGCCGAGTATGGGATGGATAAATCCAAGAAAGGAGCGTTACCTTTTAGGCATGGGATTTATTTAACTAAGGACTAATGTCCTAAAACTCCTCAAGAAGTTGAGAGTATGAGATAGTATCCTTATGCATCAGCAGTTGGAAGTCTAATGTATGCGATGTTGTGTACTAGACCGGACATCTGTTATGCAGTAGGGATAGTAAGCCGTTACCAATCAAACCCTGCTTATCAACATTGGGTTGTAGTCAAGAATATTCTCAAGTATCTTCAGAGAACGAGAGAACATGTGCTAGTGTACTGTAAAGAGGATTTGTTTCTCAAGGGGTACACAGATTCTTACTTCCAGGTAGATAAGGATTATAGGAAATCCATGTCTGGATCAGTTTTCACACTTTGTGGTGGAGCCATTGTTTGGAGGAGTATAAAGCAAAGTTGTATTGCTGACTCCACAATGGAGGCTGAGTACGTAGCTGCTTGCGAAGCTGATAAAGAGGGTGTCAGGCTTAGGAAGTTCCTAACTGATCTGGAGGTAGTACCAGACATGGACAAACCCATAACACTGTTCTGTGATAATAGTGGTCTTGTAGCCAACTACAAATAGCCTAGAAGCCACAAACGGGGAAAGCAAAAAGAGAGAAAGTATCACCTGATAAGGGAGATAGTCCAAAGAGGAAATGCTGTAGTGACAAAGATAGCCTCTGAGGATAATATTGCTGATCCATTTACAAAGACGCTTCCGGATAAGGTGTTCGAGCGTCATATGGGTAGTTTAGGATTACTAGATCGATCTCTGTAAAGCTATAGTGCAAGTGGGAGATTGCTGGGGTTTCTGCCCTAAATCTTATGTAATCCAATTAAACTATAAATAAATAAAGAAATTATTAATTAGTAATATTTACATTGTGATATGATTCATGGAGGCACTCCAAAAGATCCTAAGCAAATAAGGTTCAACAAGCATTTATTTCGCATGTGCAAGGATGGCTAGGCTTGGTTCAAGCTATATTTTATAATGAGCAGCCCATTTCGGATGAAGAATTGACATATCATTCTTTGAAGATCAATGCGTGCAACTTATAAATCCATAAGGAAGATGTCTACAAAGATGAACTTGTGCAAGACTCATTAAACATGCCAACTATGCCTTCAATGGAAGAATGCAACAACTAAGCAAATCAGATTCATTTTTATTTGTATTTTAGTCAAACTTTCCTTATTTGTAATCATGGGCATTAAGGGCTCTAGTTTCCTTTTCTGTTTTTGCCAATTGTAACCGAATGCTTTAATGTTTGTTTCCTTTTATATTTTTGCTTTTCTTTTGCTGATTGAAGGCTTATAAAAGCCATGGGAACACTTTGTAACAACGAAGATTATTGTTGAATGAAAATCAATTCTCTTTGAGAGTTCTTTTGAAAACTTGTTCATAGTTTTCATTCCTTGCAATTCTTGTGTTTAGGGTTGCTGCCGAGTCATTCAATTAGGGATTGATCAACTTAATTGTGGAGTGATTCAATCTAGAACAAGAAAACTCATTCTTGTCTCTAGATCATTGATCTAAGAGGTAATCACATCTAACCTTAATCTCTTGGTTGAATCCGATTAGTTAGGGAGGGTTTGAGATCTTGCTTCAAAGGTTCATGCTAAATCTAATAGCATAGGGTCTTTGGACTTGCATCTTGGGTTTGCCTTATCACATTGTCATTTATTATTAGTTTAATAAACGTAATCCATCATAAGATCTAGAGTTACTTATGATAACTTAAAGTAAGCATATGATGCAGGAAGATTCACTTAAGTGTAACTCATATAGTCTGTGGTACATGAATAAAGGTTGGGTGCCTTATTTCTGGTAACATCACTAACACAGCCCACTTGTGAATTGACACAAATGATCTCATCTGGATCGCTCATGTAGAGACATGTGAGTGGGGGGTGTTGCTATAATAGAGGTTGTAGTAGACTGGACTAAGATAAACTTACTGTCTTCTGGGAAAACCGTTACAGAAAGACACTTCGTTTATCAACTGGTTGATCATGTACAATTGAACTTAATCCTGAGTGGATTACGAACTCCTGTTCGCAAGATACAAGCCTTTAATTTGCATAGGTGAGAGTGACTCGATATAGTTCGCTCAATATGCCTCTCACTTTGGGGATTGCATCTTGCTTATAGCTGGGAATGTAATTACACAAGAATTGGAATTCATTCTTTTCCATATAGGAAAATAGATAAGTAGTTCCCTTATGGACCGATTAGGTCTTGAACAGCGGGGCCCATATTCCTCTGATCAAGGAAAAGGTTAAAGACGCATAATGGAGATTATGTAAGGTTGTTCATTGGAGAACCAGTTGTGCTTAAGGAACAAGATGTATCATTGAGGTTAATACGGTGCAAATACCTAGCCATGGATACGAACTAACTTGTGAAGGATCAAAGTGTAGTTAATGATTATAGCCAATGGACATAACTATGTCTATAGTACTAAGAGTACAACTCTAGATATTTAGTGGAGTTATCTAGGAGTTAATGAATGAGAATTAATTGATTAAAAGGAGTTTTAATCAAAGGTAATTCTGGACCATTGGAGCTTAGTCCTATAGGTCCATTAAGTCCTTCTAGGAGTCAATTTATTAATTAAAAGAAATTAAATAGATGAGTCTATTTAATTATTTAATTAATGGTGGAATTAAATAGAGGAGTCTATTTAATTTATTAAATAGAAAAGTCTATTTAATTAATTATGAGAGATTAAAAAGAAGAGTCTGTTTAATTAAATTAATTTTGAGTTGTCCAAAATTAATGGGGATTTAAATAGAGGAGTCTATTTAAATATTTAATTTGAGATTGTCAAATTAAAGAGGAAATAAATAAAAGGAGTTTTATTTATTGGAATAAATAAAAAGAGTTTTATTTATTTAATTATTTAACGGAATTGTTCCATTAAATAAATAGGAAAATAAAATGCCCAATATTGTCATGAGATGATGATATGGGCGTGTGCCCATGGTGGGGTCACACGCCACTTTGGTCAAAAGTTGACTAAGAGTTTTGCATTTTATTTTTTTTAAAATATATGAATATCTTATTTTTAAATTAATGTGATTAATTTAAATGAAAGATATGGAATAATATATTTAAATTAATATTGATTAATTTAAATAAAAGATATGAGATATTTTATTATGGAATAAAATATCATATCTTTATTATTCAAATATATTTTAGAATATCTTATTTAATTATTTATTAATTAAAAAGATATTCAAAGATTTTCTGAGCTCTTGGTTTTCCTATAAATAGGACATTTGGGGTGACCCCAAAAAACACACGGTTAAGCAACCAAGAGAAGGCTTGGAAAATTCCTCTCCCTCTCTCCTTGCCGCCGCCGCCCTCCTTAGGTTATAGGAAAGAATTTTTTCTTCCCTCTTCCCATTTCCAAAGAAGATAGTGCCCACGCACCATTTCTCTTTTGTGCTTAGCGAGGAAAGATATTTTTGGTGGTCCCAAGATCGTAACCATCGAAGAACGAGGAAGAGCCAGACACTTCTCGACAAGGGTTAGTATTCGTTTTATGCATTTAGAATTTTGTTAATATTATACTGCAAGGAAAGATCCATGGGACTTCCGCTTGAGAACTCTTTTAGAGGCCTCAATCCCAAACACAAAGTTAATGCTCACACTTGCTATGACATGGATGAAATGCTACACCTTGCAATTAAATTTGAGTCACACATGAAAGAAGATGTTAAGTCAAGGTATTATTCTAAACCCACTTCATCTAAACCCACTTCTAGCCAACCTTGGGGAAAAGACACCAAAAACACCAATTCTAGCCGAGGGGACCAATTTCCAAAAAAAAAAACATATTTTTGACAAAAAGAGGGAGGGTGAGAGTACTTTCAAGGGTAAGACTACAATAGAAGAGGCTAGGACTAGGGACATCAAATGTTGGAAGTGTCAAGGGTTAGGGCATGTCATGAAAGATTGTCCAAACAAAAGAACCATGTTTATTGAGAATGGGGAGTACATATCTGGGGATGATGAGAGTGAAGATGAGAATGTGGAGTTTGAGGAGGAAAGCTTTCCTCCATTCGAAACTTTAGGATGAAACAAATCATTAGGACAAGTTTGAAAAGATTGGTTCCGATCCTTGTTAGACATTTTGGTCCAAAGAGGATTCCCAAAGAAGAGTTTGAAAGATTTGTTCCTATCTTTGTTTGACATTTTGGTCCAAAGAGGATTCCAAAAGATGAGTTTCCTCATGGATCTTAAGGATTAACCAAATCATGAGGACATATTTGACGTTCGACATTTTGGACCAAAGAGGATTCCCATAGAAGAGTTTCCTCCATTTGAATCTTTAGGATAGACCAACCATGAGGACAACTTTGACAAGATTGGTTCTGATCCTCTTTTGAGATTTTGGTCCAAGCTAGACAAGCTTAGGATGGTTCAAGGGCCAATGACAAGATTCAAGTCCAAAAAATTGCAACAAACTTTAAATATCAAGTGTCAAGCATACATAAGCAAACTTAAAGAGACTTTTGAAGATTGGAACATTAAGGATAAGGAAGAAGACTTAAAGCACTTCAACTTGTGGCATGTGTAATTCAAGAAGAATTTGGACAAGTTGGGTAATCAGATTCAAAGAATGAAACTTAGAGAGAAAGTTGCAAACTTTCCATATTTGACAACTTTCCTTATTTGAGTCTTTTATTTATTTTATGCATTTAAAGCTTTTGTATAATGTTTCCCACGGCCAAAGGACATGTTTTAGGCCTTTTATAATCAGTTTATATGTTTGGAAAGGATTAGGAAAGATACTATTCTCTAGAAAAGATTTTCCACAAAATCTGCGAATTTCATATAAGGCAAGTTTTGGGCAGATTTTGTGCTCCTTGTAATCCGAATTTCCTAGCTTATTTTTAGGGTTTCTTTGCCTATTTAAAGGCCTCATTTATAACCATAAAGACTAGGAATTCATTTGATAATAATATTGCTTTTTGCTTTGTTGAAATTGCTTAGTTTTGTAGCCTTGTTCTTAGGTTGCATGTTTTAGGAACATTCAAGTAAACCTTGATCAAGTTTTTTTGTGAATTGTTTCAATCTTGAAATAAGAACAAGTTCTCTTATTTCAAGGTCTTTGATAATTGGAATAATCTTCTTATCTTATTTTTCAAAGAATTTTACCTTTTTGTTCTTGGGGTTTTTGGGTGTGCATCTAGGGGTTCTTTGTTCTTTCAAAGGGTTTATATTCAATTCTAGGGTTTCATATCAATTCCCAAAGAAGAGTTTCCTCCATTAGGAACTTTAGGATGGACCAAATCATAAGGAAAAGTTTTAAAAGATTGGTTCCGATCCTCGCTTGACATTTTTGTCGAAAGAGAATTCCCAAAGAAGAGTTTCCTCCATTTGGAACTTTAAGATGGACCAAATCATGAGGACAACTTTGATGTTCCACATTTTGGTGCAAAGGGGATTTTCAAATAAGTGTTTCCTCCATTTGGAACTTTAGGATGGACCAAATCATTAGGACAAGTTTGAAAAGATTGGTTCCGATCCTCGTTTGACATTTTGATCCAAAGAGGATTCCTAAAGAAGAGTTTCCTCCATTTGGATCTTTAGGATGGACCAAATCATGGGGAGAACTTTGACGTTCGCCATTTTGGTCCAAAGAGGATTTCAAAAGAAGAGTTTCCACCATTTGGAACTTTAGGATGGACAAAATCATTAGGACTAGACCAAATCATGAGGGCTACTTTGACGTTCGACATTTTTGTCCAAAGAGGATTCCCAAAGAAGAGTTTCCTCTATTTGGATCTTTAGGATGGACCAAATCATAAGGACAAGTTTGACAAGATTGGCTCTGATCCTCGTTTGACATTTTGGTCCAATGGGGATTTTCAAAGAAGAGTGTCCTCCTGTTTGAACTTTAGGATGGACCAAATCAATAGAATAAGTTTGACATTCGAAATTTTAGTCCAAAGAAGAGTTTCCTCCATTTGGAACTTTAGGATGGACCAAATCATGAGGACAACTTTGACACGATTGGTTCCGATCCTCGTTTGAGATTTTTGTCCAAAGAGGATTCCCAAAGAATAGTATCATCCATTTGGAATTTTAGGATGGACCAAATCATTAGGACAACTTTGACAAGTTGAAATGAATCATGGAACGTCACAAATAGCTCAAGGACCAATCTCAAGATCGAAGTTAAAGACAAGCATTGAATGCCTATAACAAGCCTACATGAGGAAAGTAAAGACAATCGTTGAAGATTAATGGAGGGTAACAAATAGGATTTGATGCACATTAATCAATGGAAAATACATTTAGAAGAAGAGTATTGAAGACTTGACCAATCAGAAATGAAGAAGAGAGCTAATTAGGAAAGTTGCATCACTTTTGCAAACTTTTCTTATTTGGACTACTTTCCATATTTGTTCCCAAACTTGTCTTATATGGTGTCAACGAATTTAAAATGTATTTGGATATGTTTTAGTCCTTTATTTATCAGTTTTAATGCTTAAAATAGTTTGGGAATGAGATAATATCTTCTAGGGCCAAACTTTCCTAAAATGTACCAAATGCACTTAAGGAAAGTATTTGGCAGATTTTGTGCCTCTTTTATTTCGAATTTCCTTGTTTTTTTTACGGTGTCTTTGCCTATTTAAAGGCTCATTTGTAAGTATTACAACTCATAATTAATATGATAGAAAATAGCTTTGTTTTGCTTATTGCTTGGTTGATTTTACCTTGCATTTTGTAGCCTTGTTCTAGGTTTCATGTTTTAGAAACATTCAAGCATAACTTGATCTGTTGTGTTTGTGGATTGTTTCAATCTTGAAATAAGAACAAGTTCTCTTATTTCAAGGTAGTAGATCATTGGAATAATCTTCTTCTTCTTGGTTTCCAAGGTTTTTACCTTATTGTTCATTGGGGTTTAGGATTTCCATCTAGGGGTTCTTTGTGTTTCAAAGGGTTTCTATTTCAATTTTCTAGGGTTGCATATCACAATATTGGTTACAATCCTTGTTTGACATTTTTGTCTAAAGAGGATTCCCAAATAACTCCATTGGAACTTAGGATGGACCAAATTATTAGGACTGCATTTGAAAAGATAGGTTCCGATCCTCGTTTGACATTTTTATCCAAACAGGATTCCCAAAAACGAGTTTTCTCCCGTTGGATATTTAGGATTGACCAAATCAATAGGCAAGTTTTAAAAGATTGGTTCCAATCTTCGTTTGACATTTGGTCCAAAGAGGATTAAGAAATAAGAGTTTCCTCCATTTGGAACTTTAGGATGAGCCAAATCATTAAGACCAGTTTGAAAAGATTGGTTCCGATCCTCGTTTGATATTTTGGTCCAATGAGGATTCCCAAGGAATAGTTTCCTATAGTTGGATCTTTATGATCGACCAAATCATGAGGACAAATTTTACGTTCGACATTTTGGCCCAAAGAGGATTCCTAAAGAAGAGTTTCCTCCATTTGGAACTTTAGGATCAACCAAAATCATTAGGAAACCTTTGACAAGATTGTTTCCGATCCTCATTTGAGATTTTGGTCCAAAGAGTATTCCCAAAGAATAGTTTCCTCCATTTGGAACATTAGGATGGACCAATACATTAAGACTCCATTTCAAAAGATTGGTTCTGATCCTCGTTTGACATTTTGGTCCAAACAGGATTCCCAAAAAAAAGTTTACTCTCGTTGGATATTTAGTTTGCACCAAATCAATAGGACAAGTTTGACAATTGGTTCCGATCCTCCGTTGACATTGGGTCCAAAGAGGATTCCCAAAGAAGAGTTTCCTCCTTTTATAACTTTAGGATGATCCAAATCATTCGGACAAGTTTGAAAAGATTGGTTGACATTTTTGTCCAATGAGGTTTCCCAATGAATAGTTTCCTCTATTTGGATCTTTAGGATGGACCAAATCATGAGGACAACTTTGACGTTCGATATTTTGGTCCAACGAGGATTCCCAAAGAAGAGTTTCCTCCATTGGGATCTTTAGGATGAACCAAATCATGACAACTTTGACGTTCAATATTTTGGGCCAAAGAGGAATCTTAAAGAAGAGTTCCCCCCCAATCGGAACTTTAGGATGGACCAAATCATGAGGACAACTTTGACAAGATTGGTTCTGATCCTCGTTTGAGACTTTGGTCCAAAGAGGATTCCCAAAGAAGAGTATCCTCCAATTGGATCATTAGGATGGACCAAAATCATGAGGACAACTTTGACAAGATTGGTTCCGATCCTCGTTTGAGATTTTGGTCCAAAGAGGATTCCCAAACAAAGTATCCTCCATTTGGAAATTTAGGATGGACCAAATCATTAGGACAACTTTTACAAGATCGGTTCCGATCCTCGTTTGACAGTTTTGTCTAAACAGGATTCAAAAAGAAGAGTTTTCTCCATTTGGAACTTTAGTATGATGCAAATCATTAGGACAAGTTTGAAAAGATTGGTTCTGATCCTCGTTTGACATTTTGGTCCATTGAGGATTCTCAACAAATTATTTCTTCCATTTAGATCTTTAGGATGGATTCAATCATGAGGACAACTTTGACGTTCGACATTTTGGTCAAAAGAATTTCCAAAAAAGAGTTTCCTCCATTTGGAACTTTAGGATGTACCAAATTAATGAACAAGTTTGACATTTTTGTCTAAGAGGATTCCCAAAGAAGAGTTTCGTTCATTTGGATATTTAAGATGGACCAAATCATACGGACAACTTTGAAGTTCAACATTTTGAACCAAAGATGATTCCCAAAAAAGAGTTTCAACCATTTGGATCTTTAGGATGGACCAAATCAATATGACAAGTTAGAAATGATTGGTTCCAATCCTCGTTTGACATTTTGGTCCAAAGAGGATTATCAAAGAGAGTTTTCTCAATTTCGATCTTTAGGATGGACTAAATCATGAGGACAACTTTTACAAGATTGGTTCCGATCCTCGTTTGACATTTTGGTTCAAAGAGGATTCCCGAAGAAGAGTTTCCTCCATTTGGGTCTTTAGGATGAACCAAATCATGAGTACAACTTTGACGTTCGACATTTTTGTCCAAAGAGGATTCCCAAAGAAGAGTTTTCTCCATTTGGAACTTTAGGATGTACCAAATCATTAGGACAAGTTTTAAAAAATTGGGTCCGATCCTTGTTTGATATTTTTGTCCAAAGAGGTTTCGCAAAGAAGAGTTTCCTCCATTTGGAACTTTAAGAAGAGTTTCCTCCATTTGGATCTTTTGGATGGACCTAATCATGAGGACAAGTTTGACAAGATTGGTTCAGATCCTCGTTTGACATTTTTGTTCAAAGAGGATTCCCAAAGAAGAGTTTTCTCCATTTGGATCTTTAGAATGGACCTAATCATGAGGACAACTTTGACGTTCGACATTTTGTTCCACAGAGGATTCTCAAAAAAGAGTTTCCTCCATTTGGAACTTTAGGATGGACCAAATCATTAGGATAACTTTGGCGTTCGACATTTTGGTCCAAAGTGGATTCGCAAAGAAGAGTTTACTCCATTCGGAACTTTATGATAGACCAAATCATGAGGACAAGTTTAAAAAGATTGGCTCTGATCCTCGTTTGAGATTTTTGTCCAAAAAAGATTCTCAAAGAAGAGTTTCCTCCAGTTGGATCTTTAGGATAGACCAAATCATGATGACAACTTCGACGTTTGACATTGTGGTCCAAAGAGGGTTCGCGAAGAAGATTTTCCTTATGTTGGATCTTTAGGATTGTCCAAATGAACAGGACCTGTTTGAAAAGATCGATTCCGATCCACTTTGACAATTTGGTCCAAAGAGGATTACCAAAGAAGTGTTTCCGCCATTTCAAACTTTTGAATGGACCAAATCATGAGGATAACTTTGACAAGATTTGTTCCGATCCTTGTTCGACATTTTGGTCTAAGGAGGATTCCCAAAGAAGAGTTTCCTCCATTTGGAAGTTTAAGATGGACCAAATCATGAGGAAGACATTGACAAGATTGGTTACGATCCTCGTTTGAGATTTGGTCCATAAAGGATTCCCAAATAAGTGTTTCCTCCATTTGGAACTTTAGGATGGACCAATACATTAAGACTCCATTTGAAAAGATTGGTTCTGATCCTCGTTTGATATTTTGTTCAAAACATGATTCACAAAAAAGAGTTTACTCCCATTGGATATTTAGGATGCACAAAATCAATAGGACAAGTTTGAAAATTGGTTCCGATCCTCCTTTGACATTTGGTCCAAAGATCCTAAAGAAGAGTTTCTTCCGTTTGGAACTTTAGGATGATCGAAATCATTGGGACAAGTTTGAAAAGATTGGTTCTGATCCTCGTTTGACATTTTGGTCCAATGAGGTTTCCCAACGAATAGTTTTCTCCATTTGGATCTTTAGAATGGACCAAATCATGAGGACAACTTTGACGTTCGACATTTTGGTCTAAAGAGGATTCGCAAAGAAGAGTTTCCTCCATTTGGATATTTAGGCTGGACCAAGACCAAATCATTATGATATGAATTATGTGGCCATGCATTTAAGGAATTCAAGCTTAAAGAGTACATGCATTGATGACAACTCAAGTTGCATTTAATGCACTCAAGATGTATTTATGACAACTCAAGCTTGAAGTGTAGTAGCATTGATGACAACTCTAGATGCATTTATGACAACTCAAGCTTCATTCAAGGGAACTTAAAGCATCTCCAAGACAAGCATTAATGACCATTTACAAGCTTCAATTAGAGTTAAATATCAGTTACAAATGTTTTACTTTCCTTGTTGGTTACAAAGTGATAGTAGCTAATTGTAACTTATGGTTTTGCTTTAATTTTGGGGGTTACAAGCTAGGGACATCATGCGGCTGTTATGGGAGCATTATGAACGAAATTTCATTGTATTTTAAGCCTATAAATAGGATACTTATCAGCCATTATAAGGAAGACTTGTAAGACTTGACAGATTCAAAAGATTGAATGAAATGTGCATTTTTATGCACATTAAGAGCCTTGCGCCTCACCCTTTGTAATCTTGCTTTAGATTACATGTTTAGAAACATTCAAGAGGGGAGTGATCAACCAACTTTTGGAGTGTTTCGAGTCATGAGATGATGGAACGAAAAAGTTTGTCCGTTTCATGATTTTTAGATCACATAGGGCAATCTGTTTTTAGCCTTTCCTTATCGTTGAAATGGAATAGTTAGGGAGGGTTTGAATTCATGCTTCAAGGGTTCATGCTAAGTATAATAGCATAGGGTGTTTGAACTTGACATTCAAGGTTGCCTTATCATTTGGTATCAGAGCATTGGTTGCGTTTTTGTGGCCGATCTCTAGAACAGGTTTTATCCAATCTATCATTTTCTATTCTTGTTGTTTTCAATTCTGTCCAATCTTTTCGTTTATGTCCAATTATCTTTTTTTCATCATCTTTTCATTCTGATCTTGTTTCCATCTTGAAGATCACATTCCGATCTTGAAAATAAAATCAAAAAACAGATAGAGTGAGAAAGAAAAAGCTTTGCATTTGAGAGCATTTCTAGAATTGTTCATTCATTGTTCTTGAGTTGTTCTTGCTTTATTTTGTGTTTTATCTTTGTAATCTTATTATATATGATAAATATGAGTTCATATATCAGTTACCATTGAAAAATATCAGTTACACATTAATTTTCACGGATTTTAAGTCCTAAAAACATTTGAAATTCAAATCTGCCAAAACTGCCCATTTTTGTAACTGACGCATTTATTGCTTCTGTTTACTGTCCAAACCGTGTCATAAATTCTGAATTTGGTTATTTGTCCTGAGTATAAAAGTTTCATCTGAAGGTTATCTTTCAATGTTCAAAAGGTCACTTTGTCCAAATCGTAATGGAAGTCATTCAATTCGGGGATTTGTTTTCTGTGCGCAGGATTATCCTAAATTACAGCACTTTGGTTTATGCACTTAAGTGTTATCAATTCTAATAAAATTTTTGAAATTGGTCTTTTGTAAGCTCTTTATTACTGTTATATTTACATATATATGAGCTGGTTCTTTAAAATTCTTAGCCAATCTTCAATAAATTTGAGTGCAAACACGAGTGAAATTATGTTTTGAGAGTTCAAAAAGTGAGTGAGTGCTTGTAAGGTCCAATTTTATTTTTCTCTAACATTCTTTTGCAGCAACACTTTTTGATTCGAGGACGAATCATTTTGAAGAATGAGGGAATGATATGAATTATGTAGCCATGCATTTAAGGAATTCAAGATTAAAGAGTACATGCATTGATGACAACTCAAGTTGCATTTAATGCACTCAAGATGTATTTATGACAACTCAAGCTTCAAGTGTAGTAGCATTGATGACAACTCTAGATGCATTTATGACAACTCAGGCTTCATTCAAGGGAACTTAAAGCAACTCCAAGACAAGCATTAATGACCATTTACAAGCTTTAATTAGAGTTAAATATCAGTTACAAATGTTTTACTTTCCTTGTAGGTTACAAAGTGATAGTAGCTAATTGTAACTTATGGTTTTGCTTTAATTTTGGGGGTTACAAGCTAGGGACATCATGGGGCTATTATGGGAGCATTATGAACGAAATTTCATTGTATTCTAAGCCTATAAATAGGCCACTTATCAGCCATTGTAAGGAAGACTTGTAAGACTTGACAGATTCAAAAGATTGAATGAAATGTATCATTTTTATGCACATTGAGAGCCTTGTGCCTCACCCTTTGTAATCTTGCTATAGATTACATGTTTAGAAACATTCAAGAGGGGAGTGATCAACCAACTTGTGGAGTGTTTTGAGTCATGAGATGATGGAACATAAAAGTTTATCTGTTTCATGATTTTTAGATCACATAGGGCAATCTGTTTTTAGCCTTTCCTTATCGTTGAAATCGAATAGTTAGGGAGGGTTTGAATTCCTGCTTCAAGGGTTCATGCTAAGTATAATAGCATAGGGTGTTTGAACTTGACATTTGAGTTTGCCTTATCATATTAATACAACTTTGATGTTCGACATTTTGTTCCAAAGGAAATTCCCAAAGAAGAGTTTCCTCCATTTGGAACTTTTGGATGGACCAAATCAGTAGGAAAAGTTTAAAAATATTGGTTTCGATCCTCGTTTGGACTTTAGGATGATCCAAATCATTGGGACAAGTTTGAAAAGATTGGTTCTGATCCTCGTTTGACATTCTAATCCAATGAGGTTTCCCAACGAATAAGTTTCTCCATTTGGATCTTTAGAATGGACCAAATCATGAGGACAACTTTGACGTTCGACATTTTGGTCTAAAGAGGAATCGCAAAGAAGAGTTTCCTCCATTTGGATCTTTAGGATGGACCAAATCATCAATACAACTTTGATGTTCGACATTTTGGTCTAAAGAAGATGCCTAAAAAAGAGTTTGCTACATTTGGAAATTTTGGATGGACCAGATCATTAGGAGAAGTTTAAAAAAGGATTTGCAAAGAAGAGTTTCCTCCATTTGGATCTTTAGGATGGACCAAATCATGAGGACAAGTTTTACGTTCGACATTTTTGTCCAAAGAGGATTCGCAAAGAAGAGTTTCATCCATTTAGAACTTTTGGATGGACAAAATCATTAGGACAACTCTGACGTTCGACATTTTTGTCCAAAGATGATTCGCAAAGAAGAGTTTCCTCCATTTGGATCTTTAGGATGGACCAAATCATGACGAAAAGTTTGACAAGATTGGTTATGATCCTCGTTTGACATTTTGGTGCAAAGAGGATTCCCAAGGAAGAGTTTCGTCCATTTGGATCTTAAGAATGGACCAATTTATGAGGGCAAGTTTGAAAAGATTGGTTCTGATCCTCGTTTGAGATTTTGGACCAAAGAGGAATCCCATATAAGAGTTTTCTCCATTTGGATCTTTAGGATGGACAAAATCATGAGGGAAAATTTGACGTTCGACATTTTGGTCCAGAGAGGATTTGCGAATAAGAATTTCAACTATTTGGAGCTATAGGATTGAACAATTCATGAGGACAACTTCGAATATCAAAGTTGTCCTTATGATTTGGTCCATCCTAAAGTTCCAAATGGAGGATACTCTTCTTTGGGAATCCTCTTTGGACCAAAATCTCAAACGAGGATCGGAACCAATCTTATCAAACTTGTCCACATGATTTGATCCATCCTAAAGTTTCAAATGGAGAAAATTCTTCTTTGGGAATCCTGTTTGGACCAAAATGTCAAACGAGGATCGGAACCAATCTTTTCAAACTTGTCCTACTGATTTGGTCCATCCTAAAGTTCCAAATGGAGGAAACGATCTTTACGAATCTGATTCGAACCCTCAAACGTTGACGGATTCAAGAACCGGATGATGGACCTTGAACTGAAAAGGTTGAAAACCCTTAACAATTTGATTCAACCTTTAGGCGGGGTTGGGAAGATCATGACCTAATCGATCAATTCCCTAATTCAATAATAGGTTTCTTTATTTAAAGTCAAGACACTCCACAAGAACAATGATCAATTGGACTTGAATGACTCAAAACATGCAATTCAAGAACATGAAATTACAAAGGGTTTTTCAAAGTAAAAGCTTAAACCAAAACAAAGGGATTTTTATTCATTGATATTCTGATTGTAAAGCTTACAAAAGAGGCTTTAAATAGCCTAAAAAACCCTAGCTTGGTCGAAAATATGAAGGGAAATAAAGACCTCATAATAAAAAGGTAAAAACTAGACTGAGTTTTCCTAATCTTCTAAACTTGGTCTCTAAGTTTGAAAAACTAAAGAAACAAAGTCAAATCTTCCCTATTACATTAATAATAATGATAATAATAAATAAAATTAAAGTAATAAAACTCAAATAAAATACTAAAATTCGAAATTGGATGAAAATAGACAAAACTACAAGTAACGGTCGCCGTTTTTTATGTCATTTTCACTCGTTTGAATGTTTTCATGCCCGATTTTCTTTGGAGCTCTTTAAAACAAATATCTCATGAGTTTAATAGTGTTTTAAACTCATTTTCTTCATTATTCAAGTATGTAACCCAATATCCTTGTAAATGCCCAAGAAAGTCAATCTTCACTCGTTTAGACTTGGATTCTTGATCTTTTGTTGATTGAAACCTTGGACTTCAATATCATCAATTCTCTAACATTTGGGGCTGGGATTATTCATATCAGAATCCTTTTGGACCAAAATGTCAAACGAGGATCAGAATCAATCTTTTCAAACTTGATCTATTGATTTGGTCCATCCTAAAGATACAACGGTAGGAAACTGATATGAATCATGGAACGTCACAAATATCTTAAGAGTCAATCTCAAGATCAAAGTTCATGACAAACATTGAATATCCGTTTACAAGCCTACATTAGCAAAGTCAAGACAATCTTTGAAGATACGAGCATGGAGGCTTACAAAGAGGACTTGATGTACATTAATCTATGGAAAATGCATTATGAAGAAGATTATTGAAGACTTATTCAATCAGAAATGAAGAGAAGAGCTAATTAGGAAAGTTGCATCACTTTTGCAAACTTTTCTTATTTGGACCACTTTCCATATTTGTTCCCGAACTTTCTATATTTGTTCCCAAAATTTCTATATATGGTTCCAACGAATTTATGATGTATTTAGACATTTTTTTAAGCCATTTATATTAAGTTTATTAGCTTGGAAAGAATTAGGAAAGATATTATTCTCTAGAAAAAATTTTCCACAAAATCTGCCAATTTCATATAAGGCAAGTTTTGGGCAGATTTTGTGCTCCTTGTTATCCGAAATTGCCAGCTTATTTTTAGCTTTGCCTATTTAAAGGCCTCATTTGTAACCCTAAATACTAAGAATTAATATGATATAAAATAGCTTTGTTTTGCTTATTGCTTGGTTGATTTTACCTTGAATTTTTTAGCCTTGATCTAGGTTGCATGCTTTAGAAACATTCAAGCATAACTTGATCTATTGTTTTTGTGGATTCTTTCGATCTTGAAATAAGAACAAGTTCTCTTATTTCAAGATATTTGATCATTGGAATAATTTTTCTCTTTTTGCTTTCCAAGGGTTTTGCCTTATTGTTCAATGGGGTTTTAAGATTTGCATCTAGGGGTTCTTTGTCTTTCAAAGGGTTTCTATTTAAATTTTCTAGGGTTTCATGTCATTTGGTATTCTAGCATAGGCTCAAGGGAAGATTTCTATCTTACTTGCTTTCTTGTTATATCAATTTTTCTTACTTATTGTTCTTCGTTCATCGAAAATTCCAGAAAAAACAAAAAAAACTCATAGTTCCAGAATATCCATATTTAGCTACTGTGTTTGTTATTTTTAGTATAGTTGTATTCCGATTCTCAGAGAGTCATCAACTACAAAAGTCTTTACCAGTCTGTCGTGTTTATTTGTTATTCAGAACAGTTTGTAAAAACAAAAGTGGAAGATTGAGAAAAATATAGATCTTCACAGACTATCGGATTGTGCGAAAATTGAAAAAAAATAAATTGTTCTTCCTTATTTGTTTGAGTTTCTGAGGAAAAGATTGTTTGTGGTCTTATTTTTCTTGAAGAGTTCATCTTTAACTCATCGTTTATGCATCTTGAATCCGAAATTATCAAGTTGAATGAGCCAAAATTGTTTATTTCCTAAAAAGCTAGAACTTACCATCGATAGCCAAAACTATTTTTGGAAAGTATCAAATCTGTCCCATATTTGATTATATGCATCTTTTTCTTTAGGAAAGTCATATTTTCTGATTCAAAACACTTTAGGGAAGTTCAATTTTGAATTTTTCTCTTTTAGGAAAGTTTCTTCTTGCATATTTTCTTTATTATTCTTTCCTATTTATAAATATACACCATTTGCAAAATCTGCCTTCTTTTTTTTCTTTATCCACCCAAGCTTATTGTTTCTTATTTCTTGATTGTTACTTTTTAAAAATTTCATTAGTATCTTAGTTGTTTGATAGTAGCTAAAGTGTGCTAATAGTTCAAGGTTACATTTAGGCCTTTAGAATCTGTTTTGAGTACAAATACGAGAAAACAAACATCATCGAGTGTACACTTAGGGAGTGATTGAAAGGTCCTATTTTTATTACTAACTTGTTTACTTGTAGCAATGTATCATAAAAATATGATGAAAGGAGGAGTGATAGATGTCGAGATGTAGAGCATACTTGGAGGGAAAATGGAGAGGCTTCTTATGAAAGGATGGAGAATAGGAGCTTTGGAGTACATGCACTTAACTTATATACTTTCAATGGAAGTGTAGATCCAGAAGAGTACTTGCAATGGGAGATTCAAATGGAGCATTTCTTTGAATACAACGATTATAGTGAGGAAACAAAGGTATTGCTCGCTATTACCAAGTCCACTAACTATGCTTATGTTTGGTGGTCTCAATTGAAGGAAAAACTAAGGAGGGATAGACAACCACATATTGATACTTGGTTTGAACTTAAATATCACCTGAGAAAGAGGTTTGTGCCGAGCCAAAGACAGAGAGCTATTGTGAAAGAATTTCTAGATCTTACACAAGGTGAAAGGAGTGTTGAAGCTTATCACAAGGAGTTTGAAGTTCTCATGGCTAGGGCTATCTTTTTTAAAGATAATGAGTCTGCAATGACACGGTTCGTAGAGGGTTTAAAAGAAGAGATTGCTTGTTGTGTTGATGGAAAAACATATGTAGAATTGGAACACATGGTTTACTATGTAACTACGGTGGAAAAGAGCCTTCAAAGAAGGGCTACAAAAAGGTATTCTACTAAACATCTTTCCAACCTGATTACTTATCAAGAAAATCAATTGAAGAGTGCATTAAAGAGAAAGGATGTGGCTGCCAATGGCTTGATTAAGAAAAAGGTAACATTTGCTTCACAGGACCACTTCCAATCAAATATTCATATGGAGGAAACTTATGATGCATGTGAGTTAAAAAAGTGTTCTTGTGACGACCCGTCACTTTTAAATAATTACACTACAAAAAAGCTGTCAAAATGCGACCAGAAATTTGCGACCAAACAAAAGTGGTGGTTTTTTGGTGACCACCTGGTCACTTTCTTTGAAGGTTGACTTTAAGTGACCATCTGGTCACTTTTTTTGCGACCATATTGCGACGAAAAGCAGAAGTAGTCATAAAAAATGGCACGAAATAAGCGACCAATTGGTCACCTAAAAAACGACCAGCTGGTCGCAGTTTTGTGACTAAAATATGTCTTGGTAGCAAAAAATGGCGCGTAATTTTGGAGGGAAAAAAGCTACCAACTGGTCACAATTAAACGTGACTACCTGGTCGCAATTTTTGTGACCTTTATTGACCAGGGTAGCTTAAAATTGAAGGGAAAAAGCTACCAACCTGGTCACAATTAAAAGTGACTAACTGGTCGCAATTTTTGTGACCTTTATTGAGCAATGGTGGCTTAAAATTTTGGCGGGAATTAAGCTACCACGTGGTCACATTAAGATGTGACCGGATGGTCTCAAATTATGTGATTTTATGTGACCAATAATTTATAAAAAATTTGATGAGATAAAAGCTACCAACTGGTCACCAAAAAAGTGACCATCCTGGTCATATATTCGACTTGATGTGACTCGGGACGGTGAGGAAAATGGCGGGAAATTTTGGAGGGAAAATGCGACTATATGGTAGCAAAAATACTACTATGTGGTCGCAAATGAGCAGAGGAGTCCATTATAAAATCCCTCCACCTATTGTTTGTTAGCATTAAGAAAAAAGAAAATCGGATAGTGGATGTATGTTCGTTTGATAGACGGGTATTTGAACGATGAGTTCGTGGTCGGGGTTGAACAGTTTGTTGAGTTTTGTATGACAACCGTCTATTATGAAAAGCATGGTGGAAAGCTACGTTGCCGTGCGAACCGCGCGACAATAGGAGAATCATACCAGATTCTGATGTGAAGGTGCATCTTTATAGTCGAGAATTTGTGAAGAATTATTATCACCTGGGTGTTTCGGGGGAAACACAAGAAATGTTCAACGCCGCATTACAGGAATCGAGACGATACGAAGGTAGCAGCTCGAATGTAGAGGTTGTTGACGAAGAACGGAATGATGAACAACAGTATAGTCAGATGCAGCAAATGATACTTGATGGTGCGGGGTATGGGGGCAATGAAAATTTCCGTGAAAGTTTAAACGTAGACGAAGATGAACGAGTTGTAGAAGAGGAAATGAATCTGGATGCACGAGATGCTAAAGACAACCAATAGCTATTGTCGATGGGTGTGAGGTAAGTCAACTTGCTGCTTGCTCTGAACTTTTAAATATAAAGGCGCGAGACAACATACCCTGGAGAGGATTTGATACGATTGCATCGTGGTTTCGTCGATGCGCTCCAGAAGAAAATAATATGCCACACAGTTTGTACGACACGAAAAAGCTAGTGGAGGGACTTGGATTACCCGTGGAGAAAATAGATTCGTGTCAAAACGGATGCATGATTTACTGGGATGTGGATGAGGACCTGCATCATTACAAATTCTGTTTTCTTCAAAGATACAAATAAGGGAAACGCAGCCTGATTCCGAACGCCCGCATGTTCTATTTACCGCTGACCCTATGTCTGCAACGGTTGTATGCATCGGATGTGACAGCCTCGCACATGAGATGGCATCACGAGCATTCACAGGGACGAAGGTGTTATGAGACATCCCTCGAATCTTGCGGCATGGAAGCATTTAAATAATTGTCATCCGGATTTTGCACAAGATCCAAAAAACGCCGATTGGGCTTATGCACGATGGCTTCAACCCGTTCGGGGCATCCGGGGCACAATATTCAGTTTGGCCAGTCATGGTAACCCCGTATAACTTGCCTCCCTCGATGAGCATGCTAGACCCGGTGATTTTTCTAACAGTGATCGTACCTGGGCCGAAAAGTCCAAAACAGAAACTGGATGTGTATTTGCAATCACTTGTTGTAGAGTTGAAAAGGTTGTGGACTGACGGTGTTATGAGGTACGACATTTCGAAGAAACAAAATTTCTTGATGCGCGCCGCGTTAATCTGGACGATCAGTGACTTCCCTGCGTATTCAATGTTGTCAGGTATGTTGATCTTTAATTGCTTTCATATACATTTTTGAGTCTGTGTTTAGCTTTTGTTATTGCTTTCCTTAGTAAGTGTAGTTAATTGTGTGAACCTTAATTTCCTCCTCTTAAAGGATGGAGTACGGCGAGGACATACGCATGTCCACATTGCATGCTAGACACAGATGCATTTTATCTCAGAAACGGTCGGAAAACTTGTTGGTTCGACTGTCACAGTCAATTTTTGCAATTGAATCACACTTTTCGTTCAAACGGCAGTGACTGGAAGAAGGGTCGACGAGGAAGAAAACAAACCCCCCCGACCATGTATAGTGGAAGACAGATTCTTCACGGTATAGATGCTATAGGGATGTAGAAGATTACAGTGTAAGGTGCAGAGAGTGCAAACAATGCGGCTGGGAAAAACACGGGTTGGAAGAAACAGAGTATTTTTTGGGATCTACCGTATTGGGAAGATCTACTGATTAGACACAATCTTGATGTAATGCATATCGAGAAGAATTTCTTCGACAACATTTTCAATACGATTTTGAACGTTCCGAGAAAAACAAAGGACAATCTGAAGGCACGTTACGATATACGGGAGATATGTCACCGTCCTGATTTGGAGCCTGACGACAATGATAATTACGCAAAAGCAAAGTACATGTTGACGACGGATGAAAAGAAAACATTATTTGAGTGGATCAAATCCATCAAATTCCCGGACGGATACGTTTCGAATTTGAGTCGGTGTATAGACAGTCAAAAACATATCATGTTCGGGATGAAAAGCCACGATCGTCATATATTCATGCAACGATTGATGCCCGTCGCGTTCGACCGTTCCTAGAGAATAGACATTGGGAGCCACTTGCCCAGTTGAGTGTTTTTTTCAGGGGACTTGACATGTACGGAGTCGACGGAAGCCACTGTCGCTTCAATGAGTTCAGAGATCGCCGTTATTATTTGTAAGTTGGAGCGAATGTTCCCACCTGGGTTTTTTGACTCCATGGAGCATCTTCCAGTGCATCTTCCATACGAGGCATTCTTAGGGGGTCCCGTACATTACCGCTGGATGTACCCATTTGAAAGGTAAGCACAGTTATTTTGTAATGTACGCGTATGAATCAGTACAGTGATCATCGAATGTTAATTATGTTTTGTACCCACAGGTACTTACGTCGGTTGAAAAAGATGGTTGGAAATAGATCACGAGTAGAAGGATCTATCTGTAGTGTGTACCTGACGCAAGAGACTACCACATTTTGTTCATACTACTTTGATCAACACATTGCAGAGCAGTTTCGACCGGCGAAACGAAACATTGTCGAAAATTTACTTGAAGGTGTTGACATGAACGACTTGCCGATTTTTACGGAACCTGGCATGACAGTTGGAAGATCAGTGAGTAGGCCGTTGACCGATTCTGAGTATCACGTAATGCAGACATACGTGTTATGCAACTGCGCAGAGATCGAGCCTTACATAGAGTGAGTTTGTAACTTAACATTATTTCATCGCATAAACAATTACAAACTATTTGCTAACTATTTTTGTAACATACAGATTATTTCTAAACGTATATGTTTGAATGACACGAGTTGGTCTTACAGACGCTGAGGAGTGGTCAATAATCGACAAAGAGTTTCGTTCTTGGTTCAGTGCATACGTGAGTTATTTTAAATTGTCAAAAAACCGTTGCATTATGTTGAAACAATTACTATCTTCCTAACATTACTGTATGTGCATTGACAATGACACAGGTTGACTCCCCTACATTACCGGTGCATGATCCTCGCATCATTTCTTTGGCAAAGGGACCTGGACGGATAGCAAGGTCGTATGGTGGATACGTGGGTAACAGTTACATATTTCAAACGAAGGCGCATTCAATGAACAGGGCAACAAACAACAGTGGTGTTTGCATCAAAGGTCACGTGTTCGGCACAAAGGAAGACGATTACTTCGGAGTAATCGATGAGATTCTTGAGATTCAATACGCAAGTCCGACGCTAAAACGCATTGTTCTGTTCAACTGCACTTGGTTCGAGACAACCAGACGAGGCGGAGTCCGTAAGATTGATCATTTACAAATCGTTGAGGTAAACAAGTCTAAGCATATGCGCACCGCTGATAGGTTCGTCCTGGCTTCACAGGCGATTCAAGTTTATTACCTGAACTATCCGATTAATAGACGAGATCTGACAGATTGGTTAGTTGTTTGTAAAGTTAAACCACGCCAGGTAGAAGAAAACTTGTCCGAGAAAGACGACCATGCAGAGGAAGCTGTTGCTTTTCAAGAAGATGAGATAAGATCTCGTGCAATCGACGATGGTCAGAATGCAAGTACTGTTCGTCCTTTGAATGATGGAACGATAACATTGCATGATGATGATGATACAAATGCTTCCAATTCTCACGCACGTGACATTGATGGTGAATTTATTCGAGATGATGAATCTGATGAAGAAACATAAGAAGAAGAAGAAAAAGAAGAAGACTGTATGTGACGGACTTCTTGGAGACGATGATGAATGAGATATTTCGTTAACTTGATTATTCAAATGTGTGTGTACGTGTTTAATTAATTAAAACTAATTCTTTTAAGGAATGATTAAAAAAAATATATATATATTAATATTTGCGACCATGTGGTCGCAATTTCACACAAAAGGTAACCACACGGTAGTAATTTAGAAGGGAAAGGCGACCAAATGGTCGCATTTTTTGAAAGTATAATTATATTTTTTTTAAAAATATAAGTGAAATGGCGACCATATGGGCGCAAATATGAGCGGTAAATTTAAATTTCCATGAAATTTATGGCGGTGAATTTAAAGATTACGACCATCTGGTCGCAATTTTGGGCGGTGAATTTCATAATTGCGACCAGATGGTCGCAATTATTGATTGGACTCATGATATGACAGCTGTTCTGGATCATGGCAAAGTGGCGACCATATGGTCGCTTTTTCAATAAATGCTACCATATGGTCGCCAATATCTCAAGAAATGCGACCACATGGTCGCATTTTCCCCAGCACGCGCGACCTTTCGTTTCTTGTCATTATTACATATTTGCGACCATTTGGTCGCAAAATCTGATTTAAAATCAGATCCCTTTTCCTTTCCCCCGTTTCTTTTCTTCCTTTCTCTTTTTCTTTCTCTCTTTTCTTTCTTTTCTCTCTTTCTCCCGTTCCGTTCCCCGTTCTTTTTCCCCGTTCCTACCCTACTCTAAACCTAAACACCCTAAACCTCCAATCCCTGGTTTCTATTACGAGGTTAGTTTCATATCCGTTTTAAGTTATTTTTAGTTAGTTTTAGTTTAAGTTTTAGTTTAAATTTAATTAGTTTAGTTTAATGTTGTTAATTTCATTAATTTTAGTTTAATTAGTGTAATTTACTTTAATTAAGTACTTAGTTTACTTAAGGTTAATTAATCTAATTTCGTTTACTTTAATTAATTGATACATTTTAGTTCAATCAATCTAATTTTAATTTAGTTAAATTTAATTAATTTGTTTAGTTAAATTTTGTTTTTATTAATTAATGTTAGTAATTAAATTTAATTAATGTTAGTTAAATTTAATTAATTTTAGTTTAGGGTAATCTAATAGTTGAAATCTTCATTACTTAGTTTAATTTAATTAATTTTAGTTCAATTAATCTAATTTATTTTAATTCTTCATTACTTAATTTAGTTTAATTCAATTAATTTTAGTTTCAATTAATCTAATTTTATTTTACTTTAATTCAAATTAAATAATTAGTTTATTTTTGTTTTAATTAATTAATGTTAAGTTTAATTTAATTAATTTTAGTTTCAATTAATCTAATTTTAATTTACTTTAATTCAAATTAAATAATTAGTTTATTTTAGTTTTAATTAACTAATGTTACGTTTAATTTAATTAATTTTAGTTCAATTAATCTAATTTTAATTTACTTTAATTCAAATTATTTAATTAGTTTATTTTAGTTTTAATTAATTAATGTTAAGTTTAATTTAGTTAATTTTAGTTCAATTAATCTAATTTATTTTAATTCTTCATTACTTAATTTAGTTTAATTCAATTAATTATAGTTTCAATTAATCTAATTTTAATTTACTTTAATTCAAATTAAATAATTAGTTTATTTTAGTTTTAATAATTAATGTTAAGTTTAATTTAATTAATTTTAGTTTCAATTAATCTAATTTTAATTTACTTTAATTCAAATTAAATAATTAGTTTATTTTAGTTTTAATTAATTAATGTTAAGTTTAATTTAATTAATTTTAGTTCAATTAATCTAATTTACTTTAATTCTTCATTACTGATAAGAATCAAGAAGCCTTAATGCTGATCATTGCCTTTGCAAGTTCATGACAAGCTCAAGCTACAAGCTAAGTTCAATAAATGCAACATCAAAGTTCAAGCTTACATCAAAGTTCAAGCCTAGTTCATTAAATGCAAGTCAAGTTCAAGCCTAGTTCATTAAAAGCAAGCCAAGTTGAAACTCAAGTTCATTTAATGCAACCGAAGCTCATTTAATGGAATTCAAGCTTTTTCAATGCAACTCAGCTTTCATCATAATTACAAGACACTTACTTAAAGAGAACTTTGGTGTATTAATTATTCTAGCATTTAGAGTGATAATAAGTTACAAAATATGGTAGGTTACAACTTTTGGAAAGCCATGTAGGTTACACTTTTATTTTCACTATCAATTGTCATTAATTGTGTGAGTTACATGTCCCGAACTTTAATGGCTTGTATATTTCGTTTTTTTGATGGTCTTTTAAAGGCTATATAATGCCTTTCTTTCCATTGTAATAATCAGATTATGATTGAGTTAAAAAATCCAAAGTCTCATTGAGAGCTTTTTTCTTTGAATTGTTGTGAGTTGTTCAACTTTTCATCTTGTCATTCCTTGTGTTTAGGGTGGCTGTAGAATCGAGCCATTAGAATTGATCATTCTAATTTGGTGGATTGATTCGAATCTAAAACAAGAAATCCAATTCTTGTCTTTAGATCATTGATCATAAGGATAATCATTTTCTAGCCTTTTTCCTTGGGTTGTTTCAAATGGCATATGTGGGTTCTTTGGTTGTGATCTTTTTGGGTCCTTAGTTAAGTTTAAGGGTTCTTAAAGCATTTCGAAAGGGTTTTCGTATCATTTGGTATCAGAGCATAGGTTTCATCTTGTGGCCTACTCTAGAATTGATTCTATCTTACTTTTATGCATTTTTTTTTCAATTCTACACATTCTGTCCATCCCATTCATTTCTGCCATTTCATCCTTTTTGATTCACCTTTTGAATCTGATTTCATCTCCATCTTAAAGATCACGTTTAGATCTTGAAAATCATAAAAAAAAAAAAAAAGAAGAAGAAGAGTGCATTTCTATCCAAGAGCACCAAATCTGTTCATCTTGCAAGTTCTTGAAATTTTTGAGTTTGATCCATATAAATTCGTGTAGATCTGATATAATTGTGTTTATATATCAGTTACCATTCAAATATATCAGTTTCACATTCATTTTCATGTATTTAAAGCATCAAAAACGGCTATAGTTCAAAATTTCCAAAACTGTCCCGTTTTGTAACTGCCGCATTTAATGCTACTGTTTTCCATTCAAACTCTGATCTAACGTCCGAATTTGTCTTTGTTGTCTGAAGAGAAAAGTTTTATCTTTCGGTTATATTTCAAAGTTCAGAAGGGAACTTTATCAAAATCATAACGGAAACAGTTCAAATCTGGAATATCATTTCTGTGCGCAGGTTTATCCTATTTTCCGGGAACTTCAATTCTGTGAGTTAGTGTTTTCAATTCTCAAAGAATTTTTGAATTTGGCCTTTTGTATGCTCTTTATTATCATCTTAATAAGCTTCATATAGACTGCCAATAGAAAATTCATTCTCGAACTCCACGAATTTTGAAATTTGTAACTGCCATTCTTCTTGAGTTCTTTGCTTTCAAAAATCTGTTTTGCTTTTCCAATCTGATTTTTGCCTATCCAATCTGTTTTTCTTGCTTTATTTTTGTTTCTTTTCATTATTTTAGATTGTTTAAATACTGATTGCTTGATTTTTAGTACTTTAAACACAAGTTGCTTCCAACTTATCAATAGCCTTACTTGATATTTTGGCCTACCTTGAGTGATTAAACACGAGAGTTCCTTGAGTGATATATTGTGAGGGAGTGTTGTGAGGTCCAAAAACATGTCACAAGGGGGAAATAATCAGGGTGAGTTTAGTGAAGCTAGGTGGAGAGATGCCCAAACGAGAGTTTTTGCTAGACTTACTAAAATTGTAGAGGGGCTTAATGAACGCATGGGTAGATTAGAGATAGCTAGTAATCAGAAAATGAGGGAGATAATTGAAGATGACTTAGAAAGTGATGTTGTTGAAGATGTAGTCACTGATTGTGAAGAAAGTGACATAGAGGAAGTTCTTGAGGAAGCCGAAGAGAGTGATAATCTAGAGGAGAATATTGAGGAACCCGAGGCGAGTGATGATAGTCGGGAGGAAGGAATTAGAGTAGCACTCTTGTGTAGGAGAGTTCTCAATTCTGAAATAAAGGAGAAATTTGAAGATGACCAAAGACACAACTTGTTCCATACTAGGTGTTTAGTGAATGAGACCCCATGTAGTGTTGTGATTGATGGTGGAAGTTGTACAAATGTTGTAAGCTCAATTTTGGTCAAGAGACTCAATTTGCTTACTAAACCACATCCCAAACCTTATAAGTTACAATGGTTAAATGATAGAGGGGAGTTGAAGGTGCATAAGCAAGCTATCATTTCTTTTAGCCTTGGAAAGTATAAAGATGAGGTAGTTTGTGATGTAGTCCCAATGCATGCCGGGGATATACTTTTGGGAAGGCCTTGGCAGTTTGATAGGAGAGTGACCTATGATGGCTACCTAAATAGGTACACTTTTACCAAGGATGGGAGGAAGACTACTTTGGTACCTTTGTCTTCAAAAGAGTTTTTCATTGATCAATGTAAGCTTGAACAAAGGAGGCTTGAGTTTGAGTTAAAAGAAAAAGAATTAAAAGAAAAAGAATTGAGTGAGAGAGAAAAGAAAGCTTTGAGTGGAAAAAGCAAGAGTGAAAACAATGAGAGAAAAGAGAAGAATGAAAAAGAAATGTGTGAACACTTAGAGGAAATTGAGAGAAAAGGAAAATCAGTGAGCTTTCATGTAAGAATGAGTGAGGTGAGGAAAGTTTTTCTTAGTCAAAAGCCTAATTTTGTGCTTATGTGCAAAGTAGACTTTTTGGCAACTAACCTTAACCATTATTTTCCTAGTGTGTTTGGATATCTTTTTCAGGTTTGGAAGCATTACTTATGGCCGAATAAGAGCTTGAGGTGTTCGGAAGGGAAATACATCCATGCAAGAAAGTATATCGAATCTAAAGAGACTTTTGTAAGTAATATACTTTCTACTTTTGAGCATGTGAAAGTTCTTGTTAATGAGCATCTTGAAATTACAATTTTTGAGTATGTTGAAAAGTTGAACCCATTAAGGAATGCATATTCTTCTTATGTAGTTGCTTTTGCTTTGAGAAGTTACAATGTATACCAATCTGTTTTGCATGAATGGGAAACTCAAGAAGTGATAAATGTGATCTTTGGGGCAATCATTAAAGAAACAAACTCGAAAGTGAAAACTAATGAGAATTGTTTACATTTTGTAGAGAATACATGTAATAGGACAATATATCATAAAAACGTTTGTTTTACAAATAAACTTATTTATGGTCTTTATGCTATTACTCCATTAAAGATGTTGCCTTTTAGATCTAATGTGTTTGTGAGTGATTCAGCTCATATTATGTATGTATTCATCAAATTAATGGACAATCATGTGGAGCAAATGATCAAGGAGCAATTTTTCACATTTACCTTGAAAATGAACTTGAGAAGGAAACCGCTTAAGTTACATCCGAGAGCATGGATTTGGATGCATTTCCGGAAGAAAAGATTACAAAAAAGGACTAAGTTGCATCCAAGGGGGGATGGACCCTATCAAGTCCTTGGAAGAATACATGCAAAATTTCATACCATTGCGTTACAAGGTGAGTATTTTTCGAATTCAATATTTAAAGTTTCTGATTTCGGATCTTTTGTTGTAGGGCATGAAGATTTGGATTCGAGGACGAATCCTTTTCAAGAAGGAGGGAATGATAAGAATCAAGAAGCCTTAATGCTGATCATTGCCTTTGCAAGTTCATGACAAGCTCAAGCTACAAGCTAAGTTCAATAAATGCAACATCAAAGTTCAAGCTTACATCAAAGTTCAAGCCTAGTTCATTAAATGCAAGTCAAGTTCAAGCCTAGTTCATTAAAAGCAAGCCAAGTTGAAACTCAAGTTCATTTAATGCAACCGAAGCTCATTTAATGGAATTCAAGCTTTTTCAATGCAACTCAGCTTTCATCATAATTACAAGACACTTACTTAAAGAGAACTTTGGTGTATTAATTATTCTAGCATTTAGAGTGATAATAAGTTACAAAATATGGTAGGTTACAACTTTTGGAAAGCCATGTAGGTTACACTTTTATTTTCACTATCAATTGTCATTAATTGTGTGAGTTACATGTCCCGAACTTTAATGGCTTGTATATTTCGTTTTTTTGATGGTCTTTTAAAGGCTATATAATGCCTTTCTTTCCATTGTAATAATCAGATTATGATTGAGTTAAAAAATCCAAAGTCTCATTGAGAGCTTTTTTTCTTTGAATTGTTGTGAGTTGTTCAACTTTTCATCTTGTCATTCCTTGTGTTTAGGGTGGCTGTAGAATCGAGCCATTAGAATTGATCATTCTAATTTGGTGGATTGATTCGAATCTAAAACAAGAAATCCAATTCTTGTCTTTAGATCATTGATCATAAGGATAATCATTTTCTAGCCTTTTTCCTTGGGTTGTTTCAAATGGCATATGTGGGTTCTTTGGTTGTGATCTTTTTGGGTCCTTAGTTAAGTTTAAGGGTTCTTAAAGCATTTCGAAAGGGTTTTCGTATCAATTACTTAATTTAGTTTAATTCAATTAATTTTAGTTTCAATTAATCTAATTTTAATTTACTTTAATTCAAATTAATTAATTAGTTTATTTTAAATTATTTACTTAATTTATGTTAGTTTAATTTAATTAATTTTAGTTCAATTAATCTAATTTATTTTAATTCTTCATTACTTAATTTAGTTTAATTCAATTAATTTTAGTTTCAATTAATCTAATTTTAATTTACTTTAATTCAAACTAATTAATTAGTTTATTTTAAATTATTTACTTAATTTATGTTAGTTTAATTTAATTAATTTTAGTTCAATTAATCTAATTTATTTTAATTCTTCATTACTTAATTTAGTATAATTTAATTAATTTTAGTTCAATTAATATAATTTTAATTTACTTTTATTCAAATTAATTAATTAGTTTATTTTAAATTATTTACTTAATTTATGTTAGTTTAATTTACATTATTTCATTAATAATTAAATTTATTTCAATATTTTACTTACGTAAATAGTATTAAATTAGTTTATTTTGGTTGTAGGATTATGACGGGCAGACGACGTCCTCCCCAGTCAGACGAGCCTGACGATGCGGGTGACGAGGGGTCTCTGCAGACGCCTACTGCCGCTGCCCCTGATGCGAACCTGACTACAGAGGAGTTGGACATCCTCTTCAGTTACGAGACGGGACTTGCTGCCACGCTCGATGATGCAGTCCCTGTGTAACGACCCGGATTTTCACCCAAGGGTATTTTAGTCTTTTCACCAATTTTGATCCAATCAACATTATTTTTGGTTTTCCCGAACCGTCACGTCGATACGAATTCAACGAAATTGACTACGCTCAATTCCGAGTTCTGAGTAAAAAGATATGGCCTAAATACCGGATGTGCCCTTACACCTTATATTTGTTCACAAGGGTGTTTATGTCTTTTCCAGCCAATCTTTATATTTAAAACTTCACTAAAACCTAGGTCAACCTCTTTTTCCTTTCTCTTCCTCACGTCGACCGCAATTCCTCAAGTCGGGTATGTCTTCGTTTCGAGTTTTCGTAAGTTATTGATCTTTCAGTGCCAATCGTTGTTTTCCCGATGGTTTCGAACTGAGTTCTAAACTCTTTGGCTTCCGTTTAATGACAGAAAGAAGGCTCGCCGGAGGTCACGCCTTTCGCCAGAAAAGTTGAAGATTCGTGGAGTTTCACTCGAGTTTTCTTCTGGTGAGTTCATTCATTCGTTTTTCCTTCGAGTTTCCTTACGTTTTCCAACTAATTAGAAGTCATTTTCGTTGGTTTTAGAGCTCGCCGGAAACTGGGTTGTCTCGCCGGATTCTGGGATTTTGTTCGTGGTTGGTTCACCGTGTTTTTAGAGTGTGTTTACGTTGGGTTTCGTCTTGCCTCGCCGTTTCGTGGTCGTCGGAGTGAAAGGTAAGAAAAACTAAAAGAAAAAAAATAAAAAAATAGAACGCAGAACTGCGTTCTGGACATCATGTCCATTTTGTGGAAGAAGCGGTCCAATTGGACAAGCTTGGCTGGTTCAATTGAACCGGTCCAGCTTGTCCAATTCGGCCCAAAGGCTAATTTAGCTCAATTTGAGCCGGTTTTCGTCCTGTTCTTCCGGTTTTCATAAAATTGATTTTTAATTAATGTCAATACAGGTTTTGGGCACCTCTAGGATTTTATTCGGCATCGTTTCGAGTTCGTTTGCTTGCTCAATTTGCTAATAAGGTAGGTTAATTCCTACTTAAAGTGTTAAATTGAATTCCACGTGATTGTTTGTTTTGACTTTGAGCAATGGTATGATTCGGGAGATGAATTATCGATTTTAATTATTGATTTTAATTATTTTAATTATTATTATTAATATTATTATTATTATTGATTTTAATCATTGTTATTATTAATTTTAATCATTATTTTTATTAATTTTAATTATTATTATTATTATTGATTTTTATTATTATTATTGATTTTAATTATTATTATTATTATTGTTGTTGTTAATGATTTTAAATTATTGTTATTATTATTGTTGTTGTTGTTTTTAATTATTGTTGTTACGTGCTCGTTTGATTTGCAAATGTTGTATTTATTTAATTTATGTGCGTTAATCGGCTATGTGCTATAGTTAGGGCCTAATAGCGGTTTGAGGTTAAACTAACATAATAATTAATATATATTAAATTCGTAGAGCCGAATGCTTAGCATGGTACGTTATCATGAGTGGCCCTATACCCCACTATGATACATATATGCGAATTTAATAGCAACAAAGAGATAAAATTGATTGGTGGTTATAACTCGAGTCGAACATAATTAACACATATTAAATTTGTAGAGCGCATACTATGGCACGTCTCATGAGTGGCCCTATACCCCACTATGATCATATTTTCAAGCGCATAGTATGGCACGTATCATGAGTGGCACTATACCCCACTATGATACATATATGCAAATTTAATTAAAGCATAAACTAAAGAAAATGTTGTAGGCTAAGTACCTACTTAATAAATAGGCTAAGTACCTATCTTTATAAATAAGAAATGGGGGGGATTTGGACTAGTATCCATTAATTATTATATTTGATGTGATTTCAATTTAGCTTACTTATATGAGTTGAAATTAATCTCTTGAGCTAAAAACTCACCAGGTATTGAATGCCCTGCAAATTTAAATTTTGCAAGGTAATGTTAATAATTTTGGAGCTCGAAGCGCATGACCAGGATGGTGCTATATGGAGGCCTTAGGACTTATTCATTTTCACTTTTCCATTTTGACTTTCATTATTGGTCATTTTGCATTTATTTGGGACATTTTATTTTACTATTAAACTCATGCGTATTATTTATCTTATTTAGAATTTATTTATTTAAATTGGCGCCATATTTAAACGTTTTGTTTTATCTTTTAGTTGTTATTTAAATAAAAGGCTTCCGCATTTATTGATTTCTCTGATTTGTTTGTAAAATTAAATGAGTTCTTTTATTATTTATTTATTAATTTTACATTGAGTCGGGTCGTCTCATTTGGTATCAGAGCCCTAGGTTTAAGGGTTCCGAAGACAGTATGTGTCACATACATTTAGAGTTTGTCTTTTTGGCCAGTGTAGCACCTCGTCAGCGCCAGGTATGCCTTGAATTTAATATTCATAATATATTAAAATAATATTATTATGTTGATAAGTTATTGGTTATTTATAAGGAATAAACCCTAAGAGGTTTATTATTGTTTGTGAATTTCAGAATGCCTCCTCGTAGAGCACTGGTGAATCAAGTACCTTTGGATCAACAAGAAGATGAGGAAAATCAGCATATTCCTGTTGCAACGGCTCCTGTTGCTCCAGCTACCGTTGTGACTTTTTTAGATGAGCAGTTTGCTACGCTCATGCAGGCTATGAGTAGAGCTCCAAAGACCACGACTTGCGATCTGGATCGATCCGGGTTGACTGTTGAGGCGAGATTTCTTGCAATGCTTCGCAAGAGTTCGATCATGACTTTTGATGGGAAGTCTATGGACCCTGCAGTCTGCAGATGCATGGATTTATCAGTTAGAGGCTGGTTTTGAGGAGATTAATGTTCCTGAGCGATTGAAATCTCATTGTGGGGCCGCTATGCTGAAGGAAGGAGCTCGCTATTGGTGGGATTCTACCGCTAGATCGATTGATCGGGTCGATGGCATTATACCTTGGGAAACTTTCAAATCGAAATTCTTTGACAAGTATTATCCCAAATCATACAAGTATCAGATGAAGAAAGAATTGATGACTTTGACTCAGGGGTCGAGATTTGTTGCCGAGTATGAGAGAGACTTTGACCGCTTGTCGCGTTTTGCTCCTGAGCACGTTGATACTGAAGCAAAGAAAATGGAAGCTTTTGTTATGGGCCTTAGAGAAGATATCCAGGGATTTGTGGAAGCTCATTTTCCCACTACTTATGCTAGTGCCCTTAGCATTGCATTAATCCTAGACAAGGGGTGTAATGTTAGGAATCAGCAACCGACATCTCAAGGGCAGAGTTCTGGGCAGAAAAGGAAGTTTGATCAGTCGGAGAATCAACACAATCAGGATTCACCATCGGGGGAGATTCAGGACAATCAGCAACACCATAATAGATCAGCTCAGACTCCGAGGTACACCTATCCTCAGTGTCGCCATTGTTTGAAGTATCACATGGGTCAGTGCACAAGGATAAAGTGTTTTACTTGCAATCAGTTGGGACATATCTCTTCTCAGTGCCCTACTACAGCTACTCCACTAAACCAGAGGCCAGCTCCCAAGGCTCTTCCCCCTCCGCCACAAAAGAATCCTTATGAAGGTAAGATTTTATTATGAATAGTGAGTGACTTTTATTTGATTTTGTTCTGGGTTACTCTTTTATATGTTTTGTTTGTTTGTGAGACATGTTGTGATTGAGTTAGAACCTTTCAGCTTTGAATATCATTGATTACTCCAGCTGGGGTGTTTATGTTAGCCAGTTAAAGAGCTAGGTTTAGTCTAATTTTGTTGTGTGGTCTAAGCTAAATGTAACTTTGAAAGCCTTTCGTATTCGTTATTTGGTTGTGGTGATTTGGCATGGATTGGTTGGTCTCCAATCATGTCGTTATAGTTGTGGATAGTAAGACTTGAAACGTGGAGTTTGGGATGGCTAAAGTTCCATAGTGAAACCAGAAGTTCGAAGATACAATTTGAGAACGCAAGGGTGTGACGTTAGCTATCACCGTGTTTGTTCTTGTGGTATGGACACTTTTCGAGGACGAAAAGTTTTTAAGGAGGAAGATTGTAACGACCCGGATTTTCACCCAAGGGTATTTTAGTCTTTTCACCAATTTTGATCCAATCAACATTATTTTTGGTTTTCCCGAACCGTCACGTCGATACGAATTCAACGAAATTGACTACGCTCAATTCCGAGTTCTGAGTAAAAGATATGGCCTAAATACTGGATGTGCCCTTACACCTTATATTTGTTCACAAGGGTGTTTATGTCTTTTCCAGCCAATCTTTGTATTTAAAACTTCACTAAAACCTAGGTCAACCTCTTTTTCCTTTCTCTTCCTCACGTCGGCCGCAATTCCTCAAGTCGGGTATGTCTTCGTTTCGAGTTTTCGCAAGTTATTGATCTTTCAGTGCCAATCGTTGTTTTCCCGTTGGTTTCGAACTGAGTTCTAAACTCTTTGGCTTCCGTTTAATGACAGAAAGAAGGCTCGCCGGAGGTCATGCCTTTCGCCAGAAAAGTTGAAGATTCGTGGAGTTTCACTCGATTTTTCTTTTGGTGAGTTCATTCATTCGTTTTTCCTTCGAGTTTCCTTACGTTTTCCAACTAATTTGAAGTCGTTTTCATTGGTTTTAGAGCTCGCCGGAAACTGGGTTGTCTCGCCGGATTCTGGGATTTTGTTCGTGGTTGGTTCACCGTGTTTTTAGAGTGTGTTTACGTGGGTTTCGTCTTGCCTCGCCATTTCGTGGTCGTCGGAGTGAAAGATAAGAAAAACTAGAAGAAAAAAAAAAATAGAACGCAGAACTGCGTTCTGGACATCATGTCCATTTTGTGGAAGAAGCGGTCCAATTGGACCAGCTTGGCTGGTTCAATTGAACCGGTCCAGCTGGTCCAATTCGGTCCAAAGGCTAATTTAGCTCAATTTGAGCCGGTTTTCGTCCCGTTCTTCCGGTTTTCATAAAATTGATTTTTAATTAATGTCAATACAGGTTTTGGGCACCTCTAGGATTTTATTCGACATCGTTTCGAGTTCGTTTGCTTGCTCAATTTGCTAATAAGGTAGGTTAATTCCTACTTAAAGTGTTAAATTGAATTCCACGTGATTGTTTGTTTTGACTTTGAGCAATGGTATGATTCGGGAGATGAATTATCGATTTTAATTATCGATTTTAATTATTTTAATTATTATTATTAATATTATTATTATTATTGATTTTAATCATTGTTATTATTAATTTTAATCATTATTATTATTAATTTTAATTATTATTATTATTATTATTGATTTTTATTATTATTATTGATTTTAATTATTATTATTATTATTGTTGTTGTTGATTTTAAATTATTGTTATTATTATTGTTGTTGTTGTTTTTAATTATTGTTGTTACGTGCTCGTTTGATTTGCAAATGTTGTATTTATTTAATTTATGTGCGTTAATCGGCTATGTGCTATAGTTAGGGCCTAATAGCGGTTTGAGGTTAAACTAACATAATAATTAATATATATTAAATTTGTAGAGCCGAATGCTTAGCATGGTACGTTATCATGAGTGGCCCTATACCCCACTATGATACATATATGCGAATTTAATAGCAACAAAGAGATAAAATTGATTGGTGGTTATAACTCGAGTCGAACATAATTAACACATATTAAATTTGTAGAGCGCATACTATGGCACGTATCATGAGTGGCTCTATACCCCACTATGTTCATATTTTCAAGCGCATAGTATGGAACGTGATACGAAAACCCTTTCGAAATGCTTTAAGAACCCTTAAACTTAACTAAGGACCCAAAAAGATCACAACCAAAGAACCCACATATGCCATTTGAAACAACCCAAGGAAAAAGGCTAGAAAATGATTATCCTTATGATCAATGATCTAAAGACAAGAATTGGATTTCTTGTTTTAGATTCGAATCAATCCACCAAATTAGAATGATCAATCCTAATGGCTTGATTCTACAGCCACCCTAAACACAAGGAATGACAAGATGAAAAGTTGAACAACTCACAACAATTCAAGAAAAAGCTCTCAATGAGACTTTGGATTTTTAATTCATTCATAATCTGATTATTACAATGGAAAGAAAGGCATTATATAGCCTTTAAAAGACCATCAAAAAACGAAATATACAAGCCATTAAAGTCCTAGACATGTAACTTACACAAATAATGACAATTGATAGTGAAAATAAAAGTGTAACCTACGTGGCTTTCCAAAAGTTGTAACCTACCATCTTTTGTAACTTATCATCACTCTAAATGCTAGAATAATTAATACACCAAAGTTCTCTTTAAGTAAGTATCTTGCAATTATGATGAAAGCTGAGTTGCATTGAAAAAACTTGAATTCCATTAAATGAGCTTCGGTTGCATTAAATGAACATGACTTTGAACTTGACTTGCATTTAATGAACTAGGCTTGAACTTGACTTCCATTTATTGATGTAAGCTTGAACTTTGATGTTGCATTTATTGAACTTAGCTTGTAGCTTGATCTTGTCATAGACTTGGAAAGTAATGAATGCAATTCCGGCAATGATCAACATTAAGGCTCCTTGATTCATATCATTCCCTCCTTCTTGAAAAGGATTCGTCCTCGAATCCAAATCTTCATGCCCTACGATAAAAGATGAAAAATCAGTAACTTTAAGGATTGAATTCCCAAAATACTCACCTTGTAATGCAATGGTATGAAATTTTGCATGTATTCTTCCAAGGACTTGATATGGTCCATCACCCCTCGGATGCAACTTGGTCCTTCTTTGAAATCTTTTCTTTCGAAAATGCATCCAAATCCATGCTCTCGGATGAAACTTATGTCTTTTCCTTCTTTTGATCATTTTTAAGGTAAATATGAAAAATTGCTCCTCGATCATTTGCTCCACATCCATGTGCATTAATTTGATGAATTCATACATAAAATGAGCTGAATCACTCACAAACACATTAGATCTAAAAGGCAGCATCTTTAATGGAGTAATAGCATAAAGACCATAAATAAGTTTATTTGTAAAACAAACATTTTTATGATATATTGTCCTATTACATGTATTCTCTACAAAATGTAAACAATTCTCATTAGTTTTCACTTTCGAGTTTGTTTCTTTAATGATTGCCCCAAAGATCACATTTATCACTTCTTGAGTTTCCCATTCATGCAAAACAGATTGGTATACATTGTAACTTCTCAAAGCAAAAGCAACTACATAAGAAGAATATGCATTCCTTAATGGGTTCAACTTTTCAACAGACTCAAAAATTGTAATTTCAAGATGCTCATTAACAAGAACTTTCACATGCTCAAAAGTAGAAAGTATATTACTTACAAAAGTCTCTTTAGATTCGATATACTTTCTTGCATGGATGTATTTCCCTTCCGAACACCTCAAGCTCTTATTCGGCCATAAGTAATGCTTCCAAACCTGAAAAAGATATCCAAACACACTAGGAAAATAATGGTTAAGGTTAGTTGCCAAAAAGTCTACTTTGCACATAAGCACAAAATTAGGCTTTTGACTAAGAAAAACTTTCCTCATCTCACTCATTCTTACATGAAAGCTCACTGATTTTCCTTTTCTCTCAATTTCCTCTAAGTATTCACACATTTCTTTTTCATTCTTCTCTTTTCTCTCATTGTTTTCACTCAAAGCTTTCTCTTCTCTCTCACTCAATTTTTCACTCAATTCTTTTTCTTTCAACTCTTTTTCTTTTATCTCAAACTCAAGCCTCCTTTGTTCAAGCTTACATTGGTCAATGAAAACCTCTTTTGAAGACAAAGGTACCAAAGTAGTCTTCCTTCCATCTTTGGTAAAAGTATACCTATTAAGGTAGCCATCATAGGAAACTCTCCTATCATACTGCCAAGGCCTCCCCAAAAGTATATCCCCGGCATGCATTGGCACTACATCACAAACTACCTCATCCTTATACTTTCCAAGGCTAAAAGAAATTATAGCTTGCTTATGCACCTTCACCTCCCCTCTATCATTCAACCATTGTAACTTATAAGGTTTGGGATGTGGTTTAGTAAGCAAATTGAGTCTCTTGACTAGAATTGAGCTCACAACATTGGTACAACTTCCACCATCAATCACAACACTACATGGGGTCTCATTCACTAAACACCTAGTATGGAACAAGTTGTGTCTTTGGTCATCTTCAACACTATCTCTTATTTCAGAATTTAGAACTCTCCTACATAAAAGTGCTTGTTGAGTTCCTTCCCTCCAACTACCATCACTCGCCTCGGGTTCCTCAATATTCTCATCTATAGTATCACTCTCGTCGGCTTCCTCAAGAACTTCCTCAATGTCACTTTTTTCACAATCAGTGACTACTTCTTCAACTACATCACTTTCTAATTCATCTTCAATTATCTCCCTCATTTGCTGATTACTAGCTATCTCTAATCTACCCATGCGTTCATTAAGCCCCTCTACAATTTTAGTAAGTCTAGCAAAAACTCTCGTTTGGGCCTCTCTCCACCTAGCTTCACTAAACTCACCCTGATTATTTCCCCCTTGTGACATGTTTCTGGACCTCACAACACTCCCTCACAATATATCACTCAAGAAACTCTCGTGTTTAATCACTCAAGGTAGGCCAAAATATCAAGTACGGCTATTGGATAAGTTGGAAGTAACTTGTGTTTAAAGTACTAAAAATCAAGCAATCAGTATTTAAACAATCTAAAATAATGAAAAGAAACAAAAATAAAACAAGAAAAACAGATTGGATAGGTAAAAACAGATTGGAGAAACTAAAACAGATTTTTAAAGCTAAGAAGTCAATAAAAAATGGCAATTACAAATTTCAAAATTCGTGGAGTTCGAGAATGAATTTTCAATTGGCAGTCTATATGAAGCTTATTAAGATGATAATAAAGAGCATACAAAAGGCCAAATTCAAAAATTCTTTCAGAATTGAAAACACTAACTCACAGAATTGAAGTTCCCGGAAAATAAGATAAACCTGCGCACAGAAATGATATTCCATATTTGAACTGTTTCCGTTATGATTTTGACAACGTGCCCTTCTGAACTTAGAAAGATAACGGTCAGATAAAACTTTTTTATTCAGGAAGAAAAATCAAATTCGGAAGTTATCATAGAGTTTGAATAGGGAACAGAAGCATTAAATGCGACAGTTACAAAATTGGACAGTTTTGACAATTTTGAACTTTAGCCGTTTTTTGATGCTTTAAATACGTGGAAATGAATAAGAAACTGATATATTTGAAATATAACTGATGTATAAACACAATAATATCAGATCTACACGAATTTATATGGATCAAACTCAGAAAATCAAGAACTTGCTAGATGAACACAAGATGAACAGATTTGGTACTGTCAGATGCAAATTCACTCTTCTTTCCTCTTTTTTTTTATTTTTTTTTATTTTTATTTTCAAGATCTAAACGTGATCTTTAAGATAGAGATGAAATCAGATTCAAAAGGTGAATCAAAATGAATGAAAAGGTAGAAACGAAATGGATGGACAGAATGTGTAGAAATGAAAGACAATGCATAAAAGTAAGATAGAATCAATTCTAGAGTAGACCACAAGATGCAACCTATGCTTTGATACCAAATGATACGAAAACCCTTTCGAAATGCTTTAAGAACCCTTAAACTTAACTAAGGACCCAAAAAGATCACAACCAAAGAACCCACATATGCCATTTGAAACAACCCAAGGAAAAAGGCTAGAAAATGATTATCCTTATGATCAATGATCTAAAGACAAGAATTGGATTTCTTGTTTTAGATTCGAATCAATCCACCAAATTAGAATGATCAATCCTAATGGCTTGATTCTACAGCCACCCTAAACACAAGGAATGACAAGATGAAAAGTTGAACAACTCACAACAATTCAAGAAAAAGCTCTCAATGAGACTTTGGATTTTTAATTCATTCATAATCTGATTATTACAATGGAAAGAAAGGCATTATATAGCCTTTAAAAGACCATCAAAAAACGAAATATACAAGCCATTAAAGTCCTAGACATGTAACTTACACAAATAATGACAATTGATAGTGAAAATAAAAGTGTAACCTACGTGGCTTTCCAAAAGTTGTAACCTACCATCTTTTGTAACTTATCATCACTCTAAATGCTAGAATAATTAATACACCAAAGTTCTCTTTAAGTAAGTATCTTGCAATTATGATGAAAGCTGAGTTGCATTGAAAAAACTTGAATTCCATTAAATGAGCTTCGGTTGCATTAAATGAACATGACTTTGAACTTGACTTGCATTTAATGAACTAGGCTTGAACTTGACTTCCATTTATTGATGTAAGCTTGAACTTTGATGTTGCATTTATTGAACTTAGCTTGTAGCTTGATCTTGTCATAGACTTGGAAAGTAATGAATGCAATTCCGGCAATGATCAACATTAAGGCTCCTTGATTCATATCAGAACGTATCATGAGTGGCCCTATACCCCACTATGATACATATATGCAAATTTAATTAAAGCATAAACTAAAGAAAATGTTGTAGGCTAAGTACCTACTAAATAAATAGGCTAAGTACCTATCTTTATAAATGAGAAATGGGGGGATTTGGACTCGTATCCATTAGTTATTATATTTGATGTGATTTCAATTTAGCTTACTTATATGAGTTGAAATTAATCTACTGAGCTAAAAACTCACGGTATTCGAATGCCCTGCAAATTTAAATTTTGCAGGTAACGTTAATAATTTTGGAGCTCGAGGCGCATGACGAGGATGGTGCTACATGGAGGCCTTAGGACTTATTCATTTTCACTTTTCCATTTTGACTTTCATTATTGGTCATTTTGCATTTATTTGGGACATTTTATTTTACTATTAAACTCATGCGTATTATTTATCTTATTTAGAATTTATTTATTTAAATTGGCGCCACATTTAAACGTTTTGTTTTATCTTTTAGTTGTTATTTAAATAAAAGGCTTCCGCATTTATTGATTTTACTCTGATTTGTTTGTAAAATTAAATGAGTTCTTTTATTATTTATTTATTAATTTTACATTGAGTCGGGTCGTCTCACCTTGAGACCGAGTCTGCGACACCAAGACCGCCGCAGGACTCCCAGGCCACGACTCCCGGCTTAGCATCAGGGTATGCGTCCGGGTCTGCGTCAGGGTCGGATCCAGCTGGCCCCTCCACTTTATGCACACAGCTGTCTCGGGCCGCAGACTCTACCCTTCGGATTGAAGGGGATACGTAAGTAATTTTGTTTATTATTTTAATTACTTAATTTTTAAACCTTTAAACTTTTTTCAAAGTGTTTTTTTTTCCCGTTAACTAATAGTTTCTAATGGCACAATAATTTTTATGATTTTGCAGAGTACAACCGTTTCAAAACGGTTTCGCGAGGTCCTCCGGAGCATGCCTCTACGGAGCGACCTTCAGCCGCGTAAGATTCCGACGACTGAGAAACGTCGGATGTACGACAATTGGAAGGTAAAAAACATCATTTATTTTCATAATTAATTAATTTTGAAATTTATAGAAATAAATTTATTACTTTAACAATTTTTTATTTCAATTTTTTCAGGGCAAGTTTCCTGTTATCGATCCCGATATCACTGATGGTAGATTGTTCCCCCTATGGGACTGTCACGTCTGGAATCGATTCAAGGACCTCATGTTCCGGGCACGCAGAAAGCAAGCAGCAAACCGCCCCGTGTGGATGAGCCCGGAGGACCACGCGCTACTTCTCGCGAGCTTGAGCACTCCTGAGGGCAAGGCAGTGTCAAGCAGGAATAAGGCCAACCGTGTGAAAAATCCTACCAAACACACAGCGGGGGCCCGAACACACGATGAGCACCATCATCGATTGGTAAGTTTTTTTTGTTCGTTTTCTTACTTACGTACTTTTTTTCGTTTTCTTTTTTCAATTAGTTATTAATTTATTATGTTTTATTCTTCAATCTTTAATTTTTTAGGAAGCGAAGCACTGGCGCCCAGTCCCGCCCGATGAGCTGCACCGCGTTCTTCACACGAAGAAGGGCAGGACGTTCGTCTACGATAAGGCGAAAGCAGTTCAGGTATTTAATAATTTTTTCAATTATTATTTTTTCTTTAAAATTTTTCCTACCTTATATATTAACTATTTTATTTTCTGAATTTTAAATGTTTAAGAACGTTTCACGGAGTCCTTGAGTCAGCGGTTACCTACACCAGACTCGCAACCGACTTAGGAGGACCGTAGAGAGGCGTTCTTGGAGGCTGCTGGAGGGGTTCGGCCTGATGGGTTAGTTCCTGGGCTCGGCTCGTACGGGCGACGCCTTTACGCAGATGTGCCCCGGCCTCAGCGGAGCGAAGCGAGCACTAGCTCCGGCCCTTCTCCGATTGAGCAGCAGCTGCGCACGGACATGGACGCTATGCGCTAGGACTTCGTTACTAGAGTCGCTGGGATTGAGGCCGATATGCAGGCACGAGTCGAGGCCCAGGTCGCACCAGCTTTGGCCGCGTACTTCATATCCCTAGGCGGCGGCCCTTCATCATCGACGCCTCCTCCGCCACCCCCCGTGATATGAATCATGGAGCACAAGCACCACAAGACAAGCTTAGGATGCTACAAGGACCAATTACAAGATCAAATGCCAAGAAGCTTCAACAAGCCTTGAATATCTTTTGTCAAGCATACATGAGCAAAGTGAAGACAGATTATGAGGATCCAAGCTTGGAGGCAATGGAAGAGGATGAAATGCACTTTAATTTATGGCAAGTGTATTTGGAGGAGGAATATTAGAGACATGTGCAATGAATAATAAAGTCAAAGTCATTTTAGGAAAGTTTCCTAAAATGGGACACTTTGCTTTTTGCTTTAGCTCTAGTTGCTTTATTCTTTCCTTAAATGTTGTTCACATGTCAGATTTTATTATGGGATGATTACTTTTGGGCTTTTGTTTTAGGGTTTTCTCTTAACTATTTAAAGACTTTATGTAACCCTAATATTCAGAGATTTGATGAAATAGAAAGTTGCTTTTTGCTTCCAATTGACTTGCTTGGCTGATTACCTTGCATGTTCTTGAGTAGTCTTGCTTTAGATTACTTGTTTAGAAACAATCAAACACTCTTGATCTAAAGTGTTTGTGGATTGTTTCAATCTTGAGATAAGAAACAAGTTCTTCTTATTTCAAGATCATAGATCTAGGAATAATCTTCTTAACTCATATTCCTTGGGTTTTGCTAAATTGCTTTGGGGGTTTTAGATCTTGGTGACTCAAGGGTTCTTCAAGGGGTTCTTGATCCAAATCTAGGGTTTTCATATCATTTGGTATCAGAGCTTAGGCTCAAGAGAAGGTTCTTATCTTACTTGCTTTCCTTTATTTCTTGTTGTTCTTTGTTCTTAGTTTATATAAAAACCCAGAAAATCACAAAAAAAAATGCTTATTTGACCCGTTTTTGTTCTTTCTGTTTCTCTTAGTTTTATTCCGAATTCTGGAAAATAGAAAACTACAAAAGTTCTTATTTTTCTCTCATCTTTAATTGTTATTCAGACGTCATAGTCAAAAAGTCAAGTGAAAAGCAAAAAAAATTAAAATCTAATCCGAGGCTCAATATTGCAGAAATTGAAAAAAAAAACAGAGAGTTTTTTATTGAGTTGCTAAATCTGAAAAGAAAGTGTTTGATGTTCATGTTGCTCTTGAAATATTCATATCAAACTCATCAAAATTCCATCTTGAATCTGTATTATGCCTAGGGTTTGAGAAAAAGTGGTTTGTTTACCCTTTTTGGCTTGCATCTATTTTAGGGAAGTTTTCCAATTGCTTTCCTTCCTACTTTATGTACTTTCCTAATTTGCACACTTTCCTCTTTTAGAAAAATCTGCCACACCTTTTTCTTAGCTTTCTAAATAGCCAAAAAAAAAAAAAAAACACTTGTTTCTTGTTTCATTATTGTTGCATTTTCACAAATTGCATTAGTTTCAAGCATAGTTTCATTGTTACTAAATAGTACTAGATCAAGGCTACAAATTACCAACCTAGAAACTGTTTTTGAGTGCAAACACGAGTGAATCAACATTTCAAGAGTGTAAACACTTAGGGAGTGATTGTGAGGTCCTTGTTACTACTACTAGCTTGTTACTTGCAGCAATGTTTAATGAAAGGATGGAGAATAGAAAAGGCCCTAAGTTCAAATTACCTAATTTCTATGGGAGTTTGGATCCGAAAGAGTACTTACAATGGGAAAGAGAAGTGGAGCTTAGCTTGGAAGGTCATCCGTATAGTGAGAGAAGGAAGGTAAGCCTTGTGACATCTCAATTCATCGATTATGCTTCTGTTTGGTGGACTCAATTGAATATGAAACTAAGGAGAGAAAGACAACAACAAATTGAAACTTGGTATGATCTTAAGTACCATATGAGAAAGATGTTTGTGCCAAGAAAACATCATAAAAATATTGTGCAAAAGTTGGATAGTCTTATACAAGGTAGCAAAAGTGTTGAGGAATATTCCAAGGAGTTGGAGTTGCTCATGGCTAGGGCTAATGTTAAGGAAGATGAGGAGTCTACTATGGTAAGGTTCTTGAATGGATTGAATAGAGATATTTCTTACCAAGTTGATTTAACAAAAGTTGGGGAGTTAGAAGAATTGGTGCACATTGCTATCAAGGTGGAAAAGAGACTCCAAAGTAGGGTTGCTAAAGGGTATGCTTCCAAACATCATTCAAACCCTACTTATTCTTATGATAATGATGGAAATGATGCATTAGATGGTATGAATGGGGCTGCCTATTGCATGGTTAAGGAAAAGACAGAATTGACCTTGTTTGAGGAGATAAAGATGTTTAAAATAGAACTATTAGAATTGAAGGAAGTTTTCAATGCCTATTGCATGGAAATGCCTAAAGAGACAAATGAAGAGATTGTTAGATTGAAAGATGACTTCAAATCTGAGGAGCATATGGATAATCACTCTAAGTTTGAGAATGCTAATGGAATGGGGTCAACTTTGCTTGATGTGTTATCTTTTGATAATCAAGTAAAGGAATGTGATATGCTTGCAAAGAAAGAAAAGAGTGAAAGTAAAAGTGAGCAAAAAGAAAAAGAAAAGAGTGAAAAGAAAATGAGTGATTGTGATATGAGTTCAAAAGAAAGAGTGATTGAAAAGAATGAGACTGAGAGTTGTGAGATTGAAAACATAGAAAGTAATGAAAGTGAAAGGAGTGAGAGCTTTGAGCTAATAAAAGGTGAGGGAATTGAGCTTAGTGAGAAAAAAGAGAGTGAGTTGAAGAGTGAGAGCTTAAAATCTAGATCAAGTGAGGCTAGGAACAACCAACCTATGTGTGTACTTTTGTACAAAGAGGTTTGTTTTAAACTTAACCCATCTTTACCTACTATGTTTAGTGAGTTTTTGCAGGAATTCAAGAGAGTGTTCCCTAGTGAGATGCCTAATGGTTTATCATCAATCCAAGGCATAAGACTTCAAGTAGATCAAATTCCAAGGGCCGCCATGCTCAATAGACCAACTACTTACCAGATTCATTGCATTGAAAATAGAGTAAAACCAACCATTGTAAATTATTCTAACCCTATTTTTGGTATTATGGATAACACTTGCTTGTTTGATAAAATTGGACTAAAATATGAAAATCCACCACTTCAAATGCAATTAATTGATAAATCTTCATGTGGTGCTGAATCTTACTTGCTTGACAATATCCACTTTGAGAGAGTTGTTGAATCACTTACTACTTTTTATAGTGTGTTTAATGTTTCACTTGATCCTTATTTGGTTGAAAGAATGAATTTTACATCTTCCATGGTTTATCCAAACTTATTAGAACTATATGAGGGTCCAATTAGTTTAAATAACTTGTTGCAATCTAGTGGTATAAATAGGTTTCTTGATGCTTTCTATAAGACAAACTTTGTGAGGAAACTAGCAAGGAAACAACATCTAGGAGGGGCCAAGGGTATGCAATTGTATTTCATGAAGGGAGATGCAAGGAAGTTCAAGATTTTGACCCAGGAGGAGTTGGACAATTTAAAGCACTATGAAGGAGACATAACGATGCTTTCAAGTGTTATTTAAAAGGTAAGTATGCTTTAAATGATTTGGTTAATCTTACTAACTTAATTTCTTTTGATGTAGACAATGATTTTGATTTGAGGACAAATCCTTTTCAAGAGGGAGGGGATGATATGAATCATGGAGCACAAGCACCACAAGACAAGCTTAGGATGCTACAAGGACCAATTACAAGATCAAATGCCAAGAAGCTTCAACAAGCCTTGAATATCTTTTGTCAAGCATACATGAGCAAAGTGAAGACAGATTATGAGGATCCAAGCTTGGAGGCAATGGAAGAGGATGAAATGCACTTTAATTTATGGCAAGTGTATTTGGAGGAGGAATATTAGAGACATGTGCAATGAATAATAAAGTCAAAGTCATTTTAGGAAAGTTTCCTAAAATGGGACACTTTGCTTTTTGCTTTAGCTCTAGTTGCTTTATTCTTTCCTTAAATGTTGTTCACATGTCAGATTTTATTATGGGATGATTACTTTTGGGCTTTTGTTTTAGGGTTTTCTCTTAACTATTTAAAGACTTTATGTAACCCTAATATTCAGAGATTTGATGAAATAGAAAGTTGCTTTTTGCTTCCAATTGACTTGCTTGGCTGATTACCTTGCATGTTCTTGAGTAGTCTTGCTTTAGATTACTTGTTTAGAAACAATCAAACACTCTTGATCTAAAGTGTTTGTGGATTGTTTCAATCTTGAGATAAGAAACAAGTTCTTCTTATTTCAAGATCATAGATCTAGGAATAATCTTCTTAACTCATATTCCTTGGGTTTTGCTAAATTGCTTTGGGGGTTTTAGATCTTGGTGACTCAAGGGTTCTTCAAGGGGTTCTTGATCCAAATCTAGGGTTTTCATACCACCCCGCCCCTCCGCAGTAGTTCTAGGATGCTTTCGTCTGTATAAAACGTTTTTTGAATATTTGATACATATATTTTTTATTTTAATTCCAATTATTTGTTATTAAATTTTAATATTAATTAAATAAATAATTAATAATTAATTAACTAATTATTGAAATTTTAATTTAAATTTTAAAAAAAAATTCTTAAAGGCGACCATATCGTCACTTTTAATGCGACCATCTGGTCGTATTTTGACTGAGTCTAAAAGTGACCATTTGGTCACATAACATACGACCATTTGGTCACTTTTTTATGTGACCAATTGGTCACTTATCTTTCACATAAATTACGACCAGATGGTCACTTTTTAAGCGACCATCTGGTCGTATTTTGACTGAGTCTAAAAGTGACCATTTGGTCACTTTTTTATGTGACCAATTGGTCACTTTCTAGGCGACCATTTGGTCGTATTTTCAAAAGGTTGACTTTTTTGCGACCAAAAATTTATGGTCGTATATTTGTGACTATCCAGTCGCACAAATTCTGGACCGACCAGCTTTTTGGCCACCACTTATTTTGTCGCTTTCTTGGTCGCATTATAGACAAAAAATGACCATTTGGTCGCAATTTGACAATTTTTTTGTAGTGTTAAAATTAGAAATACACAGCGGAAGTTTTTATATTTTAAGAAAAATGGCGTGGTTATGTTTAAAAATTGGCTAGCCGAAACATGTTTACATCTTAATTTCAAAATCTAAAATGCACAAGGAACATTAAGTTCCTATCCAGAAGTTCAAAATGATTTAAAATCATAAAAGTAAAGGCAAAAGCTCTTAAGAGCTATATACAATTGTACAAATCCCAAAATGGGTAAAATTCACAAACTCAGTCCATGGACTTTACATAACACCTAGTCCATCTCGAGATCATCATCCCTTGAACATGCAGCTAGCCAGGGCATTACCTGAAATTTTGTAATATCATGAGCTAACAACTTAAGCCCAGTGAGAATAATAATAATAAAAAGTAAAGATAGACCTCAAACTCGTATTCGATTCATGTCCAAATAATCTGACACAATCAATCTTAAAATTCTCCAAACTCTAGGTAAATTTCATTCTATACTCTCCAAAGGATGATATTACTAACACGCATAGTCAAATTCTCATCCATTAACTTGTTATAACATAAATAAGAAAAGTAAATAAACTTTACATAAATATAACATCTCGATTCTCTATCCATGATATATATTTCCATCGATCATATGAATGAAAGTAATGAAAACTCCCGTAGGATTCGCATTCATCTTTTATGCATGAAGGTAATGTGGATATCCAGTCGGACCCACATTCACCTTTTGTGCATGAAGGTAATGGGGATATCCCGTCGGACCCGCATTCACCTTTTGTGCATGAAGGTAATGAGGATATCCCGTCGGACTCTCATTCACCTTTTGTTTCTTCCTTACTTTCTCTTCTTTTTCTATGAAGGTAATACGGACACTCCCCGTAGGGTCCAACATTCTCCCCTCTTTTCTTTCTCACTTTCTTTTCTTTTTCTCTGTAGGTGATTCGGACACTCCCGGTACCCTTCTTTTCTTTCAATGATGCGAGATGTTATGGTGCAATATGTTATGGTATGCTCACAAAAATAAATAAACGTAAAATGTGAATATTAAAGTAGCCGAAACAAGCATAAAGTAAAGGGCATAAAGTAAAAGACATAAAGTAAAGTAGATAGGAAATTCTAGAAGAACGATATGTAAATCGAACTCCACTACATTAATATAAGTAGGTCCTATCTTAAACGATTAATCTATTCCTTCAATGATTCTAAACTTCCAATAAAATCCGAGGTTCTATTAACCGTTCTATCTAAAAGTTTGGATTTTTTAACTTCCAATGATCCATTCTAAGCTTCGAAACTAATCTAACTTAGAATATTCTTAGATTCAAAGTTTCCCTCGAGAACTCCTAAGTTCTCACTTAAAGAACTAGCTCCTAATCCTAAGGGCACTAGCTCGTTTTCCTCTAATCTTAGATTCGAATCTTAGTCTTAGTTTCCAATTCTACAAATCATTATACATATTCGCTTTCTAAAGTTACTTTAAATACTAACTATGTTAGGAATGGTGTCCTAGAACTTGTAATTATTTAATAATAATAATTTATTTCGAATAAATTAAATAAATAAACATAAGTTCTTTATATTATCTAGATTGATTAAATTGACGATATTAGGAATATATGGAAATATATTAATATCAAACATTCAAATAGTAAACCCTAAGTTACTCTTATGAAATCACGACTTAGTATGTGAGTCATACGAGAGGATTAAAGTCGAGATGAGTAAATTAAAAGTGTCTACAGTAAATGGATAACGTTTGGGAACCTTATCCTGGTAACACTGTTGATAGCTTCGCATTTTGTTTATAGACAAATGATCTAATCCTGATCATTCATGTGGGAGACATGAAATGGAAGTATCATATGCAATGTTGATTGTATAAGACAGGACCACGATGTTCGATCAAATTTCTCATTAGTACCGGTTTACGAGAAATGATCGAATATCAAACTAAGTTTATCAACCGGTGATAGATCTCAATCCTGAGTGAAATGCGGACTCCTATTTGTGGAGTTATGTTCTTTGATTCACATGGTTGAGAGCGATCTGTAAGAACGCTCAATACACTCCTGTTTTTGGGAACATGACTAGATAAGTAGCTGGGAACTCATTTTCACGAGATGGAATTCATAACTTTCCTATAAATTAACGGTATCAGTGCGATACCTAAACATTTTAGGAACTTTAGGAAACTCCCTTGATGTACTGATTCGAGACATGAACAAGTGGCGCCACGACTTCTATTGATCACAGAAGTATATTATCTCTAGTTCGACTAAAGATAAAGTTCATTGGAGAATCAGCGGGAACACAAGGATAAAGCGGTAATTACAGGGGCAAAACGGTAAATTTATCCGCCTGTAATTATGAGGGTTCCACGTGAAGGATTATATCACAGATATAAATAAAGATAAACTAAATGGACATAACTCATCTATAGTGAGGGGAGTTCAGCTATGAATCTATAGTGGAATTATTCATAGTTAGATAATAAGTAATTAACTGATTATGAGTTAATCAATTAATTGACTAATTATTAAGCCCATGATCTATAGGTCCATCGGGTCCCTATGCTAGCCCAAATATCGTAGTCGCGAAATCAAGTAGAAGAAATGGAAATTTTAAGTAAAGTGAATTACTTAAAAGAGGCAATATTAATTGTTTAAATATTGAGTATATTTAAACGGTAATTAATATAAACATTATTAATTGTTTAAATAATGTGTTTATTTAAACAGGAAATTAATAATGAAATATTATTAATTAGATATTATTAATTATTTAAATATTGAGTATATTTAAATGGTAATTAATAATTTGAAATTAATTGACAATTATTAATTGTTTAAATAATTAATTTTATTTGAACGGAAATTAATAATTAAAATTAATTAATTAATAATAAAATATTGTCAATAAAATTATTAATTAAATAATGAGTTTATTTAATGGAAATTAATAATTATAATATTTATTATTAATTATTTAAATAATGAAAATTATTTAAATGGAAATTAATAATTAAATATAAATTGGATAATATTTAGTCGGGAGAAAATATTAATATTATTAATTGTTTAAATAAAATATTTTATTTAAATGGTAATTAATAAATAAATTAATTAAGTTGGACTTATTAGTTTAAGAGAGAGTTTCAAGCCCAATTGGATTAATGAACCCAATTGAAATTGACCCAAAATAATTAATTAAATAAATTTGATTTATTAATTATTAATTATTAATTTTGGCCTTCATAGATAATTTGTAGGAGATAATTATTTGAATTATATCCTATAATAATTATATAGATTTATTTACCCAAGATAAATAAAATAAAGAAAAGAAAATAATCTCCTATTTATCTATGGCATTTTCGAAATTGCAAGATAAAGGAAAGAGATAATCTTTATTCTTTTTGTATTTATCTCTATAGATTAATCCTAATGTGATTAGGATTCCTATTTTCCTATAAATAGGAGGGTTGGGTCATTCATAAATCACACAAAAATTCCTTAGAAATTCGGAATTCTCTCTTCTTCCTTTCTCCCCCCTTGGCCGAAATTCCCTATTCAAAATTGGGAAGAAAATATTTTTCTTCTTCCCAATTTCTTCTTAAGTTCAATCCCACAATCGGATTTCGTTTGATCGATCGGGATATAGGGTAGAAGATCCGGTGTTGCTGAGGATTTGATGCTGTAAAGAAACCTCCAACCGATTCTCCATTTATTACTCAATGTAAGTTTTGATTTTAATTTTCGAAATTTAAAGCATGAATCTACATGTTTTTTCACAAATTGCATGATATTAATAGATCCATAATTAAATGTTAATTAGTTTACTAAATCAAATTCCGCTAGTTTAGTAAATCATCCCTTCAAACTATTCTAACCTTAGCAAAATAAGATTTTCTCCAAATCTCCAATTTCCCACGAATCAACAGCCGAGCAATCGCACCTACAATTCACCAATTGCACAACATATTACAAGTCATAACTAAGATGAGAAGAAGTGTGCATTTTCAGGTGAATAGTGATTTCAGATGAATAGTAATTTCGGATGAATAGTGTTTTCGAATGAATAGTGTTTTTCAAAAATCCGGGCTCAAAATCGTCAAATTCCATGATAGAAATTCATGATTTCAACTTCAAAACTCATTTATAATAAAAAAATAACAAAATAAGGTAAAAAGTTTTGAAAACTTACTTTTTGGGACTTCCCTTAGAGAACGAGAAACTTCGAAAAGGTAGGTTGGATAGGTAGCCCTCGTCCCTACCAATCCAACGCAACTGAAATCAAGCCGATTCACCGAGAAGCAAAGAAAAGCCAAGAGCTTTTCATTCTCATCCATGGGAGAATGATGGCCACGGTTAAGGAGGGAGAAGAAATAGAAGTCTTGGTCAAATTAAGTCAACTTTGATATTTAAAGAAGAAGTGTATAGTAATTTTAGATATTTTGAGAAATTGGAAAATGACGGTTACGTCCTTTTATGACTTTTGACTTATGAATCGAAAACCGAAGCTCTTAAAGAAATATAAAGGTGATTAATAGTTATTAATTGGCCTATTAATAATTATTAGGGAAAAAGACACTTTTGGTCCCTGAGTTTTTATTTTGTTTACCATTTGGTCCCTATGTTTTAAAAACCGACAAACAATACCCCTGAGTTTTAGTTTAACTTACCATCTCATCCCTGCAGTTAAACTTCTGTTAAAAAGTTAACAGAAATCTGATGTGGTATTTAAATATTATTTTTTATTGTAAATCTATCATGATTTATTTGACATGGCATAATTAATATTTATATTTAGATGGTTTCTCTCTCTCCTCCCTCTCTCTTCACCTCATCTTCTTCATTGAATTTCTTCTCCATCTCCGACGCAGCAGAAAAAGGGCCGAAAGAATCAAGACTCAAAACTCAAAAGGAAATTTTACTTAAAATAGCGTTGTCTTCGTTGTTAAACCTGTTAAACCCGTCTATTTCATACCATTCTCCACAAATCCAAGCTCAAAATGGCGTGGAGGATGAAATATATGGACGGGTTATGGTAATAGATCGGGGATGAAAGATAGAGCTTTGATCTGTAATACGAACGAATACGAAGGACTCGAGAAATCTGGGATTTTAGAATCGCAAAATTCCAAGACAAACATAACAGAACGACGCCAGACGGAGAAGCATTAAAGCTTTCAACGTTGATGGTTTCACACGCGACAATGGTGATTTGAAACAGGGACTTGGCTTCGTTTGGTTTCACATGCGACAATACCCAGATCTCATTTATTCCATGGAACAAAACCAACAATCCATTAATTTCTAGGTTGGTTTTGTTGTTGTTGGAAATCAAAGCACCTTTCTTGATTTAACAGAGAATATGTACAATAATTAGAAAACAATGGTATGGATTGGATACTTGCTGGACTTGAATCAGGAAATTATCTTTTCAATTTTGTTTAGACATTTATGTTTTCCATTTTGTGATATGATATGATACGATTTGAGGGGTTCCACAATGGCGATGAAGCTCGACTTGGAGGTGATTTGTGCGAAGAGGGGTTTGTGTTTGTTTTTACTCGGGGTGAGGCTAAGGACTACACTTTGTGATTCAAGCTTTTTGGCCATGGGAATACTAATCGGGTGCAGATGAGTTCTAACAGAGTTTTAATGTTTAGATCTAAGAAAAATCATGAATTTTGGGTTCATTTTAAATCTGTGAAAGAGTTTCAATGTTTATATCTCTATTTTGAGATGATTTTGATCTGGGTTTGGGTTAATTTTACCAGCGGTGGGGTTTGAGTTTTCCGGCCATGGTGATGTTTAGTTTGTGATGATGAGTATTGACTGGATGAAGGGAATGGGAAGGAGATGAAGAGAGCAGGTGACAGAAAGAGATAGAAAAGAGATAAATACATATAAATATTAATATAAAAACTTATTAAAGATGCCACCTCATTTAAGATATGTCATGTCAGAAAATAAAAATTAGAAAATGAATATTTTTAAGCCACATCAGATTTCTGTTAATTTTTTAACGGAAGTTTGACTGGATGGATGAGATGGTAAGCTAAACTAAAACCCAGGGGTATGTTTGTGGCTTTTAAAACATAGGGACCAAATGGTAAACAAAATGAAAACTCAGGTTACAAAAATGTCTTTTTCCCTAATTATTAATGTCACCGAAACGAATTTAGATCATTAAAACGATTAAAAAGAATTTCGGTCGAAATTAACTACTAAATTCTAAATTACAAAAATAATAATTAAACTAAATACTTAAATTGAAATAAATAAATAACATTAAATAAAATAATAAAAAAAAATTCACTTCAAAACTAACGGGACGTTACAGTCTACCCTCCTTAAAAGACTTTTCTTCCTCGAAAAGTGCGTTCACTAAGTGAATAGATCAAGGGTACTTAGACTGTATCTCATCCTCACGTTCCCACGATGCTTTCTTTGACACTTGGTTCTTTCAAAGAACCTTAACCAAGTGAATTCCTTTTTATTTCTCATCACTTTTGTTTGAATGTTCTTATGTTATCTGGTGTCTTCTCATAAGACATATTAGCATTCAAAACTACCAGTTCATAATCAATTACGTGGAACGGATTCTCCATGTATTTTCAAAGCATCAATACATGGAAAACATTACAAACGGCCGATAATGAAAGTGGTAAATATAGACAATAAGCTACCACTTCTACTCGATTGAGTATCTCGTTAGGCCAATAAATCTAGGGCTCAACTGACCCTTATTCCCAACTTTCATATCACCCTTCATTGGTGCTACTTGAAGTATACAAGATCCACTGCTACAACTTGAACGGACTACACCGAATTATGCTGTCAACTTTGGTTAACCCTTAACCTTTCTCTAAACAAATGATTGTGATATGAAACCCTAGGAAATTGTTAAAGAAACCCTTTGATGCACAAAGAACCCCTTAGATGCAAATCCTAAAACCCCATGAACAAAAAGGTAAAACCTTTGGAAAAACAAGAAAAGAAGATTATTCCAATGATCAAAGACCTTGAAATAAGAGAACTTGTTCTTATTTCAAGATTGAAACAATTCACAAACAAACTAGATCAAGGTTTGCTTGAATGTTCCTAAAACATGCAACCCAAGAACAAGGCTACAAAACTAAGCAATTTTAGCAAAGCAAAAAGCAATATTATTATCATATGAATTCTGAGTCTTTAGGGTTACAAATGAGGCCTTTAAATAGGCAAAGAAACCCTAAAAATGAGCTAGGAAATTCGGATTACAAGGAGCACAAAATCTGCCCAAAACTTGCCTTATGTGAAATTGGCAGATTTTGTGGAAAATCTTTTCTAGAGAATAATATCTTTCCTAATCCTTTCCAAACATATAAACTGAATATAAAAGGCCTAAAACATGTCCTTTGGCCATGGAAAACATTATACAAAATCCCTAAATGCATAAAATAAATAGAAGACTCAAATAAGGAAAGTTGTCAAATATGGAAAGTTTGCAACTTTCTCTTTAAGCTTCATTCTTTGAATCTGATTGCACAACTTGTCCAAATTATTCTTCCAATTGCACATGCCACAAGTTGAAGTGCTTTAAGTCTTCTTCCTCCGCCTCAATGTTCCAATCTTCAAAAGTCTCCTTGAGTTTGCTCATGTATGCTTGACAATGGATATTCAAAGCTTGTTGCAATTTCTTGGTCTTGGATCTTGTCATTGGCCCTTGAACCATCCTAAGCTTGTCTATCTTGTCTTGTGCTCCATGATTCATATCATCCCCTCCCTCTTCAAAAAGATTTGTCCTCAAATCTGATTCATCACCTACATCAAAAGGACTTAAGTCAGAAACATTAAACTCACCTGGAAGATCAATCTTGTAAGCATTGTCATTGATTCTTTCTAGCACTTGGAATGGACCATCTCCTCTTGGATTAAGCTTGGATTTCCTTTGCAATGGAAACCTCTCTTTTCTAAAGTGAACCCAAACCCAATCTCCAGGTTGAAAAACAAGTCTAGTTCGACCCTTATTGATCCTAGAAGCTACTTTGTTTTTTTGCTTCTCAATTCTTTCTCGAACCTCCTTGTGTAGCTTTTGAATCCTGTCAACCATAGTACTAGCATCAAAACTCACCAAATCAGTAGGTAACATGGGCAATAATCAATAGGAGTAGTTGGATTAAAACCATAAACAAGTTCAAAAGGAGTGCATTTAGTAGTACTATGGACAGCCCTATTATATGCAAACTCTATGAATGGCATGCAATCTTCCCAAGTCTTATGGTTTTTATCAATTATAGCCCTAAGCAATGTAACTATAGTCCTATTGACAACCTCAGTTTGACCATCAGTTTGGGGGTGACAAGTAGTAGAGTACATTAATTTAGTCCCAAGCTTACCCCACAAAACCCTCCAAAAATGACTTAGTGTAACGTCCCGTTATTTTGTGATAAAATTTTATTTATTTATTTATTTATTTTATTTTAATTCAAGTAATTAAGTTCATTTATTTTTTTTTAAATTAGAAATTTGCAATTTATTTCATTTTAATTCATTTTAATGGTTTTATTTATTTAAATACGTTTTAATGGTGTTAATAATTATTAACGGGCCAATTAATAATTATTAATCACCATTGGGATAGTTTGAGATGTTCGGGATTCGTTTTTAAGCCAAAAGTCATAAAAGGGCAAAGTTGTAATTACCCAATTTGACAAAATATCTAAAAATACTATTCAATTGTCTTTAAAACTCACCTTTGACCACAAATTGACCAAAATTTGCTCATCCATTTTCTCTCCAAGCCGTGAGCTTCAAAGGCCAAAGAAAGAAAATTCGATTTCGTTCGTTTCTTGACGGATCGACTCAAGCTTAGATATTTCGGAAAGCCCTCGGGTCAAGGATCATTTTCCATCTACCCATCGTCCGTTTCTCTCGAGATCCTAGGAGTTCTCGGTAAGAATCTCTTCAAACCCTAAGCTCCAAATAGTGTTTTAATGGAGTTTTGCTTGTTTTATTTCGATTTCTTGCCGTGAAACTCGGTGTTTGTCAATTCGGGAGTAGTTTTAAATGTTTTTGGAAACTATTTCATAACCCTAAAACCGAGTTTCAGTCGAAACCCTTTCCGTTTGAAATTTACCCTTTTGGGATTGAAAATGGGTTAGAAATTAATGAATGAATGTTTATTTAAATTCAATTCGGGAAAGGGATTAATGTTCAAAAACACTATTCATCGATACCCATTGAAATCGGGATGATCGAATTTGATTAAAACCAACTCAAAACGTATTTGAATTGCCAAAAAGCCGAAAAACCAAACCCGAGACTTGTTTTTGATGATAGGGCCGTGGGCCTCTTTGTGGGTTTTATTGGGTTTTCGTTGCTTTGTATGATTAGTAGTTGTTTGATTGATAGTTGGTTTCGTTATTGATTGTTACGATGTAATTCGTTTGTAGGTGTTTTTGAACTTCGTGGTTGATCGCTCCTTCAAACTTAGGAGCTAAATCATCTTATTAATAAGGTGAGAATAGTTAGCATTTAAATTAACTATGGAAAGCAAACTAGTGTGATGGTTTGAGAGTTTGGAACTAAGATTAGAATCCGAACCTAAGATTAGAGGGTTGTGACTTAGTGCCCTTAGGATTAAGAGTTAATCCTTTAAGTGAGAATTTAAGAGTTCTCGAGAAAGACTTGAATCTTAGAAGATTCTAAGTTAGATTCGATTCGAAGCTTAGATTGGATCCTTGGAAGTTTAGAATCCTTGAAGGTTTAGGTTAATCGTTTATTTTATAATTCTACTCTTATTGATACCAGGAGTTCGATCTATATATCGTTCATCCGAGATGCTTATCTACTTTTATCTTATGTTATTTACTTTGTCTTTTACTTTACACCTTTACTTTATGCTTGTATTCGATTACTTTAATTCCGCATTCTATTTATTTACTTTTACAAGATATGCAAGCATACGCATATCATTTGCACCATACCATTATCGCATCATTCTAAAAAAAAAAAGAACGAAAAAGAGAAAAGAAAGTGAAAGAGAAAAGAAAGAGAAAAAGAAAAGAAAGTGAAAAAGAAAGAGAAAAAGAAAAGAATATGAAAAGAGACGGATGGGACCCTAAGGGATCTGCTCATCACTCTATATGAAAAGAGACGGATGGGACCCTACGGGATCTGCTCATCACTCTATATGAAAAGAGACGGATGGGACCCTAAGGGATCTGCTCATCACTCTATATGAAAAGAGATGGATGGGACCCTACGGGATCTGCTCATCACTCTTGATGAAAAGGAAGTGAATGGTATCCTATGGGATTGACACATTACTTCATACATGCATAAGGGTATATGCGAGCCCTACATTGCATATGATTGATGATATAAAGATTTGAGATGTTATATTTTATGCAAAGTCTTTACTTTTATTACTTTAAGTCATATCAAGTTAATGTATGAGATTTGACTACAAGTGTAGTAATGGCATAATTTGGAGAAAATGGAATAGAATTACCTAGAGTTTGGAGAACTTTAGGAGTTGTGGTGTCAGGTTATTTGGATACAAATCGAAATGCGAGTTTGAGGTCTATCTTTACTTTTTATGCTTATTATTCTCACTGGGCTTAGTTTGTTAGCTCATGATATTACAACCAATTTCAGGTAATGCCTTGGCTAGAGGTCGAGGAGGAGGAGGTGGTGCTGCGTGATCGAGGGATGCTGACCTCGAGATGGACTATTGGATTTGTAAAGTCTATGTTTTATTTTGTGAATTTTAAGGACTTTGATTAATTTGTATCATATTTTGGCTCATAAGAGCTTCTGGATGATGCTTTTATGATATTATATATTTGAACTCCTGATTTGGACTTAAAGTCCATGAGATTTTATAGATGTGAAAATTAGGATGTAAACAGGTTTTCGGCATGCCAAATTTTCAAACAAAACCACGCCAATTTTTCGTAAATTAAAAGACTTCCGCTGTTTTCTCTGATTTTTAATTTATTTAAAGTGACGGGTCGTCACACTTAGAAACTTAACATCCCTATCACTCACAATGCTTTGAGGAATGCCATGCAATTTAACAAATTCTCTAAAGAACAAGTCAGCAATGTGTTTAGCATCATCAGTTTTAGTACATGCAATGAAATGAGCCATTTTGCTAAACCTATCAACAACAACAAAAATGCTATCCTTTCCCCTTTTTGTCCTCGACAAGCCTAGCACAAAATCCATAGAAACATCTAACCAAGGTGCTAAAGGAATAGGTAAAGGAGAATACAATCCATGTGGTTTAACCCTAGACTTGGCTGCCTTACATGTAATACAATGAGAACAAACTTTAACTACATCATGCTTCATCTTAGGCCAATAAAAATGTTCATGCAACATGTCATATGTCTTAGCTACCCCAAAATATCCCATTAAACCTCCACCATGAGCCTCTTTAGTCAAAAGCTCCCTAATAGAACATTTAGGAATACAAAGTTTACCTTTCTTAAAAAGAAAATCATTACACATCACATAGTCATCAAAAGAAGTCCCTCGGCCAATGGAAGCATAAATCTCTCCAAAATCATCATCAAGTGCATAAAGTGTCTTAAAATGCTCAAAACCTAAGAACTTAGCATTAAGAGAATTGAAAAGAGCATACCTTCTTGACAATGCATCAGCCACAACATTATCCTTACCTTTCTTGTACTTGATAACATAAGGAAATGTTTCAATGAACTCTACCCATTTTGCATGCCTTTTGTTGAGCTTGTCTTGTCCTTTCAAATGCTTCAAGCTTTCATGATCCGTATGGATGACAAACTCTCTTGGCCATAGGTAGTGTTGCCATGTTTGCAATGCCCTCACCAATGCATACAACTCTTTATCATAAGTTGGATAATTCAAAGAAGCTCCACTCAACTTTTCACTAAAGTACATCACTGGCTTCCCATTTTGCATCAAAACAGCCCCTATGCCTAAGCCACTTGCATCACACTCTATCTCAAAAGTCAAATCAAAGTTAGGCAAAACAAGTAGTGGTGCATTACACAATTTATCCTTAAGAGTTTGGAAGGCAGATTCTTGGGCTACTCCCCATGCAAACACAACATTCTTTTTAACCAATTCATTTAAAGGAGAAGCAATGGTGCTAAAGTCTTTTATAAACCTCCTATAAAACCAGCAAGCCCATGAAAGCTCCTCACTTCACTCACATTTGTTGGGGTTGGCCACTCTTGGATGGCTTTAATCTTTTCCTCATCTACTTCTACCCCCTTATTAGACACAATGAACCCTAAGAACTTTACTCTTTCCATGCAAAAAGAACACTTTTTCAAATTAGCATACAACTTTTCTTTCCTAAGTGTTTCACAAACAGCCCCTACATGCTTTACATGCTCATGCAATGATCTAGAGTAAATGAGAATGTCATCAAAGTAAACTGATATGAAAACCCTTGGAAACTTACCAAGAACCCTTCAAAGAAGAACCCTAGATGAAGAAACAAGAACCCACAAAATCAGTAGTAAAAACTCAAAGGAAAGAGTTAAGGAATTAGGCTACCTTTATGATCTATGATCTTGAAACAAGAATGACTTCTTACCCCAAGATTCGAACACTCCAAAAACAATATGATCAGAATTGTTTTAATGCTCTAAAACATGCAATCCTAAGCAAGAATTACAAAAGATGAAGAAGAGAATGGTCTTCTAAGCCAAATCATGCAAATAAGCAAGTTTTCTTGAATAATCATAATCTGTCTTTATTAATGAATAAGGATGCCTTTAAATAGGCAAAAAGTTAAGTCTCCTACTTCTAATATGACACTAAATTCGAAAATATGAGATAAAAAGCTGATAAGGATGATCTCATCATGACATCACCATGATGAGTCATCAAAAAAATTAAACCTACTCTAGGAAATTTAAATTGCATATCTAATAAACCTACACTACTTGGATCTTCCATTTCTTTACATCATCTTAAAGTTCTCAACTTAAAGTATCTAGAAATGGAAAGTGTGACATGGCCTAAAATTTAGGGATCCATTTCCTAAATTTTAGGGATTTTCCTAGATTTTAGGAAAAGTCTTCAAATTGACAATTTTGAGCTTGTGAATCTTTTTGTAGTTGAATTGTCCACAAATTGTATGTTAAACCCTTCATTTCTAGGATTTCCTCTTTGGTTTCCTTCAAATATGTTTGGACATGTTGAATCAAAGCTAGCTTCAATTTCTTATTCTTTGATCTTGTTATTGGCCCAATTGGCAGATTGAGCTCCCCTTGATCATTTGCAACATTAGCTCCATCTTCTAGCTTTCCATGAGTAAGTGAAGTGTTACGATTCGTATCATCCCCTCCCTGTTGAAAAGGATTCGTCCTCGAATCTAATTCATCACCTACATCAAAAGGAGTCAAATCAGCCACATTAAAAGTTGCACTAACCGAATACTCACCTGGCAAGTCAATTTTGTATGCATTGTCATTGATTCTCTCAAGAACTTGAAATGGCCCATCGCCTCTTGCATCAAGCTTGTTTTTCCTCTGATTTGGAAACCTTTCTTTCCTCATATGTACCCAAACCCAATCTCCGGGTTCGAAAATAACTCTAGTTCTTCCCTTATTCACCCTAGAAGCAATTTTGGAGTTTTGCTTCCCAATTCTTTCTTTGACCTCTTTATGCAGCTTATGCATCATGTCGACTTTAGAACTTGCATCAAAACTCACAATATTGTTAGGAGGCATAGGTAATAAATCAAGAGTAGTAGTTGGATTAAAACCATAAACAAGTTCAAAAGGAGTGCATCTAGTAGTGCTATGGACAGCCCTATTGTATGCAAATTCAATTAATGGTAAACAATTCTCCCATGTTTTATGATTTTTATCAATGATTGTTCTAAGCATAGTGACCATTGTTCTATTCACCACCTCGGTTTGTCCATCAGTTTGGGGATGACATGTAGTAGAGTAAAGAAGTTTGGTACCCAATTTCCCCCATAAAACTCTCCAAAAGTGACTTAAGAATTTTACATCTCTATCACTCACAATGCTTTTTGGAATGCCATGCAATCTAACTACTTCTTTAAAGAACAAATCTGCTATATGCTTAGCATCATCCGTTTTGTGACATGCAATGAAATGTGCCATTTTGCTAAACCTATCAACTACAACAAGGATGCTATCTCTTCCCCTCTTAGTCCTAGGCAATCCTAATACAAAATCCATGGATATATCTAACCAAGGTGCCATTGGAACCGGTAAAGGAGTATATAATCCATTGGGTTGAAGCCTAGACTTGGCTGCCTTACATGCTATGCAATGTGCACACACTTTAATAACATCATGTTTCATTTTAGGCCAATAAAAGTGTTCATGCAACATGTCATATGTCTTAGCTACCCCAAAATGTCCCATTAAGCCTCCCCCATGTGCTTCCCTAGCTAATGAGTCTCTAATGGAACATGAAGGAATGCACAATTTACCCTTTCTAAAGAGATATCCATCATAGAATATGTAATCTTCTAAAACAGCCCCTTGTTCACAAGAATTGTAAATTTCCCCAAAAGTGTCATCAAGGTGATAAAGTGACTTGATATGCTCAAAACCTAAAAATCTAGCATGCAAAGAGTTAAAGAGAGCGTACCTTCTTGAAAGTGCATCAGCCACGATATTGTCTTTACCTTTTTTGTACTTGATGACATATGGGAATGTTTCTATGAATTCCACCCACTTTGCATGTCTTTTGTTGAGTTTGTCTTGCCCTTTGAGGTGTTGTAAGCTCTCATGATCGGTGTGAATGACAAACTCTTTCGGCCAAAGGTAGTGTTGCCAAGTTTGTAGAGCTCTTACCAAGGCATATAACTCCTTGTCATAAGTTGAGTAGTTCAAGGCTGCCCCACTCAACTTCTCACTAAAGAACATACAAGGTTTTCCACTTTGCATTAAAACAGCCCCAATTCCTATTCCACTTGCATCACACTCAATTTCAAATGTTAGTTCAAAGTTAGGTAAAGCAAGTAAAGGTGCATTGCATAATTTATCCTTTAAAGTTTGAAAAGCATTCTCTTGGGCTATTCCCCATGCAAAGGGCACATTCTTTTTCACTAGTTCATTCAAGGGTGAAGCAATGGTACTAAAGTCCCTAATGAACCTTCTATAAAACCCAGCAAGGCCGTGGAAGCTCCTAATCTCGCTTACATTTGTTGGTGTTGGCCATTCCCTAATTGCATTTATCTTTTCATCATCTACTTCCACTCCCTCATTTGACACTATGAATCCTAGGAACTTGACTCTTTTCATGCAAAAAGAACACTTTTTAAGATTAGCATATAACTTTTCTTTCCTAAGTGTTTCTAAGACAAGCCCGACATGTGTGACATGTTCATTCAAAGATTTTGAGTAGACTAGAATATCATCAAAATACACAACAACAAACTTGCCTAAATAAGCCCTAAGTACATGGTTCATAAGCCTCATAAAAGTGCTAGGTGCATTAGTGAGTCCAAAAGGCATTACTAACCATTCATATAAGCCAAATTTAGTTTTAAATGCTGTTTTCCATTCATCTCCTATTTCCATGCGAATTTGGTGATATCCTGATTTTAGATCAATTTTTGTAAATAGATTACAACCATTAAGTTCATCAAGCATATCATCTAACCTAGGGATAGGATGTCTATACTTAATAGTGATCTTGTTTATTGCCCTACAATCGACACACATCCTCCATGTACCATCCTTTTTAGGGACAAGCAAAACCAGAACCGAGCAAGGACTTAAGCTTTCTCTAACATACCCTTTTGCAAGCAATTCATTTACCTGATCTTGAATCTCTTTTGCCTCAATAGGATTGGTCCTATAGGCTGGTCTATTTGGAAGGGAAGCCCCTGGTATGAAGTCTATCTTATGCTCTATCCCTCGGATTGGAGGCAATTCATTAGGAATTTCATCCGGAAACACATCCTTGAATGCCTGCAATAAGTCAAGAAAAACACTTGGCAAAGAGATGTTAAGTTCGTTAGTGAGTAAGCAAGGTCCTTTGCATAAAAGCATAAGGACGTTTTTGTTAGTAAATAAAGCTCTCTTGACCTCACTAGCTTTTGAATACAAGCTAACACTCTTTTTTCTCTCATCCTCTCTTTTTTCACTCAACTCTCTTTCTTTTGCCTCACTTTTTTCTTTTCACTCTTTTCACTCTTTTCATTCTTTTCTTTTTCTTTTTCTTTTCTCTCCTTTTCTTTTGCCTCACTTTCTTTTCTTCTTTTTTCAAGTTTACATTGATCATTGTATACTTCCGTAGAAGATAAAGGTACAAGTGTAATCTTCCTCCCATCTTTGGTAAATGTGTATCTATTTAGGTAGCCATCATATATAACTCTCCTATCAAACATCCAAGGTCTACCTAATAGTATATCTCCGGCATGCATGGGTATCACATCACATTCAACATCATCTTTGTACTTTCCAAGAGTAAAAGAAATAAGTACCTTCTTATGCACCTTAAGCTCTCCACAATTGCTTAGCCATTGTAAATTGTATGGTTGAGGGTGAGGTTTAGTGATCAGCCCTAATCTTTGCACTAAGAGAGAACTAACAACATTTGTGCAACTACCATTATCAATAACCATACTACATCCCAATCCTTGAATAATACACCTAGTGTGGAATAAGTTCTCTCTTTGATCATCCATACTCTCGCGAACTTGTGCTTTTAGTAGTCTTCTAGTAACCAAGGTAATCTTGTTACCATCCTCAATACTACCATCACTTTCTTCCTCAAGGTCCATGTCTTCCTCCTCCGAATTACTCTCTTCCCCATCTGTAACTAACTCCCCATTCATCATTATCATAGCCCTTTTATTTGGACAATCTTTGCTAATATGACCCACTCCTTGACATTTCCAACACTTTAGGTCTCTACTTCTCTCCTTAGCTTCCTCAATTTTACCTTTCCCCGTAAAAAGAACTCTCTGCCCTATCCTTGGCCGTGACCACCTTTTCTTTGCTTTTGTAATCTTCCTTACTCTCCTTTCTCCAAGAATTGTTAAAAGAAGATTTAGATGAAGAAGAAGGTTTTGTAAAAGGTTTTGGAGAATACCTTGCTGACCTAGCTTCTTGGATTTGCCTTTCTATTTTAATGGCATTATGCAACAACTCGTCCATATCAAAGTATTGGTACATGTCTACTTGATTAGCTATGTTCTTTTGCAATCCTCCCACAAATCTTGCCATTGTTTTTTCTGGATGTTCCTCCGTGTTTGATCTAGTCATAAGCATGTCCATCTCTTTGTAGTAATCCTCCACACTTTTGCTTCCTTGTTGCAATTTTTGCAATCTTTGTTCCACCTCTCTATGGAAGTATGGTGGGATAAATCGTTTTCTCATGATGGCCTTTAGCTCTCGCCATGTAGTAATTTGCTCTTCGCCGGCCCTCCTTCTACTAATTTTCAACTGAGACCACCAAATAGAAGCATAGTTAGTAAATTCAGAAACGGCTAAAAATACCTTTTTCTCTTCACTATGTCTTTCACAATCAAAAACATTTTCTATATGATTCTCCCATTGTATGTATGCTTCAGGATCTGACTTTCCTTCGAATGGTGGAATTTTGTGTTTGATTCCACTAGTTTGTCTCTCCTCCAATCTTTCATGTCTATAAGCCCTTCTAGGAAAAGCCATCTCTCTTCCTCTTCCTCTTCCCCTACCTTGTTGAACCCTAGGAATCTCCTCTTCATCTTCATAGCCTTCATCCTCAAGATATTGCTGAATGTCCTCGTCCCTAGCCCGTTGAGCCCTCAAATTTCCTCGGATTTGTTGCTCTCGGAGAACATTTTGCAACAAGTTTTGTTCAACTCTAGGTGGATTTTGCTCCCTTGTTTCCAGAACTTGAACACGTGTCGAGAGAGTTGCAAGCATTTGTTCAATTCTGTCTAATTGATTTTCTTCCCTCCTAGGTTCATTACGTGCTATTATTTGCTCTTCTTCATTCTCCATCGCTGCCAAGAAAGTTAGTACTAAAAAAAAAAATATGTAATGGACCTCACAAGCACTCCCTAAGTGTTTGCACTCAATGATATGTAGTTCACTCGTGTTTACACTCGCTGAAAATGCTCTCACTCACTCAATATGCTTGGCTGCAATCTTGCTAGTTAACACGTAAATAAAGCATTCAAACAACCCTAAAACCAAATTAATCTGAAAGTGCACGAAAAATGAAGTGGAATGAAAAAAAAAGAACACGAAATTTGGATAAGATAAGATGAGATAAGGTTATGGATAAGACAAGATAAGATGAGATGAGATAAGGTTAGATAAGATAAGATGAGATGAGATGAGATGAGATGAGATAAGATAAGGTTAGATAAGATGAGATAAGATGAGATGAGATAAGGTTAGATAAGATAAGATAAGATAAGATGAGGTTAGATAAGATAAGATAAGATGAGATAAGATGAGGTTAGATAAGATAAGACCTTCAAAACACAAATCATTTTTTTTTTTTTTTTTTTTTTTTTTTTAAATCTGGATTTATCAAAAACAAAGAAGAACAATCAAAATTTTGTTGGTTCCCCCTTTATTTAGATTAATGCAAAACACAATTTAGCAACTAGGGTTTTGTTTTGTTATTTTAGTTGCTCCCTTTTATCAAACAAATGTACTAACAAGTTCAAGTCTTCAAATAGGATATTTCACTCAAGAACACATGAAGAACATGAAGAATACACATGAACATGAAGAACACACATGAACAATCAGATTTCCAGAATTTTGTAACTAAGAACAAGTTGTAATTTGAAACCCCCTATAGTATGTAGAGAACCCCAAATTGACAATACCTACCCTTAGAGCCTAGGCTCTGATACCAAATGATATGAAAACCCTTGGAAACTTACCAAGAACCCTTCAAAGAAGAACCCTAGATGAAGAAACAAGAACCCACAAAATCAGTAGTAAAAACTCAAAGGAAAGAGTTAAGGAATTAGGCTACCTTTATGATCTATGATCTTGAAACAAGAATGACTTCTTACCCCAAGATTCGAACACTCCAAAAACAATATGATCAGAATTGTTTTAATGCTCTAAAACATGCAATCCTAAGCAAGAATTACAAAAGATGAAGAAGAGAATGGTCTTCTAAGCCAAATCATGCAAATAAGCAAGTTTTCTTGAATAATCATAATCTGTCTTTATTAATGAATAAGGATGCCTTTAAATAGGCAAAAAGTTAAGTCTCCTACTTCTAATATGACACTAAATTCGAAAATATGAGATAAAAAGCTGATAAGGATGATCTCATCATGACATCACCATGATGAGTCATCAAAAAAATTAAACCTACTCTAGGAAATTTAAATTGCATATCTAATAAACCTACACTACTTGGATCTTCCATTTCTTTACATCATCTTAAAGTTCTCAACTTAAAGTATCTAGAAATGGAAAGTGTGACATGGCCTAAAATTTAGGGATCCATTTCCTAAATTTTAGGGATTTTCCTAGATTTTAGGAAAAGTCTTCAAATTGACAATTTTGAGCTTGTGAATCTTTTTGTAGTTGAATTGTCCACAAATTGTATGTTAAACCCTTCATTTCTAGGATTTCCTCTTTGGTTTCCTTCAAATATGTTTGGACATGTTGAATCAAAGCTAGCTTCAATTTCTTATTCTTTGATCTTGTTATTGGCCCAATTGGCAGATTGAGCTCCCCTTGATCATTTGCAACATTAGCTCCATCTTCTAGCTTTCCATGAGTAAGTGAAGTGTTACGATTCGTATCATAAACTACCACAAATTTACCCAAAAAATCTCTAAGAACCTGATTCATTAACCTCATGAATGTGCTAGGTGCATTAGTTAATCCGAAAGGCATTACTAACCATTCATACAATCCAAACTTTGTTTTAAAAGCGGTTTTCCATTCATCCCCCAATTCCATTCTAATTTGATGGTAACCTGATTTTAAATCAATTTTAGTAAAGAGTGTGCAACCATGTAATTCATCAAGCATGTCATCTAATCGAAGGATAGGATGTCTATACTTAATGGTGATCTTATTAATGGCCCTACAATCAACACACATGCACCAAGTACCATCCTTTTTAGGAACTAACAAAACGGGGACAGAGCAAGGAGAAAGACTTTCTCTTACATATCCTTTAGCAAGCAACTCCTCAACTTGCTTTTGAATCTCATTTGCCTCGGTTGGATTTGATCTATAGGCTGGCCTATTTGGAATTAAAGCTCCTGGAATGAAGTCAATCTTGTGTTCAATACCTCTGATTGGTGGTAATTCATTAGGCATCTCTTCGGGAAAGACATCTCCATATTGCAGTAAAAGATCAACAAAGACACTAGGCAATTCTTGGTTAAGTTGGTTAGTGATAAAGCAAGATCCTTTGCACAAAAGTACAAGGATTGTTTTGTTTGAAAACAAAGCTCTCTTAACCTCACTAGTTCTTGCAAACAAGCTCACTCCTTTCTTTTGCTCTCTTTTTTCACTCAAAGTGTTTTTATCACTCAAATCTTTTGAATCACTCAATTTCTTTTTCTCACTCTCAAGCTCTTTCCTTCTCTTTTCTAACTTACATTGATCAATGTATACTTGAGCTAGTTAATGGTGTAAGTGTGGTCTTTCTTCCATTCAATGTAAATGAGTACCTATTTAGAACATCATGGATTGCCCTTCTATCAAATTGCCAAGGCCTTCCAAGTAAGATATCCCCAGCATGCATTGGAACTACATCACACTCCATGTGACGACCCGTCATTTTAAATAAATTAAAATCAGAGAAAACAGCGGAAGTCTTTTATTTTAAGAAAAATGGCGTGATTATGTTTGAAAATAGGCTAGCCAAAAACCTGTTTACATCTTAAATTCAAACATCTAAAAACACAAGGAACATTAAGTTCCATCCAGGAGTTTAAAATGATCATAATCATAAAACAACGACAATAAGCTCTTATGAGCTAATTACAAAGTACAAATCACAATGTGATATAAATTTCACAAGACAACCATGTACATGGATTTACAACAACCTAGTCCATCTCAAGTCGTCATCCTCTCGATCAAGCGCGCACCAGCTCCTCTTCCACGATCCCAAACATTACCTGAAATGTTTGTAATATCATGAGCTAACAACTTAAGCCCAGTGAGAATAATAAGCATAAAAAGTAAGAATAGACCTCAAACTCGCATTTCGATTTGAGTCCATGAACATACTTACTCTTTGCTATCATCAATTCAAAGAGTTTATAACAAGGTGTTCCACTTTTCTTACCAATTCTCCAATAATATTGTGGAACTACATTCCAAATATTCCTGGTATGATTTCGTAAATGCATATAGCATTTATATCTCATTTTCCATACATACCTTATATTATACATAAGGTTTACTTTAAATTCTTATTCTCCCAAAGGATGCTATTACTACACTCGTAGTCAATCTTCATCCAATTACTTGTTATGACATAAATAAGAATAATACATAAAACTTTACTTAAATATAACATCTCAATTCTCTTTCTCATCTATCATACGCATAAAAGTAATGAGTACATCCCGTAGGATACGCATTTGCCATTTATGCATGAAATGGAGGTAATGTGGATTTTTACATACTATCCACCCTTATCCTTATGTATGAAGTAGTGTGGGCAACTTATCATATCCCACCAATACTTATGCATGGAAGTAGTGTGGGCAACTTAAAATATCCCACCAAAACTTATGCATGGAAGTAGTGTGGGCAACTTAAAATATCCCACCAAAACTTATGCATGGAAGTAGTGTGGGCAACTTAAAATATCCCACCAAAACTTATGCATGGAGGAAATGTGGACTTTCTCGTATTCCACCATTATCCTTTCGTTTTTCTTTCTCACTTTCTTTTCTTTTCAATAATGCGAGATGTTATGCATATGGTTGCATATGCTTGCAAAAGTAAATAAAGTAAATGTAAATGATAAAGCAACCGAAATATGCATAAAGTAAAGTGCATAAAGTAAAGAACATAAAGTAAAGGGCATAAAGTAAAATAGTTAGAATCCCGGATGAACGATATATCGATCGAACTCCGCTAACAATAATAAAAGTAAAGGTCAAAACATAACGATTAACCTAAACTTTCAAGGATTCTAAACTTCCAATAATCCAAAGTTCTATTAACCATTCTTTATCAAGGTCTTGGATCCTTTAACTTCCAAATGATCCATTTTAAACTCCGAAACTAATCTAACTTAGAATCTTCTAAGATTCGAGGTTCTCATCGAGAAATCCTAAGTTTCTCGCCTAAAGGATTAACTCAAAATCCTAAGGCACTAACTCACTCCCTCTAATCTTAGGTTGGATTCTAATCTTAGTTCCGATTCTACAAATCATCGTACTTATTTGCTTTCTATAGTTACTTTGAATTCTAATCATTCTCACCTTAGCCAAATAATTCCAAATCTCCAAGTTTCCGAAAGCACAATCAAACAACGATCCGAAACACCTACAATTCACCGATTGTACAACATATTACAAATCATAACTAATATGCGAACAAATGTGCAATTTCGGGTGAATAGTGATTTCGGATGAATAGTGTCTCGGGTGAATAGTGTTTTCGGGTGAATAGTGTTTTTCGAAAATCCGGGCTCAAAATCGTCATTTTTCATGATAGAAATTCATGATTTCAACTTCAAATCTCATTTATAATAAAAAACGAACAAAACCACCTAAAAAGTTTTGAAAACTTACTTTTTGGGACTTCCTTTAGGGAACGGGAAACTCCGAAAAGGTAGGTTGGATAGGTAGCCCTCGTCCCTACCAATCCAACGCAACCGAAATCAAGCCGATCCATCGAGAAACGAATGAGAAACGAAGAAAATAAAATCCACATCAATGGTGGATTGAAGGCTACGGCTGGGAGAAGGAAAGGAAGAGAAAGATGAAGTCATTTGGTCAAAATTTGGATTTTTAAAGATAAATGAATAGTGAATTTAGATATTTTAAGAAATTGGAAATGACGGTTACGTCCTTTTATGACTTTTGACTTCTAAATCGAAACCCGATGCTCTTAAATAAATCTAAAGGTCATTAATAATTATTAATTGGCCTATTAATAATTATTAATGTCACCGAAACGAATTTAGAGCATTAAAACGATTAAAACGAACCTGGTCGAAATTAACTACTAAAATCGAAATTACAAAATAATAATTAAACTAAATACTTAAATTGAAATAAATAAATAAATAAATAAAATTAAATAAATAAATAAATAAATAAATAAAATTCACTTCAAAATAACGGGACGTTACACTCCACCTCATCCTTATACTTCCCAAGAGTCATAGAAATTAAAGTCTTTTTGTTCACTTTCAACACTCCACAATCAGTAAGCCATTGTAGTTTGTAGGGTTTTGGATGGGTTTGGTTGTTAGGTTTAATCTAGTGACAAGGGTAGAACTCACAGCATTTGTGCAACTCCCACCATCTATGATGACACTACAAGGCACTCCTTCTACATAGCATCTAGTATAGAATAAGTTCTCTCTTTGGTCTTGGTCATTCTCTTTCACTTGTGCACTAAGTACCCTCCTAGACACTAGAGTAACTTTGTTTCCCTCCTCAACACTCCCATCACTTTCCTCCTCAAACTCCATATTTTCATGTTCACTCTCATCATCCCCGGATATGTATTCCCCATTCTCAATAAACATGGTTCTTTTGTTTGGACAATCTTTCATGACATGCCCTAACCCTTGACACTTCCAACATTTGATGTCCCTAGTCCTAGCTTCTTCTATTTTACCCTTACCCTTGAAAGAATTCTCACCCTCCCTCTTTTTATCAAAAATAGTTTTGTCTTTTGGAAATTGGTCCCCTCGACCAGAATATGTGTTTTTGGTGTCTTTTCCCCAAGGTTGGCTAGAAGTGGGTTTAGATGAAGTAGGTTTGGATGAATAGGGTTTAGAATAATACCTTGACTTAGAATCTTCTTGCATATGTGACTCGAATTTAATTGCAAGGTGTAACATTTCCTCCATGTCATAGCAAGAGTGAGCATCAACTTTGTGCCTTAATTCTCTATTCAAGCCCCCCATAAACCTTCCCATGGTAGCTAATTCAGTCTCCTCAATTCCAGCCCTTGTCATCAAGATATCAAGCTCCTTGTAATAGTCTTCTACACTTTTTGAGCCTTGATCAAACCTTTGCAACTTGAACACTATATCTCTTTCATAAGTTGTTGGAATGAACCTCTTCCTCATCATGCCCTTAAGCTCAGCCCATGTCTCTATTTGAGGTTGCCTCTCCCTTCTAAGTTTAGCTTTTAACTGAATCCACCAAACAGAAGCATAATTAGTAAATTCAGTAATTGCTAAAAGTACCTTCCTTTGCTCACTGAAGTTGTTGCAATCAAATATGTGCTAATTTGTGCCTCCCATTGCAAGTACTCCTTCGGATCAGTCTTGCCTTGGAATGGTGGAATTTTGAACGTGATTCCCTTTAAGTCATCATCTCTAGGAAGAGGAAACTCCCTGTTTGGTCTTCGAACTTGGAACCCTCGGCCTCTTCCTCTTCCTCCTCCATGATGTGCTCTCATTTGATTTCTAGGTTCTTCCTCATAATCATAAGGATCCCACCCTTGTTGTTCATTATGTGCCTCAGCCCCTTGCACAATTTGTTGCTCCCTAGCCTCATTTGGAGCCACATTTGGATTGGCTCTAGGTTGGTTTAAGAGCAAAGCTTGTATTTGAGCACTTAGGTTGGCAATCTCCCTTGTTTGAGCCTCCATCTTCCTATCAACATCCCTTTGTATTTTCAAGATGTAACCCTCCATTGTTTCAGTTTTCTTAATCTCCTCCTTCATATTAGAACAATCTCCTTCAATATTCATGGCTGCAAGAGAAACAAGTTAGTAATGTAAAAATAGGACCTTTCAAATCACTCCCTAAGTGTTTCACTCAAAAAATGTCAATCCACTCGTGTTTGCACTCAAAACAGATTTTACACCCTAAATGAAGCCTTGAACTCTTAGCACACTTTAGTAACTATCAAACAATTAAGATACTAAGAAAGTTTATAAAAAGTAACAATAAAGAAAAAAGAACAAGCAATTTGGTTGGTTAAGAAAAATAGGACAGATTTTGCAACTATGGTGTATTTTAATAACAAGGAAAGAATAATAAAGAAAATATGCAAGAATAAACTTTCCTAAAAGAGAAAAATTCAAAATTAGACTTCCCTAATGTGTTTTGGATCAGAAAAAATGACTTTAATTGAGCAAGATATGCATATATTTGAATATGGGACAGAATTGATACTTTCCTAAAACTGTTTTGGCTATTTATGGTAAGTTCTAGTTTTTTAGGAAATAAACAATTCTAGCACAAATCCTTTGTAATTTTCAGATTCAAGATGAAGATAGGATGAGTTTAAGATGAACTCTTCAAGAACAATATGAACACAAACCACTTTTTCCAGAAATTTCAACAAATCAAGCAAGAACAAACTTTTTTTTTTTTTCCATTTCTGCACAAAAAGACAGTCCGGAAAGATCTATTTTTTTCTCGATCTTCCAACTTTTTTTTGACAAACTTTTCTGAATACGAAATAAACTAGACAAAAAAAATAAAGACTTTTGTAGTTGGTGATTTTCTGAGAATCGAACGGGAACTATATGAAAAAAATTAAAACAGTAGGCAAAAACAAATAAGGAAATTTTGGAACAGTTTTTTTTTAATGTGTTTTCTGGTTTTTTAGATGAACTAAGAACAAAACAAGAATAAAATTGAAATAACAAGAAAGCAAGTAAGATAGAAATCTTCCCTTGAGCCTAAGCTCTGATACCAAATGATATGAAACCCTAGGAAATTGTTAAAGAAACCCTTTGATGCACAAAGAACCCCTTAGATGCAAATCCTAAAACCCCATGAACAAAAAGGTAAAACCTTTGGAAAAACAAGAAAAGAAGATTATTCCAATGATCAAAGACCTTGAAATAAGAGAACTTGTTCTTATTTCAAGATTGAAACAATTCACAAAAAAACTAGATCAAGGTTTGCTTGAATGTTCCTAAAACATGCAACCCAAGAACAAGGCTACAAAACTAAGCAATTTTAGCAAATCAAAAAGCAATATTATTATCATATGAATTCTGAGTCTTTAGGCTTACAAATGAGGCCTTTAAATAGGCAAAGAAACCCTAAAAATAAGCTAGGAAATTCGGATTACAAGGAGCACAAAATCTGCCCAAAACTTGCCTTATGTGAAATTGGCAGATTTTGTGGAAAATCTTTTCTAGAGAATAATATCTTTCCTAATCCTTTCCAAACATATAAACTGAATATAAAAGGCCTAAAACATGTCCTTTGGCCATGGAAAACATTATACAAAATCCCTAAATGCATAAAATAAATAGAAGACTCAAATAAGGAAAGTTGTCAAATATGGAAAGTTTGCAACTTTCTCTCTAAGCTTCATTCTTTGAATCTGATTGCACAACTTGTCCAAATTCTTCTTCCAATTGCACATGCCACAAGTTGAAGTGCTTTAAGTCTTCTTCCTCAGCCTCAATGTTCCAATCTTCAAAAGTCTCCTTGAGTTTGCTCATGTATGCTTGACAATGGATATTCAAAGCTTGTTGCAATTTCTTGGTCTTGGATCTTGTCATTGGCCCTTGAACCATCCTAAGCTTGTCTATCTTGTCTTGTGCTCCATGATTCATATCAGATTAACTCGCTAGTCATTTGTTACAACTTGAGTACTAAAAGTCTCTTTTCTCCAATCTCATCCAAATGAGCGGAAGAACGACACTTTCTACCACAAAGTGCCTAAACAAGTGCCAAAACTCCGAGACAAAGTGAGTGTCTCTATCTGATAAAATCTTCACCTGGCACACCACAATCTATCAATCTTTCTTAGGTACAACTGTACCTTAGTCTTAACTGGATAGATGATCCTTCCAAGAGTAAAGTGTGCGGTTTTTCATCAAATGGTCTACAATCACCCAAATGATATCATAATTCTTTGTCGTCTTCGACAAACCTTGATAAAATCCATGGAAATTTTCTCCTATTTCAATTCAAGTACTTTCAAAGGTTAAGTTAACCCGGTGGATCTTTGGGGCCTTGACTTGCTAACAAATCAAGCACCTATTCACATACTTTACAATCTCATGTCTCATCCCAGATCATCAATAATATTGTCTCGATTCTCGTACTTCTTTGTATTGCCTGGATGAACATAAAAGATAGAACTGTGCGCTTCCTCCAATAATTATTTTCAAAAGTCGATCCTGAAGGCATTCAAAGCCTCTTATGATACATCAGAGCACTATCTGTAGAGAAGGTAAAATGGCTAGGAATTTCTGACTCAGTCTCTCTAAAACCAGCCTATAGATGAGTCTCACCTCTCTGTGCATCAATCATTCTCTGCCTAAAAGTAGGTCTCACTGATAAACTAGCCAGACTCACAGTGACCTCGGCAGTAAGAAATGCTATCTCAGCTCGTTCCACATCCCATCTCAAGCTCAAAGGTAAAGCCGACAAAGCTGATGAATGAGAAGACTTTCTACTGAGCGCGTCAGCCACTACATTGGCTTTCCCAGGATGATACTGAATGTCACAGTCATAATTCTTAACGAGCTCTATCCATCTCCGCTGTCTCATATTCAATTCCTTCTGATTGAAGAAATACTTGAGACTCTTATGGTCAGTAAATATCAGGATCTTCTCTCCGTACAAAATAATGCCTCCATATTTTCAATGCATGAACAATAGCTGCTAACTCTAAATCATGAGTCGGATAATTCTTCTCATGCTCTTTCAACTGACGGGAAGCATAAGCTATAACTTTCCCGTGTTGCATCAACACACATCCCAAACCTCTGTGGGAAGCATCTGTGTACACAGTCCGACCACCAGATTCTATCAGCGACACTAGAACAGGTGTTGTCACTAGCCTCCTCTTGAGCTCCTCAAAGCTCATTTCACAATCTTCAGACCGTACAAAATCAACTCCCTTCCAGGTCAAACATATCAAAGTTGAAGCAATTTTGGAGAAATCTTGCACAAACCGTCTATAATAGCTTGCAAGTCCCAGAAAACTGCGAATATCGCCCACACTCGTCGGTCTAGGCCGGTTAGTAATCGCCTCAATCTTAGAGGGATCAACGGATACTCCTCTACTCGATACTACATGGCCTAAAAATGCCACTTCCCTCGGCCAAAACTCACACTTGGAGAACTTGGCATACAATCTCCGATCTCGTAGTACCAGTCAAAACTTCCCGAAGGTGCATAGCATGCAACTCCTCTGTCTTGGAATAAACCAAGATATCATCAATGAATACAATCACAAAAGAATCAATGAACCTTCTGAACACAGTGTGCATAAGGTCCATGAAAGTTGCAGGCACGTTGGTCAAGCAAAAGGACATAACTATGAACTCATAATGTCCATAACGCGTCCTGAATGCAGTATTGGGAATATCCTCATCCCGAATCCTCAACTGATGACAGCCAGATCTTAAATCTATCTTCGAAAAGATAGTGGCTCCTCTCAACTAATCAAACAAGTCTTCTATCCTGGGCAAAGGTTACTTGTTTTTCACCGTAACACGGTTCAATTCTCTATAATCGATACACAATCGCATAGAGCCATCTTTCTTTTTCACAAACAACACCGGGGCTCCCCACGGTGAAACACTAGGGCGTATAAACCCCAAGTCTAAATGTCCCTGTAACTGGCTCTGGAGTTCTTTCAACTCAGCCGGTGCCATACAATAAGGTGCTTTGGACAATGGAGCTGTCCCAGGGGCATCCTCAATCTGAAAATCTAACTGTCTCACCGGTGGCAAACCAGGTAACTCATCAGGGAAAACATCAACGAAATCCCTCACTATGAGCACCGAACTCAAGCTATATAGCCCAAGGCTCCATCACTTAGAAGCGTTCTAGCTTCTAACATAGATATCAAAGTGGGTGCTACTCGGCTACTAGACCCACGAAAACGTAAACTGGTCCCACATAAAATCAATAACTCTCTCAGTACAATCAACGGTGGCACGATTAGCTGATAGCCAATCCATACCCAAAATCACATCAAAATCAGACATATGCATAACAATCAATGTAAAATGTGAGCATCTACTTATAATACATATGTCATGAGTGCCATAAGCACTATTACAATAATAAACTTCCCCACTGGGGGTAAAATTACAAATCTCGAAACTCAACAGTCTCGACTCAAGAGCTGCCAACTCATCATAACAAGATAAAAATAAAAGAGTGGCTAGCTCCAGAATTAAACAGAATAAAAGCCAAACGGCCTGAAAATAACAAAGTATAAAACACTACCATACTGGCAGCTTTTCCTGATAATCCTGACCTTGCTACTATGTTGTGATGGTTAAGTCTTATACGCCCTACAAAAGTGGCGTGATTCCAAGTTTGATCAGAACATAGCATCTTGATGGAAGTGTGCATTTCCTTAAATGGAAACGAGCACAACTATTGTAGAAAGGATTATACTATCCTTGTTGATCTCCACCTCGAACCAGTTGTTGTTGTTGCTGCTGCTGTTGTTGCTTTTGCGATGTCCCTTGATTGGCATCGTCATTTTCTGTCTTCTGCTCCTGATTGGAAATTGGTCTGTGGTAGCTAGTTTTCTTTTCCTTTCATAATATGCGAAATCCAAGATAAGGATAACTTCTAAGCTTCCTTATTCAAATCTTGAATGAACTCGACTTCAGAGATCATTTCCTTTCTTACAAGGCAAAACTGGTGTCTGTCAAACACCTTAGTCCAATAACATTATATCCTTCCAACATAGGATTCACTTTAGAGTCTATCTTGAAAAGGCTCAGTAGGTCCAAACTACAACCTACAAGTTTCTCAAAGTTCACCGTCCAATTAGATGGTCAAGCTCAATGTGAATTGATATTCACCAAACCATCTCATTGCCTTATAGAAGTTACCGATATCACGGTCCATCGACTTCCTTCTATACTTCAATCGAATAGCAACACTCAACTTAGTGTTAGTCGATCTTGACAATTTACTGAATATGGATCTTCATTACTCGACCTTGAGTATAATCCAATTTCGATTGATACTCCATAGTGTAATAGTGACCAAACTAGGCCAATCACCAATTAACATTGTGGTTAATGGTCCTTGTTTAGACTTATCACGTAAAGTCCTTACTTCCTCTTTTAAGTGGCAACACTTTTTCCTTTTAGCACAATACTACCGTAAGGATTTACAACTTACTCTAATTCAACTTTCTCAACTTAAACCAGGAACTTGTCCATTGAGTTAAGTCTAGGTTACTGGACCCGAGCCAGGCCGATTTCTTATCAACAATTGCTCACCTACAAATAGGTGCTTAATCTCTTAATTTTGGGTTGCAGACAATCATGTCTCCTTTTACAACAAATGTCAACACACATTTACTAAATCAACTATTTAGCAATTGTGTGACAATTAAACTTCAATCAATCCTTGGGGATCAAATGATCACTCTCTTGGAGTATTTCATCTCCTTTAATTAGACATCATATCGATACTCTTAACAAGGTGTATAACCTCCAGAATTGCACGGGGTCATTCACTTTCTCGACACCCTTACCCAAATCTTAAAATGGGTCAAATAAACATAATAACATAGTGGTTTTACAAGGATGTGAAATATCACAAACATCATTAACTCTTCCAATATCAAAGAAATAAAGTATGAGAATAGAAGTTATACGCATACCAACTGTGACATCTTAATTTCAAAATCTAAAATACACAAAGAACATTAAGTTCCTATCCAGGAGTTCAAAATGATTTAAAATCATAAAAGTAAAAACAAAAGCTCTTAAGAGCTATATACAATTGTACAAATCCCAAAATGTGTAAAATTCACAAACTCAGTCCATGGACTTTTACATAACATCTAGTCCATCTCGAGATCATCATCCCTTGATCATGCAGCACCATCTCCTCTGCCACGACCTTTAGCAAGGGCATTATCTGAAATTTTGTAATATCATGAGCTAACAACTTAAGCCCAGTGAGAATAATAAGAATAAAAAGTAAAGATAGACCTCAAACTTGTATTCCGATTTGTGTCCAAATAATCTGACACAATCAATCCTAAAGTTCTCCAAACTCTAGGTAAATTTCATTCTATACTCTCCAAAGGATGATATTACTAACACTCGTACTCAAATTCTCATCCATTAACTTGTTATAACATAAATAAGAAAAGTAAATAAACTTTACATAAATATAACATCTCGATTCTCTATCAATGATATATATTTCCATCGATCATATGCATGAAAGTAATGAAAACACCCGTAGGACTCGCATTCATCTTTTATGCATGAAGGTAATGTGGATACCCCATCGAACCCACATTCACCTTTTGTGCATGAAGGTAATGGGGATATCCCATCGTACCCGCATTCACCTTTTGTGCATGAAGGTAATGAGGATATCCCGTCGGACCCTCATTCACCTTTTGTTTCTTCCTTACTTTCTCTTCTTTTTCTATGAAGGTAATGCGGACACTCCTCGTAGGGTCCAACATTCTCCCTTCTTTTCTTTCTCACTTTCTTTTCTTTTTCTTTGAAGGCGTCGCGGACACTCCCCGTACGGTCCAATATTCTCCCTTCTTTTCTTTCAATGATGCGAGATGTTATGGTGCAATATGTTATGGTATGCTCGCAAAAATAAATAAACGTAAAATGCAAATATTAAAGTAGTCAGAAACAAGCATAAAGTAAAGGGCATAAAGTAAAAGACATAAAGTAAAGTAGATAGAAAATTCCGGAAGAACGATATGTAAATCGAACTCCGCTACATTAATAAAAGTAGGTCCTATCTTAAACGATTAATATATTCCTTCAAGGATTCTAAACTTCCAATAAAATCTGAGGTTCTATTAACCGTTCTATCTAAAAGTTTGGATTTTTTAACTTCCAATGATCCATTCTAAGCTTTGAAACGAATCTAACTTAGAATATTCTAAGATTCAAAGTTTCCCTCGAGAACTCCTAAGTTCTCACTTAAAGAACTAGCTCCTAATCCTAAGGGCACTAGCTCGTTTTCCTCTAATCTTAGATTCGAATCTTAGTCTTAGTTTCCAATTCTACAAATCATTTTACTTATTCGCTTTCTAAAGTTACTTTAAATCCTAACTATTCTTATGAAACTATTCGCAAAAGAACAAAAATAGTAGCTAAAGAAGGAAATTATGAAACCGTTTTTTTTTTTTTTGTGTTTTTTTTTTGGGAATTTTCAATGAATGAAGAACAAGACAAGAAAAATTAAAATAACAAGAAAGCAAGTAAGATAGAAATATTCCCTTGAGCCTAAGCTCTGATACCAAATGTTACGAACGCTCAAACGTTGACGGATTCAAGAACCGGATGATGGACCCTTGAACGGAAAAGCTTGAAAACCCTTAACAATTTGAATCAACCTTTAGGCGAGGTTGGGAAGATGATGACCTAATCGATCAATCCCCTAATTCAAGAATAGGTTTCTTTAATTAAGGTCGAGGCACTCCAAAAGAACAATGATCAATTGGACTTGAATGACTCTAAACACGCAATTCAAGAACACGAATTACAAAGAGATTTTTCAAAGCAAAAAGCTTAAACCAAAACAAAGGGATTTTCATTCATTGATATTCTGATTGTAAAGCTTAAAAAAGAGGCTTTAAATAGCCTGATAAACCCTATGTTATGAACGCTCAAATTTGACGGATTCAAGAACCGGATGATGGACCCTTGAACGGAAAAGCTTGAAAACCCTTAACAATTTGAATCAACCTTTAGGCGAGGTTGGAAAGATGATGACCTAATCGATCAATCCCCTAATTCAAGAATAGGTTTCTTTAATTAAGATCGAGGCACTCCACAAGAACAATGATCAATTGGACTTGAATGAATCTAAACACGCAATTCAAGAACATGAATTACAAAGAGGTTTTTCAAAGCAAAAAACTTAAACCAAAACAAAGGGATTTTCATTCATTGATATTCTGATTGTAAAGCTTACAAAAGAGGCTTTAAACAGCCTGATAAACCCTAGCTTGGTCGAAAATATGAATGGAAATAAAGACCTAATTCAAATTAGGAAAGTTTTCCTAATCTTCTAAACTTGGTCTCCAAGTTTGCAAAACTAAGGAAACAAAGCCAAATCTTCCTTATTACATCAATAATAATAATAATAAATAAAACTAAAGTAATAAAACTTAAATAAAATACTAAAATTCGAAATTGGATGAAAATAGACAAAACTACAAGTGTCTGTCGCCGTTTTTGATGTCATTTTCACTCGTTTGAATGTTTTCATGCGCGATTTTCTTTGGAGCTCTTTGAAACAAATATCCCATGAGTTTAATAGTGTTTTAAACTCATTTTCTTCATTAGTCAAGTATGTAAACAAATATCCTTGCAAATGCCCAAGAAAGTCAATCTTCACTCGTTTAGTCTTCAGATTCTTGATCTTTTCTTGATTGAAACCTTGGACTTCAATATCGTAAATTCTTTGACATTTGGGGCTGGGATGATTCATATCACTAATGTTCCAAATGGAGGAAACTCTTATTTGGGAATCCTCTTTGGACAAAAATGTCAAACGAGGATCGGAACGAATCTTGTAATAGTTGTCCTAATGATATGGTCAATCCTAAAGTTCCAAATGGAGAAAACTCTTCTTTGGGAATCCTCTTTGGACCAAACAGTCGAACGTCAAACATGTCCTCATTATTTTGTCAATCCAAAAGATCCAAATTGAGGAAACTATTTTTGGTAATCCTATTTGGACCAAAATGTCAAACAAGGATCAGAATGAATCATTTCAATGCTGTCCTAATGATTTGGTCCATCCTAAAGTTCCAAATGGAGGAAACTCTTATTTGGGAATCCTCTTTAGACAATAATTTCAAACGAGGATCGGAACCGTAATTTTCAAACTTGTACTAATGATTTGGTTCTTACAAATGTTCCAAATGGATAAAACTGTTGTTTGAAAATCCTCTTTGGACCAAAATGTCGAACGTCAAACTTGTCCTAATGATTTGGTCCATCCCAAAAGTGTCAAACGAGGATCAGATCCCATATTGTTAAAGTTGTCCTCATGATTTGGTCTATTCTAAAGATCCAAATGGAGGAAACTCTTCTTTGGGAATCCTCTTTGGACTAAAATGTCGAACGTCAAAGTTGTCGTCAAGATTTCGACCATCCTAAAGTTCAAAATGGAGGAAACTCTTCTTTGGAAATCCTCTTTGGACAAATATGTCCAACGAGGATCGGAACAAATCTTTTCAAATTTGTCCTCATGATTTGGTCCATCCTAAAGTTCCAAATGGAGGAAACAATCTTTGGGAATCCTCTTTGGACAAAAATATCAAACGAGGATCGAAAGCAATATTTTCAAACTTGTCCACATGATTTGGTCCATCCTAAAGTTCCAAATGGAAGAAATTCTTTTTTGCCAATCCTCTTTGGACCAAAATGTCGAACGTCAAACTTGTCCTGATGATTTGGTCCATCCTAAATATCCAAATAGAGGAAACTCTTTTTTGGGGATCCTCTTGCGACCAAAATGTCAAACAAGGAACGGAACCAATCTTTTCAAAGTTGTCCTCATGATTTGGTCCATACTAAAGTTCCATGTGGATTAAACTCTTCTCTTGGAATTCTCTTTGGACCAAAATGTCGAACGTCAAAGCTGTCCTCATGATTTGGTGCATTCTAAAGATCCAAATAGATGAAACTCTTCTTTGGGAATACTCTTTTTACCAAAATGTGGAATGTGAAACTTGTTCTAATGATTTGGTCCTTCCTAAAGTTCCAAATGGAAAAAATTCTTCTTTGCAAATCCTCTTTGGACAAAAATGTCGAACGTCAAACTTGTCCTCATGATTTTGTCCAACCTAAAGATCCAAATGGAGGAAACTTTTCTTTGCAAATCCTCTTTGGATCAAAATATCAAACGAGAATCAGAACTAATCTTTTAAAACTTGTCCTAATGAATTGGTCCATCCTAAAGTTCCAAATGGAGTAAACCCTTCTTTGGACAAAAATGTCAAACGAGGATCGGAACCAATCTTGTTAAAGTTGTCCTCACTATTTGGTCCATCCTAAAATTCAAACGGAAGAAGCTCTTCTTTGGGAATCCTCTTTGGATCAAAATGTCGAATGTCACACATGTCCTCATGGTTTTGTCCATCCATAAGATCCAAATTGAGGAATCTATTTTTTTGTATTCCTCTTTAGAATAAAATGTCAAACGAGGATCGGAAAGAATCATTTCAAAGTTGTCCTAATGATTTAGTCAATCCTAAACTTCCAAATGGATGAAACTCTTCTTTGGGAATCCTCTTTGGACCATAATGTGAAACGAGGATTAGAACAAATCTTTTTAAACTTGTCCCCATGATTTGGTCCATCTTAAAGTTCCAAATGGAAGAAACAATCTTTGGGAATCCTCTTTGGAACATAATGTAAAACGAGGATCGGAACAAATCTTGTCAAACTTGACCTCATGATTTGGTCAATCCTAAAGTTCCAAATGGATTAAACTCTTCTTCGCGAATCCTCTTTGGGCAAAAATGTCAAACGAGGATGGGAACCAATCTTTTCAAACTTTTCCTAACGATTTGGTCCATCCTAAAGTTCCAAATGAAGGAATCTCTTCTTTGAGAATCCTCTTTGGACCGAAATGTCAAACGAGGATCGGAACCAATCTTTTCAAACTTGTCCTAATTATCTGGTCCATCCTGAAGTTCCAAATGGAGGAAACGATCTTTGGGAATCCTTTTTGGACCAAACTGTCAAACGAGGTTCGGAACCAATCTTTTCAAACTTGTCCTAATGATTTAGTCCATCCTAAAGTTCCAAATTGAGGAAACTCTTCTTTAGCAGTCCTCTTTGGACCAAAATGTATAACGTCAAAGTTGTCCTCATTATTTGTTCCATTTTAAAGTTCCAATTGAAGGAAACACTTCTTTGCGAATCCTCTATGGACCATAATGTCAAACGAGGATCGGAACAAATCTTTTCAAACTTGTCCTATTGATTTGGTCCATCCAAAAGTTCCAAATGGAGGAAACGATCTTTGGGAATCCTCTTTGGACTAAAATGTCAAACAATAAAGTTGTCCTAATGATTTGGTCCATCCGAAAGTTCCAAATGGATGAAAATCATCTTTTGGAATCCTCTTTGGACCAAAATGTCAAACGAGGATCGGAACCAATCTTGTCAAAGTTGTCCTCATGAATTGGTCCTTCCTAAAGTTCCAAATGGAGGAAACTCTTCTTTGGAAATCCTCTTTTGACAAAAATGTTGAACGTCAATGATATCCTTATGATTTGGTTCATCCTAAAGATCCGAATGGAGGAGACTCTTCTTTGGGAATCCTCTTTGGACCAAAATGTCAATCGAGGATCGAAACCAATCTTTTCACACTTGTCCTAATCATTTGGTCAATCCTTAAGTTTCAAAGGAAGAAAACTCTTCTCTAGGAATCCTCTTCGGACAAAACTTTTGATTGTCAAAGTTGTCCTAATGATTTGGTCCATCCTAAAGATCCAAATGGAGAAAACTCTTCTTTGGGAAACCTCTTTAGACCAAAATGTCAAACGAGGATCGAAACCAATCTTGTCAAATTTGTCCTCATGATTTGGCCAATCCTAAAGATACAAATGTAGAAAAATCTTCCTAGGGAATCCTCTTTGGTCCAAAATGTCGAACGTCAAAGTTATCCTCATGATTTGATCCATCCTAAAGATCCAAATTGAGGAAACTCTTCTTTGGGAATCCTCTTTGGACCAAAATATCAAACTGAAGGGATGATTTACTAAACTAGCGGAAATTTATTTAGTAAACTTATTAACATTTAATAACGGATCTATTAACATCATGCAATTTGTGATAAAACATGTAGATTCATGCTTATATTTTCGAAAATTTAAATCAAACTGGAACTTACATTGAGTAGTTAATGGCGAATCGGTTGGAGGTTCCTTTACAACATCAATCCTCAAGCAACACCGGATCTTCTATGCTATATCCCGATCGAAAGCCAAACCGACTTGTGGGAATCGAACCGGAAGAACAAAAGAAGAAGAAATTTCTTCTAAAATTTTTCTTAAGGAAAATCGGCAATTGGGCAAAAACTTGAGAGAGAATTTTCACTTTTCTAATTAAAGTGAGAAGTGTATAAAATATGAATCCCAATGGTCATATTTATAGCAAAATATGATATCTAATCTATATAGATATGCTTATCTCCTAATTATTAAAATAAATAAAATAAATATATATAATTTTAAGTCTTGTACAACCCATGCGCACGCCACCTTAAAATTGCATAAATATATATTTATATTCATTTATTCTTTATTTAAACTATTTATTTAATAATTATATTTTTATGTATTTAAAATTAGAAATATTCAAATAATAATTTCTAATTAAAAACATTTAGCCAAAAATTAATATATTAATAACCATTGAATCTTATTCAATTAATTAATTATGTTGGGCCAATACTAATTAGTTTCATAAAACCAATTGGGTTTAACTCTCTCTAATATTTATTATTAAATTAAATAAACTCATTATTTAATTAATAATACAAATTATTAATTTCCATTTAAATAAACTCATTATTTAAATAATTAATAATATTAACATTAATTCCAGTTTAAATAATTTATTTATTTAAACAATTAATTTTACCATAAAATATTATAATTGATAATTTTATATTAATTTCCATTTAAATAAAACTCTTTATTTAAATAATTAATATTGTATCAATATTAATAATATTAACATTAATTTTCATTTAAATAATCTCATTATTCAAATAATTAATATTGCCTAATTTTAAGTAAAATCAATTGCTTAAATTATTTATTCTTCCTAAGTTAAATTAATACCTTAGTTTTGCTACAACGATATTTGGGCTAGCATAGGGACCCGATGGACCTATAGATCATGGGCTTAATAATTAGTTAATTAAGTGATTAACTCATAATCAATTAATTACTTATTATTTAACTATGAATAATTCCAATATAGATTCATAGCTGAACTCCCCTCACTATAGATGAGTTATGTCCATTTAGTTTATCTTTTATTTATATCTGTGATATATCCTTCACATGGAACCCTCATAATTACAGGCGGATAAATTTACCATTTCGCCCCTATAATTACCGCTTTATCCTTGTGTTCTCGCTGATTCTCCAATGAACTTTATCTTTAGTCGAACTAGAGATAATATACTTCTGTGATCAATAGAAGTCATGGCACCACTTGTTCATGTCTCGAATCAGTACATCAAGGGAGTTTCCTAAAGTTCCTAAAATGTTTAGGTATCACACTGATACCGTTAATTTATAGGAAAGATATGAATTCCATCTCGTGAAAATGAGTTCCCAGCTACTTATCTAGTCATGTTCCCAAAACAGGAGTGTATTGAGCGTTCTTAAAGATCTCTCTCAACCATGTGAATCAAACAACATAACTCCATAAATAGGAGTCCGCATTTCATTCAGGATTGAGATCTATCACGGTTGATAAACTTAGTTTGATATTCGATCATTTCTCGTAAACGGTACTAATGAGAAATTTGATTGAACATCATGGTCCTGTCTTATACAATCAACATTGCATATGATACTTCCATTTCATGTCTCCTACATGAATGATCAGGATTAGATCATTTGTCTATAAACAAAATGCGAAGCTATCAACAGTGTTACCGGGATAAGATTACCAAACGTTATCCATTTACTGTAGACACTTTTAAGTTACTCATCTCGACTTTAATCCTCTAGTATGACTCACATACTAAGTCGTGATTTCATAAGAGTAACTTATGGTTTACCATTTGAATGTTTGATATTAATATATTTCCATATATTCCTAATATCGTCAATTGAATCAATCAAGATAATATAAAGAACTTATGTTTATTTATTTAATTTATTCAAAATAAATTATTATAATTAAATAATTACAAGTTCTAGGACACCATTTGATATGAATCATGGAGCACAAGGAACACAAGACAATCTTGGATGTTTCAAGGACCAATTACAAGATCCAATGCCAAGAAGCTTCAACAAGTCTTGAATATCCATTGTCAAGCATACATGAGCAAAGTGAAGACAGATTTGATGAATTGAAAAGTTGCCTCTTGGCTTGAAACCTCTTGCTTGGATGATTTTCCATTGCATAACTTAGTAGTCTTGCTTTAGATTACTTGTTTAGAAACAATCAAACACTCTTGATCTAAAGTGTTTGTGGATTGTTTCAATCTTGAGATAAGAAACAAGTTCTTCTTATTTCAAGATCATAGATCTAGGAATAATCTTCTTGACTCATGTTCCTTGGGTTTTGCTAAATTGCTTTGGGGGTTTTAGATCTTGGTGACTCAAGGGTTCTTCAAGGGGTTCTTGATCCAAATCTAGGGTTTTCATATCATTTGGTATCAGAGCTTAGGCTCAAGAGAAGGTTCTTATCTTACTTGCTTTCCTTTATTTCTTCTTGTTCTTTGTTCTTAGTTTATATAAAACCCAGAAAATCACAAAAAAAAAAATGCTTATTTGACCCGTTTTTGTTCTTTCTGTTTCTCTTAGTTTTATTCCGAATTCTGGAAAATGGAAAACTACAAAAGTGCTTATTTTTCTCTTATCTTTAATATATATTCAGGATTCGTAGTCAAAAAGTCATTGGAAAAACAAGAAAAATTGAAAACCAATCCGGGCTTCCATATTGCAGATTTAAAAAAAAAAAAAAAAAGTGACAGTTTTGCTTGAGTTGTTAAATCTGGAAAAAAAAGGTGTTTGATGTTCATGTTGTTCTTGAAAAACTCATATCAAACTCATCTAGAGATCATCTTGAATCTGAAATGTGCCTAGGGTTTGAGAAAAAGTGGTTTGTTTACCCTTTTTGTCTTGCATCTACTTTAGGGAAGTTTTCCAATTGCTTTCCTTCTTACTTTATGTAGTTGCCTAATTTGCACACTTACCTCTTTTAGAAAAATCTGCCACACCTTTTTCTTAGCTTTCTAAATAGCCAAAAAAAAAAACACTTGTTTCTTGTTTCATTATTGTTGCATTTTCACAAATTGCATTAGTTTCAAGCATAGTTTCATTGTTACTAAATAGTACTAGATCAAGGCTACCAATTACCAACCTAGAAACTGTTTTTGAGTGCAAACACGAGTGAACAAACATTTCAAGAGTGTAAACACTTAGGGAGTGGTTGTGAGGTCCTTGTTACTATTTCTAGCTTGTTACTTTCAGCCATTTCAAATGAAGGTATAGAGCATCCTAAATGGGAGAATAGAATGGTTTTTGATGCAAGGATGGAGAATAGAAGAAGAGGTCCTAAGTTCAAATTGCCAAATTTCTATGGGAGTTTAGATCCGGAAGACTTACAATGGGAAAGAGAAGTGGAGCTAAGCTTGAAAAGTCATCCATGTAATGATGCAAGGAGGATACATCTTATAACAACTAAATTCTTTGATCATGCACTGACATGGTGGAAAGATCTAGTGTTGTATAGGAAGAGCTACTTGGAACCACCCATTGAGACTTGGTATGATCTTAAGTATCATATGAGAAAGAGGTTTGTGCCAAGAAAACATCATAAAAACCTTGTGCAAAAGTTGGATAGTCTTATACAAGGTAGCAAAAGTGTTGAGGAATATTCCAAGGAGTTGGAGTTGCTCATGGCTAGGGCTAATGTTAAGGAAGATGAGGAGTCTACTATGGTAAGGTTCTTGAATGGATTGAATAGAGATATTTCTTACCAAGTTGATTTAATACAAGTTGGGGAGTTAGAAGAATTGGTGCACATTGCTATCAAGGTGGAAAAGAGACGCCAAAGAAGGGCTGTTAAAAGGTATGCTTCCAAATATCATTCCAACCCTACTTATTCTTATGAAAATAATGGAAATGGTGCATTAGAGGGTAGGAATGGGGCTGCCTATTGCATGGTTAAGGAAAAGAAAGAATTGACCTTGTTTGAGGAGATTAAGATGTTTAAAACAGAATTATTGGAATTGAAGGAAGTTTTCAATGCCTATTGCATGGAAATGCCTAAAGAGACAAATGGGGGAATTATAGGATTGAAAGAAGACTTGAAACATGAGGAGAATATGAATGATCACCCTAAGCATGAGAATGCTAATGGAAAGGGTTCATTTTTGGTTAATATGTTATCTTTTGATACTCAAGTAAATGAATGTGCTATGCTTCCAAAGAAAGAAAATTGTGAATGTAAAAGTGAGCAAAAAGAAAAAGAAATGAGTGAGTCAAAAGAAAGAGAGATGAGTTCAAAAGAAAGAGTGATTGAAAAGAATGAAAGTGAGAGCTGTGAGATTGAAAACAAAGAAAGTAATATGAGTGAAAATAATGAGAGCTTTCAGCTTATAAAATGTGAGGTAATTGAGCTTAGTGAGAAAAAAGAGAGTGAGTTGGAGAGTGAGAGCTTGAAATCTAGATCAAGTGAGGCTAGGAACAACCAACCTATGTGTGTACTTTTGTACAAAGAGGTTTGTTTTAAACTTAACCCATCTTTACCTACTATGTTTAGTGAGTTTTTGCAGGAATTCAAGAGAGTGTTCCCTAGTGAGATGCCTAGTGGTTTATCATCAATCCAAGGCATAAGACTTCAAGTAGATCAAATTCCAAGGGCCGCCATGCTCAATAGACCAACTACTTACCAAATTCATTGCATTGAAAATAGGACTGATTTTGCGAGGAAGCTAGCAAAGAAGAAACATCTTGGAGGGGACAAGGGTATGCAATTTTATTTTAAGAAGGGAGATGGAAGGAAGTTCAAGATTTTTGACCCGGGAGGAGTTGGACAATTCAAAGCACTATGAAGGAGACATAAAGAAGCTTCCATGCAATGATTTCGATTTGAGGACAAATCCTTTTCAAGAGGGAGGGGATGATATGAATCATGGAGCACAAGGAACACAAGACAATCTTGGATGTTTCAAGGACCAATTACAAGATCCAATGCCAAGAAGCTTCAACAAGTCTTGAATATCCATTGTCAAGCATACATGAGCAAAGTGAAGACAGATTTGATGAATTGAAAAGTTGCCTCTTGGCTTGAAACCTCTTGCTTGGATGATTTTCCATTGCATAACTTAGTAGTCTTGCTTTAGATTACTTGTTTAGAAACAATCAAACACTCTTGATCTAAAGTGTTTGTGGATTGTTTCAATCTTGAGATAAGAAACAAGTTCTTCTTATTTCAAGATCATAGATCTAGGAATAATCTTCTTGACTCATGTTCCTTGGGTTTTGCTAAATTGCTTTGGGGGTTTTAGATCTTGGTGACTCAAGGGTTCTTCAAGGGGTTCTTGATCCAAATCTAGGGTTTTCATATCACCATTCCTAAGACAAACGAGGATCAGAATAGATCTTGTCAAAGTTGTCCTAATGATTTGGTCCATCCTAAACTTCCAAATGGAGTCTTCTTTGGGAATCCTCTTTAGACCAAAATCTCAAACGAGGATCGGAACCAATCTTATCAAATTTGTCCTCTTTATTTGGTCCATCCTAAAGTTCCAAATGAACGAAACTCTTCTTTGAGAATCCTCTTTGGACCAAATATTCGATTGTCAATATTGTCCTCATGATTTTGTCCATCCTAAAGTTTCAAAGTTGTCGTCATGATTTTGTTCATCCTAAATATCCAAATAGAGGATACTCTTCTCTGGGAATCCTTTTTGGACCAAAATCTCAAACGAGGATCAGAACCAATCTTTTCAAACTTGTCCAATTGATTTGGTCCATCCTAAAGATCCAATGTGAGGAAACTCTTCTTTGGGAAACCTCTTTTGTCCATCCTAAAGATACAAACGAGGATCGGAACCAATCTTTTAAAACTTGTCCTAATGATTTGGTCCATCCTAAAATTCCCAATGGAGGATACGATCCTTTCGGAATCCTTTTTGGACCAAAATGTCAAACGAGGATCGGAACCAATAATTTCAAACTTAACCTTACGATTTTGCCCATTCTAAAGTTCCAAATGGAGGTAACTCTTCTTTGGGAATCCTCTTTGGACCAAAATGTCCAACGACGGTTGGAAACAGTCTTTTCAAGCTTGTCGTCATGAATTGGTCCATCCTAAAGTTCCAAATGGAGGGAACTCTTCTTTGGGTACCATATTTGGACCAAAATGTCAAACTAGGATCGGAACCAATCTTTTAAAACTGGTTCATGATTGGGTCCATCCTAATGTTCCAAATAGAGGAAACTCTTATTTGGACAAAAATATCGAACGTCAAAGTTCTCCTCTTGATCTAGTCAATTCTAAAGATCCAAATAGAGGAAACTCTTCTTTATGAATCCTCTTTGGACAAAAATGTCAAACGAGGATCGAAACTAATCTGTTCAAACTTGTCCTAATGATTTGGTCCATCCTAATGTTCCAAATGAAGGAAACTCTTCTTTGGGAATCCTCTTTTGGACAAAAATATCAAACGAGGATCGAAACCAATCTTGTCAAAGTTGTCCTCATGATTTGGTTCATCCTAAAGTTTCAAATGGAGGAAACTCTTCTTTGGTAATCCTTTTTGGACAAAATGTCAAACGAGGATCGGAACCAATCTTTTCAAACTTGTCCTAATGAATTGGTCCATTATAAAGTTCCAAATGTAGGAAACTCTTCTTTGTGAATCCTCATTGGACAAAAATGTCAAACGAGGATTAAAACCAATATTGTCAGAGTTATCCACATGATTTGGTAAATCCTATTGTTCCAAATGGATGAAACTCCTCTTTTGAAATCCTATTTGGACAAAAATGTCGATTGTCAAAGTTGTCCTAATGATTTGGTCCATCCTAGAGATCGAAATGGTGGAAACGATCTTTGGGAATCGTCTCGGGACCAAATCGCAAACGACGATCAGAACAGATATTGTAAAAGTTGTCCTCATGATTTGGTACATCCTAAAGATCCAAATGGATTAAACTCTTCTTTGGGAATCCTCTTTGGCTCAAAATATCGAACATGAAAGTTGTCCTCATGATTTGGCCCATCCTAAAGTTCCAAATGGAGGAAACTCTTCTTTGAGAATCGTCTTTGGACAAAAATATAAAACGAGGATCGGAATGAATCTTATCACAAGTTTCCTTATGATTTGGTCGATCCTAAAGTTCCAAATGGAGGAAACTCTTTGTTGCGAATGATCTTTGGATCAAAATGTCAAACGAGGATTAGAACCAATCTTTTCCAACTTGTTCTCATAATTTGGTCCATCCTAAAATTCCAAATAGAGGAAACTTTTCTTCGCGAATCCTCATTGGATCAAAATATTGAACATGAAAGTTATCCTCATGTTTTTGTACATCTTAAAGTTCAAATGGAGAAAATTCTTCTTTGGGAGTCCTCTTTGGACCAAAATATTAAACGAGGATCAGAACCAATCTTGTCAAAAATGTCCTCAAGATTTGGTCCGTCCTAAAGTTCCAAATGGAGGAAACTCTTCTCTAGAAATCCTCTTTGGACCAAAATGTTGAACGTCAAAGTTCTCCTCATGATTTGGTCCATTCTAAACTTCAAAATGGAAGAAACTCGTCGTTGGGAATCGTCTTTGGACCAAAACATCAAACGAGGATCGAAACCAATCTTGTTAAAGTTATCCTAATGAATTGGTCCATCCTAAAGTTCCAAAGGGAGGAAACTCTTCTTTGGGAATCCTCTTTAAACCAAATGTCAAACGAGCATCGGAACCAATCTTGTTAAAGTTGTCCTCATAATTTTGTCCATCCTAAAGATCCAAATGGAGGAAACTCTTCTCTCACGAATACTCATTGGACCCAAATTCCAAACGAGGATCGGAACCAATCATTATAATATTGTCCTATTGATTTCGTCCATTCTAATGATCCAAATGAATGATACACTTCTATGAGAATCCACTTTGGATAAAAATGTCAAACAATAATCGGAACATATCTTTTCAAACTTGTCCTATTGATTTGGTCAATATTAAAGATTCAACTAGAGGAATCTCTTCTTTGGGAATTCTCTTTGGACCAATATGTCAAACGAGGATCGGAACCAATCTTGTTAAAGTTGTTGTCATGATTTTGTTCATCTTAAAGATCCAAATGGAGGATACTCTTCTCCTGGAATCCTTTTTGGAACAAAATCTCAAACGAGGATCAGAACCAATCTTTTCAAGTTTGTCCTATTGATTTGGTCCATCCTAAAAATCCAACACGAGGAAACTCTTCTTTGGGAAACCTCTTTGAACCCAAATGTCAAACAAAGATCAAAACAAATATTTTCAAACTTATCCTAATGATTTGGTCCATTCTAAAGTTCCAAATGGAGGAAACACTTTGTTGCGAATGATCTTTGGATCAAAATATCAAACGAAGATCTGAACCAATCTTTTCAAACTTGTCCTCATGATTTGGTCCATCCTAATGTTCCAAATGGAGCAAACTCTTCTTTGCGAATCCTCTTTGGATCAAAATGTCAAATGAGGATCGGAACCAATCTTTTCAAACTTGTCCTAATGATTTGGTCCATCCTAAAGTTCCAAATAGTGGAAACTCTTCTTTAGGAATCCTCTTTCGACCAAAATGTCAAACGAGGATAAGAATCAATCTTTTCTAACTTGTCCTATTGATTTGGTCCAACCTAAAGATCCGACACGAGGAAACTCTTCTTTGGGAAACCTCTTTCAACCAAAATGTTAAACAAAGATCGAAACCAATCTTTTCAAACTTGTCCTCATGATTTTGCCATCCTAAAGTTCCAAATAGAGGAAACTCTTTGTGGCGAATGATCTTTGGACCAAAATGTCAAACGAAGATCGAAACCAATCTTCTCAAACTTGTGCTTGTGATTTCGTCCATCCTAATGTTCAAAATGGAGGAAAAACTTATTTTTGAATCATCTTTGGATCAAAATGTCAAACGAGGATCTAAACCAATCTTTTCTAAGTTGTCCTCATGATTTGGTCCATCCTAAAGTTGCAAATGGAGGAAAACCTTCTCTAGAAATTCTCTTTGGACCCAAATATTGAACGTCAAAGTTGTCCTCATGATTTGACTATTCTAAAGTTCCAAATGAAGGAACCTCATCTTTGGGAATCCTATTTGGACCAAAATTTAAAACGAGGATCGGAACCTATCTTAGTAAAGTTATCCTCATGATTTGATCTATCCTAAATGATATGAATCATGGAACGTCACAAAAAGCCCAAGGATAAATCACAACATTAAAGTTCAAGAGAAGCATTGACATCCATTTACAGGCCTACATTAGCAAAGTCAAGACAAGCTTCAAAGATCCGATCATGGAGACTATTGAAGAGGACGTGATGAACTTCAATCTATGGCAAATACATTTCGAGGAAGATTATTGAAGACTTGCTCAATCGGAATTGAAGAGAAGAGCTAATTAGGAAAGTTGCATCACTTTTGCAAACTTTCCTTATTTGGACCACTTTCCATATTTGTCCCAAAGTTTCCATATTTGTTCCCAAAATGGTTCCAACGAATTTATGATGTATTTAGACATGTTTTAGGTCATTTATATTAAGTTTATTAGCTTGGAAAGAATTAGGAAAGATATTATTCTCTAGGAAAGATTTTCCCCAAAAAAACTGCCAAATCCATATAAGGCATGTTTTTGGCAGATTTTATCCTCTTCTTTATTTCGAATTTCCTAGTGATTTTAGGGTTTATCTTGCCTATTTAAAGGCTCATTTGTAACCCTAAATACTCAGAATTCATTTGATAATAATATTGCTTCTTACTTAGCCGAAATTGCTTAGTTTTGTAGCCTTGTTCTGGGTTGCATGTTTTAGAAACATTCAAGCATAATTTGATCTAGTATGTTTGTGAATTGTTTTGATCTTGAAATAAGAACAAGTTCTCTTATTTCAAGATATTAGATCATTGGAATAATCTTTCTCTTCTTGCTTTCCAAGGGTGTTGCCTTATTGTTATTGGGGTTTTTGGATTTGCATCTAGGGGTTCTTTGTATATCAAAGGGTTTCTATTTCAATTTTCTAGGGTTTCATATCATTTGGTATCAGAGCTTAGGCTCAAGGGAAGGTTTCTATCTTACTTGCTTTCTTGTTGTTTTAATTTTTATTGTCTTGTTCTTCGTTCATCGAAAATTCCAGAAAAACAAAAAAAAATTATAGTTCCAGAATTTCCTTATTTAGCCTACTGTTTTTGTTCTTTTTCGTATATTTTAAATCTGATTCTCAGAAAATCATCAACTACAAAAGTCTTTATCTTTCTGTCTGGTTTATTTGTTATTCAGAAAAGTTTGTCAAAACAAAAGTGGAATATTGAGAAAAAAAATAGATCTTTGCAGACTGTCGGATTGTGCAGAAAATTGTTATAAAAAAAAAGTGTTTAGTGTTCATATTGTTCTTGAAGAGTTCATCTTAAACTCATCATTTATGCATCTTGGATCCAAAATTATCAAGTTGAATGAGCCAAAATTTGTCTCTTTCCTAAAAAGCTAGAACTTACCATAAATAGCCAAAACTGTTTTTGGAAAGTTTCAAATCTGCCCCTATTTGAATATATGCATCTTTTGCTTTAGGAAAGTTTTATTTTCTGATTCAAAGTGATATGAACTATGTAACCCTTGCATTTGCTGTGAAAAAGTTATTTTTGACAACCCAAGCTCCATTCAAGGAAACTCAAGCTTCATTCAAGGGAACTCAAAGCAACTTAAAGACAAGCATTAATGGATATTTAAAAGCTTCATTTAGACTTCAATTATCATTTACAAATGTGTTATAGGCTTGTAGGTTACAAAGTTAATAGTGGTTGATTGTAATTTGAAATTTCTTTTAAAAAATTGTAAGTTACATTCTAGGGACTTAATGGGGCTGATATGAGATCATTATGAACGAAATTTACATGTAAATTATGCCTATAAATAGGCTTTGTTTTAGCCATTGTAATCAGATTTGAAAATGTAATGAAATGTTGCCTTTTGAGCAATTGGAGAGCCTTGAGCCTCACCCCTTTGTAGTCTTGCCTTAGATTACATGTTAGAGTCATTCAAGTAGAAATGATCATCCTACTTGTGGAGTGTCTCGAATCTTGGGCTTGGAAACTTGTCCTAGATCAATGATCATCTTTCCTAAGCAATCTGTTTTTAGCCATTCTTAGGGGGTGTTTCCGAATAGTTAGGGAGGGTTTGAGTTCTTGCTTCAAAGGTTCATGCTAAGTATAATAGCATAGGGTCTTTGGACTTGCAATTTGAGTTTGTCTTATCATTTGGAACTCTTGGGTTGATCCGATTAGTTAAGGAGGTTTTGTGCCATTTTCATGCTTCAAAGGTTCTTGCAAACGATTGTAATGGGTTTTTGGACTTGAACGCAAGGTTGCCTTATCAGTTGGTATCAGAGCATCGGTTACGGTTTTGTGGTCGATCTCTAAAACAGGTTCTATCCAATCTATCATTTTCTATTCTTGTTGTTTTCATTTCTGTCCAATCTTTTCGTTTCTGTCCAAATAACTTCTTTTCTTCATCTTTTCATTCTGATCTTGTTACCATCATGAAGTTCACGTTCTGATCTTGAAAATCAAAAAAAGAAAGAAAGAAATCCTTGAATCCGAGAGCATGATTTACTAGTTGTCTAGTGTTCTTCCTCGCTAATCTTTGAAAATTCTGAGTTTGATTCATATGTGTCGTATAAATCTGAGTTTCTCCTGTTCTTACATCAATTTAGATCCACAAATTAAGCCTTCATTGAATTCAGATTCATTACTTTCCATAATTAAAGCTTCCATATTTAATCCTCGGTGTAGCTATCAAAACCGCGTGATATTGAACGAATTAGCTCGGAAATCCTTCATAGGAAAGTTAATTTAATCAGTTATGTTTCTTTCTCAAGAAGGAAAATTTTGGAAATTCGATCTGTAACCAACTCATTTTCTGAAAGTTAACACAGTGCGCAATCTGCTCCTAAATTTCAGGATCTTGTCTGTTGCTGATATACTAGCTGTCTAAAACGTGTGAAACTCATTGAATTAGCTTACCTTATAAGAAAGGAAAAGTTTATTCATCTAGTTATCTATCCGAAGTCAGAAGGGTGCATAAGCAAATACATTCAGAAACAATTTCAAATTCTAGAAATTAAAACAGTGCGCAGATTACTCCAAAATTTCAGCATCTTGTCTCTTGCTGATTGGCGTTTTCATTTGTGATTGAATTTATGAATTTGGAAAATTGTAAGCTCTTTATATCTGATTGATTGAGATGGATCTCGGCTGGTTTTATAAAATTCATATCCAATCTCCACAAATTTGAATTTGAGTGAAAACACGAGTGAAATAATATTTTGAGAGTTCTAAAAGTGAGTGAGTGCTTGTGAGGTCCAATTATTATTTTTTCTCTAACTTTCTTTTGCAGCAAAACTTTTGATTCGAGGACGAATCTTTTGAAGAAAGGGAGAATGATATGAACTATGTAACCCTTGCATTTGCTGTGAAAAAGTTATTTTTGACAACCCAAGCTCCATTCAAGGAAACTCAAGCTTCATTCAAGGGAACTCAAAGCAACTTAAAGACAAGCATTAATGGACATTTAAAAGCTTCATTTAGACTTCAATTATCATTTACAAATGTGTTATAGGCTTGTAGGTTACAAAGTTAATAGTGGTTGATTGTAATTTGAAATTTCTTTTAAAAAATTGTAAGTTACATTCTAGGGACTTAATGGGGCTGATATGAGATCATTATGAACGAAATTTACATGTAAATTATGCCTATAAATAGGCTTTGTTTTAGCCATTGTAATCAGATTTGAAAATGTAATGAAATGTTGCCTTTTGAGCAATTGGAGAGCCTTGAGCCTCACCCCTTTGTAGTCTTGCCTTAGATTACATGTTAGAGTCATTCAAGTAGAAATGATCATCCTACTTGTGGAGTGTCTCGAATCTTGGGCTTGGAAACTTGTCCTAGATCAATGATCATCTTTCCTAAGCAATCTGTTTTTAGCCATTCTTAGGGGGTGTTTCCGAATAGTTAGGGAGGGTTTGAGTTCTTGCTTCAAAGGTTCATGCTAAGTATAATAGCATAGGGTCTTTGGACTTGCAATTTGAGTTTGTCTTATCATTTGGAACTCTTGGGTTGATCCGATTAGTTAAGGAGGTTTTGTGCCATTTTCATGCTTCAAAGGTTCTTGCAAACGATTGTAATGGGTTTTTGGACTTGAACGCAAGGTTGCCTTATCACAAAGTGTTTTAGGGAAGTCTAATTTCGAATTTTCTCTTTTATGAAAGTTTATTCTTGCTTGTTTTCTTTCTTATTCTTTCCCTTTACAAAATACACCATTTGAAAAATCTGTCCTTTTATTTCTCTAGCCACCCAACCTGATTGTTTCTTATTTCTTTATTGATACTTTTTACAAATATCATTAGTATCTTAGTTGTTTGATAGTTGCTAAAGTGTGATAATAGTTCAAGGTTACATTTTGGGTCTAAAATATGTTTTTGAGTGCAAACACGAGAGAACGAACATCATCGAGTGTAAACACTTAGGGAGTGATTGAGATGTCCTATTTTTATTACTAACTTTTTTTACTTGCAGCAATGTATCATGAAATTGATCAAAGGAGGAGTAATAGATGTCGAGAGAGAGAACATACTCGGAGGGAAAATAGAGATGTTTATCATGAAGGGATGGAGCATAGAAGCATAAGAGGTGATAAGTTCAAATTACCTACTTTCCAAGGAAGATCAAATCCAGAGGTTTACTTGATATGGGAAAGAGAGGTGGAGCTTTGTTTTGAAGAGCATCCATGTAGTAATTCAAAGAAGGTACAACTTATAACCACTTAGTTTTGTGATTATGCACTAACATGGTGGAAACAATTTGTGAACGATAGGAAAAGAAGAACTTTGGAGGATCCAATTGAAAATTTGTGTGAACTAAAATACATCATGAGGAAACGATTTGTACCAAGCCAATTTCGAAGAGACCTTGAGGAAATGTTTGAAGATCTTACACAAGGAAACATGAGCGTTTGTGAGTACTACAATGAGTTTAAATATCTCATGGCTACGACTAATATTGAGGACGATGAAGAGATGACTATGGCATGGTTCTTAGATGGATTAAACTATAAGATTGCTGGCCAAGTTAATGGGTATACATATGTGGAGTTGGAAGAAATGGTTCACTATGCCACAAAGTTAGAAAAGAGACTCAAAAGAATAGTGGATACACGGTATGCTTCTAAACCTATCTCCAATACTACTTCTTCTTATCAAATTGGTGCAAATAGTACATTTATGGATGAGAATAGGGCTTCCTATGGCTTGGTAGAAGAAAATGAAAGATTGATTTTAGAGAAAGTTAAGATGATTGAAAGTGAACTTTTAAAATCGAAGGAAGTTTTCAATGCTAGCATGGAGGAGATAAAAGAGGATATTCGTGCCAATGTTTGTGTGAAGGAAACTTATGATGCATGTGAGCTACAAAAGTGTTCTATAGTTGAAATAAATGAAAATTGTGAAAAAGAGAGTGAGCAAAAAGAAAGAGAGATGCGTGATAAAAAAGAAATGAGTGAGCGAGAAGAAATGAGTGATTCTAAAGAAAGAGAGATGAGTTTAAAATAAAGAGAGATTGAAAAGAAAGAAAGTAAAATTGAAAAGAAAGAGAGTTGTGAGTCTAAAAGGAATGAGAGCAATGGTGAGAAAATGTGAGTTTTGTAGCAAGTGAGGCTCAAAAAGCTTTGATTTCCAAAACCAACTTTGTACTTTTGTGCAAAGATCCTTACTTTCTAACTTATGATCTTAACCTTTGCTTTTCTAGTATTTTAGCTAATGTTTTTCAGAATTACATTGATCAAATTTCAATTGGAATAGAGCACATAGTAGATATATTTCAAGGAGCTGAAATACTTAAGGCACCACCATATTTCATGGAAAAAGATGTTGTAAACGGGATCCAAGGCCAGAAAAGGAAGTTTCTTACTTTTAATCCTATTGCATTGGTTTGTTTAAATGATTTTTTATTGTTTTCCAATTCTAATTATAAGACTAGAAATCATCCAAACCAATTATATTTTCATGATAAACATGCATTATTTTCTAGGAAATTTCTTTTGGATGATCTTTACTTGTTTGACCGCTTATCACTTGCAAAACATGTTAAGCTAGCCTATCCATTTACTTGTGATGATTTGCATAGTTCTTGTTTGTATGCTAAATTTGATCTCAACTCTGATATTTTACCACTTCAATTTCATTCTAATGATAAACATATGTTTTGTGCTACACGAGTTATCTTTGATATGACATATGATGCATTTACGGAGAGCATAGAGTTTTCATATTTTCTAATTTACCCCAACACATTAGGCCTATTTGAGTTTTATTATGGTTCATATGCTTTGATTGATTTGTTACCTTCACCATGTGATCATCTTGTGAGTATTGTTGAGTATGAGAAAATTTACGAGGTTGACTATGGTCCACATATTCTATTAGACTTGTTCCCACTATCCACCAACCATATTGTCAATGTTGTGGTCCTTGATAAGCTAGGTTGTTTTGCTGATTTAAAGGGAAGAAAGCCAACAATATTTGACCCGGGAGGTGTTAAGTTGAAAGGAGAAGGAAGGGTACCATTGTTGCTCTCTTTTGTGCCAATTCACAATACACGATGTAAGTGTGCTTTATGTGCTTTTATTTATGTTATTAACTTAATTTATTACGATGTAGGTAATGTTATAGATTCGAGGACGAATCCTTTTCAAGAGGGAGGGGATGATATGAATCATGGAACGTCACAAAAATCCCAAGGACAAATCACAACATTAAAGTTCAAGAGAAGCATTGACATCCATTTACAGGCCTACATTAGCAAAGTCAAGACAAGCTTCAAAGATCTGATCATGGAGGCTATGGAAGAGGACATCATGAACTTCAATCTATGGCAAATACATTTGGAGGAAGATTATTGAAGACTTGCTCAATCGGAATTGAAGAGAAGAGCTAATTAGGAAAGTTGCATCACTTTTGCAAACTTTCCTTATTTTGACCACTTTCCATATTTGTCCCAAAGTTTCCATATTTGTTCCCAAAATGGTTCCAACGAATTTATGATGTATTTAGACATGTTTTAGGTCATTTAGGGTCTAAAATCTGTTTTTGAGTGCAAACACGAGAGAACGAACATCATCGAGTGTAAACACTTAGGGAGTGATTGAGAGGTCCTATTTTTATTATTAACCTTTTTATTTGCAGCAATGTATCATGAAAGGTTTGATCAAATGAGAAGTAAGAGGTTTCGAGAGGTAGAGCAGATCCAGAACCAAAATAGAGAGGTTTATCATGGAGGGATGGAGCATAGAAGCTTAAGAGGTGATAAGCTCAAGTTAAATACTTTCTATGGGAGTTTGGATCAAGAGGAGTACTTGCAATGGGAGACAGAAACCGAGCACTTCTTTGATTACAACAATTATAGTGATGAAAGAAAGGTAATGCTTGCTATTTCCAATTTCACTAATAATGCTCATGTTTGGTGGTCTCAATTGAAAGTGAAACTAAGGAGGGAGAGGAAACAACAAGTAGAAACTTGGTATGATCTTAAGTGCCATATGAGAAAGAGATTCGTGTCAAGACAACATCAAGACCATCTTGTGCAAAACTTGGATAACCTAATACAAGGTTGCAAAAGTGTGGATGATTACTATAAGGAGATGGAGTTTCTCAAGGCTAGGGCTAATGTTAAGGAAGATGAGAAGTCTGCTATTGTTAGGTTTTTAAATGGATTGAATAGAGATATTGCTTACCAAATGGAGTTAACACAATTTGAGGAGTTAGGAGAGTTGGTGCACATTGCCAACAAGGTGGAAAGAAGACTCCAAAGAGGGGCTGCAAAAAGGTATGTCACTAAACAATATTCCAATCCAATTTCTTCTTATCAAATGGGTGAAAATGATACATTAATGGATAAGAATGGGGCTGCCTATGGCTTGGTAGAGGAAAATGCAAATTTGATTTTAGAGAAGGTCAAGATGATTGAAAGAAAACTTTTAAAATCAAAGGAAGTTTTCAATGCTAGCATGGAGGAGATAAAAGAGGATATCCGTGCTAATGTTTTTGTGGAGGAAACTTGTGGGCTACAAAAGAGTTCTATGTTTGAAAGTAATGAAAACTGTGACAAAAAGAGTGAGCCAAAAGAAAGAGAGATGAGTGCAAAAGAAATTAGTGAGTTAAAAGAAAGAGTGATGAGTGATAAAAAAGAAATGAGTGCTCAAAACAAAGAGAGTTGTGAGTTTGAAAAGAAGGAGTGTAATGAGATTGAAAAGAAAGAGTGCTTTGAGGTTACAAAGTGTGAGACACTTGAGTTTAGTGAGCAAAAAGAGAGTGAAATAGAGAGTGAGAGCTTGAAAGTTAGATCAAGTGAGGCTAGGAATGAAATCTACCAACCTACATTTGTACTTTTGTACAAAGAGGTTTGTTTTACACTTAACCCATCGTTGCCTAGTATGTTTGTTGAGTTTTTGCAGGAATTCAAAAGATTGTTACCTAATGAGATGCCTAGTAATTTATCATCAATGCAAGGTATAAAACATCATGAAAACAACATTCAAGGGGCTGCCATACTCAATAGATCAAGACCTCACATGATTCAATGCATGGAAAATCCGGTTAAAACAGCCATGGTCAAGTATCCTAACCCATTTCTCGATGATATGTATAACACTTGTTTGCTTGCTAAAATTGATCTCAACTCTGAATATATACCTTTTAAATTGCATTCTAATGATAAAAAATTGTTTTGTGCTACAAGAGTTAGATCATTTCATGAAATTATGGATAGTATGGATTTAACATCTTATATGCATTTCATGAACATATTAGAAATATTTGAGTTTGACAATGGTTTACTTGTTCTTACTGATTTGATATCTTCACCATGTGATCATCTTGAGAGTATTGTGGAGTATGAGAAAATTTATGAAATTGACTATGGTCCTTTGGGTTCTAATATGTTATCTAATAGTGTAGCTAGATCTCTTGTTATTTTTTATGAGACAGAATTTAAGAAGAAGCTACAAATACTTCAATACCTACTAAGTGGGACCAAGGGTATGCAATTAAAAGTCAAAGAGGGAGATGCATGGAAATTCAAGGTTTTTGATCCGGGAGGAGTTAGGCAATTCAAGGCACTAGAAAGACATCAAGATGCTTATAAATCTGATTCCCAAGGTAAGTATGCTTTAGGTGCTTTTATTTATGTTTTTAACTTAAGTTTTTGCGATGTAGGTAATGTTTTAGATTCGAGGACGAATCCTTTTCAAGAGGGAGGGGATGATATGAATCATGGAACGTCACAAATAGCTCAAGGACCAATCACAAGATCAAATATCAAGAGAAGCATTGAACATCCATTTACAAGCCTACATTAGCAAAGTCAAGACAAACTTTGAAGATCCAAAGCATGGAGGCTAACAAAGAGGACTTGATGAACTTCAAATCTATGCCAAATGCATTTTGAAGAAGAGTATTGAAGACTTGTTCAATCAGAAATGAAGAGAAGAGCAAATTAGGAAAGTTGCATCACTTTTGCAAACTTTCCTTATTTGGACCACTTTCCATATTTGTTCCCGAACTTGCCATATATGATGTCCACGAATTTACAATGTATTTAGACATAATTTAGGCCTTTATTTATCAGTTTTAATGCATAGAATAGTTTAGGAATGATATAATATCTTCTAGGGCAAAACTTTCCTAAAATGCACCAAATGCACTTAAGGAAAGATTTGGCAGATTTTGTGCCTCCTTGTAATCCGAATTTCCTTGTTGTTTTTAGGGTTTCTTTGGCTATTTAAAGCCTCATTTGTAACCCTAAATATGAAGAATTAATATGATAGAAAATAGCTTTGTTTTGCGTAGTGCTTGGTTGATTTTACCTTGCATTTTGTAGCCTTGTTCTAGGTTGCATGTTTTAGAAACATTCAAGCATAACTTGATCTATTGTGTTTGTGGATTGTTTCGATCTTGAAATAAGAACAAGTTCTCTTATTTCAAGATATTAGATCATTGGAATAATCTTCTTCTTCTTGTATTCCATGGGTTTTACCTTATTGTTCATCGGGGTTTTAGGATTTGCATCTAGGGGTTCTTTGTGCTTTCAAAGGGTTTCTATTTCAATTTCCTAGGGTTTCATATCACTTGTCCTCAAGATTTGGTCCATCCTAAAGTTCCAAATGCAGTAAACTCTTCTTTGGGAAGCCTATTTGGACCAAAATATTAAACGGGGATCGAAACCAATCTTGTCATAGTTGTCCTCATGATTTGGTCCATCCAAAAGTTTAAAATAGAGGAAACTCTTCTTTGGGAATCCTCTTTACCAAAATGTGAAAGAAAGATCAGAACAAATCTTTTCAAACTTGTCCTCATGATTTGGTCCATCCTAAAGTTCCAAATGGAGAAAACTCTTCATTGGGAATCCACCTTGGACCAAAATGTTAAACGAGGACCGGAATCAATCTTGTCATAGATGTCCTAATAATTTTGTCCATCCTAAAGTTCAAAATAAAGGAAACTCTTCTTTGGAAATCCTGTTTGGACAAAAATGTCAAACATCAAAGTTGTCCTCATGATCTGGTCCATCCTAAAGATTCAAAGAGGACTCACAAATAAGAATTTAATTCATTTGGATCTTTAGGATGGACCAAATCATGAGGACAACTTTGATGTTCGACATTTAGTTCCAAAGAGGATTCACAAAGAAGAGTTTACTCCATTTGGAACTTTAGGAAGGACCAAATCATTAAGACAAGTTTGAAAAGATTGGTTCCAATCCTCGTTTTACATTTTTGTCCAAAGAGGATTACAAAAGAAGAGTTTCCTCCATTTGGAAGTTTAGGAAGGTCCAAATATTGAGGACAATATTGACAAGCTTGGTTCTGATCCTCGTTTGACATTTTGGTCAAAAGAGGATTCCGAAAGAAGAGTTTCCTCACGTTGGATCTTTAGGATGAACCAAATCAATAGGACAAGTTTGAAAAGATTGGTTCCGATCCTCGTTTCACATTGGAACTTTAGGATGGACCAAATCATGAGTACAAATCTGACAAGATTGGTTTTGATCCTCGATTGATATTTTGGTCCAAAGAGGATATCCAATGAAAAGTTTGTCCATTGGAAACTTAAGGATGTACCAAATCGTTAGGACAAGTTTGAAAAGATTGGTTTCGATCCTTGTTTGACATTTTTGTCCAGAGAGGATTCCCAAAGAAGAGTTTCCTCCATTTGGATCTTTAGATTGGACCAAATCATGAGGACAACTTTGACGTTCGACATTTTGATTAAAAGAGGATTCGCGAAGAAGAGTTTCCTCCATTAGGAACTTTAGGATGGACCGAATCATGAGAACAACTTTGACAAGATTTGTTTCAATCCTCGTTTGACATTTTGGTCCAAAGAGGATTCCCAAAGATCGTTCCTCAATTTTGAACTTTAGGATGGACCAAATCATGAGGACAAGTTTAAAAAGATTGGTTCCGATCCTCATTTGACATTTTGGTCCAAAGAGGATTCCCAAAGAAGAATTTCTTCCCTTTGGAACTTTATTATTGACCAAATCATGAGGACAACTTTGAAATGATTTGTTTTTGAAACATGCTTTTAAATTAAAAACAAGTTTTTGGATTGGTTCGATCTTTGTTCGACATTTTAGTCCAAAGAGGAATACCAAAGAAGAAATTCCTCCATTTTGATCTTTACGATGGACCAAATCATGAGGAAAACTTTGACGTTCGACATTTTTGTCCAAATAGGATTCCCGAATAAGAGCTTCATCCATTTGTATCTTTAGGATGGACCAAATCATTAGGACAAGTTCGAAAATAATGGATCCGATCCTCGTTCGACATTTTGGTCCAAAGAGAATTCCCAACGTTCATTTCCTCCATTTTGAACTTTAGGATAGACCAAATCATGAGGACACTTTGAAAAGATTGGTTCCGATCCTCGTTTGACATTTTGGTAAAAAGAGGATTCCCAAAAAAGAGTTTCCATCATTTTGATCTTTAAAATGGAACAAATCATGAAGACAACTTTTACATTAAACATTTTAGTTCAAAGAGGATTCAAGAAGAAGAGTTTCCTCCATTTTTAACTTTAGGATGGACCAAATCCTGAGAACAACTTTAACAAGAATGGTTCCGATCCTCGTTTAACATTTTGGTCCAAAGAGGATTCCCAAAGAAGGGTTCCTCTATTTGGAACTTTAGGATGGACCAAATCATGAGGACAACATTGAAAATATTGGTTTTTGAAACACGCTTTTCCATTAGAGACAATTTTTTTTGATTTGATCGATCCTTGTTCGACATTTTTGTCCAAAGAGGATTCCAAAAGAAGTGTTTCCTCTCGTTCGATTATTAGGATGGAACAAATCAATACGACATGTTGAAAAGATTGGTTCCGATCCTCGTTTGATATTGGAACTTTAGTATGGACCAAATCATAAGGAAAACATTGACAAGATTTGTTCCTATCCTCGTTTGACATTTTGGTCCAAAGAGAATTCCCAAATGATTGGTTCAGATCCTCATTTGACATTTTGATCCAAAGGGGTTTAGCAAATAAGAGTTTCCTCTATTTGGATCTTGAGGATGGAACAAATCATGAGGACAACTTTGACGTTCGACATTTTGGTCCAAAGAGGATTCCCAAATAAGAGTTTCCTCCATTCAGAACTGAATGATGGACAAAATCATTATGACAAGTTTGAAATGATTGATTCCGATCCTCGTTTGACATTTTGGTCCAAAGATGATTACCAAAAAGAGTTTCCTCTATTTGGAACTTTAGGATAGACCAAATCATGAGGACAACTTTGACAAGATTGGTTCCGATATTTGTTTGACATTTTGGTCCAAAGAGGACTCCGAAAGAAGATTTTCCTACATTTGGATCTTTAGGATGGACCAAATCATGAGGACAACATTGACGTTCGACATTTTGGTCCAAAAAGAATTCCCAAAGAAGAGTTTCCTCCATTCAAATTTTAAGGATAGACCAAATCATTATGACAACTTTTAAAAGATTGGTTCCGATCCTCGTTTGACATTTTGGTCCAAAGAGGATTCCTGCAGAAGAGATTCTTCCGTTTGGAACTTTTGGATGGACAAAATCATTAGGACAAATTTGAAATGATTGGTTCCGATTGTCGTTTGGCATTTTGGTCCAAATAGGATTCGTAAAAAAGAGTTTCCTCCATTTTGAACTTTTGCATGGACGAAACCATTCGGACAAGTTCGACAAGATTGGTTTCGATCCTCGTTTGACATTTTGGTCCATAGAGGATTCCAAAAAAAGAGTTCCTCCGTTTGGATCTTTAGCATGGACCAAATCATTAGGACAACTTTGACGTTCAAAATATTGGTCCAAAGAGAAGTCCCAAAAAAAACTTTCCACCATTTGGAACATTTGGATGGACCAAAGGATGAGGACAAGTTTGACAAGATTGGTTCCGTTCCTCATTTGAGATTTTTGTCCATAGAGGATTCTCAAATAAGAGTTTCCTCCATTCGAAACTTTAGGATGGACCAAATCATTGGGAAAAGTTTGAAAAGATTGGTTGTGATCCTCGTTTAACATTTTGGACAAAAGAGAATTTTTAAAGTTCGTTTCCTTCGTTCGGAACTTTAGGATGGACCAAATCATGAGGACAACTTTGACAAGATTGGTTTCGATCCTCATTTGACATTTTGGTCCAAAGCGGATTCCCAAAGAAGAGTATCCTCCTTTTGTAACTTTAGGATGGACCAAATCATTAGGACAACTTTGAAAAGATTGGTTCCGATCCTTGTTTGACATTTTGGTCCAAAGAGGATTTCCAAAGAAGAGTTTCCTCCATTTGGATCTTTAAGATGGACCAAATCATGAGGACAACTTTGACGTTCGACATTTTGGTTCAAAGAGGATTCCGAAAGATCGTTTCCTCCATTTGGAACTTTAGGATGGACCGAATCATTAGGACAAGTTTGAAATGATTGGTTCTGATCCTTGTTTGAAATTTGGGTCGAAAGAGGATTACTAAAAAGCGTTTACTCAATTTGGATCTTTAGGATTGACCAAATCATGAGGACAACTTTGACGTTCGACATTTAGGTCCAAAGAGGATTTCGAAAGATCGTTTCCTCCATTTGGAACTAAAGGATGGACCAAATAAATAGGACAAGTTTAAAATGATTTGTCCAGTTCCTCGTTTGACATTTTGGTCCAATAAGGATTACAAAATAGAGTTTCCTCCATTTGGATCTTTAGGATGGACCAAATCATGAGGACAAATTTGACAGGATTGGTTTTGATCCTCGATTGACATTTTGGTCCAAAGAGGATATCCAATGAAGAGTTTCCTCCATTTCAAACTTTAGGATGGACCAAATCATTAGGACAAGTTTGAAAAGATTGGTTTCGATCCTCGTTTGACATTTTTATCCAAAGAGGATTCCCGAAGAAGAGTTTCCTCCATTTCGACCTTTAGATTGGACCAAATCATTAGGACAACTTTGACGTTCGAAATTTTGGTTCAAAGAGGATTCACGTAGAAGAGTTTCCTCCATTTGGACCTTTAGGATGGATCAAATTATGAGGACAAGTTTGAAAAGATTGGTTTACGATCCTCGTTTGATATTTTGGTCCAAAGAGGATTCCCAAAGAAGAGTTTCTTCCATTTGGAACTTTAGGATGGACCAAATCATGTGCACAACTTTTAAAATATATGTTTTTGAAATATGCTTTTCAATTACAAACAAGTTTTTGCATTGGTTCGATCATTGTTCAACATTTTGGTCCAAAGAGAATTACCAAAGAAGAAATTCCTCCATTTGATTATTGAGGATGGACCAAATCATAAGGAAAACTTTGTTCTACATTTTTTTCCAAATAGGACTCCCAAATAAGAGGTTCCTCCATTTGGATCTTTAGGATGGACCAAATAATTAGGACAAGTTCGAAAAGATTGGTTCCGATCCTCGTTTGACATTTGGGTCTAAAGAGAATTCCCAAAGTTTGTTTCCTCCATTTGGAACTTTAGGATAGACCAAATCATGAGGACAACTTTGACGAGATTGGTTCCGATCCTCACTTGACTTTTTTTGTCCAAAGACGATTCACAAAGATCGTTTCCTCCATTTTGAACTTTAGGATTAACCAAATCATTCGGACAAGTTTCAAAAGATTGGTTCCGATCCTCGTTTGAAATTTTGGTCCAAAGAGGATTCCCAAAGAAGGGATTGGAAGTTTAGGCTGGACCAAATCATGAGGACAACTTTGAAAATATTGGTTTTTGAACAAGCTTTTCAACTAAAAACAAGTTTTTGGATTAGATCGATCCTTGTTCGACATTTTGGTTCAAAGAGGATTCCCAAAGAAGGGTTTCCTCTCGTTGGATTTTTGGGATGGAACAAATCAATTTGACAAGTTGGAAAGGATTGGTTCTGATCCTCTTTTGACTTTGGAACTTGAGCATTGACCAAATCATGACGTCCGTTTTGACAAGATTTGTTCCGATGCTCGTTTGATATTTTGGCCCAAAGAGGATTCCCAAAAGATTTGTTCCGATCCTCGTTTGACATTTTGATCCAAAGATGATTCGCAAATAAGAGTTTCTTCCATTTGGATCTTTAGGGTGGACCAAATCATGAGGACAACTTTGACGTTCGACATTTTGGTCCAAAGAGGATTCCCAAAGAAGAGTTTCCTCCATTTGGATCTTTAGGATGGAACAAATCATTAGAACAAATTTGAACTTTTGGTTCCGATCCTCGTTTGACATTTTGTCCAAAGAGGATTTCAAAAGAAGAGTTTCGTCCCGTTGAATCTTTAGGATGTACCAAATCAATGTGAAAAATTTAACGTTCGACATTATTGTCCATAGAGGATTTCCAAAGAAGAGTTTCCTCCATTTGGAACTTTAGGATGGACCAAATCATAAGGACAAGTTTGAAATGATTGGTTCCGATCCTCGTTTCACATTTTGGTCCAAACAGAATTACCAAAAAGAGTTTCTTCTATTTGGAACTTTAGGATAGACCAAATCATGAGGACAACTTTGACAAGATTGGTTCTGATCTTTGTTTGACATTTTGGTCCAAAGAGGATTCCCAAAGAAGAGTTTCCTCCATTTGGATCTTTAGGATGGACCAAATCATGAGGACAATTTTGATGTTCGACATTTTGGTAAGAAGCGGATACCCAAAGAAGAGTTTCCTCCATTCGAAACATAAGGATGGACCAAATCATTTTGACAACTTTTAAACTATTGGTTCCGATCCTCGTTTGACATTTTGGTCCAAAGAGGATTTCCATAGAAGTGTTTCCACCATTTGGAACTTTAGGATGGACTAAATCATTAGGAGAAATTTGAAATGATTGGTTCCGATCGTCGTTTGACATTTTGGTCCAAAGAGGATTATCAAAAAGAGTTTCCACCATTTGGACTTTAAGATAGACCAAATCATGAGGACAAGTTTGAAAAGATTGGTTCCTATCCTCTTTTGACATTTTGGTCCAAAGAGGATTCGAAAAGAATAGTTTCCTCCATTTTGAACTTTTGGATGGACCAAATCATGAGGACAAGTTTAACAAGATTGGGTCCGTTCCTCGTTTGAGATCTTGGTCTGAAGAGGATTCCCAAAGAAGAGTTTCCTCCATTCTGATCTTTAGGATTGACCAAATCATTAGGACAAGTTTTAAAAGATTGGTTGCGATCCTCGTTTGATATTTTGGTCCAAACTAAATTCATAAAGTTCCAAATGGAGGAAACTCTTATTTGGGAACCCTCTTTGGACCAAAATGTCAAACAAGGATCGGAACCAATCTTGTCAAACTTGTCCTATTGATTTGGTCCATCCTAAAGTTCGAAATGGAGGAAGCTCTTCTTTGGGAATCCTCTTTGGACCAAAATGTCAGACGTCAAAGTTGTCCTCATGATTTGATCCATCCTATAGTTCCAAATGGATGAAACTCTTATTTGGGAATCATCTATGGAAAAAAATGTCAAACTAGGATCGGAACCAATCTTTTAAAACTTGTCTTCATGATTTGGTCCATCCTAACGTTCAAAATGGAGGAAACTTTTCTTTGGAAATCAACTTTGGACAAAAATATCGATTGTCAAAGTTAACGTATCGATTTGGTCAGTTTTAAGGATCCAAATAGAGGAAACTCTTCTTTATGAATCCTCTCTGGACCGAAATGTTAAACGAGGATGGGAACTAATCTTTTCAAACTTGTCCTAATGATTTGGTCCAGCCTAAAGTTCCAAATATAGGAAACACTTTTTTTGGAATGCTCTTTGGATCAAAATATCTAACGAGGATTGGAACCAATCTTGTCAAAGTTGTCCACATGGTTTAGTCCATGCTAAAGTTCCAAATGGAGGAAACGATCTTTGGGAATCCTTTTTGACCAAAATCTCAAACGAGGATCGAAACCAATCTTTTCAAACTTGTCCTCATGATTTGGTCCATCATAAAGATCCAAATAGAGGAAACTCTTCTTTGGAAATCCACTTTTGACCAAAATGTGGAATGTCAAAGTTATCCTCATGATTTGGTCCTTCCTAAAGATTCAAATGGATGAAACTCTTCTTCGGTTCATCCTAAAGATCCAAACGAGGATCGGAACCAATCTTTTAAAACTTTTCCTAATGGTTTGGTCCATCCTAAAGTTCCAAATGGAGGATACGATCGTTTGAGAATCCCCTTTGGACCAAAATGTTAAACAAGGATCGGAACCAATAATTTCAAACTTAACCTTACGATTTAGCCCATTCTAAAGTTTCACATGGAGGTAACTCTTCTTTGGGAATCCTCTTTGGACAAAAATGTCCAATGAGGACTAGAAACAATCTTTTCAAGCTTATCGTCATGAATTGGTCCATCCTAAAATTCCAAATGGTGGAAACACTTCTTTGGGTACCATCTTTGGACAGAAATGTCAAATTAGGATCGGAACAAATCTTTTAAAACTTGTTCATGATTTGTTTCATCCTAATGTTCCATATGGAGTAAACTCTTCTTTGGAAATCATTTTTGGACAAAAATATCGAACATCATAGTTAACCTCTTGATCTGGTTAATTCTAAAGATCCTAATAGGGGAAACTCTACTTTATGAATCCTCTTTGGACAAAAATGTCAAACGAGGATCGGAACTAATCTGTTCAAACTTGTCCTAATGATTTGGTCCATCCTAAAGTTCCAAATGGAGGAAACTCTTCTTTGGGAATCCTCTTTGGACCAAAATATCAAACGCGGATTGGAACCAATCTTGTCAAAGTTTTTGATATGAATCATCCCAGCCCCAAATGTCAAAGAATTGAAGATATTGAACTCCAAGGTTTCATTCGAGAAAAGATCAAGAATCCGAAGACTAAACGAGTGAAGATTGACTTTCTTGGGCATTTGCAAGGATATTGGGTTACATACTTTACTGATGAAGAAAATGAGGTTAAAACACTATTAAACTCATGGGATATTTGTTTTAAAGAACTCCAAAGAAAACCACGCATGAATACAATCAAACGAGTGAAAATGACATCAAAACAGCAACCGACACTTGTAGTTTTATCTAATTTCATCCCATTTCGAATTTTAGTATTTTATTTTAGTTTTATTACTTTATTTATTATTTATTATTATTATTATTGATGTAATAGGGAAGATTTGACTTTGTTTCCTTAGTTTTGCAAACTTGGAGACCAAGTTTAAAAGATTAGGAAAACTTTCCTAATTTGAATTAGGAAACTCTAGTTTTTACCTTTTTATTATTAGGTCTTTATTTCCCTTCATATTTTCGACCAAGCTAGGGTTTATTAGGCTATTTAAAGCCTCTTTTGTAAGCTTTACAATAAGAATATCAATGAATGAAAATCCTTTTGTTTTGGTTTAAGCTTTTGCTTTGGAAAACCTCTTTGTAATTCATGTTCTTGAATTGCATGTTTAGAGTCATTCAAGTCCAATTGATCATTGTTCTTGTGGAGTGCCTCAACCTTAATTAAAGAAACCTATTCTTTAATTAGGGGATTGATCGATTAGGTCATCATCTTCCCAACCTCGCCTAATGGTTGATTCAAATTGTTAAGGGTTTTCAAGCTTTTTCGTTCAAGGGTCCATCATCCGGTTCTTGAATCCGTCAACGCTTGAGGGTTCGTATCAGTTTTCCTCATGATTTGGTCCATCCTAAAGTTCCAAATGGAGGAAACTCTTCTTTGCGAATCCTCTTTGGACAAAAATCTCAAACGAGGATCGAAACCAATTTTTTCAAACTTGTCCTCATGATTTGGTCCATCATAAAGATCCAAATGGAGGAATCTCTTCTTTGGTAATCCTCTTTGGATCAAAATATGGAACGCCAAAGTTGTCCTCATGATTTGGTCCATCCTAAAGATTCAAATGGATGAAACTCTTCTTTGGTCGATCCTAAAGATCCAAACGAGGATTGAAACCAATCTTTTAAAACTTGTCCTAATGATTTGGTCCATCCTAAATTTCCAAGAATGGAGCATTACCTTTCAGGCATGGGATTTATTTAACTAAGCACTAATGTCCTAAAACTCCTCAAGAAGTTGAGAGTATGAGACAAGTATCTTTATGCATCAGCCAGTTGGAAGTCTAATGTATGTGATGTTGTGTACAAGACCAGGACATCTGTTATGCAGTAGGGATAGTAAGCCGTTACCAATCAAACCCTGGTTATGAACATTGGGTTGCAGTCAAGAATATTCTCAAGTATCTTCGGAGAACGAGAGAACATGTGCTAGTGTACGGTAAAGAGGATTTGTTTTTCAAGGGGTACACGAATTCTTACTTCCAAGCAAATAAGGATTCTAGGAAATCCATGTCTAGATCAGTTTTCACACTTTGTGGTGGAGCCATTGTTTGGAGGAGTAGAAAGCAAAGTTGTATTGCTGACTCCACAATGAAGGCTGAGTACGTAGCCGCTTCCGAAGCTGCTAAAGAGGGTGTCTGGCTTAGGAAGTTCCTAACCAATCTGGAGGTAGTACCAGACATGGACAAACCCATAACACTATTCTGTGATAACAGTGGTGCTGTAGCCAACTACAAAGAGCCTAGAAGCCACAAATGGGGAAAGCAAATAGAGAGAAAGTATAACCTGATAAGGGAGATAGTCCAAAGAGGAAATGTTGTAGTGACAAAGATAGCCTCTAAGGATAATATTGCTTATCCATTTACAAAGACGTTTCTGGCTCTGGTGTTCGAGCGTCATATGGGTAGTTTAGGATTACTAGATAGATCTCTGTAAAGCTTTAGTGCAAGTGGGAGATTGCTGGGGTTTCTGTCCTAAATCTTATGTAATCCAATTAAACTATAAATAAATAAAGAAATTATTAATTAGTAATATTTACATTTTCATTTATTATTAGTTTAATAAATGTAATCTATTATAAGATCCAGAGTTACTTACGATAACTTAAAGTGAGCATATGATGCGGGAAGATTCACTTAAGTGTAACTCAAATAGTCTGTGGTACATGAATAAAGGTTGGGTGCCTTATTTCTGGTAACATCACTAACACAGCCCACTTGTGAATTGGCACAAATGATCTCATCTAGATCGCTCATGTAGAGACATGTGAGTGGGGGTGTTACTGCAATAGAGATTGTAGTAGACTAGACTAAGATAAACTTACTGTCTTCTGGGAAATCCGTTACAGAAAGACACTTCGTTTATCAACTGGTTGATCATGTACAATTGATCTTAATCCTGAGTGGATTACGAACTCCTGTTCGCAAGAAACAAGCCTTTGATTTGCATAGGTAAGAGTGACTCGATATAGTTCGCTCAATATGCCTCTCACTTTGGGGATTGCATCTTGCTTATAGCTGAGAACGTAATTACACAAGAATTGGAATTCATTCTTTTCCATATAGGAAAATAGATAGGTAGTTCCCTTATGGACCGATTCGGTCTTGAACAGAGGGGCCCCATATTTGATATGAATTATGTAGCCATGCATTTAAGGAATTCAAGCTTAAAGAGTACATGCATTGATGACAACTCAAGTTGCATTTAATGCACTCAAGATGTATTTGTGACAACTCAAGCTTTAAGTATAGTAGCATTGATGACAACTCTAGATGCATTTATGACAACTCAAACTTCATTCAAGGGAACTTAAAGAAACTCCAAGACAAACATTAATGACAATTTACAAGCTTTAATTAGAGTTAAATATCAGTTACAAATGTTTTACTTTCCTTGTAGGTTACAAAGTGATAGTAGCTGATTGTAACTTATGGTTTTGCTTTAATTTTGGGGGTTACAAGCTAGGGACATCTTGGGGCTACTATGGGAGCATTATGAACGAAATTTACTTGTATTTTATGCCTATAAATAGGCTTTGTTTGAGCTATTATAAATCAGATTTGAAAATGTAATGAAATGTGCCTTTTGAGCAAATGGAGAGCCTTGAGCCTCACCCCTTTGTAGTCTTGCCGTAGACTACATGTTTAGAGTCATTCAAGTGGAAATGATCATCCTACTTGTGAAATGTCTCGAATCTTGGGCTTGGAAACTTGCCCTAGATCAATGATCATCTTTCCTAAGCAATCTGTTTTTAGCCATTCTTAGGGGGTGTTTCCGAATAGTTAGGGAGGGTTTGAGTTCTTGCTTCAAAGGTTCATGCTAAGCATAATTGCATCGAGTCTTTGGACTTGCAATTCGGGTTTGACTTATCAATTGGAACTCTTGGGTTGATCCGATTAGTTAAGGAGGTTTTGTGCCATTTTCATGCTTCAAAGGTTCTTGCAAATGATTGTAATGGGTTTTTGGACTTGAACGCAAGGTTGCCTTATCAATGTTCCTCTGATCAAGGAAAAGGTTAAAGACGCATAATGGAGATTATGTAAGGTTGTTCATTGGAGAATCAATTGGGCTTAAGGAACAAGATGTATCATGGAGGTTAATACGGTGCAAATACCTAGCCATGGATACGAACTAACTTGTGAAGGATCAAAGTGTAGTTAATGATTATAGCCAATGGACATAACTATGTCTATAGTACTAAGAGTGCAACTCTAGATATTTAGTGGAGTTATCTAGGAGTTAATGAATGAGAATTAATTGATTAAGAAGAGTTTTAATCAAAGGTAATTCTGGATCATTGGAGCTTAGTCCTGTAGGTCCATTAAGTCCTCCGAGGAGTCTATTTGATTAATTAAAAGAAATTAAATAGAGGAGTCTATTTAATTTATTAAATAGAAAAGTCTATTTAATTAATTATGAGAGATTAAATAGAAGAGTCTATTTAATTAAATTAATTTTGAGGTGTCCAAAATTAATGGGGATTTAAATAGAGGAGTCTATTTAAATATTTAATTTGAGATTGTCAATTTAAAGAGGAAATAAATAAAAGGAGTTTTATTTATTGGAATAAATAAAAGGAGTTGTATTTATTTAATTATTTAACGGAATTGTTCCATTAAATAAATAGGAAAATAAAATGCCCAATATTATAATGAGATGATGATATGCGTGTGTGCCCATGGTGGGGTCACACGCCACTTTGGTCAAAAGTTGACTAAGAGTTTTGCATTTTATTTTTTAAAAATATATGAATATCTTATTTTTAAATTAATGTGATTAATTTAAATGAAAGATATGGAATAATATGTATTAATTTAAATATATTAAATAAAAGAAAAGATATGAGATATTATATTATGGAATAAAATATCATATCTTTATTATTCAAATATATTTTAGAATATCTTATTTAATTATTTATTAATTAAAAAGATATTCAAAGATTTTCTGAGCTCTTGGTTTTCCTATAAATAGGACCTTTGGGGTGACCCCAAAAAACACACGGTTAAGCAACCAAGAGAAGGCTTGGAAAATTCCTCTCCCTCTCTCCTTGCCGCCGTCGCCCCCCTTAGGGTATAGGGAAGAAAGTTTTCTTCCCTCTTCCTTTTTTAAAAGAAGATAGTGCCCAAGCACCGTTTCTCTTTTGTGCTTAGCTAGGAAGATCTTTTTGGTGGTCCCAGGATCGTAACCATCGAAGAACGAGGAAGAGCCAGACACTTCTCGGCAAGGGTTAGTATTCGTTTTATGCATTTAGAATTTTGTTAATATTATACTACAAGGAAAGATCCATGGAACTTCCACTTGAGAACTCTTTTAGAGGCCTCAATCCCAAACACAAAGTTAATGCTCACTCTTGCTATGACATGGATGAAATGCTACACCTTGCAATCAAATTTGAGTCACACATGAAAGAAGATGTTAAGTCAATGTATTATTCTACACCCTACTCATCCAAACCTACTTCATCTAAACCCACTTCTAGCCAACCTTGGGATAAAGACACCAAAAACACCAATTCTAGCCGAGGGGACCAATTTCCAAAAGACAAATCTATTTTTGACAAAAAGAGGGAGGGTGAGAGTACTTTCAAGGGTAAGAGTACAATAGAAGAGGCTAGGACTAGGGACATCAAATGTTGGAAGTGTCAAGGGTTAGGGCATGTCATGAAAGATTATCCAAACAAAAGAACCATGTTTATTGAGAATGGGGAGTACATATGTGGGGAGGATGAGAGTGAAGATGAGAATGTGGAGTTTGAGGAGGAAAGTGATGGGAGTGTTGAAGAGGGAAACAAAGTTACTCTTGTTTCTAGGAGGGTACTTTACGCATAAGTGAAAGAGAATGACCATGACCAAAGAGATAATTTATTCAAACTAGATGTTATGTAGATGGAGTGCCTTGTAGTGTCATTATAGATGGTGGGAGTTGCACAAATGTTGTGAGTTCTACCCTTGTCACTAGATTGAACCTAACAACCAAACCCCATCAAAAACCATACAAATTACAATGGCTTACTGATTGTGGGGAGTTAAAAGTGAACAAAAGAATTCTTATTTTTATGACTCTTGGGAACTATAAGGATGAGGTGGAGTGTGATGTAGTTCCAATGCATGCTGGGGATATTTTACTTGGAAGGCCATGGCAGAATGATAGAAGAGTAATCCATGATGGTTATCTAAATAGGTACTCATTTACATTGAATGGAAGAAAGACCACACTTACACCATTAACTAGCTCCGAAGTATACATTGATCAATGTAAGTTAGAAAAGAGAAGGAAAGAGCTTGAGAGTGAGAAAAAGAAATTAAGTGAGTCAAAAGAATTGAATTAGAAAAAGAAATTGAGTGCGTCAAAAGAATTGAGTGACAAAAATAAATTGAGTGATTCAAAAGCTTGGAGTGACAAAAAAAACTTTGAGTGAACAAAAGAGTGAAAAAAGAGAGCAAACGAAAGGAGTGACCTTGTTTACAAGAACTAGTGAGGTCAAGAGAGCTTTGTTTTCAAAGAAAACAATCCATGTACTTTTGTGAAAAGGACCTTTCTTTATCACTAACCAACTTAACCAAGATTTTCTTAGAGTCTTTGTTGATCTTTTGCAGCAGTATGAAGATGTCTTTCCCGTGGAGATGCCTAATGAATTACCACCAATCCGAGGCATTAAACACAAGATTGACTTCATTCTAAGAGCTTTAATTCCAAATAGGCAAGCCTATAGATCAAATCCAATCGAGGCAAATGAGATTAAAAAATAAGTTGAGGAGTTGCTTGCTAAAGGTTCCGTAAGAGAAAGTCTTTCTCCTTGCTCTGTCCCTGTTTTGTTAGTTCCTAAAAAGGATGGTACTTGGCGTATGTGTTTTTATTGTAGGGCCATTACTCACCATTAAGTATAGACATTCTATCCCTAGATTAGATGACATGCTTGATGAATTACATGGTTGCACACTCTTTACTAAAATTGATCTAAAATCAGGTTACCATCAAATTAGAATGGAATTAGGGGATGAATGGAAAACTGCTTTTAAAACAAAGTTTGGATTGTATGAATGGTTAGTAATGCCTTCCGAATTAACTAATGCACCTAGCACATTCATGAGATTAATGAATCATGTTCTTAGAGACTTTTTGGGTAAATTTGTGATAGTTTACTTCGATGACATTCTCATTTACTCTAGATCATTGCATGAGCATGTAGAGCATGTAGGAGCTGTTTGTGAAACACTTAGGAAAGAAAAGTTGTATGCTAATTTGAAAAAGTGTTCTTTTTGCCTGGAAAGAGTAAAGTTCTTAGGGTTCATTGTATCTAATAAAGGCGTAGAAGTAGACGAGGAAAAGATTAAAGCCATCCAAGAGTGGGCAACCCCAAAAAATGTGAGTGAAGTGAGGAGCTTTCATGGGCTTGCTGGTTTTTATAGGACGTTTATAAAAGACTTTAGCACCATTGTTTCTCCTTTAAATGAATTGGTTAAAAAGAATGTTGTGTTTGCATGGGGAGTAGCCCAAGAATCTGCCTTTCAAACTCTTAAGGATAAATTGTGTAATGCACCACTACTTGTTTTGCCTAACTTTGATATTACTTTTGAGATAGAGTGTGATGCAAGTGGCATAGGCATAGGGGCTCTTTTGATGCAAAATGGGAAGCCAATGATGTACATTAGTGAAAAGTTGAGTGAAGCTTCATTGAATTATCCAACTTATAATAAAGAGTTGTATGCATTGGTGAGGGCATTGCAAAAATGGCAACACTACCTATGGCCAATAGAGTTTGTCATCCATACGGATCATGAAAGCTTGAAGCATTTGAAAGGACAAGACAAGCGCAACAAAAGGCATGCAAAATGAGTAGAGTTCATTGAAACATTTCCTTATGTTATCAAGTACAAGAAAGGTAAGGATAATGTTGTGGCTGATGCATTGTCAAGAAGGTATGCTCTTTTCAATTCTCTTAATACTAAGTTCTTAGGTTTTGAGCATGTTAAAACACTTTATGCACTTGATGATGATTTTGGAGAGATTTATGCTTCCATTGGCCGAGGGACTTCTTTTGATGACTATGTGATGTGTAATGATTTTTTTTTAAGAAAGGTAAATTTGTATTCCTCTAAAGAGACTCATGGTGGAGGTTTAATGGGACATTTTGGGGTAGCTAAGACATATGACATGTTGCATGAGCATTTTTATCGGCCTAAGATGAAGCGGGATGTAGTTAAAGTTTGTTCTCATTGCATTACATGTAAGGCAGCCAAGTCTAGGGTTAAACCACATGGATTGTATTCTCCTTTACCTATTCCTTTAACACCTTTGTTAGATGTTTCTATGGCCTTTGTTCTAGGCTTGCCGAGAACAAAGAAGGGAAAGGATAGTATTTTTGTTGTTCTTGATAGGTTTAGGAAAATGGCTCATTTCATTGCATGTACTAAAACTGATGATGCTAAACACATTCACTTGTTCTTTAGAGAAGTTGTTAAATTGCATGGCATTCCTCAAAGCATTGTGAGTGATACGGATGTTAAGTTCCTAAGTCATTTTTGGAGGGTTTTGTGGGGTAAGCTTGGGACTAAATTAATGTACTCTACTACTTGTCACCCCCAAAATGATGGTCAAACTGAGGTTGTCAATAGGATTATGGTTACATTGCTTAGGGCTTTAATTGATAAAACCATAAGACTTGGGAAGATTTCTTGCCATTCATAGAGTTTGCATATAATAGGGTTGTCCATAGTACTACTAAATGCACTCCTTTTGAACTAGTTTATGGTTTTAATCCAACCACTCCTATTGATTTATTGCCCATGTTACCCACTGATTTGGTGTGTTTTGGTGCTAGTACTAAGGTTGACAGGATTCAAAAGCTACACAAGGAGGTTCGAGAGAGAATTTAGAAGCAAAACAACAAAGTAGCTTGAAGGATCAATAAGGGCCGAACTAGACTTGTTTTTCAACCTGAAGATTGGGTTTGGGTTCACTTTAGAAAAGAGAGGTTTCCATTGCAAAGGAAATCCAAGCTTAATCCAAGAGGAGATGGTCCATTCCAAGTGTTAGAAAGAATCAATGACAATGCTTACAAGATTGATCTTTCCGGTGAGTATAATGTGAGTGCTTCTTTTAATGTTTCGACTTAAGTCCTTTTGATGTAGGTGATGAATCAGATTTACGGATAAATCCTTTTGAAGAGGGAGGGGATGATATGAATCATGGAGCACAAGACAAGCTAGACAAGCTTAGGATCGTTCAAGGGCCAATGACAAGATCCAAGTCCAAGAAATTGTAACAAGCTTTGAATATCCATTGTCAAGCATACATGAGCAAACTCAAGGTGACTTTTGAAGATTGGAACATTGAGGATAAGGAAGAAGACTTAAAGCACTTCAACTTATGGCATGTGCAATTGGTAGAAGAATTTGGACAAGTTGTTCAATCAGATTCAAAAAATTAAGCTTAGAGAGAAAGTTGCAAACTTTCCATATTTGACAACTTTCCTTATTTGAGTCTTTTATTTATTTTATGCATTTAAAGCTTTTGTATAATGTTTCCCACACCCAAAGGACATGTTTTAGGCCTTTTATATTCAGTTTATATGTTTGGAAAGGATTAGGAAAGATATTATTCTCTAGAAAAGATTTTCCACAAAATCTGCCAATTTCATATATGGCAAGTTTGAATCCGGAACCGGGGTGGTAACGCCAGACATCTTGTTAGAGAGACCTGGAAAGCAAAAAAAATAAATAAATAAAATGAAGGTCAGTTTCAAACCTCATCGCAAACAAAACCGTTCAGAGCAGAATACTTACGATGAGTAATTGGAACGAAGTTCGGAGGAGAAGTCCAGAGACGCGAAAAAACCAGCCAAGGATGTTGGGTGAATTCTTCCCAGTTGAAAGGCCCCAACTCCTTGAGAATCTTGCAACACTTCAAAGACTCCGCGGAGATACTCTTCGGGAGAGGGTTTGATATGAATTATGTAGCCATGCATTTAAAGAATTCAAGCTTAAAGAGTATATGCATTGATGACAACTCAAGTTGCATTAAATGCACTCAAGACGTATTTATGACAACTCAAGCTTGAAGTGTAGTAGCATTCATGACAACTCTAGATGCATTTATGACAACCCAAGCTTCATTCAAGGCAACTTAAAGCTTCATTCAAGATAACTTCAATACACTTCAATACAAGCATTAATGGCATTTAAAAGCTACTTTTAAGCATCATGTATCAGTTTCAATTGTTTTAGATGCATTGTAAGTTACAAAGTAATAGTGGCAGATTGTAACTCATGTTTTAGCTTTAATTTCGGGGTTACAAGCTAGGGACATCATGGGGCTGTTATGGGAGCATTATGAACGAAATTTACATGTATTTTATGCCTATAAATAGGCTTTGTTTTAGCTATTGTAAATGAGATTTGAATGATGAATGAAATGTAGCATTTTTATGCACATTGAGAGCCTTGAGCCTCAACCCTTTGTAATCTTGCTTTAGATTACATGTTTAGAAACATTCAAGAGGGGAGTGATCAACCAACTTGTGGAGTGTTTCGAGTCATGAGATGATGGAACGTAATTGTTTGGGTCCATTTCATGATTTTTAGATCACACAAGGCAATCTGTTTTCTAGCCTTTCCTTGGGGTTGTTTCAAATGGCATATGTGGGTTCTTTGGTTGTGATCTTTTTGGGTCCTTAGTTAAGTTTAAGGGTTCTTAAAGCATTTCAAAAGGGTTTTCGTATTAAAGCTAAAACAATAGCTAAAACAAAGCCTATTTATAGGCATAAAATACATGTAAATTTCGTTCATAATGCTCCCATAACAGCCCCATGATGTCCCTAGCTTGTAACCCCCGAAATTAAAGCTAAAACATGAGTTACAATCTGCCACTATTACTTTGTAACTTACAATGCATCTAAAACAATTGAAACTGATACATGATGCTTAAAAGTAGCTTTTAAATGCCATTAATGCTTGTATTGAAGTGTATTGAAGTTATCTTGAATGAAGCTTTAAGTTGCCTTGAATGAAGCTTGGGTTGTCATAAATGCATCTAGAGTTGTCATGAATGCTACTACACTTCAAGCTTGAGTTGTCATAAATACGTCTTGAGTGCATTTAATGCAACTTGAGTTGTCATCAATGCATATACTCTTTAAGCTTGAATTCTTTAAATGCATGGCTACATAATTCATATCAGGGTTCTTCACTGAAATAAAAATGGGTAGAAGGATTAGTTAAAGTCTTGGCCTACTAGGCCATAAAGTAACTCGAAACCCATTCCTCACCCTCGTCTTCCCAAGAGGTAGGGAAAGCCCAGCTTGCAGACGAGATAGGGACTCGAATGAAGAACCAGAATTCTTTCCAATGCTTGTCGCACGAGTTCTCATCTACCAAGGAAGGCGTCGCGTGACTCTGAAGGAGAAAACGCATTCTATCCTTGACGTTTGTACGAAGAGCCCAGAAGTGGGAGACCATGCCCAAAGTAGGTCAAAAGCCTAAATCCGCACACAATACCTCTAGAGTGAGTAGGGACCTCGAGTGTTCGGCATAAGCTCGCAACTTAGAAGGAATTCACTCAAAAAAGAAAAGTGGGGAAGTCGAACACCCCATCGAAGGAACTTTGGATGGAGAGAAGTCCAACCATCCCCTGGAGAAAGGTAAACTCGCTCGGACAGCGTGGGGAGTCTCATCTCGAATTCTTCGGATATGCCATAATCCTCTCTCAATCTGTCTTGATAACCTGGCTTCATCTCCGACACGTAATGGAAAGGGCCTGCATCCTCTTTGACACCCTTCGACTGTTTTTCTTTTCCCTTTTTCTTTTTCTTCGCCTTCGAATTGGCAGTGGGAGATCCGGAAGGACTAGAACTTGCAGTCTCACTTTCTAAGAAGGCCGCTTCTCCTCCCAACAATGTAGGAATGGATGACACAACCTGATATGTGACTTCACTGCCCATGGAATGACTTTTCTTTTTCCTTATTCCTTCTTGAGCCGCCCCCACGGCAGGAACATGAGGAAGAGGATTGGAGGGTCAGGAAATGTGGCTGAGCCCGTCAAGGCTTGACCTATTCCTTCCAAAGGGCGAGAAGTAGGAGAAGGGGCGAAGTCTATATATAGACCAGCCTGAATCTCAGAAACAAAACCAAAGTCACTCACAAAAGGGAGGGGATCTTCACCACTCATCAAACGAGGGTCGATGGCGGGCTCATTCCCTTCAGGCCCACCCCAAAGTGTGGGGACAACACTAGCAACATCAACACGCACAGAAGAAGGAGAAGCCCCAGACTCAGTCCTCTCGAAAACCAAACCGTCATAGTCGTCGTCCCCTACAGCGATCCTAGGGGTCCTATGGCCTCTCACTATAGAGTTTCCCTCAAAATTATCCATTACAGAAAGAACGGGAAACAAAAGGCAGAGAGGAGAAGACTAACCTTCGAAGAAGAATAGGGAAAGCTTCGAGGGGACAGAGTGAAGACGGCGAAGAATCGTTCGAAAACAGACGATTTACAGATGACTTCGAGAATTCGAAAGGCAAAAGAGCCTTAAAGTCTGAGGGAAAACCGTCTTTAAAGAAGGGAATACGCGACCAACCATCATGACACATGGGGAGGGTCACGACGATCCGGATCACCAAAAACTCATTGGAATTCGCGCCCATCCGAAGATCCAACAGATCAATTTCACAAGGAGCCATGTCTCTTGTAACAGACCATCCACAAGATAACGTGACGACTCCCGAAAGAAGGTCAGTAGAGCCCGAGTCATGACAAGGCCAAGGCGGTCTATTTTCCGAAGGGTCGTGGTCCCAAACCACTCCAAAGTAGCACGAATATCAGCACGAGCATCATGCCCCTGATTCGATCAATCTACTATTCCCTGCACCAGACTTTCTGAATGGGATAAAGGATTTTAAATGCAAATTGAAGACTGAATCTACACTTCGTAGACACTCTTATTTTCTCATTTAAAGGACTAAAATAATGGGTTACACTCATAAGAAAGTGATAAGGTTTGCTATCAAATATCTTGACCAAACACACAGTAAAAAAATTCCATAGGAATATAAGTTATTCTAGATTGGAAGTTGTTCGAGAAAGATCTCGGTTTAACGTATAGGGTGACTGACTTATCATTCAACGACAATCTACCCGGGAAGGTTAAACTACCGTGGCATAATAATCTGTTTAGGGTATTTCTATTTGTTGAACATTGTAGTATTCATGCATCATGTTTAATTTTATGCCAAACACATTGTTTGAATATAGAATTGCTAATTAAAATTCACTTAATTTTATTCATTACAACTAAAATGTCATCCTCTAATATTGCAACTAATAAAATTGATAACTTTGTCAAATGGAATGAATTGTTGAATGACACTTTAAATCAAGATTCTAATCTAATAGTTAAAGATCTTAATTTGCGGTCGATGCAATTAGTCGCGTAAATATGACCAACAAACATATGAACGACTTAGATAGTAATTCAGATTTACTTGTAGCAGAATCGTGGTTAGTGGAAGATAACTTATCCGAATGGATAGTTGATTCTAGTGCCACAAACCACATTTGTTCATCAGCTAAAATGTTCGATTCATGGACAAAAATAGAACATGGTACATATACAATGCGAGTAGGAACAGGCGCTTTCTTACAGATTGCATGTACAACATTTGTCTACAATTCAATTCTTGTTATATACGATTATACAACGTTTTATTGGTCCCCTGGATTTGCTAGAAATCTAGTGTCAGTTTCACGTTGCATGGGAAATGGTTATTCAATTGACTCGGGGATTGATGAGATCAAGATATACAAAGGGAATTCGTATATAACCTCTCGGTCAATAAAAAAAAACTTGTTCATATTGAGCCCATCAATAGGAACAACAACACATAATATTGAAATATTGAAGACTGCAAAAACAAGAACTAAAAGACAAAAGGTTTCAAAAGAAGAAACGTATTTATGGCATCTAAGGCTAGGTCATATAGACTTAGACAGGCTTGAAAGACTCGTGAAAGCTGGTTTTCTAAGTGAGTTAGAAATCAGAACCATGTCAGTCTGTGAACCCTGTTTGAAAGGTAAAATGACCAAAAGACCTTTTAATTGAAAAGGTAATAGAGCCTCGGAACAACTAGAACTTGTGCATATGGACCTTTGTGGACCATTTAATGCAAAAGCTCGTGGTGGATTTGAATATTACATATTTTTCAAGGATGATTATTAACACTATGGACACGTTTACCTAATGATCCACAAATCAGAAGCTCTTGATAAGTTCAAAGAGTATATAAAGCTGGAGTGGAAAACCAATTAGGTAAAGCTATCAAAACTCTTCGATCTGATCGTGGTGGAGAATATCTGGACTTAGACTTCAGAGATTATTTGATAGAATATGGGATAACATCCCAACTTTCAGCACCGGGAATGCCTCAGCAAAATGGTGTGGCTGAAAGAAGAAACTGAATGTTATTAGACATGACTAGATCAATGATGAGTTTTGCAACACTGTCACTTTCTTTTTGGGGATATGGAGTTAAAACTGCTTTATACATACTCAACGTGGTTCCATCCAAAAGTGTTCCTAATACTCCACAAGAGTTATGGAATGGACGTAAAGGAAGTTTACAACACTTTAGGATTTGGGGGTCACCCGCTCATGTGTTGATGGCAAACTCAAAGAAGTTAGAACCCCGAAGTAAAGTATGCCTTTTCATAGGCTACCCAAAGAAACAATGGGTGGGTACTTTTATTGTCCCGTGGAAAACAAAGTATTTGTGTCGACAAATGCAGTTTTTCTTGAAGAGGATTTTATGAAAGATACATGTAACGTCTCGTATTTTGTGATAAAAAAATTATTTATTTTATTTTCATTTAAGCATTTAAAGTCTATTTTAAAATCGGTAATTTAGAAATTAGTAGTTTATTTTGGTTTAAATCTGTTTAAATTACCTTTTTAGTTTAATTTCGTTTTAATGGTATTAATAATTATTAATCACCATTGGGATAGTTTAAGAACTTCGGGTTTCGATTTATAAGTCAAAAGTCATACAAAGGACGTAAACGTCATTTCTAAAGTTCCTAAAATATCAAATCACTATTCCCTTTTCTTCTTAAATAATCATCTTTGACCAAAAATGAGAAAAGTCTTCATTTTCTTTCTCTTTACCTCCTCAAAGCCGATAGGCTCCTTTCCCATTTCCTAAATTTTGTGTTTTGTTTGTTTCTCATCGGATCGCTTCGATTGGAAAGGTATCGGTCCTACAATTTGTTTCCACCCAACCATCGTTCTTGCCACCAGTGATCTAAGGACTTCTCGGTAAGTTAAACTTCAAACCCTAAGCTCCAAATAGTATTTTAATGGAGTTTTCTCTTTGAGATTCTTCGATTTCTTGCCGAGGAACTCAATGGTTTTAAGTACGGGAGTTGTTTTAAGTGTTTTTGAAAACTTTCCCTTAACCCTAAAACCGAGTTTCAGTCGAAACCCTTCCCATTTGAAATTTACCTTTCGGGGTTGGATTTGGGGCTTATTTTCATTGATTATATTGTTATTGTAATTCAATTCGGGAAATTACATTTTGTCCAAAACCCCGGTTTATCGTTACCCATTGAAAACCGGAATTTCCAAAGTACTTTAAATCAATCCAAAACACCTCTAAATTGCCTAAAAGCCGGAAAACCAAACCCGATGCCTATTTTTCCTTGTTTGGCCGAGAGCGCCCTTTGGGGATATTCGGGGTTTTTTTTATCGTTTTATGCCTTTAGGTGTCAATCGGTCGATGTATGTTTATTTTATTAACTGTTAGATGTAATTAATTGCAGGTGTTTATTGATTCTTTGCTTGATTGCTCTTCCAGAGGTTTGGAGCGAAACCACATCTACCAAGGTGAGAATAAATAGGATTTAAAGTAACTTTAGAAACTGAATAAGTAGAACGGTTTGTAAAATCGGAGGTTAAGAATAGGATTTGAATCTAAGAGTAAAAGAAAGTGAGCTAGTGCCCTTAGGATTAGGAACTAGTTCTTTGAGTGAAAACTTTGGAGTTTCTCGAGGGAAACACTGGACTTTAGGAAGTTCTATGTTAGAATCGTTTCGGAGATTAAAAATGGATCATTGGAAGTTAAAGGATCCAAACTTTTAGATTGAAAGTTTAAAGGAACTCGAAAATAGAACTTTGGATTTTATTTGGAAGTTTAGAATCCTTGGAAGTGTAGATTACTTATTTAAGATAAGATCTACTTTATTTAAAGTATCGTTAGTTCGGTTTACTCATTATAAATACGAAATTTCTATTTATTTACTCTATGCACTTTACTTTATGCACTTTACTTTATGTTCTTTCATTTAGTGATGAATGATTTTATCTATTTTACTTGCAAATAAAATATTTTCATATCATATCACAAACATGCGGGAGCTTACACATAGCCTGGGGGAGCTATCACATAGCCTGAGGGAGCTATCACATAGCCTGCAGGAGCTATCACAAAGCCAGCAGGAGCTTACACATAGCTGCGGGAGCTATTATTATTGTCATTCATCACAATTTATTTTATTTGAATATGTTTATACCAAGAAAAGATAATACAAGCTTTTATGGTCAAATGAATATAACCATATATCTCGATGAAGGATTTTAAAGAGAAATTTGAGTATGACCACTTTCTTCTAAACTTTGGGAGTAATTATTCTCCAGTTTTGGAAGTTTTGTGAGAAAGTTGTAAGAGTTACTTGGACCCAAATCTGAATACGGGTTTGGGGTCTAACTTTACCTTTTATTCTGTCTATTCTCACTAGGCTTTGTTGTTAGCTCATGATATTACAACAAATTTCAGGTAATGCTCGTGTTAGAGGTCGTGGGAGAGGAGCTGGTGCTGTATGATTGTAGGATGATGACCTCAGATGGACTAGGTGTATTTAAAGTCCATGTACTTCGGTTTTGTGAATTTTATATAATTTTTTTTTGATAATATGAATTTTATATAATTTGGGATTTGTATATTTGTAAATAGCTCTTAAGAGCTTTTCGTCTTTACTTTTATGATTATAACTCTTTTAAACTCCTGGATAGGAACTTAATGTTCCTTGTGTGTTTTAAATTCTGAAATTAAAATGAAATAGGTTTTAGGCTAGCCAATTTTCAAACCTAACCACGCCATTTTTTTAAAATATAAAGACTTCCGCGGTGTTTTATATTTAAATGAATTTAAAAGAGTCGCGTCGTCACAATACAAAACCCAGAGTGCAATAGTCTTGAATGAAATAAGTGATAACAACACAATTCATCAATCAACAAGAGTTGTTGATAAAGCACCGGAAATCCAGGTGCAAACTTTATCGAGAACCTCGGAGAAGTGGGAGGGTTATTAGAAACCCCGAACACTTTATAGGATTTGGAGAAATCCATATTGCCATAACTGATGACAATCCAGAAGACCAATTAACGTATAAGAGTGTAATGCGGGATATTGATAAAGAAAAATGGCTCTAAGTTATGGATCTCGAGATGGAATCAATGTATTCTAACTCTGTCTGGACTCTCATAGATCTTCCAAATGGGTGATAAACCCATAGGATGCAAATGGATCTATAAGAGAAAAAGACGTGCTGACGGGAAAGTTGAGACTTTCAAGTCTAGATTAGTGGCAAAAGGATATACTCAGAGGGAGGGTATTGACTGTGAGGAAACTTTTTCCCCAGTTGCCATGGTTAAATCTATTCGCACCATCTTATCCATTGCCACTTATTATGATTATGAGATCTGGCAAATGGACGTCAAGACTGCCTTCCTTAACGGCAATCTAGACGAAAGCATCTATATGATGCAACTAGAGGGATTCATTACTCCAGGACAAGAACAAAAGGTTTGAAAGTTGCAAAGGTCCATTTATGGACTTAAGCAAGCATCAAGGTCTTGGAACATTAGGTTTGACGATGCAGTCAAAACTTATGGCTTTGAACAGAATATAGATGAACCTTGTGTAGACAAGCGTATCATAAAAGACAAAGTGGTATTCATAATTCTTTACGTTGGCAATATTTTGTTAATTAGAAATAACAAAGGAACGTTAACAGAAGTTAAAGAATGGCTGGCAAATAAATTCCAAATGAAAGATTCAGATCATTCGTGATCGAAGGAAGAAATCACTAGCACTGTCTCAAGCAACGTATATTGATAAATTTATCAAACGCTTTGCTATGCAAAATTCCAAGAAAGGTATTTTACCTTTTAGGCATGGAATTAGCTTGTCTAAGGAACAATCACCTAAGACACCTCAAGAAGTTGAGGAAATGGGACAGATACCATATGCTTCAGCAGTAGGAAGTCTAATGTATGCAATGTTGTGTACTAGACCGGATATCTGCTATGCAGTGGGAGTAGTCAGCAGGTTCCAATCCAATCCTGGAAAGGAACATTGGGTTGCAGTTAAAGCAATTCTCAAGTATCTTAGGAGAATAAGAAATTATATGTTAGTGTATGGAGATAAGGATTTGATCCTTACAGGATACACGGATTCGGATTTCCAAGGTGATAAAGATTCTAGGAAATCAACATCGGGTGCAGTGTTTACACTTGGTGGAGCCGCCATAGTTTGGAGAAGTATTAAGCAAGGTTGTATTGCTGACTCCACTATGGAAGCAGAATATGTTGCTGCTTGTGAAGCTGCAAAGGAAGCTGTCTGGCTCAGAAAGTTCCTAAAAGATTTGGAAGTTGTTCCAAATATGGAATTGCCCATAACTCTCTATTGCGACAATAGTGGTGTAGTGGTAAATTCAAGGGAACCAAGATCACACAAAAGATCAAAACATATAGAGAGGAAATATCATCTTATAAGGGAGATCGTGCATCGTGGGGACGTGCTGGTCACGAAGATAAACACGACAGACAATAGAGCTTATCTGTTTACAAAGACTCTCACGGCTAATGTGTTTGAGGGTCACCTAGAAGGACTAGGATTACGAGACATGTCTCACTTACTCTAGGGCAAGTGGGAGATTGTTGGGATTTATGCCCTAGAATTTGTAATTTGTAATAGAATATTTTATGAATAAATAAAAGTATTATTTTAGTGAATTTTGTGCAATTTTTTATATGTTGATATTCGTTAAATATTCAAACAATAATGAAAATTCTAGAGTTACTAATTCTGTAATCTTGACTACTATGAGATATAAAGTGAATCTAGTCTAAGATAGTAACTCAAATAGTCTACAGTAAACGAATACGGTTAGGAAACCTTATTCTGATAACACTGTTGATGTTGTTCACTGATTTGATCCAAATCATTAGCATAGTGTAGATGCAAGTGGAAACATCATATATAATGAGTTTATATAAGACTGGACCAGGATAATAAATCGATTCCTAAATAACACCGTTGATAGGAAATGATTTATAATATCAAATTTACGTTATTAAGATTGATACGTCTCAATCCTGAGTATGTTGTGAACTCACATTAATGAAGTCTTTTCCTTTGATTCGCATAGTTGAGGGTGATCTTTTGATACACTCGATAATTCCCGTTTTGGGGAAATGACTAAATTGGTGCTTGAGAACATTTCTATACAAAGATGGCATTCATGACTTTCCAAAAACAAATGAAAGTGTTAGTGCGACACTATTCTAACTTACGAACTTTAGGTATCTCCCTTGTTGTAATGATTCGATACTTGAACATGAGGCCTCACCTTCTCACTGGCCCGAGAAGGATTGTTCTATACTTGAAAACTATAAAAAAATGTTCATTAGAGAATCATCGGGTACACAAGGAAAAAATAGATAATTATGAGGGTAAAACGGTAATTTTGACCCAGTTGTAATTATAAGATTACCACGTGAAAGATATATCAAAACAAACCTAATAACAAATGGACATAACCCATCTATAGTGAGGGGAGTTCAACTTTAGACCAAAATGTCAAACGAGGATCGGAATCAATCTTTTCAAAGTTGTCCTCATGATTTGTTCCATCCTAAACTTCCAAATGGAGGAAACTCTTCTTTAAGAATCCTCTTTGGACTAAAATATCGAACGTCAATGTTGTTTTCATGATTTGGTTCATCCTAAAGATCCAAATGGAGGAAACTCTTCTTTGGTAATCCTTTTTTGGATCAAAATGTTGATCAACGATCGAACCAAACCAAAAACTTGTTTTTAATAGAAAAGCATGTTTAAAAAACCAATCTTTTGAAAGTTGTCCTCATGATTTGGTCCATTCTAATGTTCCAAATGGAGGAAACTCTTCTTTGGGAATAATCTTTTGACCAAAATATCGAACGTCAAAGTTGACCTCATTATTTGGTCCATCTTAAAGTTCCAAATAGAGGAAACTCTTCTTTGTGAATCCTCTTTGGATCGAAATGTTGAATGTCAAAGTTGTCTCGTGATTTCGTCCATCCTAAAGATCCAAATGGAGGAAACTCTTCTTTGAGAATCCTGTTTTAACAAAATGTCAAACAAGGATTGGAACAAATCTTTTTCAAATTGTCCTAATGATTTGGTCCATCCTAAAGTTCCAAATGAAGGAAAATCTTCTCTGGAATTCTTTTTTCAATCAAAATGTAGAATGTCAAAGTTCTTTTCATGATTTGGTCCATTCTAAAGTCCAAATGTAGGAAACTCTTCTTTGTGAATCCTCTTTGGACCAAAATGTCAAACAAAGATCGGAAACAAATCTTTTCAAACTTGTCCTCATGATATAGTCCATCCTAATGTTTCTAAATGGAGGAAACGCTTCTTTTAAAATACTCTCTGAATCAATAGGTCGAACATCAAAGTTATCCTAATGATTTAGTCCATTCTAAAGATCCAAATGGAGGAAATGATCTTTGGGAATTCTTTTTTGAGCAAATTGTCAAACGAGGATTAGAACAAATCTTGTCAGAGTTATCCTCATGATTTGGTCCATCCTAAAGTTCCAAATGGAGGAAACGATAATTGGGAATCCTCTTTGGACTAAGATGTCAAACGAGGATTGAAACCAATCTTATCAAAGTTATCCTCATGATTTGGTCCATCCTAAAGTTCTAAATGGAGGAAACTCTTCTTTGGGAATCCTCATTGGACAAAAGTGTCAAACGAGGATCTGAACCAATCTTGTCAAAGTTTTCCTCATGATTTGGTCTATCTTAAAGATCCAAATGGAGGAAACTCTTCTTTTAACATCCTCTTTGAAACAAAATGTCAAACGAGGATCGAAACCAATCTTTTAAAAATTGTCTTAATGATTTTGTCCATCCTAAAGTTCCAAATGGAGGAAAATCTTCTTTCTGAATCCTCTTTTGATCAAAATATCAAACGTCAAAGTTGTCCTCATGATTTGGTCCATTCTGAAGTTCCAAATGTAGGAAATTCTTCTTTGCAAATCCTCTTTTTACCAAAATGTCAAACTAAAATCGGAACCAATCTTTTCAATCTTCTCCTCATGATTCGGTCCATCCTAATGTTCCAAATGGAGGAAACTCTTTTTGAAAATTCCTTTGGACCAAAATATCGAACGTCAAAATAATCTTAATTATTTGGTCCATCCTAAATGTCTAAATGGAGGAAACAATCTTTGGGAATTCTCTTTGGACAAAAATGTCAAACGTCAAAGTTGTCATCATTATTTGGTCCATCTTAAAGTTCCAAATGGAGGAAACTCTTCTTCGTGAATCATCTTTGGATAAAAATGTTGAAAAGTTGTCTCATGATCTGGCTCATCCTAAAGTTCCAAATGGAGGAAACTCTTCTTTGGGAATCTTCTTTGGACCAAAATATCAAACAAGGATCTAAACCAATCTTTTTATACTTGTCCCCATGATTTGGTCAATCCTAAAGTTCTCAATGGAGGAAACACTTCTTTGGGAATCCTCTTTGGACCAAAATGTTGAACTTTAAAGTTGTCCTCATGATTTGGTCCATTCTAAAGATACAAATGGAGGAAACTCTTCTTCGAGAATCCTCTTTTGACCAAAATATCAAACGAGGATCGGAACCAATCTTGTCACACTTGTCCTCATTATTTGGTCCATCCTAAAGATCCAAATGGAGGAAACACTTCTTTGAGAATACTCTTTTGACCAAAATGTAAAACAGGAATCGAAACCAATCTTTTTAAAATTATCCTAATGATTTCGTCCTTCCTAAAGTTCCAAATGGAGGAAACGATCATTGGGAATCCTCATTGGACCAAGATGTCAAATGAGGATCGGAACCAATCTTGGGAAAGTTTTTCTCATAATTTGGTCAATCCTCATGTTTCAAATGGAGGAAACTCTTCTTTGGGAATCCTTTTTGGACCAAAATGTCAAACGAGGATCTGAACCAATCTTGTAAAAGTTGTCCTGATTATTTGGTCCATCCTAAAGTTCCAAATGGAGGAAACTCTTCTTTGGGAATCCTCTTTAGAAAATAATGTAAACGAGGATCGGAACCAATCTTATCAAATTTGTCCTCATGATTTGGTCCACACTAAAGTTCCAAATGGATTAAACGATCTTTAGGTATTCTTTTTGGACCAAAATGTCAAACAAGGATCGGAACCAATCTTTCCAAAATTGTCCTAATGATTTGGTCCATCCTTAAAGTCCAAATGGAGGAAAATCTTTTTTGGGAATCCTCTTTTGATCAAAATGTCAAACGTAAAAGTTGTCCTCATGATTTGGTACTTTTAAAAGTTCAAAATTGAGGAAACTCTTATTTGGGAATTCTCTTTAAACCAAAATGTCTAACGAGGATCGGAACCAATCTTTTCAAACTTGTCCTATTGATTTCGTCCATCCTAAAGTTCCAAATGGAGAAAACACTTTTTGGTAATCCTCTTTGGACGAAAATGTCAAACGTCAAAGTTGTCCTCATGATTTGGTCCATCCTAAAGTTCCAAATGGAGGAAACTTTTCTTAGGGAATCCTCCTTGGACCAAAATGTCAAACGAGGATCTGAAAAAATCTTTTCAAATTTGTCCTCATTATTTGGTCCATCCTAAAGTTCCAAATGGAGGAAACTCTTCTTTCGAAATGCTCTTTCGGAATACTATTTGGACCAAAATGTCAAAATAGGATCGAAACCAATCTGTTCAAACTTGTCCTAATGATTTGGTCCATCTTAAAGTTCCAAATTCAGGAAACTCTTATTTGGGAATCCTCTTTTGACCAAAATGTTGAACGTCAAACTTGTCCTCATGATTTGGTCCATACTAAAGTTCCAAATGGAGGAATAAATGTCTTGGAATACTCTTTGGACCAAAATAAAAAACGAGGATCGGAATCAATCTTTTCAAACTTGTCCTCATGATTTGGTCCATCCTAAAGTTCCAAAGGGAGGACACGCTTCTTTGGAAATCCTCTTTGGACCAAAATGTTGAATGTCAAACTTGTCATTATGATTTGGTCCATCCTATATTTCCATACGGAGGAAACGATCCTTTGGGAATCGTTTTTCTATGAAAATGTCAAACAAGGATTGGAACAATTCTTGTACAAGATGTCCTCATGATTTGGCCCATTCTAAAGATCCAAATGGAAGAAACTCTTATTTGTGAAACCTATTTAGACAAAAATGTTAAACAAAGATCGGAACCAATCTTGTCAAAGTTTTCTTTATGATTTGGTACATCCTATGAATACAAATGGAGGAAACTCTTCATTGAGAATCCTCTTTGGACCAAAATATTGAACGTCAATGTTATCCTCATGATTTAGTCCATCATAAATATCCAAATGGAGGATACTCTTCTTTGTGAATCCTCTTTGGACCAAAATGTCAAACGAGGATCGAACCAATCTGTTCAAACTTGTCTTAATGATGTGGTCTATCTTAAAGTTCCAGATGGAGAAAACTCTTCTTTGGGAATCCTCTTTGGACAAAAAAGTTGAACGAGGATCGGAACCAATCTTGTCAAACTTGTCCTAATCATTTGGTCCATCCTAAAGTTCGTAATGGAGTAAACACTTCTTTGGAAATCCTTTTTCGACTAAAATGTCGAAGTCAATATGTCAATCAAGGATTGAAACCAATCTTTTAAAACTTTTCTCCATGATTTGGTCCATCCTAAAGTTCCAAATTTAGGATACGATCTTTGGGAATCCTCTTTGAAACATGCTTTTCAATTACAATCAAGTCTTTAGACAAAAATATCAAACGAGGATCGAAACAAATCTTTAAAAACTTGTCCTCATGTTTTGGTCCATCCTAAAGATCCAAAAGGAAGAAACTCTTCATTTGGAATCCCCTTTGGACCAAAATGTCAAACGTCAAAGTTGTCCTCATGATTTAGTCCATCCTAAAGATCCAAAAGGAAGAAACACTTTTTGTTAATCCTCGTTGGACCAAAATGTCAAACGAGGATCGGAACCAATCATTTCAAACTTGTCATAATGATTTGGCCCATCCTAAAGATCCAAATGGAGAAAACTCTTCTTTGGGAATCCTCTTTGGACCAAAATGTCAAATGTCAAAGTTTTCCTCATGATTTTATCCATCCTAATGATCCAAATGGAGGAAACTCTTCTTTGGTCCAAAATATCAAAGAAGGATTGAACCAATATAAAAACTTGTTTTAAATTGAAAAGCAAGTTTCAAAAACCAATATTTACAAACTCGTCCTCATGATTTGGTCCGTTCTAAAGATCCAAATGGAGGAAACACTTCTTTTAAGATTCCTCTTTTCACCAAAATGTCAAAAAAAGATCGGAACCAATCTTGTCAAAGTTTTCCTCATGATTTGGTCCATCCTAAGTTTCCAAAAAGTGGAAACTCTTCTTTAGGTATCCTCTTTGGACTAAAATGTCAAATGAGCATCGGAACCAATCTTTTCAACATGTCCTCATGATTTTGTCCATCCTAATGTTTCAAATGGAGAAAAAACTGCTTTGGGAATCCTCTTTGGACAAAAATTTCGAACGTCAAAGTTCTGCTTATGATTTGGTCAATCCTAAAGATCCAAATGGAGGAAACACTTCTTGGGGAATCCTCTTTTGACCAAATTTTTAAACGAGGATCGGAAAAAATCTTTTCAAACCTGTCCTAAAGATTTTGTCCATCATAAAGTTCTAAATGGAGTAAACTCTTCTTTGGGAATACTCTTCGGACAAAAATTTCAAACGATGATCGGAACCAATCTTTTCAAAATGGTTCTAACGATTTGGTCCATCCTAAATATCCTAACGATCCAAATGGGGGAAACTCTTCTTTGCGAATCCTCTTTGGTGCGAAATGTCGAACATCAAAGTTGTGCTCATGATTTTGTCCATCCTAAAGATCCAAATGGAGGAAACATTTTTGGTAATCCTCTTTGGACAAAAATATCAAACGAGGATCGGAACCAATCATCACAAACTTATCATAATGATTTGGCCCATCCTAAAGATCCAAATTGAGGAAACACTTCTTTGGTAATCCTCTTTGGACCAAATTGTCAAACGAGGATCAGAACCAATCTTTTAAAACTTGTCCTAATGATTTGGTCCATCCTAAAGTTCCAAATGAATGAAACTCTTATTTTGGAACCCTCTTTGGACCAAAATGTCAAACGAGGATCGGAACCAACCTTGTCAAACGAGGATCGAAACCAATCTATTCAAACTTGTCTTAATGATTTTGTCCATCATAAAGTTCCAGATGGAGAAAACTCTTCTTTGGGAATCCTCTTTGGACCAAAATGTTGAACGAGGATCGGAACCAATCTTGTTAAACTTGTCCTAATCATTTGGTCCATCCTAAAGTTCGTAATGGAGTAAACACTTCTTTGGAAATCCTTTTTGGACTAAAATGTCGAACGTCAATATGTCAAACAAGGATCGAAACCAATCTTTTAAAACTTGTCCCCATGATTTGGTCCATCCTAAAGTTCCAAATGGAGGATATGATATTTGGGAATCCTCTTTAAAACATGCTTTTCAATTACAATCAAGTCTTTAGACAAAAATATCAAACGAGGATCGAAACAAATCTTTTAAAACATGCCCTCATGTTTTGGTCCATCCTAAAGATCCAAATGGAAGAAACTCTTCATTGGGAATTTCCTTTGGACCAAAATGTCAAACGTGAAAGTTGTCCTCATGATTTGGTCCATCCTAAAGATCCAAATGGAAGAAACACTTTTTGGTAATCCTCGTTGGACCAAAATGTCAAACGAGGATCGGAACCAATGATTTCAAACTTGTCATAATGATTTGGTCCATCCTAATGATCCAAATGGAGGAAACTCTTCTTTGGTCCAAAATGTCGAAAAAGGATTGAACCAATATAAAAACTTGTTTTAAATTGAAAAGCAGGTTTCAAAAACAAATATTTTCAAACTTGTCCTCACGATTTCGTCCGTTCTAAAGATCCAAATGGAGGAAACACTTCTTTTAAGATTCCTCTTTTGACCAAAATGTCAAAAAAAGATCGGAACCAATCTGATATGAATGATAACACTTCAGTTACTCATGGAAAGTTAGAAGATGGAGCTAATGTTGCAAATGATCAAGGGGAGCTAAATCTGCCGGTTGGGCCAGTAACAAGATCAAAGAATAAGAAATTGAAGTTAGCTTTGATTCAACATGTCCAAACATATTTGAAGGGAACCAAAGAGGAAATCCTAGAAATGAAGGGTTTAACATACAATTTGTGGACAATTCAACTACAAAAAGATTCACAAGCTCAAAATTGTCCATTTGAAGACTTTTCCTAAAATCTGGGAAAATCTCTAAAATTTAGGAAATGGATCCCTAAATTTTAGGCCATGTCACACTTTCCATTTATAGATACTTTATGTTGAGAGCTTAAACATGATGTAAAGAAATGGAAGATTCAAGTAGTGTAGGTTTATTAAATATGCAATTTAAATTTTCTAGAGTAGGTTTAATATTTTTTTTGATGACTCATCATGGTGATGTCATGATGAGATCATCCTTATCAGCTTTTTATCTCATATTTTTGAGTTTAGTGTCATATTAGAAGTAGGAGATTTTACTTTTTGCCTATTTAAAGGCATCCTTATTCATTAATAAAGGCAGATTATCATTATTCAAGAAAACTTGCTTATTTGCATGATTTGGCTTAGAAGACCATTCTCTTCTTCATCTTTTGTAATTCTTGCTTAGGATTGCATGTTTTAGAGCATTAAAATAATTCTGATCACATTGTTTTTGGAGTGTTCGAATCTTGGGGTAACAAGTCATTCTTGTTTCAAGATCATAGATCATAAAGGTAGCGTAAGTCCTTAACTCTTTCTTTTGAGCTTTTACTACTGATTTTGTGGGTTCTTGTTTCTTCATCTAGGGTTCTTCTTTTGAAGGGTTCTTTGTAAGTTTCCAAGGGTTTTCATATCATTTGGTATCAGAGCTTAGGCTCTAAGGGTAGGTATTGTCAATTTGGGGTTCTCTACACACTATAGGGGGTTTCAAATTATAACTTGTTCTTAGTTACAAAATTCTTGAAATCTGATTGTTCATGTGTGTTCTTCATGTTCTTCATGTGTTCTTGAGTGAAATATCCTATTTGAATACTTGAATTTTTTAGTACATTTGTTTGATAAAAGGGAGCAAGTAAAATAACAAAACAAAACCTTAGTTGCTAAATTGTGTTTTGCATCAATCTAAAGAAAAGGGGAACCAATGAAATTTTGATTGTTCTTATTTGTGTTTGATAAATCCAGATTTAAAAAAAAAAAAAAAAAAAAAAACTGATTTGTGTTTTGAAGGACTTATCTCAACTCATCTCATTTTATCTCATCTCATCTTATCTCATCTTATCTTATCTAACCTTATCTCATCTTATCTCATCTCATCTCATTTTATCTCATCTTATCTTATATTATCTAACCTAATCTTATCTCATCTCATCTTATCTTATCTAACCTTATCTCATCTCATCTCATCTCATCTTATCTTATCTCATCTCATCTCATCTCATCTCATCTCATCTCATCTCATATTATCTCATCTCATCTTATCTATAACCTTATCTCATCTTATCTTATCCAAATTTCGTGTTCTTTTTTTTCATTCCGCTTCATTTTTTGTGCACTTTAAGATTAATTTGGTTTTAGGGTTATTTGAATGCTTTATTTATGTGTTAACTAGCAAGATTGCAACCAAGCATATTGAGTGAGTGAGAGCATATTCAGCGAGTGTAAACACGAGTGAACTTTATATCATTGAGTGCAAACACTTAGGGAGTGCTTGTGCAGTCCATTAAATAATTTTTTTTAGTACTAACTTTCTAAGCAGCGATGGAGAATGAAGAAGAGCAAATAATAGCACGTAATGAACCTAGGAGGGAAGAAAATCAAGTGGACAGAATTGAACAAATGCTTGCAACTCTCTCGACACGTGTTCAAGTTCTGGAAACAAGGGAGAAAAATCCACCTAGAGTTGAACAAATCTTGTTGCAAAATGTTCTTCGAGAGCAACAAATTAGAGGAAACTTGAGGGCTCAACGGGCTAGAGACGAGGACATTCAACAATATCTTGAGGATGAAGGTTATGAAGATGAAGAGGAGATTCCTAGGGTCAACAAGGAAGAGGAAGAGGAAGAGGAAGAGAGGTAGCTCTTCCTAGAAGGGCTTATAGACATGAAAGATTGGAGGAGAGACAAACTAGTGGAATCAAACACAAAATTCCACCATTCGAAGGAAAGTCAGATCCTGAAGCCTACATACAATGGGAGAATCATATAGAAAATGTTTTTGATTGTGAAAGACATAGTGAAGAGAAAAAGGTACTTCTAGCCGTTTCTGAATTTACTAACTATGCTTCTATTTGGTTGTCTCAGTTGAAAATTAGTAGAAGGAGGACCGGCGAAGAGAAAATTACTACATGGCGAGAGCTAAAGGCCATCATGAGAAAACGATTTATCTCCACATACTTCCATAGAGAGGTGGAACAAAGATTGCAAAAAATTACAACAAGGAAGAAAAAGTGTGGATGATTACTACAAACAGATGGACATGCTTATGACTAGATCAAACACGGAGGAACATCCAGAAAAAACAATGGCAAGATTTGTGGGAGGATTGCAAAAGAACATAGCTAATCAAGTAGACATGTACCAATACCTTGATATGGACGAGTTGTTGCATAATGCCATTAAAATAGAAAGGCAAATGCAAGAAGCTAGGATGATATGAATCATGGAACGTCACAAAACGCCCAAGGACAAATCACAACATTAAAGTTCAAGAGAAGCATTGACATCCATTTACAGGCCTACATTAGCAAAGTCAAGACAAGCTTCGAAGATCCGATCATGGAGGCTATGGAAGAGGACGTGATGAACTTCAATCTATGGCAAATACATTTGGAGGAAGAGTATTGAAGACCTGTTCAATCGGAATTGAAGAGAAGAGCTAATTAGGAAAGTTGCATCACTTTTGCAAACTTTCCTTATTTGGACCACTTTCCATATTTGTTTCCAAAGTTTCCATATTTGTTCCCAAAATGGTTCCAACGAATTTATGATGTATTTAGACATGTTTTAGGTCTTTTATATTCATTTTATATGTTTGGAAAGGATTAGGAAAGATATTATTCTCTAGAAAAGATTTTCCACAAAATCTGCCAATTTCACATAAGGCAAGTTTTGGGCAGATTTTGTGCTCCTTGTAATCCGAATTTCCTAGCTTATTTTTAGGGTTTCTTTGCCTATTTAAAGGCCTCATTTGAAACCCTAAAGACCAAGAATTCATATGATAATAATATTGCTTTTTGCTTAGCCGAAATTGCTTAGTTTTGTAGCCTTGTTCTAGGTTGCATGTTTTAGAAACATTCAAGCATGAATTGATATATTGTGTTTGTGAATTGTTTCGATCTTGAAATAAGAACAAGTTCTCTTATTTCAAGATATTAGATCATTGGAATAATCTTCTTCTTCTTGTATTCCATGGGTTTTACCTTATTGTTCATCGGGGTTTTAGGATTTGCATCCAGGGGTTCTTTGTGCTTTCAAAGGGTTTCTATTTCAATTTCCTAGGGTTTCATATCATTTGGTATCAGAGCATAGGCTCAAGGGAAGATTTCTATCTTACTTGCTTTCTTGTTATTTTAATTTTTCTTGTCTTGTTCTTCGTTCATCGAAAATTCCCAAATAAAAAACACAAAAAAAAAAACTGTTCCAGAATTTCCTTCTTTAGCTACTGTTTTTGTTCTTTTTCGTATAGTTGCAATCCGAATCTTAGAAAGTCATAAACTACAAAAGTGTTTATATTTGAGTCGTGATTATTTGTTATTCAGAAAAGTTTGTCAAAAAAAAAAGTGGAAGATTGAGAAAAAAATAGATCTTCGCAGACTGTCGGATTGTGCAGAAAATTGTTATAAAAAAAAAGTGTTCTTGCTATTTGCTTGAGTTTCTGGAAAAAAGTGTTTAGTGTTCTTATTGTTCTTGTAGAGTTCATCTTAAACTCATCATTTATGCATCTTGAATCCGAAATTATCAAGTTGAATGAGCGAAAGTTGTTTGTTTCCTAAAAAGCTAGAACTTACCATAAATAGCAAAAACTGTTTTAGGAAAGTTTCAAATCTGTCCCATATTCAAATATATGCATATCTTGCTCAATTAAAGTCATTTTTTCTGATCCAAAGTGCTTTAGGGAAGTCTAATTTCGAATTTTTCTCTTTTAGGAAAGTTTATTCTTGCTTATTTTTCTTTCTTATTCTTTCATTGTTACTAAAATAAACCATTTGCATGAATCTGTCTTGTTTTCTTCTTAACCAACCAATTTGCTCGTTTCTTATTTTTTGATTGTTACTTTTTACAAATTTCATTAGAATCTTTGTTGTTTGATAGTTGCTAAAGTGTGCTAATAGTCCAAGGTTACATTTAGGCCCTAAAATCTGTTTTTGAGTGCAAACACGAGAGAACGAACATCATCGAGTGTAAACACTTAGGGAGTGATTGAGAGGTCCTATTTTTATTATTAACCTTTTTATTTGCAGCAATGTATCATGAAAAATATGATGAAAGGAGGAGCAATGGATGTCGAGATGTAGAGCATACTTGGAGGGAAAATGGAGAGGCTTATTATGAAAGGATGGTGCATAGGAGCTTTGGAGCACATAAGCTCAACTTATATACTTTCCATGGGAGTGTAGATCCAGAAGAGTACTTGCAATGGGAAAGTCAAATTGAGCATTTCTTTGAATACAACAACTATAGTGAGGAAAGAAAGGTATTGCTTGCTATTACCAAGTTCACTAACTATGCTTATGTTTGGTGGTCTCAATTGAAGGAAAAACTAAGGAAAGATAGACAACCACATATTGATACTTGGTATGAACTTAAATATCACATGAGGAAGAGGTTTGTGCCGAGCCAAAGACAGAGAGCTATTGTGAAAGAATTTCTAAATCTTACACAAGGTGAAAGGAGTGTTGAAGCTTATCACAAGGAGTTTGAAGTTCTCATGGCTAGGGCTATCTTTTTTGAAGGTAATGAGTCCACAATGACACGGTTCTTAAAGGGTTTAAACGAGGAGATTGCCTGTTGTGTTGAAGGAAAGACATATGTGGAGTTGGAACATATGGTTTATTATGCAACCACGGTGGAAAAGAGACTCGAAAGAAGGGCTACAAAAAGGTATTCTACTAAACATCTTTCTAACCCGATTCCATCTCAAGAAAATCAATTAAAGAGTGCATTAAAGAGAAAGGATGTGGCTGCCAATGGCTTGATTAAGAAAAAGGTAACATTTGCTTTACAAGACCACTTCCAATCAAATATTCATATGAGGGAAACTTATGATGCATGTGAGTTAAAAAAGTGTTCTACCTTTGAAAAGAATGAGAATTGTCAAAAAGAGAGTGAGCCAAAAGAAAGAGAGATGAATTTTCAAAAAGAAGAGTGTGAAAAAGAAATTATTGAAATAAGTGAGCCAAAAGAAAGAGAGATGAGTGCTCAAAAAGAAATGAGTGACATGAGTGAGTCAAAAGAAAGAGATTTGAGTTCAAAAGAAAGATTGTTTGAAAACAATGAAAGAGAAATTGAAAAGAAAGAGAGTTGTGAGTCAAAAATGAATGAGAGGAATGGTGAGAACATTGTGAGTTTTGTAGAAAGTGAGGCTAGGAAAACAATGTTTTCAAATAAAACCCACTTTGTACTTGTGTGCAAAGATTCTTTCTTTCTAACTTATGAACTTAACCTTTGCTTTTCTAGTGTTTTAGCTAATGTTTTGCAGAATTACATTGATCAATTTTCAATTGTAATGGAGCACAAAGTAGATGCATTTCAAGGGGCTGAAATACTTAAGGCACCACTGATATGAAACCCTAGGAAATTGAAATAGAAACCCTTTGAAGACAAAGAACCCCTAGATGCAAATCCTAAAACCCCGATGAACAATAAGGTAAAACCCTTGGAACACAAGAAGAGAAAGATTATTCCAATGATCTATGATCTTGAAATAAGAGAACTTGTTCTTATTTCAAGATTGAAACAATCCACAAACACAATAGATCAATTCATGCTTGAATGTTTCTAAAACATGCAACCTAGAACAAGGCTACAAAACTAAGCAATTTCGGCTAAGCAAAAAGCAACATTATTATCATATCAATTCTTGGTCTTTAGGGTTACAAATGAGGCCTTTAAATAGGCAAAGAAACCCTAAAAATAAGCTAGGAAATTCGGATTACAAGGAGCACACAATCTGCCCAAAACTTGCCTTATGTGAAATTGGCAGATTTTGTGGAAAATCTTTTCTAGAGAATAATATCTTTCCTAATCCTTTCCAAACATAAAAAATGAATATAAAAGACCTAAAACATGTCTAAATACATCATAAATTCGTTGGAACCATTTTGGGAACAAATATGGAAACTTTGGAAACAAATATGGAAAGTGGTCAAAATAAGGAAAGTTTGCAAAAGTGATGCAACTTTCCTAATTAGCTCTTCTCTTCAATTCCGATTGAACAAGTCTTCAATACTCTTCCTCCAAATGTATTTGCCATAGATTGAAGTTCATCACGTCCTCTTCCATAGCCTCCATGATCGGATCTTCGAAGCTTGTCTTGACTTTGCTAATGCAGGCCTGTAAATGGATGTCAATGCTTCTCTTGAACTTTAATGTTGTGATTTGTCCTTGGGCTTTTTGTGTCGTTCCATGATTCATATCAACCACCATACTTCATGGAAAAAGATGTTGCCAACGGGATCCAAGGCCAGAAAAGGAAGTTCTTACTTTTAATCCTTTTGCATCGGTTTGTTTAAATGATTATTTCTTGTTTTCCAATTCTGATTTTAAGACTAGAAATCATCCAAACCAATTATATTTTTATGATAAACATGCATTCTTTTCTAGCAAAATTCTTTTGGATGATCTTTACTTGTTTGACAGCTTATCACTTGCAAAACATGTAAAGCTAGCCTATCCATTTACTTGTGATGATGTGCATAGTTCTTGTTTGTTTGCTAAATTTGATCTCAACTCTGATATTTTACCACTTCAATTTCATTCTAATGATAAACATATGTTTTGTGCTACACGAATTATCTTTGATAAGACATATGATGCATTTAGGGAGAGCATGGAGTTTTCATATTTTCTAATTTACCCCAACACATTAGACCTATTTGAGTTTGATTATGGTTCATATGCTTTGATTAATGTGTTACATTCACCATGTGATCATCTTGTGAGTAGTGTTGAGTATGAGAAGATTTACGAGATTGACTATGGTCCATATATTCTATTAGATGTGTTACCACTATCCACCAACCATATTGTCAGTTTTATGGTCTTTGATAAGCTCGAATGTTTTGCTGATTTAAAGGGAAGGAAACCAACAATATTTGACCCGGGAGGTGTTAACTTGAAAGGAGAAAGAAGGGTACCATTGTTGCTCTCTTTGGTGCCAATTCACAATACACGAGGTAAGTGTGCTTTATGTGCTATTATTTATATTATTAACTTAATTTATTGTGATGTAGGTAATGTTATAGATTCGAGGACGAATCCTTTTCAAGAGGGAGGGGATGATATGAATCATGGAACGTCACAAAAAGCCCAAGGACAAATCACAACATTAAAGTTCAAGAGAAGCATTGACATCCATTTACAGGCCTACATTAGCAAAGTCAAGACAAGCTTCGAAGATCCGATCATGGAGGCTATGGAAGAGGACGTGATGAACTTCAATCTATGGCAAATAAATTTGGAGGAAGAGTATTGAAGACCTGTTCAATCGGAATTGAAGAGAAGAGCTAATTAGGAAAGTTGCATCACTTTTGCAAACTTTCCTTATTTGGACCACTTTCCATATTTGTTTCCAAAGTTTCCATATTTGTTCCCAAAATGGTTCCAACGAATTTATGATGTATTTAGACATGTTTTAGGTCTTTTATATTCATTTTATATGTTTGGAAAGGATTAGGAAAGATATTATTCTCTAGAAAAGATTTTCCACAAAATCTGCCAATTTCACATAAGGCAAGTTTTGGGCAGATTTTGTGCTCCTTGTAATCCGAATTTCCTAGCTTATTTTTAGGGTTTCTTTGCCTATTTAAAGGCCTCATTTGAAACCCTAAAGACCAAGAATTCATATGATAATAATATTGCTTTTTGCTTAGCCGAAATTGCTTAGTTTTGTAGCCTTGTTCTAGGTTGCATGTTTTAGAAACATTCAAGCATGAATTGATCTATTGTGTTTGTGAATTGTTTCGATCTTGAAATAAGAACAAGTTCTCTTATTTCAAGATATTAGATCATTGAAATAATCTTCTTCTTCTTGTATTCCATGGGTTTTACCTTATTGTTCATCGGGGTTTTAGGATTTGCATCTAGGGGTTCTTTGTGTTTCCAAAGGGTTTCTATTTCAATTTCCTAGGGTTTCATATCATAGGACAACAAGGTATTCTTCAAAACCTTTTACAAATCCTTCTTCTTCATCTAATTCTTCTTTTAAAAATTCTTGGAGAAAGGAGAGTAAGGAAGACTACAAAAGCAAAGAAAAGGTGGTCACAGCCAAGGATAGGGCGGAGAGTTCTTTTTACGGGGAAAGGTAAAATTGAGGAAGCTAAGGAGAGAACTAAAGACCTAAAGTGTTGGAAATGTCAAGGAGTGGGTCATATTAGCAAAGATTGTCCAAATAAAAGGGCTATGATAATGATGAATGGGGAGTTAGTTACAGATGGGGAAGAGAGTAATTCAGAAGAGGAAGACGTGGACCTTGAGGAAGAAAGTGATGGTAGTATTGAGGATGGTAACAAGATTACCTTCGTTACTAGAAGACTACTAAAAGCACAAGTTAGCAAGAGTATGGATGATCAAAGAGAGAACTTATTCCACTCTAGGTGTATTACTCAAGGATTGGGATGTAGTATGGTTATTGATAATGGTAGTTGCACAAATGTTGTTAGTTCTCTCTTAGTGCAAAGATTAGGGCTGACACTAAACCTCACCCTCAACCATACAATTTACAATGGCTAAGCAATTGTGGATAGCTTAAGGTGCATAAGAAGGTACTTATTTCTTTTACTCTTGGAGAGTACAAAGATAATGTTGAATGTGATGTAATACCTATGCATGCCGGAGATATACTATTAGGTAGACCTTGGATGTTTGATAGGAGAGTTATATATGATGGCTACCTAAATAGATACACATTTACCAAAGATGGGAGGAAGATTACACTTGTACCTTTATCTTCTACGGAAGTATACAATGATTAATGTAAACTTTAAAAAAGAAGAAAAGAAAGTGAGGGAAAAGAAAAGGAGAGAAAAGAAAAAGAAAAAGAAAAAAATGAGAAGAATGAAAAGAATGAAAAGAGTGAAAAGAAAAAAAAGTGAGGCAAAAGAAAGAGAGTTGAGTGAAAATAGAGAGGATGAGAAAAAAAAGAGTGTTAGCTTGTATGCAAAAGCTAGTGAGGTCAAGAGAGCTTTATTTACTAACAAAAACATCCTTATGCTTTTATGCAAAGGACCTTTCTTACTCACTAACAAACTTAACATCTCTTTGCCAAGTGTTTTTCTTGACTTATTGCAGGCTATCAAGGATGTGTTTCCGGATGAAATTCCAAATGAATTGCCTCCAATCTGAGGGATAGAGCATAAGATAGGCTTTATACCAGGGGCTTCCCTTCCAAATAGACCAACCTATATGACCAATCCTATTGAGGAAAAGGAGATTCAAGATCAGGTAAATGAATTGCTTGCAAAAGGGTATGTTAGAGAAAGCTTAAGTCCTTGCTTGGTTCCGGTTTTGCTTGTCCCTAAAAAGGATAGTACATGGAGGATGTGTGTCGATTGTAGGGCCATAAACAAGATCACTATTAAGTATAGACATCATATCCCTAGGTTAGATGATATGCTTGATGAACTTAATGGTTGTAATCTATTTACAAAAATTGATCTAAAATCAGGATATCACCAAATTCGCATGGAAATAGGAGATGAATGGAAAACAGCATTTAAAACTAAATTTGGCTTATATGAATGGTTAGTAATGCCTTTTCGACTCACTAATGCACCTAGCACTTTTATGAGGCTTATGAACTATGTACTTAGGGCTTATTTAGGCAAGTTTGTTGTTGTGTATTTTGATGATATTCTAGTCTACTCTAAATCTTTGAATGAACATGTCACTCATGTAGGGCTTGTCTTAGAAACACTTAGGAAAGAAAGGATATATGCTAATCTTAAAAAGTGTTCTCTTTGCATGAAAAGAGTCAAGTTCCTAGGATTCATAGTGTCAAATGAGGGAGTGGAAGTAGATGATGAAAAGATAAATGCAATTAGGGAATGGCCAACACCAACAAATGTGAGTGAGATTAGGAGCTTCCACGGCCTTGCTGGGTTTTATAGAAGGTTCATTAGGGACTTTAGTACCATTGCTTCACCCTTGAATGAACTAGTGAAAAAGAATGTGCCCTTTGCATGGGGAATAGCCCAAGAGAATGCTTTTCAAACTTTAAAGGATAAATTATGCAATGCACCTTTACTTGCTTTACCTACTTTTGAACTAACATTTGAAATTGAGTGTGATGCAAGTGGAATAGGAATTGGGGCTGTTTTAATGCAAAGTGGAAAACCATGTATGTTCTTTAGTGAGAAGTTGAGTGGAGGAGCCTTGAACTACTCAACTTATGACAAAGAGTTTTATGCCTTGGTAAGGGCTCTACAAACTTGGCAACACTACCTTTGGCCAAAAGAGTTTGCCTTTCACACCGATCATGAGAGCTTACAACACCTCAAAGGGCAAGACAAACTCAACAAAAGACATGCAAAGTGGGTGGAATTCATAGAAACATTCCCATATATCATCAAGTACAAAAAAGGAAAAGATAATATCGTGGCTGATGCACTTTCAAGAAGGTACGCTCTCTTTAACTCTTTGCATGCTAGATTTTTAGGTTTTGAGCATATCAAGTCACTTTATCACATTGATGACACTTTTGGGGAAATTTACAATTCTTGTGAACAAGAGGCTGTTTTAGAAGATTACATACTCCATGATGGATATCTCTATAGAAAGGGAAAATTGTGCATTCCTTCATGTTCCATTAGAGACTCATTAGCTAGGGAAGTACATGAGGGAGGCTTAATGGGACACTTTGGGGTTGCTAAGACATATGACATGTTGCATGAACACTTTTATTGGCCTGAAATGAAACATGATGTTATTAAAGTGTGTGCACATTGCATAGCATGTAAAGCAGCCAAGTCTAGGCTTCAACCCAATGGATTATATACTCCTTTACCGGTTCCAATGGCACCTTGGTTAGACATATCCATGGATTTTGTATTAGGATTGCCTAGGACTAAGAAGGGAAGAGATACCATCCTTGTTGTAGTCGATAGGCTTAGCAAAATGGCACATTTTATTGCATGTCACAAAACGGATGATGTTAAGCATATAGCATATTTGTTCTTTAAGTAAGTAGTTAGATTGCATGGCATTCCAAAAACCATTGTGAGTGATAGAGATGTAAAATTCTTAAGTCATTTTTGGAGAGTTTTATGGGGAAAATTGGGTACTAAACTTCTTTACTCTACTACATGTCATCCCCAGACTGATGGACAAACCGAGGTGGTTAATAGAACAATGGTCACTATGCTTAGAACAATCATTGATAAAAATCATAAAACATGGGAGAATTGTTTACCATTAATTGAATTTGCATACAATAGGGCTGTCCATAGCACTACTAGATGCACTCTTTTTGAACTTGTTTATGGTTTTAATCCAACTACTACTCTTGATTTATTACCTATGCCTCCTAACAATATTGTGAGTTTTGATGCAAGTTCTAAAGTAGACATGATGCATAAGCTGCATAAAGAGGTCAAAGAAAGAATTGAGAAGCAACACTCCGAAATTGCTTTCTAGGGTGAATAAAGGAAGAACTAGAGTTATTTTCGAACCCGGAGATTGGGTTTGGGTACATATGAGGAAAGAAAGGTTTCCAAATTAGAGGAAAAACAAGCTTGATGCAAGAGGCGATGGGCCATTACAAGTGCTTGAGAGAATCAATGACAATGCATACAAAATTGACTTGCCAGGTGAGTATTCGGTTAGTGCAACTTTGAATGTGACTGATTTGACTCCTTTTAATGTAGGTGATGAATCAGATTCGAGGATGAATCCTTTTCAACAGGGAGGGGATGATATGAATCATAACACTTCAATTACTCATGGAAAGCTAGAAGATGGAGCTAATGTTGCAAATGATCAAGGGGAGCTAAATCTGCCAATTGGGCCAATAACAAGATCAAAGAATAAGAAATTGAAGTTAGCTTTGATTCAACATGTCCAAACATATTTGAAGGGAACCAAAGAGGAAATCCTAGAAATGAAGGGTTTAACATACAATTTGTGGACAATTCAACTACAAAAAGATTCACAAGCTCAAAATTGTCCATTTGAAGACTTTTCCTAAAATCTGGGAAAATCCCTAAAATTTAGGAAATGGATCCCTAAATTTTAGGCCATGTCACACTTTCCATTTCTAGATACTTTATGTTGAGAGCTTAAAGATGATGTAAAGAAATGGAAGATCCAAGTAGTGTAGGTTTATTAAATATGCAATTTAAATTTTCTAGAGTTGGTTTAATTTTTTTTTGATGACTCATCATGGTGATGTCATGATGAGATCATCCTTATCAGCTTTTTATCTCATATTTTCGAATATAGTGTCATATTGGAAGTAGGAGACTTTACTTTTTGCCTATTTAAAGGCATCCTTATTCATAAATAAAGGCAGATTATCATTATTCAAGAAAACTTGTTTATTTGCATGATTTGGCTTAGAAGACCATTCTCTTCTTCATCTTTTGTAACTCTTTCTTAGGATTGCATGTTTTAGAGCATTAAAACAATTCTGATCACACTGTTTTTGGAGTGTTCGAATCATGGGTAAGAAGTCATTCTTGTTTCAAGATCATAGAACATAAAGGTACGTAGCCTAATTCCTTAACTCTTTCCTTTGAGTTTTTACTACTGATTTTGTGTGTTCTTGTTTGATCATCTAGGCTTCTTCTTTTGAAAGGTTCTTTGTATGTTTCCAAGGGTTTTCATATCACAATCTTGTCAAAGTTTTCCTCATGATTTGGTCCATCCTAAGTTTCCAAAAAGTGGAAACTCTTCTTTAGGTATCTTCTTTGGACTAAAATGTCAAATGAGGATCGGAACCAATCTTTTCAACATGTCCTCATGATTTTATCCATCCTAATGTTCCAAATGGAGAAAAAATTTCTTTGGGAATCCTCTTTGGACAAAAATGCCGAACTTCAAAGTTGTTGTCATGATTTGGTCAATCCTAAAGATCCAAATGGAGGAAACACTTCTTTGGGAATCCTCTTTTGATCAAAATTTTAAACAAAGATCGGAAAAAATCTTTTCAAACCTGTCCTAAAGATTTTGTCCATCCTAAACTTCTAAATGGAGTAAACTCTTCTGACAAAAATTTCAAACGAGGATCGGAACCAATCTTTTCAAACTGGTTCTAACCATTTGGTCCATCCTAAAGATCCTAACGATGCAAATGGGGGAAACTCTTCTTTGGGAATCCTCTTTGGAGCAAAATGTCGAACGTCAAAGTTGTGCTCATGATTTTGTCCATCCTAAAGATCCAAATGGAGGAAACCGTTTTTGGTAATCCTCTTTGGACAAAAATATCAAACGAGGATCAGAACCAATCATCACAAACTTGTCATAATGATTTGGACCATCCTAAAGATCCAAATGGAGGAAACACTTCTTTGGGAATCCTCTTTGGAACAAATTATCAAACGAGGATCAGAACTAATCTTTTAAAACTTGTCCTAATGATTTGGTCCATCCTAAAGTTCCAAATGGAGGAAACTCTTATTTTGGAACCCTCTTTGGACCAAAATGTCAAACGAGGATCGGAACCAACCTTGTCAAACTTATCCTATTGATGTTGTCTATCCTAATGTTCCAAATCGAGGAAACTCTTCTTTGGGAATCCTCTTTGGACCAAAATATCGGACGTCAAAGTTGTCCTCATGATTTGGTCCATCCTATAGTTCTGATAAGGCAAACCCAAATTTCAAGTCCAAAGGCCCTATACTATTATGCTAAGCATGAACCTTTGAAGCAAGAACTCAAACCCTCCCTAACTAATCGGTTTCAACCAAGAGATTGAAGGCTAGATGAGATTACCTCTTAGATCAATGACCTAGAGACAAGAATGAGATTCCTTGCTCAAGATTGAATCACTCCACAACTAAGGTTATCAATTCCTAGTTGAATGACTCGGCAGCAACCCTAAACACAAGAATTGCAAGAAGTTGAAAACTCAATGTGGTTTTCAAAAGAAACTCTCAATGAGTGACACTATTTTCATTCAAACATGATCTGCGTTGTTACAAAGTGTTCCCATGGCTTTATAAGCCTTCAATCAGCAAAAGGAAAACAAAAACATGAAAGAAAACAAACATTAATGCATTCGGTTACAATTGGCAAAAACAGAAAGGAAACTAGAGCCCTTAATGCCCACGGTTACAAATAAGGAAAGTTTGACTAAAAAGTAAATAAAAGTGAATCTGATATGCTTAGTTGTTGCATTCTTCCACTTAAAGCATAGTTGGCACGTTTAATGAGTCTTACACAAGGCCATCTTTGTAGACATCTTCCTTATGGATTTATAAGTTGCACACATTGATCTTCAAAGAATGATATGTCAATTCTTCATCCGAAATGGGCTGTTCATTGTGAAATATAGCTTGAATCGAGCCTAGCCATCCTTGCACATGTGAAATAAATGCTTGTTGAACCTTATTTGCTTAGGATCTTTTGGAGTGCCTCCATGATTCATATCAAGTTCCAAATAGATGAAACTCTTCTTTGGGAATCATCTTTGGATAAAAATGTCAAACTAGGATCGAAACCAATATTTTAAAACTTGTCTTCATTATTTGGTCCATCCTACTGTTCCAAATGGAGGAATGATATGAAACCCTAGAAAATTGAAATAGAAACCCTTTGATATTCAAAGAACCCCTAAATGCAAATCCTAAAACCCCATGAACAAAAAGGTAAAACCCTTGGAAAACAAGAAGAGAAAGATTATTCCAATGATCTATGATCTTGAAATAAGAGAACTTGTTCTTATTTCAAGATTGAAACAATCCACAAACACAATAGATCAATTCATGCTTGAATGTTTCTAAAACATGCAACCTAGAACAAGGCTACAAAACTAAGCAATTTAAGCAAAGCAAAAGGCAATATTATTATCATATGAATTCTTGGAGTTTAGGGTTACAAATGAGGCCTTTAAATAGGCAAAGAAACCCTAAAAATAACATGCAAATTCGGATTACAAGGAGGCACAAAATCTGCCAAATCTTTCCTTAAGTGCATTTGGTGCATTTTAGGAAAGTTTTGCCCTAGAAGATATTATATCTTTCCTAAACTATTCTAAGCATTAAAACTGATAAATAAAGGCCTAAAACATGTCCAAATACATTGTAAATTCGTGGACATCATATATGGCATGTTCGGGAACAAATATGGAAAGTGGTCCAAATAAGGAAAGTTTGCAAAAGTGATGCAACTTTCCAATTTAGCTCTCGTCTTCATTTCTGGTTCAACAAGTCTTCAATAACCTTCCTCCAAATGCATTTACCATAGATTAAAGTTGATCAAGTCCTCTTTGTACGCCTCCATGCTCGGATCTTCAAAAGCTTGTCTTGACTTTTCTAATATAGGCATGTAAATGGATGTTAATGCTTGTCTTGAACTTTAATCTTGTAATTGATCCTTGAGCTATTTGTGACGTTCCATGATTCATATCAAGGAAACTCTTCTTTGGAAATCAACTTTGGACAAAAATATCGAACGTCAAAGTTAACCTCTTGATTTGGTCAATTCTAAAGATCCAGATATAGGAAACTCATCTTTATGAATCCTCTCTGGACAAAAATGTTAAACGAGGATCGAAACTAATTTGTTCACACTTGTCCTAATGATTTGGTCCATTCTAAAGTTCCAAATGGAGGAAACGCTTCTTTGGGAGTCCTCTTTGAATAAAAATATCAAACGAGGATCAAAACCAATCTTGTCAAAGTTGTCCTGATGATTTGGTCCATCCTAAAGTTCCAATTGGAGGAAACTCTTCTTTGGAAATCCACTTTGGACAAAAATATCGAACGTCAGATTTAACCTCTTCATTTGGTCAATTCTAAAGATCCGAATAGAGGAAACTCTTCTTTATGAATACTCTCTTGACAAAAATGTCAAACGAGGATCGGAACTAATATTTTCACACTTGACCTAATGATTTGGTCCATCCTAAAGTTCCAAATGGAGGAAACGCTTCTTTGGGAATCGTCCTTGGATCAAAATATCAAACGAGGATCAGAACCAATCTTGTCAAAGTTGTCCTCATGATTTGGTCCATCCTAAAGTTCCAAATGGAGGAAACGATCTTTGGGAATCCTTTGGAACAAAATCTCAAACGAGGATTGGAAACAATCTTTTCAAACTTGTTCTCATGATTTGGTCCATCCTAAAGTTCCAAATGGAGGAAACACTTCTTTGGAAATCCTCCTTGGACGAAAATGTGGAACGTCAAAGTTGTCTTCATGATTTGGTTCATCCTAAAGATTCAAATGGATGAAACTCTTCTTTGGTCCATCGTAAAGATCCAAACGAGGATCAGAACCAATCTTTTAAAACTTGTCTTAATGATTTGGTCCATCCTAAAGTTCCAAATGGAGGATACAATCCTTTGGGAATCCTCTTTGGACCAAAATGTCAAACGAGGATTGCAACCAATAATTTCAAACTTAACCTTACGATTTGGCCCATTCTAAAGTTCCAAATGGAGGTAACTCTTCTTTGGGAATCCTCTTTGGACCAAAATTTCCAACGAAGGCTTGAAACAATCTTTTCAAGCTTGTCGTCATGAATTGATCCATCTTTGGACCAAAATGTCAAACTGGGATCGGAACCAATATTTTAAAACTGGTTCATGATTTGGTCCATCCTAATGTTCCAAATTGAGGAAAGTCTTCTTTGGAAATTCTCTTTGGACAAAAATATCGAACGTCAAAGTTAACCTCTTGATCTAGTGAATTCTAAAGATTCAAATTGAGGAAACTTTTCTTTATGAATCCTCCTTGGACCAAAATCTCAAACGAGGATCAGAACTAATCTGTTCAAATTTGTCCTAATGATTTGGTCCATCCTAAAGTTCCAAATGGAAGAAACTCTTGTTTGGGGATCCTCTTTGGACCAAAATATCAACTGAGGATCGGAACCAATCTTGTCAAACTTGTCCTCGTGATTTGATCCATCCTAAAGTTCCAAATGGAGGAAACTCTTCTTTGTGAATCCTCTTTGGACAAAAATCTCAAACGAGGACCTGAACCAATCTTTTCAAACTTGTCCTCATGATTTGGTCCATCCTAAAGATTCAAATGGATGAAACTCTTCTTTGGTCCATCCTAAAGATCAAAACGAGGAACGGAACCAATCTTTTAAAACTTGTCGTAAGGATTTGGTCCATCCTAAAGTTCCAAATGGAGGAAAGTCTTATTTGGGAACCTCTTGGGACCAAAATGTCAAACAAGGATCGGAACCAACCTTGTCAAACTTGTCCTATTGATGTGGTCCATCCTAAAGTTCGAAATGGAGGAAACTCTTCTTTGCGTATCCTCTTTGGACCAAAATATCGGACGTCAAAGTTGTTGATATGAAACCCTAGGAAATTGATAAAGAAACCCTTTGATGCACAAAGAACCCCTTAGATGCAAATCCTAAAACCCCATGAACAAAAAGGTAAAACCTTTGGAAAAACAAGAAAAGAAGATTATTCCAATGATCAAAGACCTTGAAATAAGAGAACTTGTTCTTATTTCAAGATTGAAACAATTCACAAACAAACTAGATCAAGGTTTGCTTGAATGTTCCTAAAACATGCAACCCAAGAACAAGGCTACAAAACTAAGCAATTTTAGCAAAGCAAAAGGCAATATTATTATCATATGAATTCTTGGTCTTTAGGGTTACAAATGAGGCCTTTAAATAGGCAAATAAACCCTAAAAATAAGCTAGGAAATTCGGATTACAAGGAGCACAAAATCTGCCCAAAACTTGCCTTATGTGAAATTGGCAGATTTTGTGGAAAATCTTTTCTAGAGAATAATATCTTTCCTAATCCTTTCCAAACATATAAAATGAATATAAAAGACCTAAAACATGTCTAAATACATCATAAATTCGTTGGAACCATTTTGGGAACAAATATGGAAACTTTGGAAACAAATATGGAAAGTGATCCAAATAAGGAAAGTTTGCAAAAGTGATGCAACTTTCCTAATTAGCTCTTCTCTTCAATTCCGATTGAACAAGTCTTCAATACTCTTCCTCCAAATGTATTTGCCATAGATTGAAGTTCATCACGTCCTCTTCCATAGCCTCCATGATCGGATCTTCGAAGCTTGTCTTGACTTTGCTAATGTAGGCCTGTAAATGGATGTCAATGCTTCTCTTGAACTTTAATGTTGTGATTTGTCCTTGGGCTTTTTGTGACGTTCCATGATTCATATCAGTTGTCCTCATGATTTGGTCTATCCTATAGTTCCAAATGGATGAAACTCTTCTTTGGGAATCATCTTTGGACAAAAATGTCAAACTAGGATCGGAACCAATATTTTAAAACTTGTCTTCATGATTTGGTCCATCCTAATGTTCCAAATGGAGGAAACTTTTTTTTATGAATCTTTTCTGGACCAAAATGTCAAACGAGGATCGGAACTAATCTGTTCAAACTTGTCCTAATGATTTGGTCGATCCTAAAGTTCCAAATGGAGGAAACGTTTCTTTGGTAATCCTCTTTTGAACAAAATATCAAATGAGGATCGAAACGAATCTTGTCAAAGTTGTCCTCTTGATTTGGTCCATCCTAAAGTTCCAAATAGAGGAAAGGATCTTTGGGAATCCTTTTCAGACCAAAATCTCAAACGAGGATCGGAACCAATCTTTTCAAACTTGTCCTCATGATTTGGTCCATCCTAAAGATCCAAATGGAGGAAACTCTACTTTGGAAATCGTCTTTGGACCAAAATGTGGAACGTCAAAGTTGTCCACATGATTTGGTCCATCCTAAAGATTCAAATGGACGAAACTCTTCTTTGGTCCATCTTAATGATCCAAACGAGGATCAGAACCAATCTTTTAAAACTTAACCTTACGATTTAGCCCATTCTAAAGTTCCAAATGGAGGTAACTCTTCTTTGGGAATCCTCTTTGGACAAAAATGTCCAACGAGGGTTGGAAACAGTCTTTTCAAGCTTGTTGTCATGAATTGGTCCATCCTAAAGTTTCAAATGGAGGAAACTCTTCTTTGGGTACCATATTTGGACCAAAATTTCAAACTAGGATCGGAAACAATCTTTTAAAACTGGTTCATGATTTGGTCCATCCTAATGTTCCAAATGGAGGAAACTCTTATTTGGACAAAAATATCGAACGTCAAAGTCAACCTCTTGATCTGGTCAATTCTAAAGATCCAAATAGAGGAACCTCTTCATTATGAATCCGCTTTGGACAAAAATGTCAAACGAGGATCGGAACTAATCTGTTCAAAGTTGTCCTAATGATTTGGTCCATCCTAAAGTTTCAAATGGAGGAAACTCTTCTTTGGGAATCCTCTTTGGACCAAAATATCAAATGAGGATCAGAACCAATCTTGTCAAAGTTGTCCTCATGATTTAGTCCATCCTAAAGTTTCAAATGGAGGAAACAATTCTTTGGGAATCCTCTTTGGGCAAAATGTCAACAAGGATCGGAACCAATCTTTTCAAACTTGTCCTAATGAATTAGTCCATCCTAAAGTTCCAAATGGAGGAAAATCTTCTTTGGGAATCCTCTTTTGATCAAAATGTCGAACGTCAAAGTTGTCCTCATGATTTGGTCCATTATAAAGTTCTAAATGTAGGAAACTCTTCTTTGTGAATCCTCTTTGGACCTAAATGTCAAACTAGGATTAGAACCAATATTGTCAGAGTTATCCACATGATTTGGTAAATCCTAATGTTCCAAATGGAGGAAACTCTTCTTTTGAAATCCTATTTGGACAAAAATGTTGAATGTCAAAGTTGTCCTTATGATTTGGTCCATCCTAGAGATCCAAATGGTGGAAACGATCTTTGGGAATCGTCTTTGGACAAAAATATCAAACGACGATCAGAACATATATTGTTAAAGTTGTTCTCTTGAATTGGTCCATCCTAAAGATCCAAATGGATGATACTCTTCTTTGGGAATCCTCTTTGGACCAAAATGTCGAACATGAAAGTTTTCCTCATGATTTGGCCCATCCTAAAGTTCCAAATGGAGGAAACTCTTCTTTGAGAATCCTCTTTGGACAAAAATGTAAAACGAGGATCGGAACGAATCTTATCACAAGTTTCCTCATGATTTGGTCTATCCTGAAGTTCCAAATGGAGGAAACTCTTTGTTGCGAATGATCTTTGGACCAAAATATCAAATGAGGATCAGAACCAATCTTTTCAAACTTGTTCTTATAATTTTGTCAATCCTAATGTTCCAAATGTAGTTAACTCTTCTTCGCGAATCCTCATTGGATCAAAATGTTGAACATGAAAGTTGTCCTCACGTTTTTGTACATCCTAAAGTTCCAAATGGAGGAAATTCTTCTTTGGGAATCCTCTTTGGACCAAAATGCAAACGAGGATCGGAACCAATCTTCTCAAAGTTGTCCTCAAGATTTGGTCTGTCCTAAAGTTCCAAATGGATGAAACTCTTCTCTAGAAATCCTCTTTGGAAAAAAATGTTAAACAAGAATCGGAACCAATCTTGTTGAAGTTGTCGTCATGATTTTGCTCATCCTAAAGATCCAAATAGAGGATACTCTTCCCTGGGAATCCTTTTTGGACAAAAATCTCAAACGAGGATCAGAACCAATCTTTTCAAACTTCTCCTATTGATTTGGTCCATCCTAAAGATCCAACGTGACGAAACTCTTCTTTGGGAAACCTCTTTTGTCCATCCTAAATATACAAACGAGGATCAGAACCAATCTTTTAAAATTTGTCCTAATGATTTGGTCTATCCTAAAGTTCCCAATGGAGGATACGATCGTTTGGGAATCCACTTTGGACTAAAATGTCAAACGAGGATCGGAACCAATAATTTCAAACTTAAGCTTACGATTTAGCCCATTCTAAAGTTCCAAATGGAGGTAACTCTTCTTTGGGAAGCCTCTTTGGACCAAAATATCCAACGAGGGTTGGTAACAGTCTTTTCAAGCTTGTCGTCATGAATTAGTCCATCCTAAAGTTCCAAATGGAGGAAACTCTTCTTTGGGTACCATATTTGGACCATAATGTCAAACTAGGATCGGAACCAATCTTTTAAAACTGGTTCACGATTCGGTCCATCCTAATGTTCCAAATAGAGGAAACTCTTATTTGGACAAAAATATCGAACGTAAAAGTTAACCTCTTGATCTGGTCAATTCTAAAGATCCAAATAGAGGAAACCCTTCTTTATGAATCCTCTTTGGACAAAATTGTTAAAAGAGGATGGGAACAAATCTGTTTAAACTTGTCCTAATGATTTGGTCCATCGTAAAGTTCCAAATGAAGGAAACTCTTCTTTGGGAATCCTCTTTGGACAAAATATCAAACGAGGATTGGAACCAATCTTGTCAAAGTTGTCCTCATGATTTGGTCCATCCTAAAGTTTCAAATGGAGGAAACTCTGCTTTGGGAATCCTCTTTGGACAAAATGTCAAACGAGGATCGGAACCAATCTTTTCAAACTTATCCTAATGAATTGGTCCATCCTAAAGTTCCAAATGGAGGAAGATCTTCTTTGGGAATCCTCTTTTGATCAAAATGTCGAATGTCAAAGTTTTCCTCATGATTTGGTCCATTATAAAGTTCCAAATGTACGAAACTCTTCTTTCTGAATCCTCTTTGGACCAAAATGTCAAACGAGGATTAAAACCAATATTGTCAGAGTTATCCACATTATTTGGTAAATCCTAATGTTCCAAATGGAGGAAACTCTTGTTTTGAAATCATATTTGGACAAAAAAGTCGAATGTCAAAGTTGTCCTAATGATTTGGTCCATCCTAGAGATCGAAATGGTGGAAAAGATCTTTGGGAATCGTCTCGGGACCAAAATCTCAAACGACGATCAGAACAGATATTGTTAAAGTTATCCTCATGATTTGGTCCATCCTAAAGATCCAAATGGATGAAACTCTTCTTTGGGAATCCTCTTTGGACCAAAATGTCGAATATGAAAGTTGTCCTCATGATTTGGCCCATCCTAAAGTTCCAAATGGAGGAAACTCTTCTTTGAGAATCGTCTTTGGACAAAAATATAAAACGAGGATCGGAACGAATCTTATCACAAGTTTCCTCATGATTTGGTCTATCCTAAAGTTCCAAATGGAGGAATTTCTTTGTTGCAAATGATCTTTGGACCAAAATGTCAAACGAGGATCAGAACCAATCTTTTCAAACTTGTTCTAATAATTTAGTCCATCCTAAAATTCCAAATAGAGGAAACTCTTCTTCGTAAATCCTCATTGGATCAAAATATTAAACATGAAAGTCATCCTCATGTTTTTGTACATCTTCAAGTTACAAATGGAGGAAATTCTTCTTTGGGAATCCTCTTTGGACCAAAATGTTAAATGAGGATCGGAAAAAATCTTGTCAAAAATGTCCTCAAGATTTGGTCCGTCCTAAAGTTCCAAATGGAGGAAACTCTTCTCTAGAAATCCTCTTTGGACCAAAATGTTGAACGTCAAAGTTGTCCTCTTGATTTGATTTGGTCCATTCTAAACTTCAAAATGGAAGAAACTTGTCGTCTGGAATCCTCTTTGGACCAAAATATCAAACGAGGATCGAAACCAATCTTGTTAAAGTTATTCTAATGAATTGGTCCATCCTAAAGTTCCAAAGGGAGGAAACTCTTCTTTGGGAATCCTCTTTAAACCAAATGTCAAACGAGCATCGGAACCAATTTTGTTAAAGTTGTCCTCATGATTTTGTCCATCATAAAGATCCAAATGGAGGAAACGCGAATACTTATTGGACCAAAAAGCAAAACGAGGATCGGAACCAATCATTATAATATTGTCCTATTGATTTGGTCCATTCTAAAGATCCAAATGGAGGATACACTTCTATGAGAATCCACTTTGGATAAAAATGTCAAACAAAAATTGGAACATATCTTTTCAAACTTGTCCTATTGATTTGGTCCGTATTAAAGATCCAACTGGAGGAACCTCTTCTTTGGGAATTCTCTTTGGACCAAAATGTCAAACGAGGATTGGAACCAATCTTGTTAAAGTTGTCGTCATGATTTTGTTCATCCTAAAGATCCAAATGGAGGATACTGTTCTACTGGAATCCTTTTTGGACCAAAATCCCAAACGAGGATCATAACCAATCTTTTCAAGCTTGTCATATTGATTTGGTCCATCCTAAAGACACAACACGAGGAAACTCTTCTTTGGGAAACCTCTTTGTAGCAAAATGTCAAACAAAGATCGAAACAATTCTTTTCAAACTTGTCCTAATGATTTGGTCCATTCTAAAGTTCCAAATGGAGGAAACACTTTGTTGCGAATGATCTTTGGATCAAAATGTCAAACGAAGATCGAAACCAATCTTTTCAAACTTGTCCTCGTGATTTGGTCCATCCTAATGTTCCAAATGGAGCAAACTCTTCTTTGCGAATCCTCTTTGGATCAAAATGTCAAATGTAGGTTGGTAGATTTCATTCCTAGCTTCACTTGATCTAACTTTCAAGCTCTCACTCTCTATTTCACTCTCTTTTTGCTCACTAAACTCAAATGTCTCACACTTTGTAATCTCAAAGCACTCGTTCTTTTCACTCTCATTACACTCTTTCTTTTCAAACTCACAACTCTCTTTGTTTTGAGCACTCATTTCTTTTTTATCACTCATTTCTCTTTCTTTTGACTCACAAATTTCTTTTGCACTCATCTCTCTTTCTTTCGGCTCACTCTTTTTCTCACAATTTTCATTACTTTCAAACATAGAACTCTTTTGTAGCTCACTAGTTTCCTCCACAAAAACATTTGCACGAGTATCCTCTTTTATCTCCTCCATGCTAGCATTGAAAACTTCCTTTGATTTTAAAAGTTCTCTTTCAGTCATCTTGACCTTCTCTAAAAGCAAATTTGCATTTTCCTCTACCAAGCCATAGGCAGCCCTATTCTTATCCATTAATGTATCATTTTCACCCATTTGAGAAGAAGAAGAAGTATTGGAAATAGGTTTAGAAGCATACCGTGTATCTCTTCCTCTTTTGAGTCTATTTTCTGCCTTCGTGGCATAGTAAACCATTTCTTCGAACTTCACATATGTATACCCATTAACTTGGCCAGAAATCTCATAATTTAATCCATCTAAGAACCATGCTATAGTCATCTCTTCATCTTCCTCAATATTAGCCTTAGCCATGAGATATTTAAACTCATTGTAGTACTAAAAAACGCTCATGTTTCCTTGTGTAAGATCTTTAAACATTTTCTCAAGGTCTCTTTGAAATCGGCTTGGTACAAATCGTTTCCTCATAATGTATTTGAGTTCACACCAAGTTTCAATTGGATCCTCCAAAGCTCTTCTTTTCATATCGTTCACCAATTGTTTCCACCATGTTAGTGCATAATCACAAAATTGAGTGGTTATAAGTTGTACCTTCTTTGAATCACTACATGGATGTTCTTCAAAACAAAGCTCCACCTCTCTTTCCCATATCAAGTAAACCTCTGGATTTGATCTTCCTTGGAAAGTAGGTAACTTGAGCTGATCACCTACTAAGCTTCTATGCTCCATCCCTCCATGATAAACCACTCTATTTTTCACTCCGAGTATGTTCTATCTCTCGACATCCATTGCTCCTCTTTTGGTCAAACCTTTCATAATACATTGCTGCAAGTAAACAAGTTAGTAATAAAAATAGGACCTTTCAATCACTCCCTAAGTGTTTACACTTGATGATGTTCGTTCTCTCGTGTTTGCACTCAAAAACAGATTTTAGGGCCTAAATGTAACCTTGAACTATTAGCACACTTTAGCAACTATCAAACAACTAAGATAGTAATGATATTTGTAAAAAGTATCAATAAAGAAATAAGAAACAATCAGCTTGGGTGGCTAGAGAAATAAAAGGATAAAATTTTCAAATGGTGTATTTTTGTAACAAGGAAAGAATAAGAAAGAAAACAAGCAAGAATAAACTTTCCTAAAAGAAAAAAATTAGAAATTAGACTTCCATAAAGCACTTTGGATCAGAAAATAATACTTTCCTAAAGCAAAAGATGCATATATTCAAATATGGGTAGATTTGAAACTTTCCAAAAACAGTTTTGGGCTATTTATGGTAACTTCTAGCTTTTTAGGAAATATAAACAATTCTAGCACAAATACTTTGCAATTTTTGGATTCAAGATGCATAAATGATGAGTTTAAGATGAACTCTTCAAGAACAATGAGAACACTAACCACTTTTTTTAGAAACCCAAACAAATCAAGCAAGAACACTTTTTTTTCTAAACAATTTTTTGCACAATCCGGCAGTCTATGAAGATCTATTTCTTTCTCAATCTTCAAATTTTTTTTTGACAAATTTTCTGAATAAAAAATAAACTAGACAGAAATATAAAGACTTTTGTAGTTGATGATTTTATGAGAATCGGATTAAAAATATACGAAAAAGAACAAAAACAATAAGCTAAATAAGGAAATTCTGGAACTATAATTTTTTTTTTGTTTTTCTGGAATTTTCGATGAACGAAGAACAAGATAAGAAAAATTAAAACAACAAGAAAGCAAGTAAGATAGAAATCTTCCCTTGAGCCTAAGCTCTGATACCAAATGATATGAAACCCTAGGAAATTGAAATAGAAACCCTTTGAAAGCACAAAGAACCCCTAGATGCAAATCCTAAAACCCCGATGAACAATAAGGTAAAACCCATGGAATACAAGAAGAAGAAGATTATTCCAATGATCTAATATCTTGAAATAAGAGAACTTGTTCTTATTTCAAGATCAAAACAATTCACAAATATACTAGATCAAATTATGCTTGAATGTTTCTAAAACATGCAACCATGAACAAGGCTACAAAACTAAGTAATTTCGGCTAAGCAAAAAGCAATATTATTATCAAATGAATTCTTAATATTTAGGGTTAAAAATGAGGTCTTTAAACAAGCAAAGAAACCCTAAAAATAACAAGGAAATTCGGATTACAAGGAGGCACAAAATCTGCCAAATCTTTCCTTAAGTGCATTTGGTGCATTTTAGGAAAGTTTTGCCCTAGAAGATATTATATCATTCCGAAACTATTCTAAGCATTAAAACTGATAAATAAAGACCTAAAACATGTACAAATACATTGTAAATTTGTGGACATCATAAATGGTAAGTTCGTGAACAAATATGGAAAGTGGTCCAAATAAGGAAAGTTTGCAAAAGTGGTGCAACTTTCCTAATTAGCTCTTCTCTTCATTTCTTATTGAACAAGTCTTCCATACTCTTCTTTAAAATGCATTTGGCATAGATTAAAGTTCATCGAGTACTCTTTGTTAGCCTCCATTCTCGGATCTTCAAAGCTTGTCTTGACTTTGCTAATGTAGGCTTGTAAATGGATGTTCAATGCTTCTCTTGATATTTGATCTTGTGATTGGTCCTTGAGCTATTTGTTAGGTTCCATGATTCATATCAGGAAGCCTCTTTGGACCAAAATATTAAACAGGGATTGAAACCAATCTTGTCATAGTTGTTAACATGATTTGGTCCATACTAAAGTTCAAAATAGAGGAAACTCTTCTTTCAGAATCCTCTTTGGACCAAAATGTGAAACAAAGATCAGAACAAATCTTTTCAAAATTGTCCTCATGATTTGGTCCATCCTAAAGTTCCAAATGGAGAAAGCTCTTCATTGGGAATCCACCTTGGACCAAAATGTTAAACGAGGACCGGAATCAATCTTGTCATAGTTGTCCTCATAATTTTGTCCATCCTAAAGTTCAAAATAAAGGAAACTCTTTTTTGGAAATCCTGTTTGAACAAAAATGTCAAACATCAAAGTTGTCCTCATGATTTGATCCATCCTAAAGATTCAAAGAGGACTCACAAATAAGAGTTTCCTACATTTGGATCTTTAGGATGGACCAAATCATAAGGACAACTTTGATGTTCAACATTTTGTTCCAAAGAGGATTCAGAAAGAAGAGTTTACTCCATTTGGAACTTTAGGAAGGACCAAATCATCAGGACAAGTTTGAAAAGATTGGTTTCAATCCTCGTTTTACATTTTGGTCCAAAGAGGATTACCAAAGAAGAGTTTCCTCCATTTGGAAGTTTAGGACGGTCCAAATATTGAGGACAACATTGACAAGCTTGGTTCTGATCCTCGTTTGACATTTTTGTCTATAGAGGATTCCCAAAGAAGAGTTTCCTCACGTTGGATCTTTAGGATGAACCAAATCAATAGGACAAGTTTGAAAAGATTGGTTCCGATTCTCGTTTCACATTGGAACTTTAGGATGGACCAAATCATGAGGACAACTATGAAGAAATTTGTTCCGATCCTCGTTTGACATTTTGGTCCAAAGAGGATTCCCAAAAAGAGTTTCCTTCATTTGGAACTTTAGGATGGACCAAATCATGAGGACAAGTATGAAATAATGGACCAAATCATTAAGAAATTTTTTAAAAGATTGGTTCAAATCAACGTTTGAAATTTTGATCAAAAGAGGATTCGCAAACAAGACTTTCATCCATTTGGATCTTTAGGATGGACCAAATCATTCCAAATGGAGGAAAACCTTCTTTGGGAAACCTCTTTGGACCAAAATATCAAACTAGGATCGGAACTAATTTTTTAAAACTTGTCGTCATGATTTGGTCCATCCTAAAGTTCCATATAGAGGAACGGAACAAGGATTGGAACCAATCTTTTCAAACTTCTCTCTATGATTTGGTTCATCTTAATGTTCCAAATGGAGGAAACTCTTCTTTGGAAATCATCTTTGGATAAAAATGTAGAACATCAAAGTTGTGCTCTGGATTTGGTCCATTCTAAAGTTCCAAATGGAGGAACTCTTCTTTGGGAATCTTCTTTCGACCAAAAATGTCAAAGGAGGATCAGAACAATTCTTGTCAAAGTTGTCCTCATGTTTTGGTCCATCCTAAAGTTCAAAATGGAGGAAAGTCTTCTTCGAAAATCCTCTTTGGACCAAAATGGTGAACGTCAAAGTTTTCCTCATCATTTGGTCCATCCTAAAGTTCCAAATATAGGAAACTCTTCTTTGGGAAACCTCTTTGGACCAAAATGTCAAACGAGGATCAGAAACCAATCTTTTCAAACTTTTCCTAATTATTTATTCCATCATAAAGTTTTAAATGGAGGAAACGATCTTAGGGAAAATCGTCTTTGGACCAAAATGTTAAACGAGGATCGGAACCAAACTAATCAAACATGTCTTATTTATTTAGTCCATCATAAAGTTTCAAATGGAGGAAACGATCTTTGGGAATCCTCTTTGGACAAAAATGCCAAACGAGGATAGGAAACGAATCTTTTTCAATTTTTCCTAATGATTTGGTCCATCCTAAAGTTCCAAATGGAGGAAACTCTTCTTTTGGAATCCTATTTGGACCAAAATGTCAAACGAGTATCAAAATCGGTCTTGTCAAAGTTGTACTACTTATTTGGTCCATCCTAAAGTTCCAAATGGAGGATACTCTCCTTTGGGAAACTTAGTTGGACCAAAATCTCAAACGAGGATCGGAACCAATCTTGTCAAAGTTGTCCTCATGATTTGGTCCATCCTAATCTTTCAAATGGAGGATACTTTTCTTTGGGAATCCTCATTGGACCAATATGTCAAACGAGGATCGGAACCAATCTTTTAAATTTTGTCCTCATGATTTGGTAAATTCTAAAGTTCCAATCCGCAAAAACGATCTTTCGAAATCCTTTTAGAAACATGCTTTTCAATTACAAACAAGTCATTAGAACCAATCTTGTCAAACTTGTCCTCATGAATTGGTCCATCCTAAAGATCCAAATGGAGGAAACTCTTCTTTGAGAATCCTCTTTGGACCAAAATGTCGAACGTCAAAGTTGTCCTCATGATTTGGTCCACCTTAAAGATCCAAATGGAGGAAACTCTTTTTGGTAATCCTCTTTGGAACAAAATGTCAAACAAGGATTGGAACCAATCCTTTTATACTTGTCCTAATGACTTGGTCCATCCTAAAGTTCCAAACGGAGGAAACTCTTCTTTTGGAATCCTCTTTGGACCAAAATGAAAAACATCAAAGTTGTCATCATGATTTGGTCCATCTTAATAATCCAAATGGAGGAAACTCTTCTTTGGGAATCCTCTTTGGACCAAAATGTAGAACAAGGATTGAACCAATCAAAAAAATTGTTTGTAATTGAAAAGAATGTTACAAAAACCAATATTTTTAAGCTTGTCCTCATGATTTGGTCCATCCTAAAGATCCAAATGGAGGAAACTCTTCTTTGGGAATCCTCTTTCTACCAAAATGTCAAACTAAGATTGGAACCAATCTTGTCAAACTTGTCCTCATGATTTGGTTCATCCTAGTGTTCTAAATGGAGGAAACTCTTCTTTACGAATCCTCTTTGGACCAAAATGTCGAACGTCAAAGTTGTCCTAAGGATTTGGTTCATCCTAAAGTTCCAAATGAAGGAAACTCTTCTTTGGGAATCCTCTTTTGACCAAAATGTCAAACGAGGATCAGAACCAATCTGTTCAAATTTGTCCTAATGATTTGGTCCATCTTAAAGTTCTAAATGGAGGATACTCTTCTTTGGGAATCCGCTTTGGACCAAATAATAAAACAAATATCAGAATCAATCTTGTCAAAGTATTCCTCATGATTTGATCCATCCTAACGTTCCAAATGGAGGAAACGATCATTGGGAATCCTCTTTGGACCAAAATCTCAAACGAGGATCGGAACCAATCTTTTCAAACTTGTCCTCATGATTTGGTCCATCCGAAAGTTCCAAATGGAGGAAACTCTTCTTTGGAAATCCCCTTAGGACGAAAATATGGAACGTTAAAGTTGTCCTCATGATTTGGTCCATCCTAAAGATTTAAATGGAAGAAACTCTTCTTTGGGCCATCCTAAAGATCCAAACAAGGATCGGAACCAATCATTTAAAACTTGTCTCAGTGATTTGGTCCATCCTGAAGTTCTAAATGGAGGAAACGATCCTTTGGGAATCTTCTTTGAACCAAAATATCAAACGACGATCGGAAGCAATCTTGTCAAAGTTGTCCTCATGATTTGGCCTATTCTAAAGATCCAAATGGATGAAACTCTTCTTTTGGACAAAAATGTCAAACAAAGTACGGATTCAATCTTATCAAAGTTTTCCTAATGATTTGGTCCATCCTAAAGTTCCAAATGGAGGAAACTTTTCTTTGGGAAACGTCTTTGGACGAAAATGTCAAACGAGGATCGAAACCAATCTTTACAAACTTGTCCTCAGGATTTGGTCCATTCTAATGTTCCAAATGTAAGAAATTCTTCTTTGAAAATCCTCTTTGGAACAAAATGTTAAACGTCAAAGTTGTGCTCATGATTTGGTCAATCCTAAAGATCCAAATGGAGGAAACTCTTCTTTGGGAATCCTCTTTGGACCAAAATGTCGAATGAGATTCGAAACCCATCTGTTCAGACTTGTCCTAATGATTTGGTCCATCCTAAAGTTCCAAATGGAGGAAACTCTTCTTTGGGAATCCTCTTTGGACACAAATGTCAAATGAGGATCAGAACCAATCTTGTAAAACTTGTCCTAATGATTTGAACCATCCTAAAGTTTCAAATGGAGAAAACTCTTCTTTGGAAATTCTCCTTGGACTAAAACGTCGAACGTCAAAGTTGTCCTTATGATTTTGTCCATCGTAACGTTCAAAATGGGGGATACTCTTCTTTGGGAATCCTCTTTGGACCAAAATATCAAATGAGGATAGGAACCAATCTTGTCAAAGTTGTCTTCATGATTTCGTCCATTCTAAAGATCCAAATGGAGGAAACTCTTCTTTAGGAATCCTCTTTGGACCAAAATGTACAACAAGGATCAGAACCAATCTTGTCAAAGTTGTCCTAATGATTTGCTCCATCCGAAAGTTCACAATGGAGGAAACTGTTCTTTGCGATCATATTCTTTGTGAATCCTCATTGGACAAAAATGTGCAACGTCAAAATTGTCCTCATCATTTGGTCCATCCTAAAGTTCCAAGTGGAGGATACTCTTCTTTGGGAATCCTCTTTGAACCAAAATGTCGAACAGCAAACTTGTCCTCATGATTTGGTCCATCCTAAAGATCCAAATGGAGGAAACTTTTCTTTGGGAATCCTCTTTGGACCAAATTGTCAAACGAGGATCAAAACAAATCTTGTTAAAGTTGTCCTCATCATTTGGTCCATCCAATAAATCCAAATGGATTAAACTCTTCTTTGGGAATCCTCTTTGGACGAAAATGTTGAACGTCAAAGTTGTCCTCATGATTTGGTCCATTCTAAATTCCAAATGAAGGAAACTCTTTTTCGCGAATCCTCTTTGGACCCAAATGTCAAACAAAGATTGGAACCAATCTTTTCAAATTTATCCTCATGATTTGGTCCATCCTAATGTTCCAAATGGAGGAAACTCTTCTTTGGACCAAAATGTCGAATGTCAAAGTTGTCCTAATGATTTGGTCCATCCAAAAGATCCAAATGGAGGAAACTGTTTTTGGTAATCCTCTTTGGGCCAAAATGTCAAACGAGGATCGGAACCAATCTTGTTAAAGTTGTCCTCATTATTTGGTCCATCCTAAAGAACCAAATGGATTAAACTCTTCTTTTCGGAATGCTCTTTGGACCAAATGTAAAACAAAGATCGGAACCAATCTTTAGAAATTTGTCCTCATAATTTGGTCCATCCTAAAAATCCAGAGGTAGGAAACTCTTATTTGGGAATCCTCTTTGGACCAAACGGTAAACAGATGATCGGAACCAATCTTGTTAAAGTTTGCTTCATGATTTGGTTCATCCTAAAGACCCAAATGGATTAAACTCTTCTTTGGGAATCCTTTTTGGACCAAAATGTCGAACGTCAATGTTGTTCTCATGGTATGGTCCATTATAAAGATCCAAATGAAAGAAACTCTTTGGGAATCCTCTTGGGACCAAAATGTCAAACAAAGATCGGAACAAATCTTTTCAAATTTGTCCTCCTGATTTGGTCCATCCTAATGTTCCAAATGGAGGAAACTCTTCTTTGGAAATCCTCTTTGGACCAAAATATCGAACGTCAAACTTGTCCTAATGATTTGGTCCATCCTAAAATCCAAATGGAGGAAACTCTCCCCTGCGAATCCTGATACGAAAACCCTTTCGAAATGATTTTAGAACCCTTAAACTTAACTAAGAACCCCAAAAAATCAAAACCAAAGAACCCACATATGCCATTTGAAACAACCCCAAGGAAAGGCTAGAAAACAGATTGCCTTGTGTGATCTAAAAATCATGAAATGGACCCAAACAATTATGTTCCATCACCTCATGACTCGAAACACTCCACAAGTTGGTTGATCACTCCCCTCTTGAATGTCTCTAAACATGTAATCTAAAGCAAGATTACAAAGGGTTGAGGCTCAAGGCTCTCCATATGCATAAAAAGAAACATTTCATTACATTCTTAAGTCTTCCTAAAAATGGCTGATACAAGGCCTATTTATAGGCTTAAAATACAAGTAAATTTCGTTCATAATGCTCCCATAGCAGCCCCATGATGTCCCTAGCTTGTAACCCTGAAAATTAAAGCAAAACCATAAGTTACAATCAGCTACTATCACTTTGTAACCTACAAGGAAAGTAAAACATTTGTAACTGATATTTAACTCTAATTGAAGCTTGTAAATGGTCATTAATGCTTGTCTTGGAGTTTCTTTAAGTTCCCTTGAATGAAGCATGAGTTGTCATAAATGCATCTAGAGTTGTCATCAATGGTACTATACTTGAAGCTTGAGTTGTCATAAATACATCTTGAGTGCATTAAATGCAACTTGAGTTGTCATCAATGCATGTACTCTTTAAGCTTGAATTCCTTAAATGCATGGCTACATAATTCATATCAAATCCTTTTTGGGTCAAAATGTCAAACGAGGATCGGAACCATTTTTTATAACTTGCCTTAATGATTTGGTCCTTCCTAAAGTTCAAAATGCGGAAAACTATTTTTGGGAATCCACTTTGGACCAAAATGTCGAACACCAAAGTTGTCCTCATGATTTGCTCCATCCTAAAGTTCCAAATGGAGGAAACTCTTTTTGATAATCCTCTTTCGACCAAAATGTCAAACGAGGATCAGAACCAATCATTTCAAACTTGTCCTAATGATTTGGTCCATCCTAAAGTACCAAATGGTGGAAACTCTTCTTTGCGAATCCTCTTTGTACCAAAATGTCAAACGAGGATTGGAACCAATGACTTCAAAGGTTTCCTAATGATTTGGTCCTTCCTAAAGTTCCAAATTCAAGAAACTCTTCATCGGTAATCCTCTTTGGACAACAAACTAGGATGGGAACCAATCTTTTCAAAGTTGTCTTAATGATTTGGTCCATACTAAAGTTCCAAATGGAGGAAAATCTTCTTTACGAGTCCTCTTTGGACAAGTTTGAAAAGATTAGTTCCGATCCTCGTTTGATATTTTGGACCAAAAAGGATTCCCAAAGAAGACTTACCTCCATTCGGAACTTGATGATGGATCAAATTATTAGGACAACTTTGACGTTCATTTTTCTCTCCTTTTTCTCTCTTTGTTTGGTTTAAATCATGGGGAAAAAGCTTGAATCATGAAGGGTTTTCAAAATAAGGAAGATACAAGTTCCCTCAAGAAATCAAAAGTTTTTGTAAAGGATGAAAGGACTCCAAGATGTGCGAGCTAGGCACTTTACATCATAAGGTGGGAATGTCTAAGAACGTAAAGTGTATTTATGTTTGATTTTCATAATATGAATTGCTCTGTTGTTGGGTGTTTAAGTTTGAAAATAATGAATTAGATAAGAGGTTGAGTGAAGAGACGTTTTGGAGCTGTGTCCTGACCAATCTAGTTTGGTCACGAACTTGAGATAGGAATTGGATGTTTAGATTTTACATTGTTAGGAATAGAAGTAACCCTTGGAAGGTGGTGTTTAAAGTTAAAAGAGAATAGGTGGTAGGTTGCCTTGGTTTATGGAATCGTAAGTTGAAACGAAATCTTATCAGATGGTACGCGTGTAATCCCAGAGAGGGGTAGTAGATCCAAGAGTGACGCTTAGACATTGGAGCCATCAAATACATGTAGGAAGCCTCGAGTGGAACTAAAATTTAAAAACCTGATTGTTGGCCATTTAAAGATTTCCGAATTCCTAATCTCGGAGTGCTCTTAGATTTCCCTTAGTATTTGTTAATTGTGGCTTAATCGGTTAATTCTCTACATATTTGATGAATGAAAATAATGCTAGGAAGTCCGATTAATCCGTTACCAGGAATCTTTAGCTAGCCTAGAGATTTTTTCGGAGCGAATTGAGTTATGGAGTTTGGGTCACTGTTCTCACTAAAGTGTATATGAGATGTAAAGTTTACAATTGAAGATTAAATGCTTTGTTTAATGAGGAACAAAAGCCAAGATCAAGCCTTGTCTTAACTAAAAACATGAGAATTAGACTTTAACGTAATGGTATGTTGATCGGTCGTAACGTGGGTTTGAATGAAGAGTGATGATGAGGGGTTGAAATGAAAATGTGTGTTGTGAAACTTAGAATCCAATGGGGAGCAGGAGTTACGAGAAACAAAATTCGTTGACGTATGGACGAGCATAAATGATAAGATAGTTTTGCTAGTTCGGTTATAGTTTTCTTTTGTTTCTGTACTTGTGCATAGCTTTTTTCGATTTACCTCGTGGTTAAGATTGAGTCACATACTATATTGAGTTTTATGTATGTTAATTAAGTGTGTGAATACGAGAAATGCACAAGAATGCTGTGAAAAAGACTAGTAATGTGGATTCTCGAAAGTGTGCAAGGAATTATATGATTTTAAGTTAAAGCATACAGTGATTGAGCTATGATGTCTATTATTACCGTTAGCAAGCATTCCACTTGCATCTCATTTCATATCATACCATATCTGCATACCATGTTTGCTTGTGGCCATAGGGTCGTAACCCATGTATCGGTGTCTGGATGTTGGACGCTACACGTGGTTACCGTGGCAGAGATATGATTAACCAGTGTAACGGTGTGTGGGTGTTGGATGTTACACGAGGTTACCGTGGCGGTGATGTCGTGGAGCTCCGGAGTGCTATATGATGAATGGCCCAGAGGCTAGTGGTTATTACGATAACCTGGGAGAATATTATAGAGGTACGGCTCGTGAGAAATTGTGGTTGTTTATGTATATGCATAACGATATTTGAAAGATTGTGAAATGAGCTACGGCTCGAGTTAATTCTGATGGAATGTGAAATGTGCGTAGTGAAACGCGAGAATTGGGACAATGGTGCAAAGTGGCAATGATATGGTTAATGTTTATTTGGCTTAGTTATGAGTTGAAATGATCATATTTGGCTAAGCATTCACGTTCATATTCCATCACACATTTCTATGCATTTTTAGCCACTACACCTGCATCATGGCATTATGTCATTAGCTCATTTTGTGATAGCCTTGAGTTCGGATTTCACTTTGGGCAATGGTTTCCAAATGTGCGTAAAAGACCCATGGAGTGAGAGCTAGTGCGAAACGAGTAGCGAGTACTATAGGTGATTTTGGGCCTTAGGGGCAGGAGCAGGTTTAGGAGAAAACGAGTTGTGGGCTTATGTTAATAGCTCATTCTATGATATTTTAAGTTCAGAGTTCACTTTGGGTGATGACTTCTAGGATGTGCGTATAAGACACGTGGTAGTGTGAGCTACTTGCCAAACGTGCCATTAAGTGTTGTAGATTGTTTTGGTCTTACGATTAAGAGCGGGGTGAAGCGGGTTGAAGAGAAATGAGGGATGAAGAAGTAAGTGGGTAGCCTAGTATCATTGATGTTAACGGAGTAGTAATGCAAAGTGTAATGGGTTCCGAGATAGGACGGCACGGGATGGGGATGAGAGAGGCGAATAGAGTTAAGCTACTTCGAGTGGTAGTAGAATTATTCGTTTATGGTTAGTCCAAACCAAGAAAGGGAAAATTTCTAATAAGTGGTCGGGTTTACTATAAGAAACAGATTCTTTGGAAAAAAACAGAAAATGAGAGAAGACCGAAAGACCTGTGTTCTTGGCCCCAATTTATTTTTATGAACTTCTAATTATAAATTGCTTTATTTTCTTGTTATTCTCACTGAGCGCCATGCTCAAAGGTGCTACATATCACCTTTCAGGTTTTTCCACGGTCGAGGTCGTGACAAGGAAGATGGTACACGTTGAAGCTTGGATGCCGAGTTTGGAAGTGGACTAGTGGACCGTTTCTCGAGCTCGAGTCGTGTGGGCAACATAACAAGTGTCTTATATTCTTTAGATGAAATCTTTAGTCAAATTCGTTTTGTAAATCATGCATAAAGTTGCATTTTTTTATTAAAAAAAACGTTCATTTACCACTTTTCTGCTTGGGATTTTGATGTAAACAGGTTTTGGTTTATTCAGTTTTTAAATGGACCCACGCAAATTTTCCGTAAAAATTGTTGTTTTCTGTTACGAGACATTTTGAATGAAATTTAAATTTCTTATTTCCTGCGCTTCCACTGAGAGTACTCGCGGCCAGTCTTTATTTGAGTAGGGTCATTACAGTTTTAGTTTGAACCATCAATCAAAGTGATAATGAATAAAACATAGAAATGTACAAATTGAGAGATGAGAAGGAATATATGAATAATAGATCTCACAATAAGAAGAATTAAACATTTATTAACCTTTGCATGGATAGACATGGGTTCATAGCTACAAAGGAAAAAGAAAAAGAAAAAGAGCTAGGTTAAAAGTTATGTTTCGCACAATTTAACCAAAATCCACAATTTTTGGGTTGTCGCCGCGGTAATGAATTTCAGGCGCTGAGCTGTCTTGAATTTTGCTTGGATTCGGACTTTTGCAAGCGATTGTAACCACTATAAGTCGTTGATGCCATACTGAAGTTCCAAGAAACCCCAAAGCAACATTTTAAGCCCTTGTTCAACCCTAATTTTCCAACCTAGCACATAAACACAAATCATAATATTTAATCAGTTCTTAGGCTATTTTATCATCAAGGTATGAAAAACAATCTCATGTTTTTATATGATTTCTTTATCAATCTTTTTACTTTAACTGTTCTCATTTTCAGACTCAAGAAGGACGTGTCATCACTTCGGCTGGGTTGTATCTCCATATGCACACGAATGGGCATAATGAGGTTACTTTCATGGATGAGCGAGCGCGGGCTTTAGCAGTTAGTTTATTTATTTATATGCTTTCAAATAAAGTAAATAATATTCCTTAATTTTTTAACATACTCAAGTAAATGATTGGTTAATTTTTCAAGGAGAAAGTTAAAGAAACGCTCAAAGAGTTATTTTTCACTCCTGAGTCTCGGCCTACTTAGGATAAACATCGGGATGCTTTCCTTCAGACAGTCGTTGGTGTTCATCCCTATGGCTCAGTCCCAGGTCTTGGTGCTTATGGGAGGGATCTTTATGCATTACCAGTTGCGTGCTTCTGTTAAGAGTAATAAAGGATGAAAATAAAGGATGGAGTATCTGTTTCCCAATTTCTTATAAATATCAAAAAAGTTGTAAATAAACTCTCTGTAATAGGAGAACCCCTGTCTTATAGGGACCACATCTTTTATATTCTTCATGGTCTTGGAGCTGAATACAACCTTTTGTGACTTCCATTCAGAACAGAACAGACAAGCCTTCATTAGAGGATATTCGCAACCTCCTCTTGAGCTATGAAGTCAGGTTGGAAAGACAAAATTCCATTGATCAACTCAATTTAGTTCAAGCTAGTTTAGCTAATTTCTTTTCAATCTTTCTGGCGCCCACCTTGGTCTTATTCACCCCAATTTACTCCAAATTAACAAAGTAAATCCCGTTCAATACAATATACCTCCTCTAAATCTTTCTTCTCCCTGCCCTTTACCTTATGAACCTTATTCCTCGTCCTCCACAAAACAATTAAAGATAGGGTGGAAGGCAAAGACCTCAATGCCAAATTTGTTCCAAATTGAAACACACTGCTTTAGTGTGTTATGAAAGAGACAACAAGGAGCACTATCGTGTTGTCATGCCACCCCGTCCACAGGCTCATATTGCTGCTCAATATCTTCCCGTTTCCTTACCACCCTTCCAAGGTGATATGAATCATGGAGAGTCACAATATCTCAAGGATCAATCTCAAGATCAAAGTTCAAGTCAAGCATAAAATATCCATTACAAGCCTACATGAGAAAAGTGAAGACAATCTTCAAAGATCTGAGCATGGAGACTATAGAAGAGGACTTGATGAACTTTAATCTATGGAAAATACATGTTGAAGAAGAGTATTGAAGACTTGTTCAATCAGAAATGAAGAGAAGAGCAAATTAGGAAAGTTGCATCACTTTTGCAAATTTACAATGTATTTGGACATGTTTTAGGCCTTTATTTATCAGCTTTAATGCTTTGAATAGTTTAGGAATAATATAATATCTTCCAGGGCAAAACTTTCCTAAAACGCACCAAATGCAGTTAAGGAAAGATTTGGAAGATTATGTGCCTCCTTGTAATCCGAATTTCCTTATTTTTTTTAGGATTTCTTTGGCTATTTAAAGCCTCATTTGTAACCCTAAATACTAAGAATTAATATGATAGAAAATAGATTTGTTTTGCTTATTGCTTAGTTGATTTTACCTTGCATTTTGTAGCCTTGTTCTAGGTTGCATGTTTTAGAAACATTCAAGCATAACTTGATCTATTGTGTTTGTGGATTGTTTCGATCTTGAAATAAGAACAAGTTCTCTTATTTCAAGGTATTAGATCATTGGAATAATCTTCTTCTTCTTGGTTTCCAAGGGTTTTACCTTATTGTTCATTGGGGTTTTAGGATTTGCATCGAGGGGTTCTTTGTGTTTCAAAGTGTTTTTATTTCAATTTTCTAGGGTTTCATATCATTTGGTATTAGAGCTTAGGCTCAAGGAAATATTTCTATCTTACTTGGTTTCTTGTTATTTCAATTTTTTTACTGTTTTGTTCTTTGTTCATTCGTAAACCGGAAAACACAAAAAAAAAGGAAAAAAAAAGCTGTTCCAGAAATTTCTTCTTTAGCTACTGTTTTTGTTCTTTTTCGTATAGTTACATTCCGAATATTAGAAAGTCATCAACTACAAAAGTGTTTATCTGTTAGTTATGTTCATTTTTTATGAAGATTTCTTTGTGAAAAAAAAGTGGAAGATTGAGAAAAATATAGATATTCCCAGACTATCGGATTGTGCAGAAAATTGAAAAAAAAAGTGTTCTTCCTTATTTGGTTGAGTTTATGAGAAAAAGGTGGTTTGTGTTCTTATTGTTCCTTAAGAGTTTATCTTAAACTCATCATTTATGTATCTTGAATCCGAAATTATCAAGTTGAATGAGCCAAAGTTGATTTTTTCCTTAAAAGCTAGAAGTTACCATAAATAGCCCAAAACTATTTTTGGAAAGTTTCAAATCCGCCCATATTTGAATATATGCATCTTTTACTTTAGGAAAGTATTATTTTCTGATCCAAAATGCTTTAGGGAAGTCTAATTTCGAATTTTTCTCTTTTAGGAAAGTTTATTCTTGCTTCTTTTCTTTCTTATTCTTTCCTTGTTACAAAAATACACCATTTGAAAAATATGTCCTTTTATTTCTCTAGCCACCCAAGCTAATTGTTTCTTATTTCTTTATTGATGCTTTTTACAAATATCATTAGTATCTTACTTGTTTGATAGTTTCTAAAGTGTGCTAATAGTTCAAGGTTACATTTAGGCCCTAAAATATGTTTTTGAGTGCAAACACGAGAGAACGAACATCATCGAGTGTAACCACTTAGGGTGTTATTGAGAGGTCCTATTTTTATTACTAACTTGTTTACTTGCAGCAATGTATCATGAAATTGATCAAAGGAGGAGTAATAGATGTCGAGAGAGAGAGAACATACTCAGAGGGAAAACAGAGGTGTTTATCATGAAGGGATGTGTAACGACCCGTTTTCCGTTAAATTCTTTAAATTCAAATGCACAGCGGAAGACTCAATTTCTAAAGAAAAACGGCATGGGTTCGTTTAAAAATCGAATAACCAAAACCTGTTTACAACCCAAATTCCAGAAAAAGCGATAAATCGGGAATTTCGCATTCCAAAAGACATTTAGACCATAAAACATAGACATATTTTACACAAATACCCTTTCGGGCTCAAAAAGACACAAGTTATGTAAAGATGGAATAATTTACAAGCATTTCAATGAATGCTAAACAAAATGAGTTGTTAGTATTGTCCATACACCCTCTCGATCAGTCACGCGGCTCCACCTCCTCTACCACGCTTCTTAGCTCGAGGTTTACCTGAAAATTTTAAGTGTAGCACCATTAGCATAACATGCTAGTGAGAGTAAAACGAAAGCAAGTAATCATATGAACAAAATCTCATAACCGAAATCGTGTCCAAAGGCCTATAATGCCAATACTACTCACATCCACACTTCCAAATTTCCATACAATCAATCGATAGTAGAATGCCACCCATACATGTCAATCAATACCATGAGATAGAAAAATAAAGACTTAAGGTGATATGAATTATGTAGCCATGCATTTAAGGAATTCAAGCTTAAAGAGTACATGCATTGATGACAACTCAAGTTGCATTAAATGCACTCAAGACGTATTTATGACAACTCAAGCTTGAAGTGTAGTAGCATTGATGAAAACTCTAGATGCATTTATGACAACCCAAGCTTCATTCAGGGCAACTTAAAGCTTCATTCAAGATAACTTCAATACACTTCAATACAAGCATTAATGGCATTTAAAAGCTACTTTTAATTATCATGTATCAGTTTCAATTGTTTTAGATGCATTGTAAGTTACAAAGTAATGGTGGCAGATTGTAACTCATGTTTTAGCTTTAATTTCGGGGGTTACAAGCTAGGGACATCATGGGGCTGACATGGGATCATTATGAACGAAATTTATATGTAATTTAAGCCTATAAATAGGCTATGTATCAGCCAATGTAAATGAGACTTGTAAGACTTGACAGATTCAAAAGATTGAATGAAATGTAGCATTTTTATGCACATTGAGAGCCTTGAGCCTCACCCTTTGTAATCTTGCTTTAGATTACATGTTTAGAAACATTCAAGAGGGGAGTGATCAACCAACTTGTGGAGTGTTTCGAGTCATGAGATGATGGAACGTAAAAGTTTGTCCGTTTCATGATTTTTAGATCACATAGGGCAATCTGTTTCTAGCCTTTCCTTATGGTTGAAATCGAATAGTTAGGGAGGGTTTGAATTCATGCTTCAAGGGTTCATGCTAAGTATAATAGCATCGGGTGTTTGAACTTGACATTTGAGTTTGCCTTATCATTTGGTATCAGAGCATCGGTTACGATTTTGTGGCGATCTCTAGAACAGGTTTTATCCCATCTATCCTTTTCTATTCTTGTTGTTTTCAATTCTGTCCTATCTTTTCGTTTTTGTCCAAGCATGAATTTGTCTTCATCTTTTCATTCTGATCTTGTTTCTATCTTAAAGATCACATTCTGATCTTGAAAAAAAAAAAACAAAGCTTTGCATCCAAGAGCACCAAATCTGTTCATCTTGTGTTCATCTAGCAAGTTCTTGATTTTCTGAGTTTGATCCTTAAAATTTGTGTATATCTGATTGGAATGTGTTATTATATCAGTTATATGTCATAAAACATCAGTTACAAGTCATATTACACAATCCTTGATCTCTAAAAACGTTTGAAATTCAAATCTGCCAAAACTGCCCATTTTTGTAACCGCCGCATTTAATGCTGCTGTTTTGTGTCGAAATCCTTTCATAACGTCCGAATTTGCTTGTTTTTCCTGAAGAGAAAATATTTATCATCTTGTTATCATTCAAATATCAGAAGGTCTCATAGTCAAATTCGTAACGAAGAATATTCAAATATTGGGATTCAATTCAGTGCGCAAATTGCTCGTAAATTGCAACACCTTATCTCCGTTGATTGGTGTTTTCATTTGTGATTGAATTTCTGAGTTTGGCCAATTTTAAGCTCTTCATTACAGAGATATTAACCTATATATGGGCTGCTTCTCTCAAAGTAAAGGCCAATCTTGAAGGAAATTTGAGTGCAAACACGAGTGGAACAAAGAGAGTTGTAAAAAGTGAGGGAGTGCTTGTAAGGTCCAATTTTTGTGTCTCTCTAACTTTCTTTTGCAGCCACACTTTTTGATTCGAGGACGAATCATTTTGAAGAATGGGGGAATGATATGAATTATGTAGCCATGCATTTAAGGAATTCAAGCTTAAAGAGTACATGCATTGATGACAACTCAAGTTGCATTAAATGCACTCAAGACGTATTTATGACAACTCAAGCTTGAAGTGTAGTAGCATTGATGAAAACTCTAGATGCATTTATGACAACCCAAGCTTCATTCAGGGCAACTTAAAGCTTCATTCAAGATAACTTCAATACACTTCAATACAAGCATTAATGGCATTTAAAAGCTACTTTTAATTATCATGTATCAGTTTCAATTGTTTTAGATGCATTGTAAGTTACAAAGTAATGGTGGCAGATTGTAACTCATGTTTTAGCTTTAATTTCGGGGTTACAAGCTAGGGACATCATGGGGCTGACATGGGATCATTATGAACGAAATTTATATGTAATTTAAGCCTATAAATAGGCTATGTATCAGCCAATGTAAATGAGACTTGTAAGACTTGACAGATTCAAAAGATTGAATGAAATGTAGCATTTTTATGCACATTGAGAGCCTTGAGCCTCACCCTTTGTAATCTTGCTTTAGATTACATGTTTAGAAACATTCAAGAGGGGAGTGATCAACCAACTTGTGGAGTGTTTCGAGTCATGAGATGATGGAACGTAAAAGTTTGTCCGTTTCATGATTTTTAGATCACATAGGGCAATCTGTTTCTAGCCTTTCCTTATGGTTGAAATCGAATAGTTAGGGAGGGTTTGAATTCATGCTTCAAGGGTTCATGCTAAGTATAATAGCATCGGGTGTTTGAACTTGACATTTGAGTTTGCCTTATCATTGAAGCATGAATTCAAACCCTCCCTAACTATTCGATTTCAACCATAAGGAAAGGCTAGAAACAGATTGCCCTATGTGATCTAAAAATCATGAAACGGACAAACTTTTACGTTCCATCATCTCATGACTCGAAACACTCCACAAGTTGGTTGATCACTCCCCTCTTGAATGTTTCTAAACATGTAATCTAAAGCAAGATTACAAAGGGTGAGGCTCAAGGCTCTCAATGTGCATAAAAATGCTACATTTCATTCAATCTTTTGAATCTGTCAAGTCTTACAAGTCTCATTTACATTGGCTGATACATAGCCTATTTATAGGCTTAAATTACATATAAATTTCGTTCATAATGATCCCATGTCAGCCCCATGATGTCCCTAGCTTGTAACCCCCGAAATTAAAGCTAAAACATGAGTTACAATCTGCCACCATTACTTTGTAACTTACAATGCATCTAAAACAATTGAAACTGATACATGATAATTAAAAGTAGCTTTTAAATGCCATTAATGCTTGTATTGAAGTGTATTGAAGTTATCTTGAATGAAGCTTTAAGTTGCCCTGAATGAAGCTTGGGTTGTCATAAATGCATCTAGAGTTTTCATCAATGCTACTACACTTCAAGCTTGAGTTGTCATAAATACGTCTTGAGTGCATTTAATGCAACTTGAGTTGTCATCAATGCATGTACTCTTTAAGCTTGAATTCCTTAAATGCATGGCTACATAATTCATATCATAAGGTAAAATTAACATTCACAACTAAGTCTCACTACACGTTTCTAAGAATCGGTAAAAATAACATTAACTATCCTTATTACCAAACAAGTTTCATCGTATCGTGCTATTGTATGGATCGAAACCAACATACCACGTACCATATCACAACCATCGCACCATGATACGTATGGAACCGAATCAACATACTATCATGTGCCGTATCATAGATCATAATACCATGGTACGTACGGATCCGAATCCACGTACTACCATGTACCATATCTCAATCATCGGATATCAGGACTTTCACCATTTCAGTATCAGGAATTTCACCATTTCGTATCAGGAATTTCACCATTTCAGTATCGGGAATTTCACCATTTCGGTATCGGGAATTTCACCATTTCAGATATCAGGAATTTCACCATTTCGTATCAGGAATTTCACCATTTCGGTATCAGGAATTTCACCATTTCGGATATCAGGAATTTCACCATTTCCGTGATCGGGAATTTCACCATTTCGGATATCGGAATTTCACCATTTCGGATATCAGGAATTTCACCATTTCGTATCAGGAATTTCACCATTTCGTATCAGGAATTTCACCATTTCAGGTATCAGGAATTTCACCATTTCACAACATGATACGTATGGAACCGAATCAACATACTATCATGGGCCACTTTACAAACTGTTAAGCTTCCTAAAAGTTAGTTAATCTCAAAGAATCCTACTAAGCTATTACGAAGCCTAACTATCTAGATTACACGAGTTAACACTCAAGTGTATCACTTTAGTTACATTAACTTTTAACCACTCAAGTAACTCTCAATCCACTTTCCTCTATCATCTCCAATTCGCTTTGTAACTCTTTCAAATCACTTCGATGTTTCCTTTTCATCGAACTAGTTATAGTTCCAACATTCCTCCACTAACTTCCAAATTAAAGTCTCTAACCAAACTTAACTTCTAAGAAGCTAAATCCCGCTTAACTTCGATAAACAATAACATAACGAAACTTAATTCATAAAACAACTAACTTTCACTTTAAACTCACCTTGTAAACGAAGTCAACTCCAAAACACCGGTTGACCAAGAATCACGATCGATGCACGAAACCTATGATTAAATACACCTAAAGTATATTAATTAACCGAATCGAAGAACGATCGTCACGATACTAAAATAAAAGACAAAACAACCCAGAACTTATGCCAAGAGGCCCACGGCCCAAGGGAAAGGAAGAAAGGAATTTGTTTTCCGGATTTTAAGCACTTTAAAGACATTTTGGTTTGGTTTCGGTACTTTGGAGATTGGTAACCTTAATGGGTATTCGCAATTTAGGGTTTTGAGCATTAAACAATTTCCGAAACAATTAGAAAATAGCAAAAACATAATAAACTAAACATCCTAAACAAAGCCCAAAGAGGGAAAATCACAAGGGACGGGTTTCTGGCTCAAACTCGGTTTTAGGGTTTAGGGAAAGTTTCTAAAATTGACCATAAAGACTTTCCCGATTGAAACCTTCAAGCTCCGGTGAACGAATTCGAAGATCCCAACTCAAATCCACCATTAAAACACTATTCACAACAAAAATAAGAAACTTAAACATACCTTTAAGCCTCGATAAAACGAGCGGAAAATACGTTCGGTAGGTTGGAAATGATCTACGGGCCAAGGGCTTTCCAACGGGAGTAGAATCGATACGATCCGCCGAGTATTAAAGAAAACCCAAAATTTTCTATTCCTTCCTTGCTACTCTCGGCCCCAAGGAGAAGAAGAGAAAGAAAAATGACCAATTTTGCCTTTGTTTGGATATTTAAAAGATGATGAATAGTAAATTTTAGATATTTAAGAATTTTGGAAATGACGCCTACGTCCCTCTTTTACTTTTACTTTAAAAACGATACCCGAAGCTCGTAAATAACTCTAAAGGTGATTAATAATTATTAATTGGCCCGTTAATAATTATTAATATCACCGAAACAAATATAAAGTATTAAAACGATTAAAAACAAATTCGGACGAAAATAGCTACTAAAATCGAAGTTACTGAATTAAAACTAATCTTTAAAAGCTTTAATAAATAAAAATTAAAAAAAAATTACCTCTAAAAGTAACGGGACGTTACAGACTACCCTCCTAAAAGAGCTTTTCGTCCCCGAAATGTAGGCCCCTAAGTGAAAAGATGAGGATGCTTCGCTCGCATCTCATCCTCACGTTCCCACGTAGCCTCTGATGATACTTGGTTCTTCCACAGAACTTTACAAGTCTATCGTTTTGTTCCTTAGCACCTTCTGTTCTTGGCTAGGATCTCAACTGGTACCTCTTCATAGGATAGACTAGCATCCAAGGTAACAGGCTCATAATCGATAATATGCGAAGGGTCAGCCACATACTTCCGAAGCATGGACACATGGAACACATCATGAACTGCTGACAAGGCCGATGGCAAAGCCAATCAATAAGCTACAGACCCAACCCTATCCAGGATCTCAAAGGGGCCTATAAACCTAGGACTCAACTTGCCCTTCCTCCCAAACCTCATCACCCCTTTCATGGGTGCCACCTTCAGGAATACGTGGTCACCAACCTCAAACTCAAGTGCACTACGCCTCTCATCAGCGTAACTCTTCTGTCTACTCTGAGCCACTCTCATCCTCTCTCTGATAAGAGCAATGGAATCACTTGTCGACTGTACTAATTCCGGTCCCAGAAGTTTCCTCTCACCAACTTCATCCCAATGAGCCGGTGATCTGCACTTTCTACCATAAAGTGCCTCAAAAGGTGCCATTTCGATAGTCGCCTGATAACTGTTGTTATAAGCAAACTCAACAAGATATAACTGAGTATCCCAACTACCACCAAAATCCAAAGTACAAGCTCTCAGCATATCCTCCAAAATCTGGTTAACCCTCTCGGTCTGACCATCTATCTGAGGATGAAAAGCAGTACTGAAATCCAAGCCACTTCCCATAGCAGTATGCAGACTCTGCCAGAATTTTTTAACAAAACGAGTGTCTCGGTCTGAAACAATCCTGACTGGCACTCCATGAAGTCTGACAATCTCTCTCAAGTATAACTGTGCCCATGTCTCAACAGGGTAGGTTATCTTCCCTGGTATGAAATGTGCACTCTTTGTCAACCTGTCCACTATCACCCAAATGGTGTCATAACCCTTCGCTGTCCTCGGTAAGCCACTGATAAAGTCCATCGATATTTCTTCCCACTTCCACTCAGGCACGCTCAAAGGGTTAAGATAACCAGGTGGACTCTTCCTCAATGCCTTTACTTGCTGACAAACTAAACACTTACTAACAAAGTCAGCAACTTCACGCTTCATGCCAGGCCACCAGTAATGCTGTCGCAGGTCCATGTACATCTTAGTACTACCTGGATGTACAGAAAATATAGAACTGTGAGCCTCCTCTAACAGCTCTTTCCTGTAAGTCGATTCTAAAGGCACACATAGCCTCCTACGATACATCAGCGCATTATCTGTGGAAAAAGTAAAATGGCTAGGTAAATCGGATTCTACCTCACGAAAACCTTCAGCCAAGTGTTTCTCACCCCTCTGTACCTCTATCATCCTCTGTCTCAAAGTAGGGCCAACCGTCAAACTTGCCAAGCTCACTGTAGTCTCAGCTGAAAGAATGGCTATCTCAGCTCTTTCCATCTCCCATCTAAGTCTCAATGGAATAGTACTCAAAGAAGACAAATGTGATGACTTTCGACTAAGCGCATCGGCAACTACATTGGCCTTTCCCGGATGATATTGGATGTCACAATCATAATCCTTCACAAGTTCCAACCATCTCCTTTGTCTCATATTGAGCTCTTTCTGTGTGAAAAAGTACTTGAGACTCTTGTGATCGGTGAAAATCAGAATCTTCTCACCATACAAGTAATGTCTCCAAATTTTCAATGCATGTACCACCGCTGCTAGCTCCACATCATAAGTCGGGTACTTTCTCTCATGCTCCTTTAACTGCCTAGAAGCATAAGCTATTACCTTCCCATGTTGCATTAATACACATCCCAGACCCTTCTTGGATGCATCGGTAAACACTGTCAAACCACCAGACTCATCAGGTGATACTAAAACTGGGGCCGATACAAGTCGCCTCTTAAGCTCCTCAAAGCTATCTTCACACTCATCATTCCACACAAACTCAACCCCCTTTTTCGTCAAATGAGTCAAAGAAGATGCAATCTTGGAAAAATCTTGCACAAATCGCCTATAATACCCGGCAAGTCCAAGAAAACTCCGTATTTCAGTCACACTAGTCGGTCGTGGCCAACTACTAACAGCTTCCACCTTAGAAGGATCCACAGAAATCCCCCTACTAGATACCACATGCCCAAGGAAATTCACTTCCTTTAACCAGAATTCACATTTAGAGAACTTTGCATACAACTTTTGAGCCCTCAAAGTCGATAGTACCTTCTCTAAATGGATAGCATGTAACTCCTCAGTCCTCGAATAAACAAGAATATCATCAATGAACACTATCACAAAAGTGTCAATAAATCCCTTGAACACTGTATGCATCAGGTCCATAAAGGCTGCAGGAGCGTTAGTCAAGCCGAAAGACATGACAACAAACTCATAATGACCATAATGTGTCCTGAATGCAGTCTTAGGAATATCAGCATCCCTAATCCTTAACTGATGATACCCTGATCGAAGATCTATCTTCGAAAAGACAGTGGCCCCCTTGACCGATCAAACAAATCATCTATCCTGGGCAAAGGATACTTGTTCTTCATTGTGACCCTGTTCGACTCTCTATAGTCAATGCATAATCTCATAGAGCCATCTTTCTTCCTTACAAACAATACCAGGAGCTCCCCACTGGTGATACACTTGGGCGTATAAACCCCAAATCTAAAAGTTCCTGCAATCGACTTTTTAACTCTCCGAGTTCAATGGTGCCATACGATAAGGTGCTTTGGACAATGGAGCAGTCCCAGGTATCACCTCTATCTGGAAGTCTAACTCCCTCACTGGTGGCAAACCAGGTAACTCATCAGGGAAGACATCAATGAAATCCCTCACAACGGGTACAGAAACTAGGGTGGTCACACTAACAAATGTGTCGACTACACTAGCTAAATAACCCCAAGCACCATCAAGCAAAAGTGCTCTAGCCTGGATCACCGAGATAACCATAGGTGTCACCCTACCTCGGATCCCATGAAAGAGTAAACTAGTCCCACATGGACCAATAAAGTCTACCACTTTCTCACTACAACCGATAATGGCGTGGTTGGCTGATAGCCAATCCATACCCAAAATAATATCAAAGTCAGTCATGGGCATCACAATCAACATAGCATGCGAGAAGCAACCCATAATACATAAATCATCGGTATAAATGACTCTATCCACAACAACGGATTTCCCGAGTGGAGTAGTGACATGCAACTCATGCCCTAATGGCTCGATCGTAAGGCGGCGAGACTCGACAAACTCAGGAGAAATAAATGAGTGACTAGCCCCAGATCGAATAGTGCAAAGGTAGAGTGCCCTAAAACAGGACAAAGTACTGTCATTCACATCGTGCCGGATGCCTCGGCATCCTCTCGAGTGGTGGCAAAGACACGGGCCTGCTGTCGTGTCTGAGGCTGTGCCTGAATTGCCAATGGTGCTCTCTGCTGCTGAATAGGCCTAACCTGGCCCCTACCAATAGTCTGACCTCGGCCCTGAGTCTGTCCTCGGCCCTGAGTCTGTTCTCGGCCCTGACCCTGACCTGAACTCTGACCCTGACCTCCACTATACCGTACTGTATGCAAACTAGGGCTGAAACGTTTCACATGTCCAATCTGTCCACACTGATAGCATCTCACCATCTTACATTGACCCAGGTGGTACTCGGTGCATATAGGACAGTAAGGTAAGGGAGGAGCAAGAGCACTAGACTGACCTGTGTGAAACTGAGGTCCCGTCTGTCCTCTGCCCTTACCAGGAGCCTGTCTCGATGGCTGTGTCCCTCGACCAGAGAGGTCGTCCCCAGCCTTCCTCTTCTGAGAAGAAGCCTGTGCAGCAATCTCAAATGCCTTCTTCTCAGCATCCCCAATATCTAATGCCAAAGCGGCATTCAAAGCATCAGCAAAGGTAGTAGGTTGCAAGGCTCGTACCTGGCCTCGTAACTCGGCCCTCAAACCTACTATAAACCTCCTCCTCTTACTCTCCAGATCGATAACATGTCTGGTGGCAAACTTTGACAACCTGTCAAACTCTCTCTCATACTCCACCACTGACATATCACCCCGTCTAAGGGTAAGAAACTGAATCTCTAACTGGTCACGTGTATCCTCGGGATAGTATTTCTCAAAAAACTTCTCCCTGAACATCTCCCAACTAACCGGTAAATCAGGACTGAGAGTATGAGATATACCATTCCACTAGTAAAGTGCATCATCAACCAATGAATAGGTCCCACAATGAACCTTCACTTGATCCTGGGCACTTAATAAACCCAAGTACCCTCTCAATCCTGGTAATCCATCTCTCCGCATCGCTCGGATCGGTGGATGTACCATCAAACTCAGGAGTGTTATACCTGACATACTCCTTCGAGTTTTCGCAAAGATCCGTAACACCAGGTCGATCTACCACCAGGCCAGGTGCTCTAACAGGTGGTATAGCCTGATCGATATGTCCCCCACCACCTCGTAATAGATCTCTAAAATACTCCTCAGAAATGGTAACACTGCGACCATGATTAGGTGGCTGATCTACTGGAGGCTCATCCTCCCGATACTCAGGTGGTGGTGTAACTGCTCTAGTACGGCCCCTGCCTCGTACTGCAGTCGGTACTCTACTCCTACCTCTCCTAGGTGCAACTGTCCTCGGAGGCATACTGAAATCACATCAGAAAATCCTCACATGAGTTACCAGGAAAGTAAAAGTAAAAGTACACACAAACTAAACAAAAGAGAGCGTTCCAAGGATACCTGGCGCCGGTGACTTCGAGCGATGTTTGGACAATATTAAAGTATGAAAAACATGCGATGCATGTGGTCTTCAGAACCAAAGAGGCTCTGATACCAACTGTAACGACCCGTTTTCCGTTAAATTCTTTAAATTCAAATGCACAGCGGAAGACTCAATTTCTAAAGAAAAACGGCATGGGTTCGTTTAAAAATCGAATAACCAAAACCTGTTTACAACCCAAATTCCAGAAAAAGCGATAAATCGGGAATTTCGCATTCCAAAAGACATTTAGACCATAAAACATAGACATATTTTACACAAATACCCTTTCGGGCTCAAAAAGACACAAGTTATGTAAAGATGGAATAATTTACAAGCATTTCAATGAATGCTAAACAAAATGAGTTGTTAGTATTGTCCATACACCCTCTCAATCAGTCACGCGGCTCCACCTCCTCTACCACGCTTCTTAGCTCGAGGTTTACCTGAAAATTTTAAGTGTAGCACCATTAGCATATCATGCTAGTGAGAGTAAAACGAAAGCAAGTAATCATATGAACAAAATCTCATAACCGAAATCGTGTCCAAAGGCCTATAATGCCAATACTACTCACATCCACACTTCCAAATTTCCATACAATCAATCGATAGTAGAATGCCACCCATACATGTCAATCAATACCATGAGATAGAAAAATAAAGACTTAAGGTAAAATTAACATTCACAACTAAGTCTCACTACACGTGATATGAATCATCCCAGCCCCAAATGTCAAAGAATTGACGATATTGAAGTCCAAGGTTTCAATCAAGAAAAGATAAAGAATCCGAAGACTAAACGAGTGAAGATTGACTTTCTTGGGCATTTGCAAGGATATTGGGTTACATACTTGACTAATGAAGAAAATGAGTTTAAAGCACTATTAAACTCATGGGATATTTGTTTCAAAGAGCTCCAAAGAAAATCGCGCATGAAAACATTCAAACGAGTGAAAATGACATCAAAAACGGCGACTGACACTTGTAGTTTTGTCTATTTTCATCCAATTTCGAATTTTAGTATTTTATTTGAGTTTTATTACTTTAGTTTTATTTATTATTATTATTATTGATGTAATAGGGAAGATTTGACTTTGTTTCCTTAGTTTTTCAAACTTGGAGACCAAGTTTAGAAGAATAGGAAAACTTTCCTAATTTGAATTAGGAAAGTCTAGTTTTTTGCCTTTTTATCATTAGATCTTTATTTCCCTTGATATTTTCAACCAAGCTAGGGTTTCTTAGGCTATTTAAAGCCTCTTTTGTAAGCTTTACAATCAGAATATCAATGAATGAAAATCGATTTGTTTTGGTTTAAGCTTTTGCTTTGAAAAACCTCTTTGTAATTCATGTTCTTGAATTGCATGTTTAGAGTCATTCAAGTCCAATTGATCATTGTTCTTGTGGAGTGCCTCAACCTTAATTAAAGAAACATATTCTTGAATTAGGGGATTGATCGATTAGGTCATCATCTTCCCAACCTCGCCTAAAGGTTGATTCAAATTGTTAAGGGTTTTCAAGCTTTTCCGTTCAAGGGTCCATCATCCGGTTCTTGAATCCGTCAACGCTTGAGGGTTCGTATCAACACGTTTCTAAGAATCGGTAAAAATAACATTAACTATCCTTATTACCAAACAAGTTTCATCGTATCGTGCTATTGTATGGATCGAAACCAACATACCACGTACCATATCACAACCATCGCACCATGATACGTATGGAACCGAATCAACATACTATCATGTGCCGTATCATAGATCATAATACCATGGTACGTACGGATCCGAATCCACGTACTACCATGTACCATATCTCAATCATCGGATATCAGGACTTTCACCATTTCGGTATCGGAATTTCACCATTTCGTATCGGGAATTTCACCATTTCAGGTATCGGGAATTTCACCATTTCGGTATCAGGAATTTCACCATTTCAGATATCAGGAATTTCACCATTTCAGGTATCAGGAATTTCACCATTTCGGATATCAGGAATTTCACCATTTCAGATATCAGGAATTTCACCATTTCAGGTATCAGGAATTTCACCATTTCACAACATGATACGTATGGAACCGAATCAACATACTATCATGGGCCACTTTACAAACTGTTAAGCTTCCTAAAAGTTAGTTAATCTCAAAGAATCCTACTAAGCTATTACGAAGCCTAACTATCTAGATTACACGAGTTAACACTCAAGTGTATCACTTTAGTTACATTAACTTTTAACCACTCAAGTAACTCTCAATCCACTTTCCTCTATCATCTCCAATTCGCTTTGTAACTCTTTCAAATCACTTCGATGTTTCCTTTTCATCGAACTAGTTATAGTTCCAACATTCCTCCACTAACTTCCAAATTAAAGTCTCTAACCAAACTTAACTTCTAAGAAGCTAAATCCCGCTTAACTTCGATAAACAATAACATAACGAAACTTAATTCATAAAACAACTAACTTTCACTTTAAACTCACCTTGTAAACGAAGTCAACTCCGAAACACCGGTTGACCAAGAATCACGATCGATGCACGAAACCTATGATTAAATACACCTAAAGTATATTAATTAACCGAATCGAAGAACGATCGTCACGATACTAAAATAAAAGACAAAACAACCCGGAACTTATGCCAAGAGGCCCACGGCCCAAGGGAAAGGAAGAAAGGAATTTGTTTTCCGGATTTTAAGCACTTTAAAGACATTTTGGTTTGGTTTCGGGTACTTTGGAGATTGGTAACCTTAATGGGTATTCGCAATTTAGGGTTTTGAGCATTAAACAATTTCCGAAACAATTAGAAAATAGCAAAAACATAATAAACTAAACATCCTAAACAAAGCCCAAAGAGGGAAAATCACAAGGGACGGGTTTCTGGCTCAAACTCGGTTTTAGGGTTTAGGGAAAGTTTCTAAAATTGACCATAAAGACTTTCCCGATTGAAACCTTCAAGCTCCGGTGAACGAATTCAAGATCCCAACTCAAATCCACCATTAAAACACTATTCACAACAAAAATAAGAAACTTAAACATACCTTTAAGCCTCGATAAAACGAGCGGAAAATACGTTCGGTAGGTTGGAAATGATCTACGGGCCAAGGGCTTTCCAACGGGAGTAGAATCGATACGATCCGCCGAGTATTAAAGAAAACCCAAAATTTTCTATTCCTTCCTTGCTACTCTCGGCCCCAAGGAGAAGAAGAGAAAGAAAAATGACCAATTTTGCCTTTGTTTGGATATTTAAAAGATGATGAATAGTAAATTTTAGATATTTAAGAATTTTGGAAATGACGCCTCGTCCCTCTTTTACTTTTACTTTAAAAACGATACCCGAAGCTCGTAGAATAACTCTAAAGGTGATTAATAATTATTAATTGGCCCGTTAATAATTATTAATATCACCGAAACAAATATAAAGTATTAAAACGATTAAAAACAAATTCGGACGAAAATAGCTACTAAAATCGAAGTTACTGAATTAAAACAAATCTTTAAAAGCTTTAATAAATAAAAATTAAAAAAAAATTACCTCTAAAAGTAACGGGACGTTACAGGATGGAGCATAGATTTGTTTTGTTTATTGCTTGGTTGATTTTACCTTGCATTTTGTAGCCTTGTTCTAGGTTGCATGTTTTAGAAACATTCAAGCATAACTTGATCTATTGTGTTTGTTGATTGTTTCGATCTTGAAATAAGAACAAGTTCTCTTATTTCAAGGTATTAGATCATTGGAATAATCTTCTTCTTCTTGGTTTCCAAGAGTTTTACCTTATTGTTCATTGGGGTTTTAGGATTTGCATCTAAGGGTTCTTTGTGTTTCAAAGGGTTTCTATTTCAATTTTCTTGGGTTTCATATCACAAGGATACCCAATGCCATCACCACAAGCCACTTTTATGCCTTGCCAACTTACCAGCAACCCATTATTTTCCTTATTCCTCATCTTCATCTTACATTCTAGATTCTATATCAACTGTTAATGCCATAACTCCACACCCTTCATCCTCTCAATTTGTTCACCCTGATCAGGAATGGTTTCTTGATTCAAGAGTAACCCATCATATGGCACCATCCTCGAATTCACTTCCACCTTGTGGCACTACAGACTTGGTCATCCTTCCTCCACCATTGTCAATCAAGTTTTGTATCTTGTTCTTAGTCTAGTCTTAAGCAATCTACTTTTGATTAATGCAATTCTTGTCAAATGGCTAAGAGCCATCATTTATCTTTTTTAAATCTAATAGATTCAGCACTTGTACATTTCAGCTTGTACATTCAGATTTATGGGGACCTTCCTCTGATGCTTCTATTAATGGAGTAGGATATTTTCTTCTTTTTATTGATGATTACACTGGTTACACATGGGTTAATTTGCTTCATTCTAAAGATCAAACACTGCCTTATTTTGACATTTTCTTACTATGATTAACACTCAGTTTCACTACAACTTACAAGCCCTTCAAACAGATTGGGGTGGTGATTTTAGATCTTTGTCTGCTATTCTTGCCTCTAAGGGAATCCATAATCGAATTTCATGCCCTTATACCCTCAAAAAAATGGAAGAGTAGAAAGAAAGAATAGGCATGTTGTTGAAATGGGATTATCATTTCTTGCTCACTCCAATTTACTAAAAATCTTCTGGTCTTATGTTTTTCAAGATGTTGTTCACATAATTAACAGACTACATTCCTCAGTGTTGCATAAGAAATCCTCATATGAACTCCTGTTTTCCACATAGCCTGATTATCAGCCTCTTAAGGTCTTTGGTTGTGCCTATTTCGCCTATCTTAGGGCTTATAATCATTCTAAATTTCAATTCAGATCATCCCAATGCATTTTTCTGGGGTATAACACAAATCATAAAGGCTATTTATGTCTTATTCAACCTACTACCACAGTCAAGTCCTTTCACAATGATATATCCTCATTTCCCCACTCATATATCCTACCTAGTTTCTCTCCCTTACCTATTCAGTCTCTTTCACCTAATTCTCATAACCCTACCTCTATACCTCCTTCACCCATTCACACATTTTTTCTTCTCTACTCTGTCAATCCTCAAACAACACTAATTTATGCTTCTGATTCTACATGTTCCTCTAATGTCTATCCTTCTCATCCTGATTCTTTGTCTATTCCTCTTCTTCCTTCTAATGGAGAATCCAACTCTACCATTTATATCTCTACTTTCCCTCCCCAAAATGACCATCCCAGGATTACTAGGGCCAAATCTTGAATTTACAAGCTAAAAGTTTGGTTCAGAAAATCTTCTTCTCCAATCCCTTCATCTATATCAGAACCTTCTTCATATAAGACAACTGCTTTAATCCCAAAATGGCAAGCTGCTATGGCTCAAGAGTATACAACTTTTCTTTAAAACAAAACTTGGCATCTTATACCTCCACCCTCCAACTGTAAAGTCATAAGTTGTAAGTGGGTTTACAAGGTCAAGCTCAAACCAAATGGAGATATTGAAAGGTATAAGGCTAGGTTTGTAGCTCAAGGCTACACTCAGTCCTATAGGATAGATTTCTTTAACACCTTCAGCCCTGGTATTAAACCAGCAACCATTCAGGTTTTATTAAATTTGGCTGTTTCTAACAATTGGGTAATCAAGTACTTGGATGGGCACAATGTATTTCTTAATGGGGATTTACAAGAAGATGTGTACATGACTCAGCCCTAAGGCTTTATTGACCCAACCATCCTCAATATGTTTGTAAATTGGTAAAATCTCTCTATTGCTTGAAACAAAGTCTAGGGCATGGTTCACCAAACTAAGCTCATGCCTTTTCAGTTGGGGATTTCAAGCTTCAAAGTCTTATTTTTCTCTTTTATTTTATAGAAAGAATGTTGATTTCATTGCTTTTCTAATTTTCGTTGATGATATAATTTCATTGGAATCAATCCCTCTCTCATTACCTCTTACATATCATCTTTTGATGGTATATTCAAATTGCAGGATCTGGGAAATTTGCATTATTTTCCAAGGATCCAAGTCTCATCCTTTCATGACCAATTACATCTCTCCCAATCCAAATACATACATAATCTTCTGCAATGATTTATTGTAAACCTTCCCCCAACGCCCATTGCCATTAATTATCCTCTCTCCATCAATGATAGGGAGGCTTTGTCTGATCCAACATTATACAAAAGTGTGGTTAGTACTTTTTAATATTGCACAATCACTTGGCCAGATCTCGGCTATGCGGTTAATAAGATCTGTTAGTTTATGCATAAGCCTACTACAACAAACTGCATGGCAGTTAATCATATCCTCAGATACCTTAAATATACTCCCTCACATGGTCTGACTCTCTCTCTCCATCAGTTTGACAATACATCACATGTTATAACGGATGAAGATTGAGCATCTTGTCCTCATGATCATCGTAATACATCTCGTTTCATTATCTTCTTAGGCCAAAATCTAATTTACTGGTCCTTAACAAATCAAAAGGTTGTCTCAAGGTCACGCGCATAGTTTGAGTATAATGGCTTATTGATAAGTCCTAGTTAAGGGAGTTTTGCATATTTAAACTTGGATAAATCTAGGTTAAAAGACCAAATAATCGAGTAAAATGATAGATCATTGTATTAAATTAAACTTGATATGAATCAAGGAGCCTTAATGTTGATCATTGCCGGAATTGCATTCATTACTTTCCAAGTTCATGACAAGCTCAAGCTACAAGCTATGTTTAATAAATACAACATCAAAGTTCAAGCTTACATCAATAAATGGAAGACAAATTCAAGCCTAGTTCATTAAATGCAAGTCAAGTTCAAGCCTAGTGTAAAGACTCGAATTTTCACAAAATCTTTAAATCAGAAGTAAAACAGCGGAAGACTTATTTTTACAAAAATTTGGCGTGGATCCGTTTAAAATACGAACTCCCTAAACCTGTTTTTAAGAACACAACTCAGCAAAGTTTATTCACATATATTCCTACTCCAGAATATACTCAAATCAGAGAAAGTAAACTCAAAATATACATACAACCGACTTTAGGCTCTCATGAGCCACAAAATACAAGTTTTAAGACTTTATTTCAAGTTTATATGTATATAAAGCATTCCCAAAATGCACCAAACTTAGATTTACAAGTCCAAATGTCCATAAGCATTCACTCGAGATCACGCAGCACCACCTCCACGACCTCGTCCTCTACCACGAGTATTATCTTAGCCAAATTAGTTTTGGTCCAAAACTCCGATTTCCCACAATTCAACAACCGAGCAATCGCACTTTTTAGGGTTTCGTTTAGAGAACGGGAAATGGCACAAGGGTAGGTGGGATAGAAAGCCCTCATCCCGAGCAATCCAACGCAACTAAAAACAATCCGATCCATCGAGAAACGAATGAGAAACGAAGAAAAGAAAAAAAATCAAAAGTTGGGGTTTGGAGCTTTGTGACTCACGGCCTTGAGGGAGAAAGAGAAGAAGATGAAGATAGTTTGCTTAAGTGTTAAGATAAAGAAGATATTTACAAAAGAAATATCTAGATATTTTAGGGTTTTGCGAAATTACGGTTTTGCCCTTTTCGACCTTTTGCTTAAAAAACGAAAACCGACGGTCTTAAATAAATCTAAAGGTGTCTAATAATTATTAATTGGCCCGTTAATAATTATTAGAGTCACCGAAACGAATTAAAACGATAAAAAGGATTTTCGGACGGAAATAACTAATAAAACTGAAATTACTAATTTTAACTAATTTTAAAAGCTTTAAATAAATAAAAATAATAAATTAATAAAATAAAATAAAATAAAATAAAAAAATTTTTACCTCTAAAAGTAACGGGACGTTACACCTAGTTCATTAAAAGCAAGCCAAGTTCAAACTCAAGTTCATTTAATGCATCTGAAGCTCATTTAATGCAACTCAAGCTTATTCAATGCAACTAAACTTTGATCCTGATTGCAAGGCACTTATTTAAAGACAACTTTAATTTATTCATTATTCCAGGATTTAGAGTGATTATATGTTACAAAATATGGTTGGTTACAAAAGTGGAAAAGTCATGTCCGTTACTCTTTAATTTTCACTATCAATTGTCATTATTTTTGTAAGTTACAACTCTAGGACTTTAATGGCTTTTATATTTAGAAACTTTTGGTCATTTGAAGGCTATATAATTTCTTTCTCTCCATTGTAACAATCAGATTAAGAATTATTGAACTTAAAATACAAAGTCTCATTGAGAGCTTTTTCTTTGAATTGTCGTGAGCCGTGCTTACCTTTTCAATTTGGCATTCATTGTGTTTAGGGTGGCTGTAGAATCAAGCCATTAGGATTGATCATTCTAATTTGGTGGATTGATTCGAATCTAGAACAAGAAATCCAATTCTTGTCTTTAGATCTTTGATTATAAGGATAATCATTTTTCTAGCCTTTTTCCTTGGGTTGTGTCAAATGGCATATGTGGGTTCTTTGGTCTTGATCTTTTGGGGTCCTTAGTTAAGTTTAAGGGTTCTAAGATCATTTTGAAATGGTTTTCGTATCATTTGGTATCAGAGCATAGGTTGCGTCTTGTGGCCTACTCTAGAATTGATTCTATCTTACTTTTATGTATTTTTTTTTCCAATATCTACACATTTTGTCCATCCAAATCATTTCTGCCATTTCATCCATTTTGATTCGCCTTTTGAATTCTATTTCATCTCCATCTTAAAGATCACGTTTAGATCGTGAAAATAAAAAAATAAAAAAAAAAGGATAGAAAAGTGTAATTGTATTCGAGAGCACCAAATTTGTTCATCTTGTGTTCATCTTGCAAGTTCTTGAAATTTCTGAGTTTGATCCATATAAATTCGTATAGATCTGATATAATTGTGTTTATACATCAGTTACGTTTCAAATATATCAGTTTCACATTGATTTCCATGTATTTAAAGCATAAAAAATGCCTATAGTTCAAAATTGTCAAAATTGTCCAATTTTGTAACTATCGTATTTAATGCTTCTGATCACTATTCAAACTCTATGCTAACGTTCAAATTTGATTTTATTCTCAAAATAGAAAATTTTATACTGAAGGTTATCTTTCTAAGTTCAAAAGAGCACACGTTGTCAAAATCATAAAGGAAACTGTTCAAATCTGGGATTTCATTTCTGTGTGCAGGTTTATCCTATTTTCTGACAACTTCAATTCTGTGAGTTAGTGTTTTCAATTCTGAATGAATTTTTGAATTTGGCCTGTTGTATGCTCATTATAATAAACTTAATAAGCTACATATAGGCTTCCATTTAAAAATTCATTATCGAACTCCACGATTCGAAAATTTGTAACATTCACTTTTTCTTGACTTCTTTGCTTAAAAATTCTATTTTTGTTTTTCGAATCTGATTTTACCTTTCTAATCTGTTTTTTTTTTTTTCGTTTTCATATTTTAGATTGTTTAAATACTAATTTCTTGATTTTTAGTACTTTAAACACAAGTTGCTTCATTTTGACCATAGCTTATCCAAGAGCCTAAATTGATATTTTGGCCTACCTTGAATGATTAAACACGAGAGTTCCTTGAGTGATATATTGTGAGGGAGTGATGTGAGGTCCAGAAATATGTCACAAGGGAGAAATAATTAGGGTGAGATTAGTGAAGCTAGGTGGAGAGAGGCACAAACGAGAGCTTTTGCTAGACTTACTAAAATTATAGATGGGTTTAGTGAGCTCATGAGTAGATTAGAGATAGCTAGTATTCAGCATAAGAGGGATAAATTAATGAAGAATTAGAAAGTGATGTTGACGGAGAAGTAGTCACGGATTGGGAAGAGAATGAATTTGAGGAAGAATTTCTTGAAGAATCCAAAGAGGGTGATAATATGGAAGAAAATATTGAGGATCCCGTGGCATGTGATGGTAGTTAGGAGGAAGGAAATCAAATAGCACTTTTGTGTAGGAGAGTTCTAAATTTTCAAATAAATGATGATTTTGAAGAAGACCAAATACACAACTTGTTCCATACTAGGTGTTTAGTGAATTAGACTCCATGTAGTGTTGTGATTGATGGGAGAAGTTGTACAAATGTTGTGAGCTCAATTCTGGCTAAGTGACTCAATTTGCCTACTAAACCACATCCCAAACCTTACAAGTTACAATGGTTAAACAATAGTGGTGAGGTGAAGGTTCATAAGCAAGCTATCCTTTCTTTTAGCCTTGGGAAGTATAAGGATGAGGTAGTTTGTGATGTAGTACCAATGCATGTCGGGGATATGCTTTTAGGAAGGCCTTGGCAGTTTGATAGGAGAGTGACCTATGATGATTACCTTAATAGGTACACTCTCATCAAGTATGGAAGGAAGACCACTTTGGTACCTTTGTCTTCAAAAGAGATTTTCATTGATCAATGTAATCTTGAACAAAGAAGGCTTGAGATTGAGTTGAAAGAAAAAGATTTGAGTGAAAAATTCAGTGAGAGAGAAAAGAAAGCTTTGAGTGGAAAAAGCAAGAGTGAAAACAATGAGAGAAAAGAGAAGAGTGAAAAAGAAAAGTATGAACACTTAGAAGAAAAAGAGAGAAGATGCAAACTAGTGAGTTATCTTTCAAAAATAAGTGAGGTGAAGAAAGTTTTTCTTAGTCAAAAGCCTAATTTTATGCTTATGTGCAAAGTAGACTTTTTGGTAACTGACCTTAACCATTATTTGCCTAGTGTCTTTGAATATCTTTTTCAGGTTTGGTAGCATTACTTATGGCCGAATAAGAGCTTGATGTGTTCGGAAGGACAAGCAAGAAGGTATATTGAAACTAATGAGATAATCAAAACATTTCTCTATGAAACACATTATCATCATGGTAAAGAGAATGTTGTAAGTAAAATACTTTTTTGGCATAATGCTTTATATTCTAATATGAGTTTAGAGCATGTGAAAATTCTTGTTAATGAGCATCTTGAAATTACAATTTTTTAGTATGTTGAAAAGTTGAACTCATTAAAGAATGCTATTCTTCGTATGTAGTTGATTTTGCTTTTAGAAGTTACAATGTATACCGATCTGTTTTGCATGAATGGGAAACTCAAGAGGTGCTAAATGAGATTTTAGGAGCAATGCTTAAAGAAACTAACTCTAAAGTGGAAACTTCGGAGAATTGTTTATATTTTGTGGAGAATACATCTAATAGGACAATACATCATAAAATGTTTGTTTTTCAAATAAACTTATTTATGGTCTTTATGCTATTACTCCTTTTGAGTTGCTGCCTTTGAGATCTAATGTTATTGTGAGTGATTCAGCCTATTTTATGAATGTATTCATCGAATTAATGCACAAGGATGTCGAGCAAATGATCGAGGATCAAGTTTTCGTATTTACCTTGAAAATGAACTTGAGAAGGAAACTGTTTAAGTTAGATTCAAGAGCATGGATTTGGATGTATTTCTGAAGGAAAAGATTACAAAAAAGGACTAAGTTTCATCCAAGAGAGGATGGACCATATCAAGTCCTTGGAAGAATACATGCAAAAGTTCATACCATTGCGTTACAAGGTGAGCATTTTTCGAATTTGTGGACGAATCCTTTTCAAGAAGGAGGGAATGATATGAATTAAGAAGCCTTAATGTTGATCATTGCCGGAATTGCATTCATTACTTTCCAAGTTTACGAGTGCTCAAGCTTCAAGCTAAGTTCAATAAATGCAACATCAAAGTTCAAGCTTACATCAATAAATGGAAGTCAAGTTCAAGCCTAGTTCATTAAAAGCAAGCCAAGTTCAAACTCAAGTTCATTTAATGCAACCGAAGCTCATTTAATGCAACTCAAGCTTATTCAATGCAACTAAACTTTGATCCTGATTGCAAGGCACCTATTTAAAGACAACTTTAATTTATTCATTATTCCAGCATTTAAAGTGATTATATGTTACAAAATATGGTAGGTTACAAATGTGGAAAAGTCATGTTCATTACACTTTAATTTTCACTATCAATTGTCATTATTTTTGTAAGTTACAACTCTAGGACTTTAATGGCTTTTATATTTAGATTTTTTTGGTCATTTGAAGGCTATATAATATCTTCCTCTCCATTGTAACAATCAGATTAAGAATTATTGAAGTTAAAATACAAAGTCTCATTGAGAGATTTTTCTTTGAATTATCGTGCGCCGTGCTTACCTTTTCAATTTATCATTCCTTGTGTTTAGGGTGGCTGTAGAATCGAGCCATTAGGATTGATCATTCTAATTTGGTGGATTGATTCGAATCTAGAACAAGAAATCCAATTCTTGTCTTTAGATCTTTGATCATAATGATAATCATTTTTCTAGCCTTTTCCTTAGGTTGTGTCAAATGGCATATGTTGGTTCTTTGTCTTGATATTTTGGGGTCCTTAATTATAAGGGTTCTAAGAGCGTTTTGATAGGGTTTTCGTATCAAAACAACTTTTGTGATTGATAGTTCTTGTTAAGGCCAGTCAGACTTTTAGATCTTTTTGTATGATTTTCCCAATTTATGGAGTGTTTGTTCCAAGATTCCTAATATCACTGCTTTGAGCATTGAGACTCTAACTAGTGTTTTTTTCCAGTTTTCTCTCATTACAGGGAAAATGTCTGTTGAAAGCACGCTGTACTTATGATGAAGCAAGCCAGTCTGGAGGAAAAGAAGATATTTACTGTTGTTGTCAACTGTGTTGATGGGACAAGCTACTGTCACATCGTGCTACAGTGTCCTAGCCGTGCGTGCAACCCGATAGCCATCACCAACTACCATTTTTTCAGAAAATAGATAAAAACAAAAAGGAGGGCAAGCGTTGGTGGATATATAAAAAGGCGTGAACTTTAGGTCAAAAAAATAGGTGGAGAGGAAGAAGAACGGAGCAAGGAAGCGACTGACGTTTAGAGTTTTAGTTGTTTACTTTTCATTGATAGTTTATTTTGGTTAAAGTATGTATTTTTACAACTATATTATGGATTCCTTTAAGCAAAACTCCTTTACTTTCATGATGTTGTTAGCCAGGTTAGGCTAAACCCTTTCGTGATGTTGTGCTAAATGGGATATGGATAGGTGAAAGACAATATTTTGAGACTTAAGTATTTATTGAGATCGTGACGTAGAATTCTTCATGATTATGTCCTTCTTTAAAGCATTATGAAAATAGAGTTAGAAGAACTTATACAAGTATTGAAAAATTCATTGCATGACGACTTAGAGTAAGGATTCACTTATTCACCCTATTCTTAACTTTAAAAATAAGCGAAGGGTTAGAGAGAATAGATAATAATGCTTAGGGATACAAAGGAAGCATAAATCACCTAAGGTTTTAGAGATAGAATCAAGGGTTTATGAGCTGCATTAGAGCTTGTTCGAGAGAACTCACTCTTGCTTTATTTATTCTTATGTTATTGTTGTCTCATGAATTCAGTTTGTATTTGAGGTCTCACATCAAGCATAATACTTGATGATAAAAGCCTATTTTTATCGCCAGCACAGCATCACAACCTCACTCCTTCGATCAATACTTTGTGTTTGATCCGTTTACTTCATGCATCACAATATTTAGCGTTACTATTTATCTTGTCTTGTTAATCACATTCACCATTAATTTCTGATTTTGCTTTAAAAAACCAACAATCCTCGTGGGATATGATACTCACTTACCACTACTATCACTTGTTGACCATGGGCACTTGCATTCCACCCTTCACCACATAGTTTGATCATCGTTTCCACCAACACTTATCCAATGAAATAGTAGAGGTTATTTGGTTACAGTCCATACTTCGTGAAATTGGTTGTTTTGGCTCCTATTACTCCTTTGCTTCTTTGTGACAATATGAGTGCAATTTACTTAGCTGAGAACTCAGTTATGCACAATCGTAGCAAGCATGTTGAAATTGATCTTCAATTTATGTGAGAAAGAGTAATCAACAAGCAGCTCCTTGTTCGCTTTGTACCATGTGATAACCAGCTTGCAGATATACTCACTAAGCCATTAGCCTCTTACAAATTCTCAAATCTTTGTCTCAAGCTTACTGTCTTAGCCTCTCCAATCAGCTTGCGGGGGGATGTTAAGAGTAATGAAGAAGACAAGGACTTAAATGATATTTCATCAAGAGATTAATATCTACATTATTTCATTTTTCTCTTTTCATGTTAGTTATTTTATTCTCCTATAGGAGCCTTACAAGTGTAATCTCTCTCAGCTATTAATACTGTTGGCCATTACCATTGTCCTATATTCAGATGTTTGTGGAAATGGTGATTAAACTAGATGGTAAAGGATGACATGCAAGTGGACATGGTCAACAAGTAATAGAAGTGGTGAATGAGTGTCATGTCCAACGAGGATAGATGTTGCTTTGGTGCAAGATTTGCTAAGTTTAAAGTTGAGAATATCTTTTTGGGGTATTTATTTTTATGAATTTAATAAAGACTAAAGTAAAGACAATAACTTAAATGATGGACTACTTAAAATATATGAAAATTGAGTGTTGGTGTGATGTGGGTGAGAGTTCATGTAAGCAATGAGCTGAAAAGACATATATACATTTCTAGAATATAAGGATGCAGCAAATGTGGATCATTCCATAGCTTTTCACATAAAACATGTATCGAACACTTGACACGCTATTTTTCTAAGAACAAATTACCCATACCTTAATATACATGAATTTCATCTCTGAGCATCAAAAGATAATTAAGACATGTTTTGTAAAGATAAATAAATATGGTTAAGGGTAAAGGACACTATTTCTAGGCATCTTTAGCAACTAAGAAAGTGAATCTATTAAGCTTGTTTAACGTGATTTGTTTCAACCTTTCGGTGTACCAAATACCTCTTCAATCTAGCTCTCACTAAGTATTACGAAGGAAGCTAATGATGCAAGCTTAATAAAAACAACCATTTAGTTTCCCTTAAGACAAAGCTAACGGGTAATTGTTCTCGAGTTAGATTCATCTCTTTTACCACGTCTCGAGGTACTTAGATGCTCCTAAGCTTGACTTTCTTCAAATCTTACAAGGGAATATAGACAAGAACTCTTCTTACCATAGCTGATTTACACAAGCCACATTAAATGGAGTTATCAGGTTTAACCCCTTTCTTTCATGATTTAATGTCCAGTTATTTTACAAGGAAATTTTTTTTAAATTATTTACTATTTATTATTTATTTTATTTAAAGCGCTTAGTTTCATTTTAGAGTTAATTAATTTAATTTAGAATTTATAACTAAGAATTTACGAGTTTATTTCGTTTGTAAATCTTTTTAATTTCTTTATTAGCTTAAATTAGTTTGAGGCGTATTAATAACTATTAACTGGCCAATTAATAATTATTAATCACCTTTTGGTAAGTTCAGATGCTTCGGGTTTCATTTTTAAAAGCTAAAAGCAAATGAGGGACGCATTCATAATTATCAAATTCTAAAATATCTAAATATTATTCACGCATCTTCTTAAATAAGACTAAAAGTCAATTTTTGACAAAATTCTTTCTCTCCTTTAGATCTCATGGCCGTGGGCCTTAATACATGGAAAATTCCATGGGTTTTCTTTGTTTCTCAGTGGATCGTCTCAATTTCAGTTGCGTTGGATTGCTCAGGACGACGGCTACCTATCCAACCTAGCTTTTTGGCGTTTCTCATTCTCTAAGGGAAGCCCTAAAAAGTGATTTTTCAAAACTTTTCATATGGTTTTTTTTTTCTAAATAAGTTTTAAAGTTGAAATCATGTATTTCCATCAAGGAATTTGACGATTTCGAACTCGGATTTTCAAAAAAAATATTCACCCCAAAAATACTATTGTAACGTCCCGTTATTTTTGTGCTAAAAAACAAATTTTTTTATTTTATTTTAATTTAAGTAATTAAAGTTTATTTTAGAATCGGTAAATTAGAATTTAGTAGTTTATTTCGATTTAAGTCATTTTAATTGCTTTATTAGTTTAATTAAGTTATGGTGGTATTAATAATTATTAACGGGCCAATTAATAATTATTAATCACTATTGGGATAGTTTAAGAACTTCGGGTTTCAATTTAAAAGTCAAAAGTCATTAAAGGACGCAACCGTCATTTCCAAATTTCCTAAAATATCAATTCACTATTCATATTCTTCTTTAAATTGCCTTTGACCAAAAAATTAACTCATTTTCCTCCTCTATTTCTATCTCAAAACTGTGGGGCTCAAAGGGGAAGGGGAAATTTTCGGGTTTTGCTCAATTCTCAACGGATCGACTCGATTTTGGTTGCATCGGAAAGCCATCGAGTCTAGGATTCATTTCCACCTAACCATCGTGCTTGCCACTTGTGATCTAAGGACTTCTCGGTAAGTTAACCTTCAAACCCTAATCTCCAAATAGTGTTTTAATGGAGTTTTCTCTTTGATTCAATGATTTCTTATCGGGAAACTCGATGATTGTAAATACGGGAGTTGTTTTAAGTGTTTTTTGAAACAATCCCATAACCCTAAAACCGAGTTTCAGTCGAAACCCTTTCCGTTTGAAATTTACCTTTCGGGGTTTGATTATGGGTTATTTATTATTGATATAATGTTTATTATAATTCAATTCGGGAAATTACATATTGTCTAAAAACCCTATTTATTGATACCCATTGAAATCGGGAATATCGAAATTGTTTGACACCAACTCGAAATACATCTAAATTGCCTAAAAGCCTGAAAACCAAACCCGAGACCCAATTTTCATGGAGGGGTTGAGAGTCTCATAGTGGGGTTTGTTGAGTTTTTCGTCGTTTTGTACGCGTAGATGTTGTTTGACTATTATTTGGTTAATTATTGATTGTTAGATGTAATTCTAATTGTAGGTGATTTTGGACCGCTTGCTTGATCACTCTAACGGTTTTAGGAGCGAAGTCTTCTTTTACAAAGGTGATGATAGTTAGGATTTAAAGTAACTTTAGAAAGCGAATAAGTATAATGATTTGTAGAATTGGAAACTAAGACTAAGATTCGAATCTAAGATTACAGAAAATTAGCTAGTGCCCTTAGGATTAGGAGCTAGTTCTTTAAGTGAGAACTTATGAGTTCTCGAGGGAAACTTTGAATCTTAGAATATTCTAAGTTAGATTCATTTTGAAGCTTAGGATGGATCATTGGAAGTTAAAAGATCCAAACTTTTAGATAGAACGGTTAATAGAACCTCGAATTTTATTGGAAGTTTAGAATCCTTGAAGGAATAGATTAATCGTTTAAAATAGGATTTACTTTTATTATTGTGGCAGAGTTCGATTTACTTTATGTCTTTTACTTTATGCCCCTTTACTTTATGCTTGTTTCGGCTACTTTAATATTCGCACTTTACGTTAATTTACTTTTGCGAGTATATCATAACATCTCGCACCATAACATATTGCACCATAACATCTCGCATCATTGAAAAGAAGGGGAGAATGTTGGACACTACAGGGAATGTCCGCATCACCTTCAAAGAAAAAGAAAAGAAAATGAGAAAGAAATGAAGGGGAGAATGATGGATCCTACGGGGAAAGTCCACATCACCTTCATAGAAAAAGAAGAGAAAGTGAGAAAGAAAAGAAGGGGAGAATGTTGGACCCTACGGGGAATGTCCGGATCACCTTCAGATAAAAAGAAAAGAAAGTGAGAAAGAAAAGGAGGGGAGAATGTTGGACCCTATGGGGATTGTCCGCATCACCTTCTTCATTCATAAGGTTGAATGGTGGATACTACGGGAAATGTCCACATTACCTTCATTCATGCATAAAGGGCGAATGCGAATCCTACGGGATGTCCTCATTACCTTCATGCATATGATCGATGGAAATATATATCATGGATAGAGAATCGAGATGTTATATTTATGCAAAGTTTATTTATTTTTCTTGTTTATGTTATAACAAGTTAATGGATGAGAGTTAGACTACGTGTGTTAGTAATATCATCTTTTGGAGATTATAGAATGAAATTACCTAGAGTTTCGAGAACTTTAGGATTGCTTGTGTCAGATTAATTGGAAACAAATCGGAATACGGGTTTGAGGTCTAACTTTACTTTTTATTCTTATTATTCTCATTAGGATTAAGTTGTTAGCTCATGATATTACAAAAATTTCAGGTAATGCCCTGGCTAGAGGTCGTGGGAGAGGAGATGATGTTGCGTGATCGAGGGATGATGACCTCGAGATGGACTAGGTTTATGTAAAGTCCATGGACTATGTTTTGTGAATTTTATACATATTTTGGGTTTGTACATTTGTAAATGGCTCTTAAGAGCTTTTCGTCTTTACTTTTATGATTATAACTCTTTTGAACTCCTGGATAGGAACTTAATGTTACTTGTGTTTTTAGATTTCAGAATTTAAGATGTAAACAGGTTTTGGCTAGCCAATTTTCAAACATAACCACGCCAATTTTCTTAAAATATAAAGACTTCTGTTGTGTTTTCTAATTTAAATTATTTAAAAGTGTCGGGTCGTCACAGTTGGTATCAGAGCCTTAAGGTTCTGTAGACTACATGCGATGCATGTTTGTTTTCATGTTTTGTTTTAAGTCCATTCTCAAGTCATCATCTGAGATCAGCAGCACCAGGTATTCCTAGACCTTTATCTTTTAAACTCGGCTATTTATTATGATTTTGTAAAAGAGTAGTGAGTTCTCTTTTACTAGTAACTTAACAAGGTATATTGACTATGATGCAGTATGCCTCCTAGTAGGGGTGCTAGGCGAGTTGGAGCGGGGGCGGCTGCTCCTGGAAGGGGTAGAGGCAGAGCCCGAAACCCTACACCTCCACCACAACCACTTGAGATTCCTGTTATACCACCACCTATTTAGGGGCGAGGAGTATATATTGTTGAGGATGTTTATTTGATTTATTACACGATGCTGGTAGACCCGTTGCGCCTGTTATACCTCCACCTAGAGTAGCAGATATAATAGTTGATCAGATTGGAGTTACTGATGCTGCTAAGACTCTGAGGGAGTATAGGCGATTTGCACCTACTGATTTTGATGGTAGGTCTTTGGATGCATCTATTGCAGAGTTATGGGTTGATAGGGTTGAGAGAGCCTTCGAGTCTATTGAGTGTCCGGACCGGTTGAAGGTCCACTTTGGCACGTATTCTCTTGTTGATGATGCTCTTTATTGGTGGAGGGGTCTTTTTAGATCCCTTTCTCTCACCATGGAGGTTACTTGGGAGGTAATTCGAGAGAAATTTTATGAGAAATATTATTCAGAGGATTTGCGAGACCGGTTAGAGGTAGAGTTTCTGACCCTAAAACAAGGTGATAGATCAGTGACAGAGTATGAGCGAGAGTTTGACGACTGTCTAGGTTTGCTTCTGGACAGATTGCTGGCCCTCAAAGTAAGAAGAAGAGGTTTATGGTGGGATTGAGAGCCGAGATTAGGGGTCATCTATGCACCTTGCGTCCGACTACCTATGAGGAGGCTTTGGAGTTTGCACTTTCTTTGGATTTGGCATCTGATGAGAAGAAGGGCAAATTAGCTGCTACAGGACAGACTTCCTCTCAGAAGAGGAAGGTAGAGGACGACCCTGCTAGTCGAGTACCACCGCCACAGCAGAGACAGCAGCAGCAGCAGGCTCGGGGTGAAATCCAGTTCAGACAGCCGATGGTACAGGGACGACCCCGCTTTTGCCGACACTGTTCTAGTCATCATGCTGGGGCATGTACCCTACCACTGATATGTTATACTTGTGGTCAGAAGGGTCATATATCTAGTCGGTGTAGTACTTGTAAAACACAGCCACCACAGTATGGTTACCCGGCTCAGGGTAATCAGCAGAGACCTTATCAGGCACCACCTGCTTTTTATGCTCCTCTGGTTAGGGGTAGAGGTCATGACCGAGGCAGAGGTCAGGACCGAGGCAGAGGTCAGGACCGAAGCAGAGGACAGTACAGGGGTAGAGGTCAGGGTGGCCAGGCACAGCAGTTTAGACTTCCGCCTGTTGTTCAGCGGCCACAGATTTTACCTCCACCACCACCGAGATTTCCTCACCCTGCTCAGCATCAGGCCCGAGTTTATGCTACTAGGGAGGAGGCAGAGGCTGCAGGTACTGTAGTTACTGGTACTCTGACAGTTTTGGGCCATTCGGCCTTTGTTCTATTTGATTCTGGGGCTAGCCACTCTTTTATATCTTCTGCATTTGTTGAGTTGGCTATGCTTGAGTCTGCACCGTTAGATTTTGAGATGCGTGTTTCGACCCCAGTGGGGAAGTTCGTTATTGCTGATAGCATGATTAGCACAGATGATTTGTGTTTTATGGGTTGTTGTTTGCATGCTACTTTGATTATCATGCCTATATCTGATTTCGATGTGATTTTGGGTATGGATTAGCTATCAGCTAATCGTGACACTATTGATTGTACAGAGAGAGTTGTTGATTTTATGGGTCCATGTGGGACCAGTTTACTTTTTCGTGGGACTAGTAGTCGAGTAGCACCCACTTTGATATCGATGTTAGAAGCTAGTATGCTTCTAAGTGATGGAGCCTTGGGCTATATAGCTAGTGTGGTTGACACTTCTATACCAGAGGCTAGTTTGAGTTCTATGCCAGTAGTAAGGGATTTCGTTGATGTTTTCCCTGTTGAGTTTCCCGGTTTGCCACCGGTGAGACAGTTTGATTTTCAGATTGAGGTTGCTCCTGGGACAGCTCCATTGTCCAAAGCACCATATCGTATGGCACCTGCTGAGTTGAAAGAACTCCAGGCGATTCGAGGACTTTTAGAGTTGGGTTTTATACGCCCAAGTGTTTCACCAGGTGGGGAGTTCCTGGTGTTGTTTGTGAAGAAGAAGGATGGCTCTATGCGATTGTGTATTGATTATAGAGAGTTGAACCAGGTGTTACTTGAAGAACAAGTATCCTTTGCCTAGGATAGAAGACTTGTTTGATCAATTGAGAGGAGCCACTATCTTTTCGAAGATAGATTTGAGATCTGGCTATCATCAGTTGAGGATTCGGGATGAGGATATTCCCAAGACTGCATTCAGGACGCGTTATGGACATTATGAGTTCGTAGTTATGTCCTTTGGCTTGACCAATGCGCCTGCAGCTTTTATAGACCTTATGCACACGGTGTTTAGGAGGTTCATTGACTCTTTTGTGATTGTTTTCATTGATGATATCTTGGTTTATTCCAAGACATAAGAGTTGCATGCTATACACCTTCGAGAGGTTTTGATGGTACTACGAGATCAGAGATTGTATGCCAAAATCTCCAAGTGTGAGTTTTGGCTGAGGGAAGTGGCATTTTTAGGCCACGTAGTATCGAGTAGAGGAGTATCTGTTGATCCCTCTAAGATTTAGGCCGTTACTAACTGGCCTAGACCGACAAGTGTGGCTGATATTCACAGTTTTCTGGGACTTGCAGGCTATTATAGACGGTTTGTGCAAGATTTCTCCAAGATTGCTTCAGCTTTGACACGTTTGACCCGGAAGGGGGTTGATTTTTTATGGTCTGAGGATTGTGAGAGGAGCTTTGAGGAGCTCAAGAGGAGGCTTGTGACAGCACCTGTTTTAGTGTCACCTGATAGGACTGGTGGTTTGACGGTGTATACAGATGCTTCCCACAGAGGTTTGGGATGTGTGTTGATGTAGCACGGGAAAGTTATAGCTTATGCTTCCCGTCAATTGAAAGAACATGAGAAGAAATATCCGACTCATGATTTAGAGTTGGCAGCTGTTGTTCATGCTTTGAAGACATGGAGGCATTATTTGTACGGTGAGAAGATTATGATATTTACTGACCATAAGAGTCTCAAATATTTCTTCACTCAGAAGGAATTGAATATGAGACAGCGGAGATGGTTAGAGCTCGTTAAGGATTATGACTGTGACATTCAGTATCATCTTGGGAAAGCCAATGTTGTGGCTGACGCGCTCAGTAGGAAGTCTTCTCATTCTTCAGCTTTATCAGCCATACCTTTGAGATTGAGGTGGGATATGGAACGAGCTGAGATAGCATTGCTTACTGCCGAGGTCACTGTGAGTCTGGCTAGTTTAACAGTGGGGCCTACTTTGAGGCAGAGGATAATTGATGCACAGAGAGATGAGGTTCATTTGCAGACCAGTTTTCGAGAGGCTGAGTCAGATATTCCTAGTCATTTTACCTTCTCTACAGACAGTGCTCTGATGTATCATAAGAGGCTATGTGTGCCTTTAGGATCGACTTTAGAAAGGAACTGTTGGAGGAGGCTCACAGTTCTATCTTCTCTATTCATCCAGGTAGTACGAAGATGTACAGGGACCTGAGAGAGCATTATTGGTGGCTGGGAATGAAGCTTGAGATTACGAACTTTGTTAGTAGATGCTTGACTTGTCAGCAAGTCAAGGCTTTGAGGAAGAGTCCATCGGGTTTACTTAACCCTCTGAGTGTGCCAGAATGGAAATGGGAGGAGATTTCCATGGACTTTATAAGTGGGTTGTCGAGGACATCAAAGGGTTACGATACCATTTGGGTGATTGTAGACCGCTTGACGAAGACAGCACACTTTATACCTGGGAAGATCACCTACCCAGTGGAGACATGGGCACAGTTATATTTACGGGAGATTGTCAGATGACATGGTGTGCCTGTGAGGATAGTATCAGATCGGGACACTCGTTTTGTCTCGAAGTTTTGGCAGAGTTTGCATTCAGCCATGGGTACTGGCTTGGATATTAGCACAACTTTTCACCCCCAGACAGATGGTCAGACCGAGAGAGTTAACCAGATTCTGGAGGATATGTTGAGGGCTTGTGTTCTTGATTTTGGAGGTAGTTGGGATTCTCAATTGTACTTGGTAGAGTTCGCTTATAATAACAGCTACCAGGCTACTATTGAGATGGCACCATTTGAGGCACTTTATGGTAGAAAGTGTCGATCTCCAGCTCACTGGGATGAGGTTGGGGAGAGAAGACTTTTGGCACCCGAGTTGTTACAGTTGACTAGTCAGTCGATTGTCTTGATCAGAGAGAGGATGAGGGTTGCCCAGAGTCGACAGAAGAGTTATGCAGATAGACGATGTAGTCCACTTGAGTTTTCAGTGGGGGACCACGTGTTTTTGAAGGTAGCACCTATGAAAGGTGTTATGAGATTCGGGAAGAAGGGTTAGCTGAGTCCTAGGTTCATTGGCCCTTTTGAGGTACTTGATCGTGTAGGAGCAGTGGCTTACCGATTGGCTTTACCACCTTCTTTATCGGCAGTTCATAATGTATTCCATGTATCTATGCTTCGGAAGTACATGGCAGATCCTTCTCACGTGATTGATCATGAGCCGATAGTTTTGGATGCTAGTATGTCTTATGAGGAGACACCAGTTGAGATTTTAGCATTCGAATAAAAGGTGTTGAGAAACAAAACGATTCGCTTGGTTAAAGTCCTTTGGAGGAACCAAGTGTATTAAGAAGCTACGTGGGAGCGTGAGGATGATATGCGAGCAAAGTATCCTCAGCTTTTCACTTAGTAAGTTTACTTTTCGGGGACGAAAAGCCTTTTTAGGAGGGTTGACTGTAACGTCCCGTTATTTTTGTGATAAAAAAAACTTTTATTTATTTTATTTTAATTTAAGTAATTAAAGTTTATTTATTTATCCTTCAATTAGAATTTAGTAATTTATTTCATTTTAATTCATTTTAATCGCTTTATTTATTTAAATACGTTTTAATGGTATTAATAATTATTAACGGGCCAATTAATAATTATTAAATCACCATTGGGATAGTTTGAGATGTTCGGGATTCGTTTTAAGCCAAAAGTCATAAAAGGGCAAAATCGTAATTTCCCAATTTGCAAAATATCTAAAGTCACTATTTGCCTTCTTCTTTAAAAGAACCATTGACTCAAAAATTGACCAAATCTTCATCCATTCTTCTCCTCCAACCCGTGAGTTCAAGGAAGCAAAGGAAAAAATTTCGATTTTGTTTATTTCTCGACGGATCGGCTCGATCTTGGATTCATCGGAAAGCCCTCGGGTCTAGGATCACTTTGAACCTAGCTATTGTCCGTTTCTCTCGAGATCCAAGGAGATCCCGGTAAGTTCCTCTTGAAACCCTAAGCTCCAAATAGTGTTTTAATGGAGTTTTCATTCATTTCCTTCGATTTCGTGTTGTAGAACTCGGTGTTTGTAAACTCGGGAGTAGTTTAACGTGTTTTTGGAAACTATTCCATAACCCTAAAACCGAGTTTCAGTCGAAACCCTTTCCGTTTGAAATTTACCCTTTTGGGTTTGATTTTGGGTTAGAAATTAATGAATGAATGTTTATTTAAATTCGATTCGGGAAAGGAATTAATGTTCAAAAACCCTAATTATCGATACCCATTGTAATCGGGAATATCGAATTTGCTTAAAACCAACTCGAAACGTATTTAAATTGCCAAAAAGCCGGAAAACCAAACCCGAAACCCATTTTATTGGGGGGGGGGGACCGAGAGCCCTAAGGGAGGGTTTGATGAGTTTTCGTTGTTTTGAACGTTTAGTTGGTGTTTGATCGATAGTTGTTAAAGTTATTGATTGTATGATATAATTTGTTTGTAGGTGTTTTTGAACCGCGTGGTTGATCGCTCCTTCGGACTTAGGAGCAAAGTCATCTTTTAATCAAGGTGAGAATAGTTAGGATTTAAAGTAATTATAGAAATCTAACGAGTGTAAAGGTTTGAAGAGTTTGAAACTAAGATTAGAATCCGAATCTAAGATTAAAGGGTTGTGAGTTAGTGCCCTTAGGATTAGAAGTTAATCCTTTAAGTGAGAACTTAGGAGTTCTCAAAGAAAGTGTCGAATCTTAGAAGATTCTAAGTTAGATTCGTCTCGGAGTTTAAGATGGATCATTGGAAGTTAAAAGATCCAAGACGTGTACTTTTAGAACGGTTAATAGAACCTTGGATTGTCGGAAGTTTAGAATCCTTGAAGGCATAGATTAATCGTTCGAGTTATGATTCTACTTTTATTATTGTTAGCGGAGTTCGATTGATATATCGTTCGTCCGGAGTTCATATTATTTACTTTATGTCCTTTACTTTATGTCTTTACCTTTGCTCCTTTACTTTATGCTTATTTTGATTACTTTATTATTTACTCATTTACTTATTTTCTTTTGCAAGCATATGCATAACATCTCGCATCATTGAAAAGAAAAGAAAGTGAGAAAGAAAAATGAAAGGTTAAAGGTGGAAATGAGAAAAATCCACATTATTTGCATGCATAAGTACTGGTGGATACTACGTGAAAAGTCCACGCTACTTTCATGCATAAGTACTGGTGGATACTACGGTAAAAGTCCACGCTACTTTCATACATAAGTACTGGTGGATAGAATGAGAATGTCCATGCTACTTCATACATAAGTACTGGTGGATAGAATGAGAAAAGTCCACGCTACTTCATACATAAGGATAAGGGTGGATAGTATGTGAAAATCCACATTACCTTCATTTCATGCATAAATGGCGAATGCGTATCCTACGGGATGTACTCATTACTTTTATGCATATGATAGATGAAAAAGAGAAACGAGATGTTATATTTGAGTAAAGATTTATTTATTATTCTTATTTATGTCATAATAATGTTAATGGATGAGTATTGACTATAAGTGTTAGTAATATCATCCTTTGGAAAATTTAGAATGAATTACCTAGAGTTTGGAAGACTTTAGGAGTAAATTGTGTCGGATTAATGGGACACAAATCGAATGCGAGTTTGAGGTCTATCTTTACTTTTTATGCTTATTATTCTCACTGGGCTTAGTTTGTTAGCTCATGATATTACAACCAATTTCAGGTAATGCCCTGGCTAGAGGCCGTGGAAGGGGAGGTGGTGCTGCGTGATCGAGGGATGCTGACCTCGAGATGGACTTGTTTTTGTAAAGTATATGTAAATATTTTTGTGAATTTCCAATACTTTGATGTTGTATTTAGCTCATAAGAGCTTTTGATGTGGTTTTTATGATATGAATTATTTGAACTCCTGATTTGGGACTTAAAGTCCATGTGAATTTATTAGATTGAAAAATTAGGATGTAAACAGGTTTTTGGCAAGCCAACTTTCAAACAAAACCACGGAAAATTTTCTAAAAATAAAAGACTTCCGTTGTTTTCTCTGAATTTTATTTATTTAAAAGTGACGAGTCGTCACAACCTAGCTCTCACTAAGTATTACAAAGGGAGCTAAAGATGCAAGCTTAATAAAACCAACCATTTAGTTTCCCTTAAGACAAAGCTAATGGGTAGTTGTTCTTGAGTTAGATTCATCTCTTTTACCATCTCTCGAGGTACTTAGATGCTACATGCTTGACTTTCATCAAACCATACAATGGAATATAGATAACAACTCTTCCTACCATTGCTAATTTACACAAGTCACATTAAATTGAGTCATCGGGTTTAACCCCTTTCTTCCATGAACTCCCACTTTTGGAAACTAACTATCCATGATAAAATATAAAAAAAATAAACCACAAGGTAAAAACAAAATTGAAAATCATAACTAAATTTCTGAAAATGTAAAAGAACTGAAAGCAAGTAAGCAACAATTATTTAGAGAAGATAAGTCCAAGTAAAATCTGGAAATCTAAAGAAGTTTGATTAATGAACTTAAAAAGAATATAAAACAAAGCATAAGAAACTATCGTACTCCTACTCCTAAATTACGAAAATAGTGGAAGTTGTCTTCAAGATGGCCTCATTTATAGGTCAAAGTAACCCTCTTCCAAGCTTCTCTTCTAAGACATCAATGGGTCCTTATATACCATGAGAAACTCTATTTTTAGGGCTGAAAAATTGTAGAATACAGGGGTTGGTTCTCGAGCAGAAAAGACAAAATCGGATTCATTAAATGAGCTGGCAAATGCCTTGTTCACTGCTTCAGACCCGAGGCAAGAATTTTTCATGCACTGACATGCATAGGTGCTTCAGACTTGTACCAAAAGCAACTTTGTTTCATTTGGTTTTTCTTCAATTTCTTGTTCCAAAACTTCTCCAGTACTCTTATTAGACCTATCAAGGCATATATTAACACATTTAAGCTCAATATATCATCAAAAAGGCAAAGAAAACTAAAAACCTATGAAATAATTATAAAAGTCCTAAAACTAAGCTAATGTTGCCTAAAATATATTCATTACTCATATATTCTCTTTAAATATTAACAAGATAAAAGCATTATAACTCGACTTTCATGGAGTTATCAGCAGTGCATCATTTTTAGTGTTTTTCTTTTTTCTCTTTCCTTGCGGCCTTCTCTTCCTTTATTTTCATCGCATTTCAGTTTTGAGTTCTCCTCGTGCTGAGACCGAGTTTTTGAGGTGGGACGAAAACTCATTTCGCAAAGAGATTGAGGAGATCAAGCAAAACAGTCAAGCTTTCAAATATGATCTCCAGGCTCAGCATGATGAGTTGAAGGCTCAAGTTATAGGCTGCTTGAACCTTAACCAGGAGGCCGATTTCGGATCTACTTTTCGACATCCAGATTTCGAGTATACAAGCCATCTATAGTTTTTAGGATATTTTTTCATATTTTGTGTATTTTTTAATATTAATATTTAATAATTTTTTTTATATATTTCATTTTTCTTACTACTCCTATTTTGTTTTAATAATAATATTAATATCAAAAGGAATTTTTTGGTATATTATGCGTCGCTTTTATCTATTTTATAATATTTTCAATTTTATGATTAGCGATTGATTCTTTCGCTAAAGTAAAAAATAGTTGACTTATGAGCTAACAAAGGCAACTCTAGACTGATTGCTTTGCTGACTTGAGCGAATAATTGTGTCACTCCATTTAGTGACACATTGCGTCTCTAATAGAGCGACACGGTGAATGACTTTGTCGCTTGCTTCAGCGGTCAATTCCGTCGCTAAAGTAGTTAACATTTATTAGTGACTCATTACTTTTCTGTCACTAGAAGCGATACAATTCGTTCCTAAACTCAGTGGGCAATGACTTTTTTTGTGATCATCCAAAACGTCGATATTTCCGTCGCTAATTCCTACACATTTCTTGTTGTGATATGAAAAATAGCATCATGTAGGTTTTCTATTAAAAATAGAAAGAAAAAAGATAATTGAGAGGACTGATTTAAAATGTTAAGAAAAGTTTGGGGACTAAAAGAGAATTTTTAATAATTCAAGAATCAAAAAAGAAAAAGTTTCAAAATTTAAGGACTAAATTAGGTTTTAAACTTTATTATTATTATTATTAGGATATGTAATTAAAAGCAACCAACCTAATCTTCAACAAACTTACTAGGGCGGGCACATACATGTAACATCATTTTACAAGTAAGCAGAGATAGGAGCCGTGTGGGGATAAATATTAGAGTGGAATAACACTGAAATAGTGTCTAAGAAGATTTCATTCCTTGGCTCCGTAGGTATCTCCAAAATAAGGGATTTTATTAATCAATAATTGATGATTAAGCTCTCGTTTTGTTCGCTATAACCTAGTAATTAGAAATCTGATGTTAGAGTATTTGATTATTGGGAATTATAAATTAATGTGTTTATTTAAGTTAATAATAATATAAAGATGCCTAGTAATTTAAAGTGATACAACCTTACACGTTGATTCACTTACATAATATGTTACAAAATTTATCCACAATCTATAAATAGAGATAAATTTAATCATGAATAAAATGTAAAAAATAAAATAAAAAAATAAACGTGTGCAATTTCAACAATAATATGGTTCAGCTAAAGGAAATTGGTGGTTTATCAAATATATGGAGAAGAAATCAAAATATCATAAAATTAAAACCCATAAGAAAAAAACTTTATCAAATGTAGCAATACGAAACAAAAAATAATTAAATTGTAGAGAAATGATATTGATCAAACTTAATGTATAAAAAATAGGATTAATTAATAATATAAATAGAAAGCTGGAAAAACCATAGAATTATAAAGAAGTTGAAATGTGAGTATAATTTTTTTTTGGAGAACATTTTCAAATTAAATAGAGTTAGAATTATAAAAATGAAGATTATCTTCTCATGGAATCATATAAAGTACCCGAAGTTAAAGGTAATCAAATACCCTTCTATCTACGAAAATATAGATGTCAAGAATCTTAAATTATTAAGATATTTTTTAATTAACAACCAAACCAACAATTGAATTAGATGCCTTTTACAAAGGAAATCTTAGTGGGCATAACAGAAGCCGTGGGGATGAATTTTTAAGTGGAATTTCACCTTTGAATTAGCCTATATAAAGTTTATTCCTTTGTTGTAGTATCATAGGGGATCTCCAAAATAAGGGATTGATTTATCGATACTTGATAATTAGGGTAAATAAGCAAGCGTGTACGATCTTCCCCGGTTTTACATTATGTAAATAGTAAATGCTTAATTGAGATGGTTCTTTAAATTAAGTAAATAATTGATACAAAGTTATCTTTGTATTCTTAAGAATGGTCAAATCTTCAAAAATTATGTAATATTATAGCTCTTTTATCTCGTTTGAAGGAGTCAATAAGCAAATAATGTGACTACTTTATAATCAACAATTAACATTTCCATATTATTTACATTAAAAAACATTTCCAATATTAGATATAAAATTAATAAACAATTCTCTCTCACTTAAATAGTTATGATTCCGCTGATTCCCTTTTCAAACAAAAAAGAAATATTCTTGCCTATAATGAATCACCAACAGACTACCTTAATTTTATGTAGTAGGGTGATTAAGCACTTAAAGATGGAAATTTTATCATTGCCCAATTAATCATATTTGATGTAGGAAGGAAGTTATATGACAACATAATTAGTCTTTTAATAAACTTAAGTAGTTTGATTTGGCTAATTTTCTCAGCTGCCTGCAGAATAATCCTATCTCTAATAACCTTTCATTTGCAATTTTGAAAGAAGTTAATGGAAATAAGGCTATTGTCTATATGATTTTTATTTTTATTTTTATAATAAATAATATGGATAGTCATTAGAGCCTAGTTAGCTTTGGGGGAAATGCTCATCTGAAAGACTATATTGAAAAAAGAAAAAAAAAACTCGAATATGAATTAGGTATTTTTATCATTATTTAGTCATTCCAACTTTAAAACAAATAGCCTTACTGCATGCATGCAAAGGAAAAATGTCACATCTTTTGGGGTACACTGAGAAGATAAGTATTGCGCTTTTGAACTTTTACCCTCTTTAGAATAATTTGCTAGGCCAACATTAATTATTTCTATCTATCTATCAATATATATATTTGGTTAAAAAATTTACACTAATTTAGATAAAATTAAAAAGTTCCAAGAGGCATTGGCTGGAATAATTCGTATTACTAGGTTAAGATTTATGAGTTTAATGATGAGTTCCGTTGATAATATATAAATGATTAAATTTGTTTTATCTCAATAATTTAAATTTTTTTAGTCTGTTAATGATTTAACATTAGAATAGGAGTCATATTTGAACCGATACGTGTGATTATATCCTCTCATTATTATTAGTGTTCCTTTCAAGTTTTTGGGTGTATGGGTGATTTAATCTCTGTGTGGGGTATTTCTTCTAATGGGTTTTTCCACACGGTTGAAAACGCTGCATCACGTGTTAGCCCCTAGCGGCTAAGCTTCTTGAAACACTTCAAAGAACGACGGTCAAAAGGGTACCGGTGTGGTACCGACCGAGAACCCTCCGACGATCAAGTTAGGTGGTAGTAGGTGAGAATATGCCTTGCGTCGCAAGGAAGATTAGGTCAAATGTATGACTGATGGTTTTGAGGTTCACATACCTAATTTGATAGGCCAAGTTGCCTTTTATAGTTCCTTGATCGTGGGCTCGTCAACTGGGCTAGTCTGAGACTAGACTTAATGGGCTTTCACTCGGCCCGTGAAGGATAGACTCCTTCAGATGTTGGTTCGGATGGGCCTATCCCCATGTGAACCGGCCTAGTGTGAACGTCGCCCGTAAGAGAGCTTTTTTTTTACCCTTTACAGTTTTCCCCTATTTCCTAGGTCGGAAAGTCTGGTGCAGGGAATAGTAAATATTCTAATCAGAGGCGTGATGCTCGTCCTGATCCTTGTATCGTCTTTGGATAGTTGGGGGTCACGACTCCTGGGAAAATATACTGCTTCGGCCTTGTTGCGATTCGGACCTTCAGTGGTTATTCATAAAATCGACATGTTGGACTTTTGGATGTTTAGATTCCAACGGGCTTCGAGAGATTCAAATCATTGCATCGCTCTCCATGTGTCGCGATGGTTGGACGCGTGTTCCCCCCCCCCTTTAAATAGGGTTTTTCTTCAGAATTAAAAGCTCATTTGCTTTTCGAATTCTTGAAGTCGCCTGGAGATCACTCGCTTTCGAACGATTCTCCGCCATCTTCACTCTGTTCCCTTGAAGTTTTCCTTGTTCTTCTCTGAAGGTTAGTCTTTCCTCTCTACCTTTTGTCATGGATAATTTTGAGGAGAACTCCATAGTTAGGGGCCTTATGACTCTCAGGGTAGTCGTAGGGGATGACGATTATGACGATTTGATTTTTGAGAGGACTGAGTCTGGTGCTTCCCCTTCCTCTGCTTGTATAAGTGGGGCTAACACTGTCCCCTCATCTCGGGGCGAGCCTGCGGTTGACCCTCATTTACCAATCGATGAGGATTCCCTTCCTTCCGTGAGTGACTTTGGGTCAGTGTCTGGGATCCAGGCTAGTCTAGATGTAGATGCCACTCCTTCTCCTACTTCTCACCCGTCGGGGGGAGTGGATTCCGGTCCGATAGGCTCAACCACAGTTCCCGACCTTTCCCATCCTGTTTCTCCTGTTCCTACCGTGGAGGCGACTCAAAAGAAAAAGAAGAAATGGAAAAGTTACTTTAAGAGCAGTAAGGCCACATCTCAGGTTACCCTGTCTGTCCCTACGTTGTTGGTGGGAGAAGGTTCCTCCTTGGTTCACGAGGTTGTTGTCTGTTTCCCTCCTGGGTCTCCTTCTTTTAATCTGAAGAGAAAAAAGGTTACGAAGAAAAAGAAAAAGGAATCTCAGTCGAAAGGTATCCGAGAGGATGTAGGCCCACTCCATTATGTGTCGGAGATAACACAGGAAGATCTTGATAGGCTGAGGGAGGACTGTAGCATCTCCGAGGAATTTGAGATAAGACTCCCCATGCCATCAGAGCGAGTTTATGTTTCCCCGGGAGATGGTTGGACTTCTTCAGTGGGGAGTTCGATTTCCCCTTTCTCCTTTTTTAACTGAATTTCTTCTAAGTTGTGGCATTGCCTTAGGCTAGCTTATGCCGAACACTTTGAGGTCTCTGCTCACCCTTGAAGTTGTGTGCTCGGGTTTAGGCTTTCGACACACTTTGGGCATGGTTTCCCATTTCTGGGTCCTTCGTACGAACGTTCAAGACAGAATGCGTTTTCTTCTTCAAAGCTACGCGGCGCCTTCCCTGGTAGATGAAAACTCATACGATAAGAAGTGGAAAGAATTCTGGTTCTTCATCCAAGGCCCTATCTTATCTGGAAGCCGGACTCTCCCTGCTTCTTGGGAGGACGAGGGTGAAGAATGGGTCCCGAGTTACTTTATGGCTTGATCAGCTGTGACAATACATGACTATTTTTATTTTCTTATTTTAGTGAAGAATCCTCTCCCGAAGAGTATTTCTGCAGAGTCTCTCAAGTATTGCAAGACTCTTGAGAAACTGGGGTCTTTCAACTAGGAAGAGTTTACCCAACATCTTTGGCTGGTTTCTTTGCGTCTCTGGACTCCTCCACCAAACTTCATTCCGATTACTCCCTGTAAGTGTTCCATCTTGACTGGTTTTATATGGGGTATGGTCGGAGTTGATTCAAATTGTTTGTCCTGCAGGTCTCTCTAAGAAAATGTCTGTCGTTCCTCTCACCCCGGCTCCGGACTCCCATGATCCTTAAGATTTCTTTGCCCTTCTCCAGAATATAGGGAAGAAGAGGTCCACGATGGCGCCCCCTCTTTCCCGGAAGGGAAAAGAGGTGGCCATTCCTAAACATCCCCGTCCTTTCAGAAGTGGGAAATCTGTAGTGATCAACAGTGCAGAAATCTCTATAGAGGGTGCAGTGGCTCCTTTTATGGATCCTCCCCTTGATTCTCCTACTCCAAAACGAAGAAGGGGTGGAGTCATCAGGGTGCTTGACCACACGGTAAAGGGTGCAGATGCGTATGTTTTGAAGCATCCTGAGATGACTTATCGATCATTTCCTTCCAAGGCGGATTCACCTTCTTCTGATCATGCCCATGTTTTGTCTTTTGCTATGGACTTTGAACAGGAGGATGATCAGACGACCTATGGCCTCTCGATGTCAGAACTTTGTGTCTGCTAGGTTCAACTAAGCAGGTTATTCCCCCTCCAGTGGGAGCGGTTCCATTGGAGGCCAGTGGATCGAGTGCCGCGAGCGGTGGATCTTCTTTGCTTCTTTTGTTCATTCCTCTCGATGCAGACTTCGACAAGGAGTCCCTCTCCAGCCACTTTTACCTCCGACGAGCCATGGATTCAGTCGGATTCTCCAGTGACTTGGGGTGCAGTTAAAACCCTTCAACGACTATGATAGTAAGGATGAGACTTTCAGCCGTATGTGCCACCAAAGTTGGCTGGTTAGTGCGTTCACTCTTTTGTCTTCATTTTCTTTGTTGCCTTCTAGTTGATTTTAACATCTTTAAATGTGTCTGCTCTTCCGGGGACCCAGTCTTCAACCCAGATAACCCTCAATCTAGAGAGTTTACTTTTGAAGTATTAGGAGTTTAAGCAGAAGTTAGACGAGGTGACAGCTAGTGGTCAGCAATCTCACATCCTTGACTTGGTATTGTCTGAAGGTCTCTAATTGAAGTCTGATCTTGAGGAGGCTAACAAGAAAATCGCTTCATTAGAAGCCGAGAGATCAAAACAATCTACCGAGCTTGAACGTGTTCGAAAGGAATGTGAGGGCCTCCAAAAACTCAAAGAGGACAACGAACGGATGCTCGATGAAGCTATTGCTGCTCGGAACAAGGCGTTAGAGGACCTGGATATTGCTCGCAAGGAGGGGTCTAAGGCCGTGGATGATTTTAACCGGGAGGCCGCCTACCTAAGAAGGTTAGGGAGCACTTGGACGCGGTTATCTTGGAGAATGGCTCATTGAAAACCCAAGTGTCTGAACTGCCAGCTCTTTGGGATGTTGTTAGCGACCTCCATCGAAAGTTATCCCGGGCAACTGAGGCTTCTGTCGAATCCACTCTTGTTGGTCTTGCCGTCGGACGAGACTCGGTCAAGATTCAGATGGACTTGTCAGAGGAACTGGGGGCCCAATTACTCTGATCGCCTATGAGAATGCCATTGACAGTCGGTGGGAGTTGTTTGAGATAGCCAATAAATTAGAGGCTTCCAAAGGCAAAACTCCAGTCGAAGGTGAGGTTGATGGTGGTGAGAGCGTCCGTCCTGGTGAAAATGAGGGTGCGGTGGGGGATGCAGGCATCCGCACTGATGAAGCCAAAGACTTGACTGTTGAAGATGCTTCTTCGGTTCTTCCCCTGACTGAGACTGTTTAGGTCTCTGATTGATTTTTCCAGGGTAAAATCCGGACTGTGGAGCCCCTTCACTTTTCTGCTTTCCGAACACATATTTCCCTTGCTTTGAATCTAATATATGTTTGTTCCTTCCTTACATCAGCGTGCTTTAATTTCCTGCTTGCTTTTGCGAAGTGCCTTTACACTTGCTTTGAAATTGTAAACATCTTCCCCTTAGGCTTGAAACATTCGTTGGTCTGAAGCTTTCTCTTTCGTAAAGAGCTTGGATTATTTAGGCGGACAAGGGTTTAGTTTTCGGAGGAGGCTCAGAATACTTGGACATACCAAGGTTTTCGTTTCCAGAGAAGGCTCATAATACTTGGGTGGACCAAGGTTTTCGCTTCCAAAGAAGGCTTAGAATACTTGGGCGGACCAAGGTTTTCGCTTCCAGAGAAGGCTTAGAATACTTGGGCGGACCAAGGTTTTCGCTTCTGGAGAAGGCTTAAGTGCTAGGTAGGACAAGACTTTCTACATTTTAACACTGCAAACGTCTTCTATTTTTATGAATAGGAAATGCTCGGACAAACTAAGACTCTTACTTCAGGAGAAGGCTTTGCGTGCTTAGACGGACCAAAGCTTTTGCTTCCAGAGAAGGTTTTTCGTGCTTGGACGGACCAAGGCTTTTGATTCTGGAGAAAGCTTTTCGTGCTTGGACAGACCAAGACTTTTGCTTCCGGAGAAGGCTTTTCGTGCTTGGACAGACCAAGGTTTTTTCTTCCGGAGAAGGCTTTTCGTGCTTGGACTGACCAAGGCTTTTCGCGGAGAATATATGTAGGTCACTCAAAGCGAAAATATATAATTTCTTCTTTCTTTACTTGTACATTGGATAACAAAATAAAATAAAGAGAGAGAGAAACCCACTACAAGTTCTTGATCCCTTGAGCAGTCTTCTAGGCCTCATCACTGTCGATGATGACCGTTGGAGTTAACCTCCCGCGTCACTTCATGGAAGCCAGCTCTTCTTTTAGGGATTCATTCTCCTTCTCATAGTAGTCCGTGAGGTTCTCTGCCTCCTAGAGGTGATCTCTGAGTGCGTAGTAGCCCTCGGACGGCTTGTAGCCCTCCACCATCTCCGAGATTTCTAAGCTTTCTCGGAGGGAACGATTTTATTACCCGAGTTTCTCTACTCGGCTATTTGCTACCTCCAAGGCTCCTCGAACACTATTGAGTTTGTGTCTCAAAGCTTCCGTATCCCCTTCTCTCTCCTTCTCCTTCAGGAGGGCGAGTTCAAGCCTTGCGTTTTCTGCACGTAACTCTTGGTTTTCCCATTTCAAAACTCTCTTAGTTACCTTTGAGGTTGCATTCGAGTGATCGATTTCTTTAGTCAGAAATTGATAGAGTAGACTGTAGGATATCTTCGCGATCCTTATCCTTTTATAGCGTTAGAGGTGGCGTTTTTTCAGAGAGTCGAAAAGGCTCATCATTAATGCAGAGTCATTCGATGCATCGAGCCATTTCATCTTTCGAGGTGGTGACGTCAAGCAGTGATTAGTCCTATCGAACGTCTGTCATTCCCATCAAATCGCTTTAAATGTGGTTAATTGGGGGGTTAACCGCCTTAACTACTGGTTAGCGCATACGTCGTTTTGCATGCCTGACTATTCGCCTGATAACGCCTGATATTTGACAGGTGTCGTGATCGCGACAATTACTCGATCCTTTAAATAGGGCTTTTGGAGTTTCCCATTCGCATCTTTGAATCCTTTTTCCTGAAGTGGCTTCTCTTTCATTCCCAGATTCTCAAATCTCTTAAGTGAATTCAAAACTTCATATCATGGGGTTTTCCCATTTCTTCTTGTTCCTTTTTCACATTTGGCCTTCCTTAATCGTGGCCTTGGTTGAGAATGTTTGGTCGTGATCCTCCATGCCTGTTTGGTTGGTCTCGGCTGATTTGAAGCTCTTGGTCGTCATCCTCTATGCCTGTGAGGATAGACCTTAGGTTCAAGCTGTGACATCCCGTCACTTTAAAATAATTTAAATTAGAAAACACAGCGGAAGTCTTTTATTTTAAGAAAAATTGGCATGATTATGTTTGAAAATAGGCTAGCCAAAACCTGTTTACATCTTAAATTCAGACATCTAAAAACACAAGGAACATTAAGTTCCTATCAGGAGTTCAAAATGATTTATAATCATAAAAGTAGAGACAAAAGCTCTTAAGAGCTATATACAATTGTACAAATCTCAAAATTAAATAAAATTCACAAAACCATGTACATGGATTTTACAACCACCTAGTCCATCTCAAAGTCTTCATCCATCGATCATGCAGCACCATCTCCTCTCCCTCTACCTCTAGCCAGGGCATTACCTGAAATTTTGTAATATCATGAGCTAAAAACTTAAGCCCAATGAGAATAATAAGCATAAAAAGTAAGGTTAGACCTCAAACCCGTATTCCGATTTGTGTCCAATTTACCTGACACAATCAAGCCTAAAGTTCTCCAACTCTAGGTAATTTCATTCTAAACTTTTCAAAGGATGATATTACTAACACTCGTAGTCAATCCTCATCCATTAACTTGTTACGACATAAAATAAGAAAAGTAAATAACTTTGCATAAAATATAACACCTCGATTCTATATTCCATCGATCATATGCAATGTAGGGTTCGTATATACCCTTATGCATGAATGAAGGTAATGCGGACATCCCGTAGGCTCCCATTCAACCTTATGCATGAAGAAAAAACGAGTACATCCCGTAGGCTACCCATTCATCTTCTTTCTTAGTTTTACTTTCACTGAAGAAGTAAAGCGTACAACCCGTAGGCTACCATTCGTCTTCTTCCCTTGTTTTACTTTCTTTTCTTTTTATGAACGTGATGCGGACACTACCCGTAGGCTCCAACATTCTTCCCTTCTTTTCTTTCTCACTTTCTTTTCTTTTTCACTTTCTTTCAATGATGCGAGATGTTATGGTACAATAAATAATGGTGCAAGATGTTATGCATATGCTTGCACATGCTTGCAAAAAGTAAATAAAGTAAAGTGCGAATAATAAAGTAACCGAAACAAACATAAAGTAAAGGGGCATAAACTAAAAGACAAAAAGTAAATAAATAGGAATCTCCGGACGAACGATGTGTCAATCAAACTCCGCTAACAATAATAAAAGTAAAATCATATCTTAAACGATTAACCTATACCTTCCAAGATTCTAAACTTCCAATATAATCCGAGGTTCTATTAATCGTTCTAAATACAAGTTGGATCTTTTAACTTCCAATGATCCAACCTAAGCTTCGAAACGAATCTAACTTAGTAATTTCTAAGATTCAATGCTTTCCTCGAGAACTCCTAAGTTCTCACTTAAAGGATTAACTTCTAATCCTAAGGGCACTAACTCACATCCCTCTAATCTTAGATTCAAATTATAGTCTTAGTTTCTATTTCTACAAACCATCATACTATTTGCTTTCTAAAATTACTTTAAATCCTAACTATTCTCACCTTTGCAAAAGAAGATTTCAATCCAAACCTTTGATAACGCGGTCAATGCAAAGTCCAAACCACCTACAATTAGAATTACATCTAACAATCAATAAAAAATTCAACTAATGATCAAACAACATCTAAGCGTTTAAAACGACGAAAAACCCATCAAACCCCCCACATGAGGCTCTCGGCCCTCTTATGAAAAATAGGCTTCGGGTTTGTTTTTCCAGATTTTAGGCAATTTAAATGTAATTCGAGTTGGTTTCAAGCAATTTTAATATTCCCGATTTCAATGGGTATCGATAATTAGGGTTTTTGAACATTATGCCATTTCCCGAATTGAATTTAAATAAACAATAATTCAACAATAAATAACCCATAATGAAACCCAAAAAGGTAAATTTAAAACGGAAAGGGTTTCAACTGAAACTCGGTTTTAGGGTTATGGGAAAGTTTCCAAAAACACTTAAAACTACTCCCGTATTTACAAACACTGAGTTTCACGACAAGAAATCAAAGGAAATCAAAGAAAACTCCATTAAAATACTATTTAGAGCTTAGGGTTTGAAACTTTACTTACCGAGAACTCCGTGGATCTCAAGAGAAAGCATGATTGATAGGTGGAAAAGAATCCTAGACCCGAGGGCTTTCCGATGCAACCGAAATCGAATCGATCCGCCGAGAAACGAACAAAACCCAAAGAATGCTCTTCCTTTCATGAAGGCCATGGTTTTGGGAAGAAAAAAGGATGAGAAAAATGAAGACTTTTGGTCAATGATGTGTTTTTAAAGATGAAGGAATAGTGTTTTGGATATTTTTAAGAAATCGGAAATTACGGTTGCGTCCTTTTAAGACTTTTGACTTATGAATCGAAACCCGAAGCTCCTAAATAAATCTAAAGGTGATTAATAATTATTAATTGGCCTATTAATAATTATTAATGTCACTGAAACGAATTTAAAGCATTAAAACGATTAGAAGGAATTTCGGGCGAAATTAACTACTAAAATCAAAATTACAAAAATAATAATTAATCTAAATACTTGAATTGAAATAAATAAATAAATAAACAATATTAAATAAAAAAAATTCACTTCAAAATAATGAGACGTTACACAAGCCGTGCGGACCGATCAGTCGCTTCGCCACCCCCCGCCGCGACTCCAGAGTTTGTTCCAGCCTTACTTGGGAACTGGAGCGAGTGATTGAGAGGGCAACTCTCATGTCGACCCTCGATGGTTTTCCTCATCATGATATCGTCAGGGACTTCAGCATGGGAGGTGACGTCATGTCTGGTGTTTAAGGAGGCGAGAAATGCGTTTTCCCCCGAGACGAGCACGGAGCGATGTCAGATGAGAACGGTATAGTCCTTCGGCTCTCAGCACTTTCTATTCACTAAGCATAAACGATACATGTCGAGTATTTATTGAAAAATAGCCCCAATCCAGCATATGACTCAATCATGGACTAAGAGTGTAAATATCAACAAGTAAACATGCTCATGTAAGCGAATAATTATAAAAGTCATATTGACTCGAGCTAACTAGCTCGTCGAGGCTCTCTAAATATCGACCGAGCTCAACTCCCATTTTCCATCACTTCCTTTTACTTTTGTCCCTTACTATTCACATTCCATAAACATCAAACCATTCACAACCATGGAATGCATAAATGAAGTGAGATGATATGTAATGCACTAATCATGCTTTCTTTACCATCGTCATCAGAAATATCATTTAAGCAAGTAAGAGGAGTTCTCAATTAGCATATAATTCAATCTATCACTTGAAACTTTTCAAAGTGCACAAAAGTATATCAACTTCAAGCATGATGTCGTGGCATTCCATTATACTTTACTCGTCAAGCAATAATCTAAAACATATCGAGCATGGATAACATAAATCCCAATTCAGTATATGACTCGATCTTTGACTTGAAAAGCGAGTAAAACAAGTAAACATGTCAATCTATCTTAATTTAGATATTTGAAAGCAAATAGGCATATCAAAATGTCTCAAGTTGTATATAAAGGCAAATTAGCTTAAGCAAAACCGCTCTTCCAGCTCTTAGGAACGAGTCAAGCTTGGATCTCGTCTCTCGTTACTTTCACAACTCTATTTCTCATTCAAATCATACACCAAAGTGTTCCAATCAGCCATAACCATTTACAATCCCACATCATCCTTCTAACAACCACAAACCACACCGCCATCACCGATCCGATTCTTTATGTTCTCACCTTATCGATATAGTCTCGGAGCTCGTTCTTGACTCTTGTCCTACATGAAACATCCCACACACACTTTAGATGTAATTTATTATATATAAATCAGCCCATGATAAGAACAACACGCCTCAAACCCGGTTAGTAGCAAAATGCTCAAAACTAGTCAAATTAATTACTATTTTTGGTCAAAATAGAAACTAACCCAAGAATCATCAAGTTGGGTTTCCCTTATGTAAGTAATTAACTTATTATGTGTTAATCACTTAATTGACTAATTTATTAAGCGCATGATCTATAGGTCCATCGGGTCCCTATGCTAGCCCAAATATCGTTGTAGCAAAACTAAGTTATTATTTTAACTTAAGAAGAACAAATAATTTAAGTAATTGATTTTATTTAAAATTAGGCAATATTAATTATTTGAAGAATAAGATTATTTAAATGAAAATTAATATTAATATTGATACAATATTAATTGTTTAAATAAAGAGTTTATTTAAATGGAAATTAATATTACATTATCAATTATAACAATATAAGGCAAAATTAATTGTTTAAATAAATAGCTTATTTAAACGGTAATTAATGTTAATATTATTAATTATTTAAATAATGAGTTTATTTAAATGGAAATTAATAATTTGATATTATTAACTAAATAATGAGTTTATTTTAATTTAATAATAAATATTAGAGAGAATTAAATACAATTGGTTTTAGAAACAAATTAATTTTGGCCCAAATTAATTAATTAATTGAATAAGATTTTATGGAAATAAATTAATTCTTGGGTAAATGTGTTTATATTAGAAATTATTAATTGAATTTTTTCTAAATTTAAATTCATAAGTATAAATTATTAAATAAATAAAGTAAATAAATTATAAATAATATATATATATATATATATATATATATCTTTTGTAATGGACGCCAGTGCACTACATGTGTGAGCTGATGGTTTGCCATTAATATATATATATATGTATATATTTTATTTTTTATTTTATTTTATTTAATAATTAAGAGATAAGCTTATCTAATTAGATTAGATATCATATTTTCCTATAAATATGATCATTGGGATTCATATTTTATACACTTCTCACTTTAATTAGAAAAGTGAAAATTCTCTCTCAAGTTTTTGCTCAATTGCCGATTTTCCATAGGGAAAAATTTAGAAGAAATTTCTTCTTCTTTTGTTCTTCCGGTTCGATTCCCACAAGTCGATTTTGCTTTTGATCGGGATATAGCATAGAAGATCCGGTGTTGCTGAGGATTTGATGCTGTAAAGAAACCTCCAACCGATTCTCCATTAATTACTCAATGTTAGTGAAAGGCTTTTAATTTTCGAAACTAAGCATGAATCTACATGTTCTTCATGTTTATGTCACAAATTCATGATGTTAATAGATCCATAATTAAATGTTAATTAGTTTACTAAATAAAATTCCGCTAGTTTAGTAAATCATCCCTTCAATTGGTATCAGAGATAGTTTTAATGATCATGCAAAATTTGTGATTTTTTGAAAATTTTGGTGGGTTGCATAAAAATCGTTTTATGTATGTTTATATAAATTCTGGTATATAAATTGTGGAGGTTTGCTAGTTGACTGTTTAGGTATTCTTGAGGCACTTAGGATTTTAAATTTTAGTAGAAAATTTGTAAACCCTAATTTTAGGGTAAATTTGTAATTTTCCCATACCAAAGAGGCAAAAATCCACTACATCAAAGGGAGAAGAGAAGAAATTTTTTCTTCACCATTCCATGAGGATAAAAGGATAAGATAAGGTAAGATATGGTAAGATATTTTAAGATAATTATCTTGTTATCTCAATTTAAAATTTAAATATTTGAGATACGGATAAAATCTTTTTAAGATTATCTCCTATCTTAATTTATTAATTTAGAAATTGATATAACATTACATGGAAAAAATTTTCTTTATTTTTTCCATATAATTAAAAGATAATTATTTTAAAACAAGTATTCATGGAAATATTAAGGAGATAATATTTACCCCATAAATACCCATGCCCAAGCCTACACCATGGAGGAGAGAGAAAGCTGAAGCCTATAGTTCTATAATGGAAGATTTAAATTAAGTTGTAATTTAATTTTTCTGTTTTAAAAATAGTGCCAAGCATACCGGTAAATTTAGCTATTTATTATTTAAATTGTTTATATGTATGATATAATTATTTTAAATAACGTTCATGCATAATAGTATGTCATGTAGAAAATCCCACCATAGGTTGTATGATTTTAATTAATTATACATACATGCATCATGATATAATATGTGTTATTATATGTTAATGTATGTGTAGAATGCCATAATTTTATTATATAATTGTGATTATCGAAAATTATGTAATTTTATTCTAATTATTTTTAGAATAAAAATGTAAAGACTCGAATTTTCTCAAATCTTTAAATCAGAAGAAAACAGCGGAAGACTTTGTTTTTATAAAAATTTGGCATGGAACCCTTTAAATTATGAACTATCAAAACCTGTTTACATGGGCCCATTTCAGAGAAAGTAAAAACAAAGATGTACATACTCCATTTCATGACAAAATCAAAAGAAATAGACTCGATAATATGTACAACAAACTTAGGCTATCATTAGCCACAAAATATAAGTTTAAAGCAACAACATATAATGCTTCATCTAGCATTCGTAGAATGTCCCAAAATATACACGTAAAGTCCATGTCCCGAAAGCCATCCAGTCGTGATGAAGCAACACCATCTCCTCCCCCTCGTACCCTACTAAGAGTATTACCTGAAAAAGTTTAAGTGTAGCAACATTAGCATAAAATTGCTAGTGAGAATAAGATGGATGCAAGCACTCCTATGGACTGAATCTCATATCGAAAAATGTGTCCAAAAATCCTATTGTGCTCTTACTACCCATTTCATATTCCCATGTACTTTACATAAGAAAATCAATCTCATTCTACTATATCGTAATTTCAAAAAGTAAACATTCAAGCTCGTAAATAAAGTACTAAAACAACGAAATAGTACTAAAGCATAACAAAGTAAATAGCAAAGTAAATTTCTATCATTTACGTCATTCCACACGTTATTTCGCATTGTGACCACATTGTCACATTTCATAATTTAACCGTGACCACTTGTCACCATTCACATTCACATCGTGACCTCACTGTCACCAAACACAAACCATACCGTGACCTCACTTTCACCAAACATAAATAATACTGTGACCTCACTGTCACCGTGACCTCACTATCACCATACACAAACCATACCGTGACCTCACTATCACCGTGACCTCAGAGTCACCAAACACAAACCATACAGTGACCTCACTATCACCATGACCTCACAGACACCAATCACAATTCATACCGTGACCTCATTGTCACAAAATATAAATCAAATACACCTAAAGTATATTAATTAACCGAATTGAACAACGATCGATACAAACTAAACAAACAGAACTAAAACAGCCCGGGTCAAGCCAAGAGGCCCACGGCCCAAGGAAAAAGAGGGATTGGATGTAGTTTTCCGGATTTTAAGCACTTTAAAAGTGTTTCGAGTTGGTTTCGGGCACTTTGAAGGTTGGTAACATCAATGGGTAAACGTGATTTAGGGTTAAGGTCAAAAGTTCAATCACGAACAATTAAGAAAAACATCATAACATAACAATTTCAAAACCCTAATCATCATAAAAATGAGAATAACTCAAATAAATGGCTTTTGGCTCAAACCCGATTCTAGGGTTTATGGAAAGTTCTAAATATACATAAAACAACTCCCTCGATCTAAACCTCCGAATTCCCGAGCAAGAATTGGAAGATTAAAACCAAAAACACCATTAAAACACTATTTGAAGCTTTAGGTTTTGAACTTAAACATACCTTAAAGCCTTGAGAGAACAGATAAAAACCTCGATTGTTGGGATGGGTAGAAAGTACGTCTCGAGAGCTTTCCAACGAGCTAAGGCACGATGAAAACGGTCTAGAAATGAAGTCGGGGTGACAATTTCTTTCTCTCCTCTTTTTTTCTCTCTAAGCTACGGGTTTAGGAAGAAAATATGAGAAGAAATTTATGATTTTTGTCTAATTTTGGCTTAATAATGGAGAAGGATGAATAGTGTTTAGATATTTAAGAATTTGGAAATGACGCATCCGTCCTGTTCTTGCCTTAAGCTTTTAAAACAAAACCCGAAGCACTTAAACTAGCCCAATGGTGATTATTAATTATTAATTGGCCTATTAATAATTATTAATACCATCGAAACTCGTTTCGGCTAATTAAGTGATTAAAAAGGTTTCTGAACTAAATGTACTATTTACTTCTAAATAGTCAATTCTAAAATTAACTTAAATACTTTAAATAAATAAATAAAATAATTAATAAAAAAAAATTTACCTCAAAATAACGGGACGTTACAGTCCACCCTCCTTAAAAGACTTTTCGTCCCCGAAAAGTAACTTCTAAGTAAACAAGTGAGGGTACTTATCCTGCATCTCCTCCTCTCGTTTTCCCAAGTAGCCTCCTCATATACTTGGTTCCTCCACGAAACTTTCACTAAGCCGATAGTCTTGTTCCTCAACACATTTTGCTTCGATGCTAGAATCTTCACCGGTGTCTCCTCATAAGACATGTTAGCATAAAAAACAATGGGCTCATGATCTATCACATGTGAAGGGTCAGCCAAATACTTTCGAAGCGTCGAAACGTGAAAAACACTATGAACGGCCGACAAGGATGGTGGTAAAGCTAAACGGTAAGGCACCGTTCTAACCCGATCCAGAATCTCAAATGGACAGATAAACCTAGGGCTCAACTTGCCCTTCTTTTGAAACCTAATCACATCCTTCATATGTGCCACTTTCAGAAATACGTGGTCCCCCACCGCAAACTCAAGTGGACTACGTCGCTTATCGGCATAACTCTTCTGTCGACTTTGGGCAACCCTCATCCTCTCTCTAATTAACATAATGGACTCACTAGTCCTCTGTAATAACTCGGGTCCCAACTGTCTCCTCTCTCCAACCTCATCCCATTGAGCGGGAGAACGACACTTTTTACCATAAAGTACCTCAAATGGTGCCATTTCGATGGTAGCCTAAAAACTATTATTATACGCAAACTCTACCAAGTACAAATGCGAGTCTCAACTACCACCAAAGTCAAGAACACAATCCCTCAACATATGCTCTAAAATTTGGTTAAGTCTCTCTGTTTGACCATCAGTCTGAGGACGAAAGGCCGTGCTAAAATCCAAACCGGTACCCATGGCGGAATGTAAACTCTGCCAAAACTTTGACACAAACCTAGTGTCCCGGTCTGATACAATCCTCACAGGCACACCATGCAGTCTAACAATCTCCCTCAAGTAGTACTGTGCCCAAGTCTCAGCTGGATAAGTGATCCTCCTCGGTAAAAAGTGTGCAAATTTTGTCAAATGATCAACAATCACCCAAATGGTATCATACCCATTGGATGTTCTAGGCAACCCACAAACAAAATCCATAGAGATTTCTTCCCATTTCCACTCGGGTATACTCAAAGGATTAAGATAACCCGCTGGTCTCGTTCTCAATGCCTTGAATTGCTGACAAGTCAAACATCTACTCACAAACTCCGCGTTCTCAAGTTTCATCCCGGGCCACCAATAATATTGTCTCAAATCTCTATACATCTTAGTGCTACCCGGATGAACAGAAAAGATAGAATTGTGATCCTCCTCCAACAATTCTTTTTTGAAAGTCGAACTCAATTGTACACATAGCCTTTGACGATACATCAAAGCACTATCAGAGGAAAAAGTGAAGTTGCTAGGTACACCTGACTCTGTCTCAATAAAATCGGCCTGTAAATAATTCTCGCTCCTCTGAGCCTCAATCATCCACTGTCTCAAAGTAGGCCCCACTATCAAACTAACCAAACTCACTGTAACCTCGGCAGTAAGGAGGGCTATCTCAGCACGCTCCAACTCCCACCTCAATCTCATCGATAAAGCAGACAAGTGCGAAGACTTCCTGCTAAGTGCATCCGCCACTACATTGGCTTTCCCGGGATGGTACTAAATATCATAATCATAGTCCTTCACAAGCTCCAACCATCTCCGTTGTCTCATATTCAATTCTTTCTGAGTGAAGAAATATTTGAGGCTCTTGTGATCGGTGAATATCAAGATTTTCTCACCATACAAGAATGCCTCCAAATTTTCAAAGCATGTACAACCGCCACCAACTCCATATCATGAGTCAGATTCTTTTTCTCATGCTCTTTCAACTGACGGGAAGCATAAGCTATAACCTTCCCATGTTACATCAAAATGCAACCCAAACCTCTCCTCGAGGCATTGGTATACACTGTCAAACCACCACTACCATCGGGTGACACTAGAACAGGTGCCGTTATAAGTCTCTTATTGAGCTCCTCAAAGCTCTTTTCACATTCCTTGGACCATACAAAGTCCACTCCCTTCTTCGACAAATGTGTCAAAGCCGATGATATCTTAGAGAAGTCTTGAACAAACCGTCTATAATAACCGGTATGGCCAAGAAAACTACGAATTTCCATCACACTAGTTGGTCTAGGTCAACTACTAACCACCTCAACTTTAGAGGGATCCACCATCACTCCTTTACTAGAAACCCCATGGCCTAAGAATGCCACTTCCATTAGCCAAAACTCACACTTAGAGAACTTTACATACAATTTTTGTTCTCGTAACACTGTCAAAACCTTCTCTAAGTGCATAGCATGTAACTCCTTGGTCTCAGAATAAATCAAAATGTCATCGATAAACACAATAACAAAGGAGTCAATGAACCTCCTAAACACCGTTTGAATAAGATCCATAAAAACCACCGGCGCATTAGTCAAACCGAATGACATAACAACAAACTTATAATACCCATATCATGTACGAAATGCGGTTTTGGGAATATCATCCTCTCGGATCCTCAACTGGTGATAACCATATCTCAAATCTATCTTCGAAAAGATAGTAGCACCTCTCAACTGATTAAATAAATCATCAATCCTTGGCAAAGGATATTTATTTTTCACAGTAACTCGGTTCAACTCTCGGTAGTCGATACACAACCTCATTGAACCATCTTTCTTTCTCACAAACAACACCGGTGCTCCCCACGGGGACACACTAGGGCGTATAAACCCCAAATCTAAGAGTCCTTGTAACTGACTCTTGAGCTCATTCAGCTCCGCTGGTGCCATACGATAAGGTGCCTTGGACAATGGAGCCGTCCCAGGTAACACCTCTATCTGAAAATCCATTTCTCTCATCTGTGGTAAGCCGTGTAACTCATCAGGGAAAACATCAGTGAAATCCCTCACAATCGGTACATAATCTAGTGTAGTCACACTAACAGACATGTCTACTACACTAGCCAAATAACCCATAGCACCATCACACAAAAGAGCACTAGCCTGAATCGCTAAGATGATTGCAGGAGTCACTCTACCTCGAGTCCCATGGAATCAAAAACTAGTCCCACATGGATCAATAAAATCCACAACTTTGGCACTACAACTAATATCAAAGTCACACATAGGCATCACTATCAACATAGCATGCAAACAACAACCCAAAATACACGAATCATCGGTATAAATCACTCTATCCACAACAATAGATTTCACAAGCGGAGTAGAAACATGCAACTCAACCTCGAGTATTCCGGCTCATATTGGTACACTCATTACATGCTAGCTACAAGGCTAGACCAAAGATCAAATGATACAATAACTCACTATCCTCATCCGGACCATCTTCCAAAAGGTTTTGCCTCCCTATCTTAAGTAGCAACACTCTCTCAATTTACAACTCCACTAATCCCTTGAAATGCCATAATTAAATATAACTTCACTTTCTCAACTCCGACTAGGGACTTATACCTATCTCAATCTAGGTCACTAAACTCAAGTTAGACCGATTACTTTTCCACAAACAATCAAATGAACTGGGTATCACATCCCTTATCACCGAGATTTTGGCACAACATGCCTCTTTTCATGTAAATCGTTAGTCACGTGTTCTACTAACACATCTACTCTAACAACTACACCACAACCGAACCTTGATCGAAAGATCAATCTCTTGGAGTATCCCGACTCCCTTGCACTAGCTCTATGTCACACGCTACACAATGTGCATAACCTTTAAACAACACATGATAAAGCCTAACCTCAGTACTCATACCAAGGTCCCCGCCTATCAGTCAATCAACACCGCCACATAGTTGCTCTTACGAGGTGGGAAAATATCACAATTTATAATCAACATTCAATAAGGGAGAATCTCTCCTCATAACTTTCCATTTCAGAGAAAAGTAACACTTAAGAATAAAGTTCAAGGAATACCTGGTGCCGTTGATTCGAGTGATGCTTTGGACTAGGAAACATGAATAACATGTGATGCATGTGGTCTACAGAACCCGTAGGCTCTGATACCACCTGTAAAGACTCGAATTTTCTCAAATCTTTAAATCAGAAGAAAACAGCATAAGACTTTGTTTTTATAAAAATTTGGCATGGAACTGTTTAAAATCTGAATTATCAAAACATTTTTACATGGGCCCATTTCAGAGAAAGTAAAAACAAAGATGTACATACTCCATTTCATGACAAAATCAAAAGAAATAGACTCGATAATATGTACAACAATCTTAGGCTCTCATTAGCAACAAAATATAAGTTTAAAGCAACAACATATAATGTTTCATCTAGCATTCGTAGAATGCCCCAAAATATACACGTAAACTCCATGTCCCGAAAGCCATCCACTCGAGATCAAGCAACACCATCTCCTCCACCTCATACCCTACTAAGAGTATTACCTGAAAAAGTTTAAGTGTAGCAACATTAGCATAAAAATGCTAGTGAGAATAAGATGGATGCAAGCACTCCTAAGGACTGAATCTCATATCGGAAAATGTGTCCAAAAATCCTATTATGCTCTTACTACCCATTTCATATTCCCAAGTACTTTACATAAGAAAATCAATCCCATTCTACTATATCGTAATTTCGAAAAGTAAACATTCAAGCTAGTAAATAAAGTACTAAAACAACGAAATAGTACTAAAGCATAACAAAGTAAATAGCAAAGTAAATAACAAAGTAAATTTCTATCATTTACGTCATTCTACACGTTATTTCGCATTGTGACCACATTGTCACATTTCATAATATAACCGTGATCACTTGTCACCATTCACATTCACATCGTGACCTCACTGTCACCAAACACAAACCATACCGTGACCTCATTGTCACCAAACATAAATCATATTGTGACCTTACTGTCACCGTGACCTCACTATCACCATACACAAACCATACGGTTAACTCACTGTCACCGTGACTTCACAGTCACCAAACACAAACCATACCGTGACCTCACTATCACCAATCACAAATCATACAATGACCTCATTGTCACAAAACATAAATCATACTGTGACCTCACTGTCACCGTGACCTTACTGTCACCGTGACCTCACAGTCACCAATCACCAACCATACCATGACCTCATTGTCACCGTGACCTCACAGTCACCAATCACAAACCATACCGTGACCTCACTGTCACCAATCACAAACCATACTGTGAGCTCACTGTCACCGTGACCTCACAGTCACCAATCACATACCATACCGTGACCTCACTGTCACCAATCACAAACCATGCGTATCATAACGCCACACGTACTACTCCCCTTTGGTAGTACTAAATAGCGAATCTCATCGCTAATAATATCATACTAACTCGATTCTACACGAAGAATCATTCCAAAGTCTCTTTTAACTACCTTATAACCACTCGAAATAAACAGAGTAATTAATACTCATCTCCAATTTCTGGAACCTAATTCTCCCTGAGAATACAACTTAATCCACCAATGATATCTCACTTTTAACAACACCAAAACTTAACAAATTTTCCTTATACACTTTCCTTAACTCCCAAATTATATACATTCTTGGAAAATTTTAAAGTCTATTATCCCTCTTAACCTCAATCAAACATAATCGTCAAGCAATTTGAAAACATAAAAGTAATCGCAACCATTTTAAACTCACCTTTTAAAAGAAGTCAACTCCTAATCACCGGTTGACCAAAAATCACGATCGATGCACAAAACCTATAAATCAAATACACCTAAAGTATATTAAATAACCGAATTGAATAACGATCGATACAAACTAAATAAACGGAACTAAAACAGCCCGGGTTAAGCCAAGAGGCCCACGGCCCAAGGAAAAAGAGGGATTGGATGTAGTTTTCCGGATTTTAAGCACTTTAAAAGTGTTTCGAGTTGGTTTCGGGCACTTTGAAGGTTGGTAACATCAATGGGTAAACGTGATTTAGGGTTTAGGTAAAAAGTTCAATCCCGAACAATTAAGAAAAACATCATAACATAACAATTTCAAAACCCTAATCATCATAAAAATGAGAATAACTCAAAGAAATGGCTTTTGGCTCAAACGCGATTCTAGGGTTTATGGAAAGTTCTAAATATACATAAAACAACTCCCTCGATCTAAACCTCCGAATTCCCGAGCAAGAATTGGAAGATTAAAACTAAAAACACCATTAAAACACTATTTTAAGCTTTAGGTTTTGAACTTAAACATACCTTAAAGCCTTATGAGAACAGATGAAAACCTCGATTGTTGGGATGGGTAAAAAGTACATCTCGAGAGCTTTCCAACGAGCTAAGGCACGATGAAAACGGTCGAGAAACGAAGCCGGGGTGACAATTTCTTTCTCTCCTCTTTTTTTCTCTCTAAGATACGGGTTTGGGGAGAAAAGATGAGAAGAAATCTATGATTTTTGTCTAATTTTGGCTTAATAAAGGAGAAGGATGAATAGTGTTTAGATATTTAAGAATTCGGAAATGACGCATACGTCCTTTTCTTGCCTTAAGCTTTTAAAACGAAACCCGAAGCACTTAAACTAGCCCAATGGTGATTAATAATTATTAATTGGCCTATTAATAATTATTAATACCATCAAAACTCGTTTAGGCTAATTAAGCGATTAAAAAGGTTTCTGAACGAAATTAACTATTTACTTCTAAATAGTCAATTCCAAAATTAACTTAAATACTTTAAATAAATAAATAAAATAATTAATAAAAAAAATTACCTCAAAATAACGGGACGTTACAGTCCACCCTCCTTAAAAGACTTTTCGTCCCCGAAAAGTAACTTCTAAGTAAACAAGTGAGGGTACGTATCCCGCATCTCCTCCTCTCGTTCCCAAGTAGCCTCCTCATATACTTGGTTCCTCCACGAAACTTTCACTAAGCCGATAGTCTTGTTCCTCAACACCTTTTGCTCTGATCCTGGAATCTTCACCGGTGTCTCCTCATAAGACATGTTAGCATAAAAAACAATGGGCTCATGATCTATCACATGTGAAGGGTCAGCCAAATACTTTCGAAGCATCGAAACATGGAAAACACTATGAACGGCCGACAAGGATGGTGGTAAAGCTAAACGGTAAGCCACCGTTCAAACCTGATCTAGAATCTCAAATGGACAGATAAACCTAGGGCTCAACTTGCCCTTCTTCCCAAACCTCATCACACCCTTCATAGGTGCTACTTTCAGAAATATGTGGTCTCCCACCGCAAACTCAAGTGGACTACGTCGCTTATCGGCATAACTCTTCTGTTGACTTTGAGCAACCGTCATCCTCTCTCTAATCAACATAATAGACTCCCTAGTCCTCTGTAATAACTCGGGTCCCAACAGTCTCCTCTCTCCAACCTCATCCCAATGAGCGGGAGAACGACACTATACTTGGAAATAACAAACTGAAAGATGAGAACTATGTTTCCTAGAAAAGGAAATGAATAATTTAAGTAAAGAGGTTTACTTTAATAACTGACAATATTAATTATTTAAATAATGAGTTTATTTAAATGGAAATTAATATTATTATTATTAATTATTTAAATAATGTGTTTATTTAAATGGTAGTTAATAATAAAATATTATTGATAAATAATTATTAATTATTTAGGCAATGTGTTTACCTAAATGGAAATTAAGAATTAAACATTTATTATTAATTTTAAATAATATCGATTATTTAAAAGGATAATATGAAATAACCTATTTATTATTAATTTCAATTATTTAAATAGAAAATAAGAAATATTTATTAATAATAAAGTACAAAAAATCGGAATATAATATTTTATTTAAATGATTGATTTAAATAAATATCAAGAGTTAATAAATAAGATTTATTAATAAGTAGTAATCTATAATTGAATTAATGAATTCAATGGATTTTGGTTCAAATTATTAAATACCAAAATCGGCTCATATATAATATTTTAGGAAATAATTGTTGAATTATTTGTCTAAAATAAATATATGAAAGAATGTTTAACCAAAGACAAATTAAACAAAGAAAAAAAATTAGTTTTTCTTATTGATTTTATGCACATAAAATCGGTACGTAAGATAAATATGAAATAAAATTTGATTTCATTCTTGGCATTTATCTTGTATTTATTTTGATAGTATTTCCTAATTCAATTGGAAAACTGTTTTGCGTATAAATACAAACATTTTGGTTATTAATTCAAAAGCTTATAATTTCAATTCTCAAAATTGAAAACTATTCTTCCTCCTATTTTTACTCATATTCGATTTTACTATAGTCTAAAGGGAAGAAAATATTCTTCTTCCCAAAACCATAGTTTTCTAGTTTAGTTTAATTATCAATTTTTTTAATTTGAATTATGCAATAATATTGGTTCTCATTTTGTATAAACCAAGTTTGGAATATTTTAAATAAGAGTTATTTAAGTAGATATTCCTTTACAATTATATTACAAAATTCCAAAGTGTAATTGGATCAAAATACCTAGTATAAAACAAATAAATTCCAGATCCAAAATCTAAACTCCGGAAAATCTAAATGAGTTATAAGGTTTAAAATGTTTAAATACGTCTAAAATTACTTAAATAAGTTAGAAGGATTAATCTCTTAAAGATGGTTCTCAAGGAATTTGAGATGATAACCATATTAATCCATGAACTTATGGGATATGTAAAATCGAATATCTTTGATTTATCAAATATAATTAGACTTAAAAATCACTAAAGTTAGACATTTAGATGTTATAACTTAAGTGATTAGCAAACATTAAATCGATTTTTTATATTCCAAATATTTAGTTATTTAAAAGGACGTTTTAAAGGTAATAACTGATATGGAATAAACAAAACAGAAATTAGAAAGTAATAATTAGTGAATGATTGAATTCACAAATTATTAAAGAAAAGCTTATTAAATAAGTGATACTGAAGGCTTTAAACCTTACTTAAGATATAAAAGAATTACAATGATTTTATTTCACAATAAAAACAAGTAGTTATTTAAAAGTTTAAATTGTTAAACTACTTGTAGAACTTTATTTGAGTGGGAGCGTCATAATACGAACCAAAGGACTTTCGAAGTCCAAGTGTGTAACATCCCGTTTCTTTGGGGGTAATTTTTTTTATTTTAATTAAAGTATTTAAGGTTAGTTTAAAAGTAGTGATTTCGATTTTAGCAGTTATTTTCGTTTGAAAATCCTTTTAATCCTTTTATGACTTTAAATTATTTTCGGTGACATTAATAATTATTAACGGGCCAATTAGTAATTATTAATCACCTTTAGATTACTTTAAGATCTTCGGGTTTCGTATTTTTAATCAAACCACTTAATAAGGACGTAATCGTCATTTTCTAATTTCTTTAAAAATCACTATTCACTTTCTTCTCCTTTTTAAAGTCAATCTTTGGTCAAAAACATCACATTCTTCTCTTCCTTTTCCCCCAAATCCGTAGCTTAGAGAGAAAAAAGAGGAGAGAAAGAAATTGTCACCCGGGCTTCGTGTCTCGACCGTTTTTATCGTGCCTTAGCTCATTGGAAAGCTCTCGAGACGTACTTTCTACCCATCCTTGAAGCCGTGGGCATCCAATTCTCAAAAAAAGGCAAATTTTGATCATTTTCTCTCCTTCTCTCCTTGAAGCTGTGGGCATCCAATTCCCAAATTTTGTGTTTTCTTTATTTCTCGGTAGATAATCTCGATTCTACTTCTATTGGAAAGCCCTTGGCCCGAGGATCATTTCCAACCTACCGAACGTGATTTTTGCTCGCTTTCTCGAGGCCTTAAAGTATGTCAAAGTTTCTAAAACTTGAAGTGAATAGTGTTTTAATGGTGGATTTGAGTTGAAATCTTCAAATTCATTCATTGAAGCTTGAAGATTTCAATCGGGAAAGTCGTTTTGGTCAATTTTAGAAACTTCCCCTAAACCCTAAAACCGAGTTTGTGCCGGAAACCCGTTGCATATGAATTTCCCTCACTTGGCCATGTTTAGAAGGTTTAGGTTATTATGTTTTTGCTATTTACTTAATTTTTCAGAAATAGATTAATGTGCAAAACCCTAAATTACGGATTCCCATCGTTGTTACGAACCTCCAAAGTATCTGAAACAAACCCGAAACACCTCTAAAGTGCATAAAACCCGGAAAATCAAACCCGAACCCCCTTTTCCCTTGTATGGCAGAGAGCACCATAGGGAGGAAATCCGGGATTTTCGTTGTTTTATGCGTTTAGATGTTGTTTGTTCGATTTTTGGTTAATTAATGTTATTAGGTGTAATTCAATTGTAGGATTGGGAATTGTTCGGGTATTTGCAACCTCGGATAATCGAAGCTTTTTTACAAGCTAAGGTGAGTTTAAAATGGAAGTTAGTTGTCTTATGAATTACATTTCGTTATGATATTGTTTATCGATGTTAAGAGGGAATTAGCTTCTTAGAATTAATGTTTGGTTGGAGATTTTAATTCGGAAGTGAGTGGAGAGGATTTGGAATTATGGTTAGTTCGGTGAAAAGGAAACATCGGAGTGGTTTGGAAGTATTGTGAAGTGAATTGGAGATGATAGTCGGAAGTGGAAGTTTAAGTTACCTTGAGTGGTTAGGAAATTAAGTAGCTTAAATGTTACATTTGAGTGATGACTCGTGTAATCTAAGTAGTTAGGTTCTTAAATAACTTAGTAGAATTCCTTGGAGATTATCTAACTTATTGGAGAGCTTGAGCACATTGATTCGGTACATGATAGTATGTTGATATCGATCCATACGTATCATGGTGCGATGATTTGTGGAGACCGTGGCACATTGATTCGTCACATGATAGTATGTTGATATCGATCCATACATATCATGGTGCGATGATTTGTGGAGATTTGGAGACATTACTTGTATGGTGAGAAGATTCTGATTTTCACCGATCACAAGAGTCTCAAATACTTTTTCACAGAGAAAGAGCTCAATATGAGACAAAGGAGATGGCTGGAACTTATGAAGGATTATGATTGTGACATCCAGTATCATTCGGGAAAGGCCAATGTAGTTGCTGATGCACTTAGTTGAAAGTCATCACACTTGTCTGCTTTGAGTACTATTCCATTGAGACTTAGATGGGAGATGAAAAGAGCTGAGATAGCCATTCTTTCAGCTGAGGTTATTGTGAGCTTGGCAAGTTTGACAGTTGGCCCTACTTTAAGACAGAGGATGATAGAGGTACAGAGGGGCGAGAAACACTTGGCTGAAGGTTTTTGTGAGGCAGAGTCCGATTACCTAGCCATTTTACTTTTTCCATAGATAATGCACTGATGTATCGTAGGAGGCTATGTGTGCCTTTAGAATCGACTTACAGAAAAGAGCTGTTAGAGGAGGCTCACAGTTTTATCTTTTTTGTGCATCCAGCTAGTACTAAGATGTACATGGACCTGAGATAACATTATTGGTGGTCTTGCATGAAACGTGAAGTTGCTGACTTTGTTAGTAAGTGTTTGATTGGTCAGCAAGTAAAGTCCTTGAGGAAGAGTCCACCTGGTTATCTTAACCCTTTGAACGTGCCTGAGTGGAAGTGGGAGGAAATATCGATGGATTTTATCAGTGGCTTGCTGAGGACCGCGAAGGGTTATGACACCATTTGGGTGATAGTTGACAGGTTGACTAAGAGTGCACATTTCATACCAAGGAAGATAACCTACCCGATTGAGACATGGGCACAATTATACTTGAGAGAGATTGTAAGACTTCATGGAGTGCCAGTAAGGATTGTTTCAGATTGAGACACCCGTTTTGTTTCGAAATTCTGGCAGAGTCTGCATACTGCAGTGTGCACTCTTAAGTAGCTTAAATGTTACACTTGAGTGATGACTCGTGTAAGTTACCTTGAGTGGTTAGGAAATTAAGTAGCTTAAATGTTACACTTGAGTGATGACTCGTGTAATCTAAGTAGTTAGGTTCTTTAATAACCTAGTAGAATTCCTTGGAGATTATCTAACTTATTGGAGAGCTTGAGCATATTGATTCGGCACATGATAGTATGTTGATATCGATCCAAACGTATCATGGTGCGATGATTTGTGGAGACCGTGGCACATTGATTCGGCACATGATAGTATGTTGATATCGATCCATACGTATCATGGTGCGATGATTTGTGGAGACAGTGGCACATTGATTCGGCACATGATAGTATGTTGATATCGATCCATACGTATCATGGTGCGATGATTTGTGGAGACAGTGGCACATTGATTCGGCACATGATAGTATGTTGATATCGATCCATACGTATCATGGTGTGATGATTTGTGGAGAACGTGACACATTGATTCGGCACATGATAGTATGTTGATATTGATCCATACGTATCATGGTGCGATGATTTGTGGAGACAGTGAGCATAATTGATATGGTACATGATAGTATGTTGACTTTGGTCCATACGGTATTATGGTACTATGATTTGTGATATGGTACGACCGTACGTGGTATGTTGATATCGATCCATACAATAGCACGTTACTATGAAACTTGTTTGGTAGTATAGATAGTTAATATTACATTTACATATTCTCTATAATTGTGTAGTAAGGCTTATTAATGGTTGTTACTTTTACTTTAAGTCCTTAATTCAATTTCATGGTATCGAAAGACTATCTCGAGTAATATTTTTACTATCGTTTGATTATATGGAAATTGGAAGTGTGGATATGGGCAGTAATGAGCATTTTAGGCCTTTGGACACGATTTCTGGTATGAAATTTAGTTCATAGGATTACTTGCTTTCGTTTTACTCTCACTAGCATTTATGCTAATGTTGCTACACTTACAAATTTTTAGGTAAACCTCGTTCCAAGAAGCGTGGTAGAGGAGGTGGTGCTGCTTGACTTGCCGAGAAGGTGAATGGACAATATCGAACTCTTTTGGTTTAGCATTCTTAGAAATGCTTGTAAATTAATTCCAATTTCCATAACTTGTGTCTTTTTTAGCCCGAAAGGGTGTTTATCTATAATTTCATACGTTTTAATAATTTAAAGCTTGTTTGAGAGTTTAAATTAGATGATGGAATACGTATTCCCGATTTATAGCTTTCTCTGAAATTGGGTTGTAAAAACAAGTTTTGGTTATTCGATTTTTAAATGAACCCATGCCGTTTTTCTTTAAAAATCGAGTCTTCCGTTGTGCATTTGAATTTAAAGAATTTAACGGAAAGCGGGTCGTTACACATGGTGTGATGATTTGTGATACGGCACATGATAGAATGTTTATACGCTCCATACGGTATCATGGTGTGATTATTTGTGATACGGCACATGATAGTATGTTGATACGCTCCATACGGTATCATGGTGCTATGGTTTGTGATACAACACATGATAGTATGTTGATACGCTCCATACGGTATCATGGTGCGATGATTTGTGATACGGCACATGATAGTATGTTAATTCGCTCCATACGATATCATGGTGCGATGATTTGTGATACGGCACATGATAGTATGTTGATTCGCTCCATACGGTATCATGGTGCTATGATTTATGATACGGTACGTGGTATGTTGACTTCGGTCCATACGGTATTATGGTACAATGAAACTTGTTTAGTAACAAAATAGTTAGTATTACAATTACATATTCTTAGAATTGTGTAATAAGACTTAGTAATAACCGATACTTTTACTTTAAGTCTTGATATCGTTACTTCACAAGAAGCATACTATGTACATTGATTATGTGTGGAATTTGGAATGAGGAATGGGTAGTAAAAGTGAAATCTAGGCCTTTGGACACAATTTCCGATATGGGATTTGGTTCATAGGATTATTTGCTTCCATTTTACTCTCACTAGCATTTTTATGCTAATGTTGCTACAATTACAATTTTTCAGGTAACTAACGTGGTAGAGGTCGAGGTAGAGGAGGTGGCGCCGCGTGACCTATCAAGATAATGAACGGACAAGAACACAACTGGTTTTGGGTGAAGCATTCTTGAATGCTCATGAACATTTCACTACTTTTATTATGTTTCATTTTGAGCTCGATGGAGCAATTGTATAATTTGTATATATTTTTGGACTTTAAAACTTTCTCTAGAAGTTTCATCATAGTATGGAATGCACATTCCTGGTTTATTGCTTTCTCTTATTTGAGCCAATGTATAAACAGGTTTTGGTTTATCCGAATTTTAAACGAACCCATGCCGTTTTTCTGTAAAATCAAGTTTTCCGCTGCGTATTTGTTTTAAAGGATTTTACGAAAAATTGGGTCGTTACAAAGTGAAACTCATTGACTTCAAAATCAATGAATAAAGTTAAAAAATAAGTGAAATAAAACCGGCACGAATTTTCAATAGTAGAGTTGAAAAGAGTCACTTATACTTATACATTATTTTTGAAATAATAACAAGTATAAAATAGTAATCATTCAACAAATGAAATTAATGGAGAATTACTTTGTAATGGGAGCTTAAGAATTTCGAGAATCCTAGAACCAATGTGACTAAAATAAAATTTACAAATAGTATGTTAGTGCACATAGATAAAATGAGAGATTTTATGAGCTGTACGGGCTCAAATTCGAACATGAATTTACTTCCATGTAAGAATTCGACAAAAGACCTTTTCGAAGTAAACATCAAATGAGTTAAGTATAAGTAAAATAAGTTTTTACTAACTAAACTCTAGATTCGTTTGATTACTAAGTTGTTAGTAAATGAAAGGTGGTTGAACATGATGGTTTCAAATCAATAGTTATCGAGTTTATTTTATGGCGATAAAATATGGAATCTATTACACTTAATGAAACTAACATCACACAAAAGAAATAAATACTAAACAGATGAAAACGTTACTGATAAAGTATTAAAATGACTACCATGACTAAGTAGTTGATAGTCATCCAGTTTGACTGGAATTACAAGTCAAATCTCCAAAGATCTAGGACAAGTGGGAGATTGTTAGGAATGGTGTCCTAGAACTTGTAATTATTTAATAAGGATAATTTAATACGAATAAATTAAATAAATAAACATAAGTTATTTATATTATCTAGATTGATTCAATAGACGATATTAGGAATATATGAAAATATATTAATATCAAACATTCAAATAGTAAAACCCAAAGTTACTCTTATGAAATCACGACTTAGCATATGAGTCATAAGAGATGATTAAGGTCGAGATGAGTAACTTAAAAGTGTCTACGGTAAATGGCTAACGTTTGGGAACCTTATCCTGGTAACACTGTTGATTGCTTCGCATTTTGTTTTATAGACAAATGATCTAATCCTGATCATTCATGTGGGAGACATGAAATAGAAGTATCATATGCAATATTGATTGTAAAAGACAGGACCATGATGTTCGATCAAATTTCTCATTAGTAACGTTTACGAGAAATGATCGAATATCCAACTAAGTTTATAAACCGTGATAGATCTCAATCTTGAGTGAAATGCGGACTCCTATTTATGGAGTTATGTTCTTTGATTCACATGGTTGAGAGCGATACGTAAAAACGCTCAATACACTCCTGTTTTGGGAACATGGCTAGATAAGTAGCTGGGATCTCATTTTCACAAGATGGAATTCATAACTTTCCTATAAATTAACGGTGTCAGTGCGATACCTAAACATTTTAGGAACTTTAGGAAACTTCCTTGATGTACTAATTCGAGACATGAACAAGTGGCGCCCCGACTTCTATTTAGCACAGAAGTGCATTATCACTAGCTCGACTAAAGATAAAGTTCATTGGAGAATCAGCGGGAACATAAGGATAAAGCGGTAATTACAGGGGCAAAACGGTAAATTTAATCCGCCTGTAATTATGAGGGTTCCACGTGAAGGATATATCACAAATATAAATAAAGTATAAACTAAATGGACATAACTCATTTATAGTGAGGGGAGTTCAGCTATGAATCTATAGTGGAATTATTCATAGTTAGATAATAAGTAATTAACTGATTATGTGTTAATCACTTAATTGACTAATTATTAAGCCCATGATCTATAGGTCCATCGGGTCCCTATGCTAGCCCAAATATCGTTGTAGCAAAACTAAGTTATTATTTTAACTTAAGAAGAACAAATAATTTAAGTAATTGATTTTTTTTAAATTAAGCAATATTAATTATTTGAATAATGAGATTATTCAAATGAAAATTAATATTAATATTGATACAATATTAAATTTTTAAATAAAGAGTTTATTTAAATGGAAATTAATATTACATTATCAATTATAATAATATAAGGCAAAATTAATTGTTTAAATAAATAGCTTATTTAAACGGGAATTAATGTTAATGTAAAGGGTAAAAATAGCCCTCCTACAGGCCGTGTTCACTTCGGGCCGGCTCACTTGAGGACAGGCCCATCCGAGCCAACACCAAAGGTAACTCACCGTCCATGGGCTGAGTGGACAGCCCATTAAGCCTAGCCTCATGCTAGCCAAGTTGATGAGCCAACGATCAAGGAACTATAAAGGCACCTAACCTCTCAAATAAGGTATGAGACTTTAACCTAAAAAAACGAATAATAGCATTGCTTGACCTAATCCTTGCGGCACAAGGCATATCTCACCTACCACCATCTAACTTGATCGTCGGAGCGTCGTCGGCCGGTACCACACCGGTGCCCTTCTTACCATCATTTGTTGTAGTATTTTAGGTGACTCAACTACCGGAGTTCAACGTGTGACTCAGTTCGTTCAACCGTGTGGAAGTACTCTGTACCAAAAATTACCCACACAGTTTGGCGCCCACAGTGGGGCCGTTCATCTTTGATTTATGGCAAAATCCAGATACTCACGCGGTACCTACAAATCGGAACAATGACTACTCGTTCAACCAGGCAACGAGCTCTTAACGAAAATGCGACCAGAGAAAAAGGAGTAATTGACGATGCTAAGGACCTCAGTGCTCAGAACCTCAATCCGGCATCGGGAACCATCACTATCGCCTTGACAGAGCACTGAGAGATTGTAGAAGCACACAAATCTCTAAGAGAAGAAGTACGGGAAATGAGGGCCTTGTTAGGGAAAGACTTGGCGGTGGTCCAAGCTAATAGACAAAACATCCTGAATGTTGATGAGGGAGGCCCTTCCAAGCCGCGGACTGGCAAGTCTTAGGCCAGGCAACCGCATAGGAGGGCCACCGTGTCCGAAAAGGCAAAGAGTGTACAAGGAGATGACCTCCGGACCAGGCTGACGGCTCGTCGATGGGGGGAGAACGCAAGTTTATAAATCTCCCCGTCGATGGAAAAGGACGCACCAAGCAAAACAGACCTCGCCCGGCAAACTCAAGACAAGGTGTCGTCGCAGAGGGGTGACGGAGGAAATCAGGACTCAAGCTGCACCGGAAGCGATGAGGGAAGCTCGGCATCTGCAGACAAGGACAAATGTTGGGAAAAACAACAGAAGTACACCGATACAAGGCAAATCCTCAAAGAAAAGCTGGCAAAGAAGGCATATGAGAAAGGGGCTGAACCTAATTCAGATGCCCGAGAACCAGGGGATTCCCCCTTTATGAGAGGAGTCATGTCGGTCCCACAGCCGAGGCACTTCATCCTCCTAAAGTTCGAAATGTATGACGGAACTGGAGACCCGATGGAGCATGTGGCTCATTTGGTAAATATGATGGAATCCTCATGCGTGATCGGGCCCAATCTGGATGCCTTAACCTGCTCTTTCTTCCCCACGAGCTTGAAAGGTTCGCCCCTGCTATGGTTTAACAACCTCCCTAAGAGGTCCATTAAAACCTTTTCGGACCTATCACCTGCCTTCCTTAGTGAATATAGCGTGAGTCAGAAGTTCGCCAAAACGAACCACGACCTCTATGATGTGCTGATGGGTGAAAAAGAAGCCCTCCGAGACTTCATTGTCAGGTTTCGACAAGTAAATTTAGAGGTCAAAGACTGCAATGACCTAGAGGCGGCTACCGCATTCTCACGGGCCATACACCCAAACCATCCCCTCTGGAGGTCTTTTAATAACCGAGAAAGGGGTCCGAGTCATAAAGGGGTACAGGTCGCAAGGTCATGCCTAGTCGAGATCGTCAAGCTCAAATCCCAATGTCAAGCATAGCAACTATAGGGTCGGGGCCCTGAAAGAGTCCCGCCCTTTGCTCGACCAAGAATCAAAATGCCTGAGGACAGATCAGTGAAAATACAGATCCATCCAGAAGATCAGGAGAAAACGACGAGCATTGGGAAAGATCTGAAAGAAGATCTAAAAGATGGTCTAACAGACCACTTAAGGAGAAGTTGGAAAACGTTCGCCTGTGACCACACAGACATGCCTGGTATAAGTTCCGATATCATAACTCATAATCTCGAGGTTGATCCGAATCAACCTCCCATCAAACCGAAGAGGCGCAAATTCGCACATGAGCGGAATGACATAATCAACGAGGAAGTGTGGAAGCTCCTGGAAGCAGGTTTTATCCAAGAGGTAAAATACCCTGATTGGCTGGCCAACATAGTAGTAGTGAAAAAGAAGAATGAGAAATGGAGAGCCTGTATTGACTTCACTGACCTCAACAAGGCTTGTCCAAAAGACTCCTTCCGACTGCCCAAAATAGATCAACCGGTAGACGCCATGGCCGGCTATTAATTGCTCAGTTTCATGGATGCCTTTTTCGGGTATAACAAAATCAAGATGAACCCGAAAGATCACTAAAAAACTTTGTTCATAACCAACATAGGCACATACTGCTACACTGTGATGCCTTTTGGTTTAAAAAACGCAGGAGCCACCTATCAGCGCCTGATGAACAGAATGTTCGAAGATCTTCTGGGGAAAACAGTGGAGGTGTATATCGACGACATGTTAATCAAGTCGCGAATGGCTGAAGACCACCTGGCCCACATGGAACAAGCTTTTGAAGTGCTGAATCGATACGGGATGAATCTAAACCCTGATAAATGCACATTCAGAGTCCCGGTAGGCAAGTTCCTGGGTCACCTGGTGACCAGCCGCGGGATCGAGGCGAATCCCGACCAGATCCAAGCGATAATAGAGATCCAGGCGCCGACGAATCTGAAAGGTGTGCAGCAGTTAACTGGATGTTTGGAAGCACTGAACATGTTCATATCTCGGTCATCGAACAAATGCATACCCTTCTTCAAAGCACTGAAAAGGAGCAAGGAGTTTTGCTAGGGAGTCGAGTTCCAAAAAGCATTCGATGAGCTCAAAGCCTACTTATCTTCGCCCCTGCTGTTAGCCAAGCCCTCAGATAACGAAAAGCTATTTTTATACTTAGCGGTATCTGATGCGGCGGTCAGCTCGGCACTGGTGCGCGAAGACGGTCAAACTCATCACCCAATTTACTACGTGAGTAAAGCGATGATTGACACCGAAACACGGTACTCAAAGATGGAGAAGCTAGCAGTAGCCTTGATAGTCACGTCGCGTAAGCTGAAGCACTATTTTCAAGGCCATCAGATAGTGGTGAGAACCATCTTACCATTGAAATCCGTTCTTCATAAGCCGGATGTTTTCAGGACGCCTGACAAAATGGGCAATAGAATTGGGCGGATACGATATCACTTATGAGCCAAGAACAACCGTCAAAGGACAAGTTCTCGCATATTTCGTTCGAGAAATGACTCCAGCAAGTCCGAGCAAAATCGAGACAAACTCGCCGCTTGCAGGTGAACTCGGAATGGAAACCTGTACCCTAAGCGTTGATGGATCCTCAAACTCAAGAGAATCCGCCGTAGGGCTAGTCCTGTCGACCCCCGAGGGATACCTCCTAGAATAGTCAATCCGATTCGGATTTGCAGCTTCAAACAATGAAGCTGAATACGTAGCGTTGATAGCTGGGCTACAGAGAGCGAAGGAACTGGGAGTAGAAAATTTAAACATAAGAAGTGATTATCAACTTGTGGTAAACCAGGTAAAGGGGTTATTTGAGTCAAAGGACCCCAGGATGGCGAAATATCTGGAGAAAGTTCTGTCCATCCTATCTCAGTTCGTAAAGTACAGCATCAGCCAAGTACCAAGGGCTGAGAATGGACATGCCGACGCTCTGGCTAGTCTCGGATCCGCAGTCCAAACGGAAACAAGAAGAATCATCCCTGTCGACCATTTGTCCGAACCAAGCATCACCCTTGATTCGAACATAGGGAGTGGAGACAATGGAATAATTGGACAAGTAATGCCGGTAGAACAAATTCTAGAGCTCGAGTTGGATTGGAGTAATCAAATCCTCCAATACCTACAATCAGGACTTCTACTCGAAGAGAAACTAGAAGCGTGGAAGATCCGATCCAAAGCGGCTAGATACTCAGTCATCCAAGGAGAATTGTACAGGAGGTCCTTCAGTGGACCCTATCTAAAATGCCTGGGAAAGTCAGAAAATTCTTACGTTCTGAAAGAGTTGCACCTTGGACACTGCGGAAATCACGCAGGACCGAGGTCCTTGAGTCATAGAGAGTTAACGCAAGGGTATTACTTGCCCACCATGGTGAAAGATTCCAAAGACTTCCTTTCCCGTTGTGATAAATGCCAAAGATTCGTAAAGACCATTGACACACTGCCGACGGTGCTAACTACAATCTCGGCACCTTGGCCCTTCATGCAATGGGGTCTAGACCTGGTGGGAAAACTGCCGTTAGCTCCAGGAAAGAAATGTTATCTGATCGTAGCAATGGACTATTTCTCCAAATGGATTGAAGCCGAACCACTAACAAAGATTATGGAGAGGAAAGTCAAGATGTTCCTCTGGAAAAACATCTTCACCCGTTTCGGAATTCCCAAGGTCATCATCACCGACAACGAAACTCAGTTCACAGGAAGATCCATCCGGAAGTATTGCGCGGACAGGAAAGTGGAACTTTGGTATTCGACGCCCCGCTATCCGCAGGCTAGTGGTCAGGCAGAAGCGTCGAATAAAACCATCATGGATTCTCTGAAAAAGAGACTGGAACAAATGAAGGGAAGATGAGTAGATGAGCTGCCAGGAGTCCTTTGGGCTTACCAGACCACCCCTAGAATCCCAACTGGTGAAACACCATTCGCCATGGCTTTTGGGGCAGAGGTCGTCATTCCCATGGAAATGATCATCCCCACAACCCGAAGTTCGATCCTGAAGCAGAAAACGACACCATGATGGTAGAAGCACTAGATTTGGACGAAGAAAAAAGGGAGCAAGTGCTAGTCCGTATGGCATGTTACCAGCAGAAACTGGCCAAGTACTTCAAAAAGAAAGTCAGACAGCGCAACCTTAAAGTAAATGATTTTGTTTTGAGAAAAGTATTCCAGAACACACAAGAGCCCGGAGCGGGAAAACTGGGACCAAACTGGGAAGGTTCGTACAAGGTAGTCGAAGAAGTCAAGCCGGGAACTTATCGTCTCGAAGATTAAAAGGGTGAATTGATTTTGAGGGCATGGAACGCCACACATTTAAGAATTTATCGTGTGTAAGGATGAGAGAACCATGTAAGTACTTGGCCGAAAAGGCCCATTTCAAATTAATATACAAGTATTGCATGTCTTCCTCCCACGTGGTTATTTGTTTCCTCTATGGTGAAAAGCCCTAATCCGATTAGGCAAATTACTGAGTCCATCTCGGACCAAAGTCAACAATTCGCTAGAATAGTTTCTAAGTCTTCCGCGGACAAAAGAATCTAACGCATTCGGAAATATGGAAAAGTAATTCACACAGAAAGTGAAGTAAGTAAACAATGAGTGAACAAAGTGTCAACTTTCATTTCACAACAAACAAGTAAGGCTCGAACCCACATGTCGGGAACTCAGCCGAAAGAAATTACATGAGTTCTACAAAGTAAAATTGCGCAATTAAAGGTATCAGCATTGGAAACAGTGAGGATGTTCTTCTAGGAGAAGATGAGGATATCACTCGGAAAACGAGTGACCAGAGCCGGCTATTCCACCCACTCATCAAGTTCGAGGCACAACAAAAACCCAACAGATGGAAGACAGGGAGGTCTTCGACTCGCTGTACCCGAACCCCTGACGAATTTTCGAAAGTATCCATGCTTTCACTGGGGACGGAAAGGGTGAGGATGGTGGTACTCTGAGGACAACATTCAGGCCTAGAGAGACACCATTCCCGTCGATCTCCAACTCCGCAGTGGACTGCTCCTCCAATTAAGCCAGAGCAGGTTCAGGCGCAGGGAGACGGAGGACCACCTCTTTCATCCGATGTCACTCTACGCTCGTTTTAGAAGGAGCACATTTCTCTCCTTCTTAAACACCAAAAAAGTTGCCACCTCCCATGCTGAAATCCCGGATGGTGTGATAATGAAGAAGACCGTCGAAGGACCGGTAAGGGAGTTGCCCCCCCCAATCGTTCGCCTTAGTTCTCGGATACTATAGAAAAAAATTCTAGAGACGCGGTGGGAGGTGTTCGAGCGACTTGTTAGCCCAAATAACTTGAACCCTTAGGTCCATCCTCACAGGCATAGAGGGTGATGACCACCAAGGTCAAGTCCTCCGGGGCCAACCAAACAGGCGTAGATGATCGCTACCAAACTTTCTCAACACAAGCCATGACCAAGGAGGGCCAGACGTGGAAGAGAAACAGGAAGAAATGGGAAAACCCCATGGTTTGGAATTTTGAACTCTGTAAGAAAACTTGAAAATCTGGGAACGAAAGAGAACGTTTTAGAAAACAAGGTCTAAAGAAGCGAGTAGAAGAAGAATCCCAAAGACCTATTTAAAGGACCTTGGGACCGTTGCAATTGTTATAACTTTCAAGCATCAAGCACCGCCACACGACTCATCTAGCATGCGAAACGACGTGTGCATTAACCCGTAGTTAATGTGGTTAACCCCCCTTATTAACCGCATTCAAGGTTATTTGACGGGAATGACAGACGTTTGACACGACTAATTGCTACATGATGTCACCGCCTCAATATATGGAACGACACTTTGCATCGAGTAATATCCAAATTAATTACAAGTTTCTTTGACTCCAGTACTAAACACTTCCCTCTCGCTATAAAAGGATAGGGATCAAAGGAATACCCTACAGTCTGATCATTCAACCACCTGGCATCTATTAGAAGAAATGGGAGACTCCACAGTAACCTCAAATTGACAAAAAAGTTCTTAAAATAGGAAAACCGCAGATTGCGTGCGGAAATGACCAAACTGGAAGCAGCTCTTCTGGAGAAAAAGGAGAAAGAAGAAGACTCGGAGGCCCTGAAACAAGAGGCCCTGAGCATTCGAGGGCCTCTCGAAGCGGCGAACAGCCGGGTGGAACAGCTCGAGCAAGAGAACCATTCTCTCTCAGAGAGCCTGGAATTCGCAGAGATGGACGAGGATAGCGAACTGGATGAGCGCCACGTGCTCGAAGATCGCCTTCCTTTGGCGAAAAATCTCAATGACTATTACGAACGGGAAAACCAATCCTTGAAGGAGGAACTGGCCTCTTTAAAGCAACAAAGGAGACTGACTCCGATAGTCATCCTCGACAACGATGAAGACTAGAAGGGTTTCTTGAGAGGTCGAAGACTTGTAAATAACTTCGTATTTTCTTTCTTTTTTATGTTTTTTATTAGACAATGTACAAGCAAAGAAAAAAAGGAAATTATATCATTTTGCTTCACATGGTCCGTCGACGCCCTCTGTCCGAATAATCAAAAGCCTTGGCCCGTCCAAGCATCAAAAGCCTTCTCCGGAAGCAAAAGCCTTGGCCCGTCCAAGCAACAAAAGTCTTGGCCCGTCCAAGCATCCAAAGCCTTCTCCGGACGCAAAAGCCTTGGCCCGTCCAAGCATCCGAAGCCTTCTCCGAAAACAAATACCTCGGCCCGTCCGAGCACTTCCTATTCAGTAGAATAGAAGACGTTGGAGTATTAAAACGTAGAAAACATTGGTCCATCCGAGTAGAAAAGCCTTCTTAGGAAGCACAAAACCTAAGTCCGTCCGAGTATTCGAAAGCCTTCTCCGGAAGCACAAAACCTCGGTCCGTCCGAGTATTCGAAAGCCTTCTTCGGAAGCACAAAACCTCGATCTCGAGTATTCGAAAGCCTTCTCCGGAAGCACAAAACCTCGGTCCATCCGAGTATTCAAAAACACTTCTAAGAATGTTTACAAATCAAAACATTCCTGCAAAGCGAGTAGGGAAACATGACAAGTGAACATAAGGAATGAGCATATGCATAAATCTTAACAAAATGTGTATGTTCGAACATCAAAGAAGAAAACAAAAGAAGTTCAAAGAAGAAAACAAAAGAAGTTCAAAGCAACAAATATTATAGGGGCTCCACAATCCGGAGTTTTACCCTGGAAGAATCAGTCTGAAATATAAACAGTTTCGCCTTCAAAGGCTCCTCCAGTAGCCGCGCTCTCTGCCTCAACAGTACTGATCTCAGCGTCCTCCGGCGCCCCACCTCATTTCCACCACCACCAGCCAGAGTGTCCTCGCTGCCGTTAACCTCAACATTAGAAGGAGCTTTCCCCAAGGAAGTCATCAAACTATTGGCTCGATCAAACAGCTCCCTCCGACGTTCGATGGCGTCGTCATGAGCAATCGGACTGATCGGCCCCCCTTCTTCCTCGCACATCTCAAACTGCAGTTTGACCTAGTCCCGTCCCACGGCGAGACCAATGAGAATGGACTCGGCAGATGCTTCAATCGCCAAGGCCAGCTTCCGCTGGAGATCGCTGACAGCATCTCGAAGAGTAGGGAGTTCGGAGGTCTGGGCCCTCAACAATTCATTCTCAAGAATAACCATGTCCAATTCCTCTCTCGCCTTCTTAAGGAACTCAGACTCTCGATTGAAAGCCTCCACAGCCTTAGACACCTCCCTACGGGCTGCGCCTAAGTCCTCCAATGCTTTGCTGCGAGCAGTGATGACCTCTTCCCGAATCTTCTCTATACGATCATAGTCCTCCCTAACACGCCTGAGTTCGGCTGACTGCTGCAGTTTTTCGGCTTCGAGCGAGGAGACCCTCCTGTTAGCCTCTTTCATCTCCTCCTTCAGTCGGAGACACTCAGCCACGTCGAATCGAGACCGCGAGTCTTCCGTCTGTCAGTCGTCACCTCTTCGAGCTGCCGCTTGAGCTCTCGGTGCTTCGCGAGCAAACTCTCCATATTCAAGGTCATATGGGCCGAGGCCTGGATACCCTGAAGATCAAATGAAAAAAAGAGAGAAGGTAGAAAATGAAGCAACAATGTCATGACAGATAGAGATAAATCAAAACATAAGAGTGACAAGAAGGAAGCAAACCAGCCAGCTGCAATAGCACATACGACGAAAGGTCTCTTCCTCGCAGTTATAGTCGAAGAGGACCTTTGGTTGACCGGTCATTCTCCTGTTCAGATTCCTAGTCAGATAAGACATGGGTATAATCAGGAGAAGACGAACCTGCCTCGGGAGGATACGACTGATAAGCCATATGCGGATACTTCAAAACCAGCGCATCTGCACCCCTTACCGCATGTTCAAGCGCACCAAGGACTCCTCCACCCTTCTGTCGCTTGGAAGCAGGAGAGTCTGCAGAAGGGTCGGTAGGAGTATGCGAGAGAGGGACTGCCGGAAGTCCGCTGCACCCACCACGAACTTCGATCGGCTCGAGGGGCGAGAACGCTATGGAGCGGCCACTTCTTTCCCTCTCTGAGTAGAAGGAGGCGCTTCTTCAGCCTTCTTTCTCCTCTTTCCCATATCCTGAAGGAGGGCAAAGAAAGCCCCGGGATCGTTAGAATCTGGAACCGGAGTGGGAGTGACACCAGACATCTTTTTGGAGAGACCTACAAAGCAAAATGATGAAGATCAGTGTCGAGCCGCACCTCAAACAAAGTCGCTAGTTCACAACAAAATACTTATGGGGGAGAATTGGAACAAAGCTCGGTGGAGGAGTCCAAAGACGCGAGAAAACAAGCCAAGCATGCTGGGTAACCTCTTCCTAGTTGAATGGACCCAGTTCCTCCAAAGTCCTGCACCACTTGATATTTTCTGTGGAAATGCTCTTCGAAAGACGATTCTTCACTGGAACGAGAAAAGGGAAAACAGTTAGTCTTCATCACAGCCGGACAAAACATAAATCAACTTGGAACCTATTCGTCACCCTCATCCTCCCAAGAAGTGAGCAGAATCTGGCCTCCGGATAAGATGGGGCCTCGGATGAAGAACCATAATTCTTTCCACCTTTTGTCGCAGGTGGTCTCATCTACTAAAGCAGGCCCTCGCCTGATTTTGAAGGAGAAAACACATCCTATCTTCGACGTTCGTACGAAGAACCCAGAAATGGGAAACCATGCCTAAGGTGGGACGGACACCTAGACCAAAACACACCACCTCGAAGGTAATTAGGGATCTCAATGTGTTCGGCATAAGCTAACCTAAGGCGATGGCACAACTCAGCAGGAATTTTGTTAAGAGGGGGGAGATCGGAAACCAAATTCCCCACCGAAGGAATTTAGGATGGAGGGAAGTCCAACCATTTCCAGGAGAAACATGGACCCGTTCTGAATGAAGGGAGTCTCATTTCAAACTCCTCGCATATCCCGTAATCCTCCCTCAACCTATCAAGATCCCCCTGCACCATCTCCGACACATAGTGGAGCGGACCCGAGTCCTCCCGGATGCCCTCCGGCTGGGTATCCTTCTTCTTCCTTTTGGCAACCTTCTTCTTCTTCTTACCAACCGAGGGGGACGCAGAAAGGCTAGAGGTAGTGACGGGACCTTCCCCCCCTGACGACGGAGAAGCAGAAGGAGTGACCCGAGATGTGGCCTCCCCGCCCTTAGAACGACTCTTCTTCTCCTTCTTTTTCTCTTGAGCCGCCTCTACGGCAGGAACGGGAGAAAGGGGAAAGGAAGGGTTGGGAATCGTGGCTGGGCCCATCGGGGTGGATTTTGCACCCTCTAGCGGATGGGAAGTGGGAGAAGGGGCGTGATCTACGTCTAAACCTGCTTGGATTTCAGAAACATACCCAAACTCGCCCACAGAAGGAAGGAAATCCTCACCGACCGGTAAATGGTGTTCGGCCATGGGTTTATTCCCCTCAGGCTCACCCCTATATGAGGGGACAGTGTCAGTTCTGCCAATGCCAGCGGCGGAAGAGGAAGCATCAAACTCATTTCTCTAAAAAACCAGACCATCATAATCGTCATCTCCTACAACTACCCTCGATGTCCTAGGGCCCCTAGTTACAGATTCCCTCTCAAATATATCCATGAAAGAAAGAATGGGGAACAAAGACAGAGAAAGAACTAACCTTTAGGGGAGAACGGGAAAGGCTTCAAAGATACGAGATGAAGATGGCGAAGAACCAATTCTAAAGCAGGTGACTGACAGAGAGCTTCGAGAAATCAAAAGGCAAACATGCACTTAATTCTGAGGAAAACCCTTATTTAAGGAAGACAGCGCACGCCCTACCGTCACGTCGCACAGAAAGGGCGCGACGATCTGAACTCCAAAAGACCCGTTGGGGCCCAGATTTCGAAAAGCCAAGCGGGTCGATCTTAAAAAAAATTAAAAAAATCGCGTCGCTTGGAGTCACGGAGATGTACAAGGCGTGACCATTCGAGAATAGAAACCACCAAAGGCCTGAACAGAAGCGAGGCTAAACGGTCTATTTTCTGAGGAATCGTGACCCCCCAGCATCCCAGGACGATCCAAGAATCAAGACGAGCATCACGCTTCGGATTCAGACACTTACTATTCCCTGCCCCGGACTTTCTGACCCAGGAAATAGGGGAGAACTGTAAAGGGTAAAAATCGCCCTCTTAATGGCCGTGTTCACTTCGGGCCGGCTCACATGGGGATAGGCCCATCCGAGCCAACAACAAAGGGAACTCACCCTCCATGGGCCAAGTGGACAGCCCATTAAGCCTAGCCTCATGCTAGCCCAGTCGATGAGCCAACAATCAAGGAACTATAAAGGCACCTGACCTCTCATATCAGGTATGAGATTTTAACCTAAAAAAATGAATAGTCACATTGCTTGACCTAATCCTTGCGGCGCAAGGCATATCTCACCTACCACCATCTAACTTGATCATCGGAGGGTCATCGACCTGTACCACACCGGTGCTCTTCTGACCATCATTTGTTGTAGTATTTCAGGTGACTCAACTACCGGAGTTCAACGTGTGACTCAGTTCGTTCAACCGTGTGGAAGTACTCTGTACCAGAAATTACCCACATAGTTAATATTATTAATTATTTAAATAATGAGTTTATTTAAATAGAAATTAATAATTGATACTATTAATTAAATAATGAGTTTACTTAATTTATAATAAATATTAGAGATAAGTAAATACAATTGGTTGAAGAAACAAATTGATTTTGGCCCAAATTAAATTAATTAATTGAATAAGATTTAATGGAAATAAATTAATTCTTGGTTAAATGTGTTTAAATTAGAAATTATTAATTGATTTTTTTCTAAATTTAAATTCATAAGTATAAATTATTAAATTAAATAAAGTAAATAAATCATAAATAATATATATATATATATATATATATATATATATATCTTTTGTAATGGACGCCAGTGCACTACATGCTTGAGCTGATGGTTTTCCATTAATATATATATATATTTATTTATTTATTTATTTATATTTTATTTTATTTAATAATTAAGAGATAAGCTTATCTAATTAGATTAGATATCATATTTTCCTATAAATATGATCATTGAGATTCATATTTTATACACTTTTCACTTTAATTAGAAAAGTGAAAATTCTCTCTCAAGTTTTTGCCCAATTGCCGATTTTGCTTAGGGAAAAATTTAGAAGAAATTTCTTCTTCTTTTGTTCTTCCGGTTCGATAATAACAAGTCGATTTTGTTTTCGATCGGGATATATCATAGAAGATCCAGTGTTGCTGAGGATTTGATGCTGTAAAGAAACCCCCAACAGATTCTCCATTAATTACTCAATGTAAGTAAAAGGCTTTTAAATTTCGAAACTAAGCATGAATCTACATGTTCTTCATGTTAATGTCACAAATTGCATGATGTTAATAGATCCGTAATTAAATGTTAATTAGTTTACTAAATAAAATTCCGCTAGTTAAGTAAATGATTCCTTCAAGAGGATTTCCAAAGAAGAGTTTCCTCCATTTGGAACATTAGGATGAACCAAATCATAGAGAGAAGTTTAAAAAGATTGGTTCCATTCCTCGTTTGACATTTTGGTCCAAAGAGGATTCCAAAAGAAGAGTTTCATTCATTTGGAACTTTAGGATGGACCAAAACATTAGGATAACTTTGACATTCGATATTTTGGTCCAAAGAGGATTCGCAAAGAAATTTTTCCTCCATTCGGAACAATAAAATGGACCAAATCAATTAGGACAAGTTTGAAAAGATGGGTTCCGATCCTCTTGTAACATTTTGGTCCAAAGAGGATTCGCAAAGAAGAGTTTCCTCCATTTGGACCTTTAGGATGGACCAAATCATGAGGACAAGTTTGACAAGATTGGTTCAAATCCTAGTTTGACATTTTGGTCCAAAGAGGATTTCCAAAGAAGAGTTTCCTCCATTTGGAACTTTTGGATGCACCAAATCATGAGGACAACTTTGACAAGATTGGTTCCGATCTTTGTTTGATATTTTGACAAGAGTTTCCTTCATTTGTATCTTTAGGATGGACCAAATCATGAGGGCAAATTTGAAAATATTGGTTTTTGTAACATGCTTTTCAATTACAAACAAGTTTTTTGATTAGTTAGATCCTAAATCTACATTTTGGCCCAAAGAGGATTCCCAAAGAAAAGTTTCATCCATTTGGATCATTAGGATGGACAAAATCATGAGGATAACTTTGACGTTTGACATTTTGGTCCAAAGATTTTCCTCCATTTGGAACTTTAGGATGGACCAATTCATTAGGACAAGTTTAAAATGATTGGTTCCGATCCTTGTTTGACATTTTGTTTCAAAGAGGATTCCCAAAGAAGAGTTTCCGGATCTTTAGGATGGACCAATTCATGAGGGCAAGTTTGAAAAGATTTGTCCTGATCCTCGTTTGACATTTTTGTCCAATGACTTGTTTGTAAATGAAAAGAATGTTTCAAAAAGGATTCCCAAAGATCGTTTCTGCGATTTGGAACTTTAGAATGGACCAAATCATGAGAACAAGTTTAAAAGATTGGTTCCGATCCTCGTTTGACATTTTGGTCCAATAAGGATTCCCAAAGAAAAGTATCCTCCATTTGGAACTTTAGGATGAACAAATCATAAGGACAACTTTGAGAAGATTGGTTCTGATCCTCCGTTGAGATTTTGGTCCAACTAAGTTTCCCAAAGAAGAGTATCCTCCATTTGGAACTTTGGGATGGACCAAATCAGTAGTACAACTTTGACAAGACTGATTTCGATACTCGTTTGACATTTTGGTCCAAATAGGATTCCCAAAGAAGAGTTTCCTCCCTTTAGAACTTTAGGATGGACCAAATCATTAGGAAATTTTTGAAAATATTTGTTCCGATCCTCGTTTGACATTTTTGTCCAAAGAGGATTCCCAAAGATCGTTTCCTCCATTTGAAACTTTATGCTGGACCAAATCAATAGGACATGTTTGATAAGATTGGTTCCGATCCTCGTTTAACATTTTAGTCCAAAGAGGATTCCCTAAGATCGTTTCCTCCATTCGAAACTTTATGATGGAATAAAGAATTAGTACAAGTTTGAAAAGATTGGTTTTCTGATCCTCGTTTGTCATTTTGGCCCAAAGAGGTTTCCCAAAGAAGAGTTTCCTCTATTTGGAACATTAGGATGGACCAAATGATGAGGAAAACTTTAACGTTCACCATTTTGGTCCAAAGAGGATTTCCGAAGAAGACTTTCCTCCATTTGGAAGTTTAGGATGGACCAAAACATAAGGAACATTTTGACAAGATTGGTTCCGATCCTCGTTTGACATTTTTGTCCAAAGAAGATTCCCAAAGAAGAGTTCCTCCTTTTGGAACTTTAGGATGGACCAAATCATTAGTAAATTTTTGAAAATATTTGTTTCGATCTTCGTTTGACATTTTTGTCCAAAGAGGATTCCCTAAGATCGTTTCCTCCATTTGAAACTTTTTGATGGAATAAATAATTAGTACAAGTTTGAAAAGATTGGTTTCTGATCCTCGTTTGTCATTTTGGTCCAAAGAGGTTTCCCAAAGAAGAGTTTCCTCTATTTGGAACATTAGGATGGACCAAATGATGAGGAAAACTTTAACGTTCTCCATTTTGGTCCAATGAGGATTTCCGAAGAAGACTTTCCTCCATTTGGAAGTTTAGGATGGACCAAAACATAAGGAACATTTTGACAAGATTGGATCCGATCATCGTTTGAAATTTTTGTCCAAAGAAGATTCCCAAAGAAGAGTTCCTCCATTTGGAACTTTAGGATGGACCAAATCCAGAGGACAACTTTGACGTTCAACATTTTTGTCCAAAGAGGATTCCGAAAGAAGAGTTTCATCTATATGAAACTTTAGGATGGACCAAATCATGAGGACAATTTTTAAAAAGTTGGTTCCGATCCTTGTTTTATATTTTGGTCCAAAGAGGTTTCCCAAAGAAGAGTTTCCTCTATATGGAACTTTAGGATGGACCAAACCATTTGGGTAAGTTTTAAAAGATTGGTTCTGATCCTCGTTTGATATTTTGGTCCAAAGAGGTTTCCTAAAGAAGAGTTTCCTCTATTTGGATCTTTAGGATGGACCAAATCATAAGACATCTTTGACGTTCGATATTTTGGTCCAAAGAAGATTCCCAAAGGAAATTATCCTTCATTTAGAACTTTAGGATGGACCAAATCACAAGGACAACTTTGACAAGATTGGTTTCAATCCTCGTTTAACATTTTGGTCCAAAGAGGTTTCCCAAAGAAGAGTTTCCTCCATTTGGATCTTTGAGATGGACCAAATCATTAGGACGACTTTATCGTTCTAAATTTTGGTCCAAAGAAGAATATCGTCCATTTGGAACTTTAAGATGGACCAAATCATTAAGACAACTTTGAAAATATTGGTTTGGATCCACGTTGGACATTTTGGTCCAAATAGGATTCCCAAAGAAGAGTTTCCTCCATTTTGAACTCTAACGTCCAATCATTTCAAACTTGTCCTAATGATTTGGTCCATTCAAAGTTCCAAATGGAGGAAACTCTTTTTTACTAATCCTCTTTGGACAAAAATGTCGAACGTCAAAGTTGTCCTCATGATTTTGTCCATTCTAGAGATCCAAATGGAGGAAACTCTTTTTGGTAATCCTCTTTGGATGAAAATATCTAACGGGGATCGAAACCGATCATTTCAAACTTGTCCTAATGATTTGGTCCATACTAAAGTTTCAAATGGACGAAACTCTTCTTTGCGAATCGTCTTTGGACCAAAATGTCGAACATGAAACTTGTACTCATGATTTGGTCCATCCAAAAGATCCAAATGGAGGAAACTCTTTTTGGTAATCAACTTTGTAACACAATGTCAAACGAGGATCAGAACCAATCATTTCAAACTTGTCCTAATGATTTGGTCCATCCTAAAGTTTCAAATGGTGGAAACTTTTCTCTAAGAATCCCCTTTGGACTAAAATATCGAACGCTAAAGTTGTCTTAATGATTTGGTCCATCCTAAAGTTCCAAATGGAGGAAACGCTCTTTGGGAATCCTCTTTAGACAAAAATGTCAAACGATGATTGGAACCAATCATTTGAAACTTGTCCTATTGATTTGATCCATCCTAAAGATCCAAATGGACGAAAATCTTCTTTGGGAATCCTCTTTGGACCAAAATATCAATCGAGGATCGAATCCAATCTTTTCAAACTTGTCCTAATTATTTGGTCCATCCTGAATTCCAAATGGAGGAAACTCTTCTTTGGAAACCCTCTTCGGACGAAAATGTCGAACGTCAAAGTTGTCCTAATGATTTGGTAAATCCTAAAGTTACAAATGCAGGAAACTCTTATTTGAGAATCTTGATATGAATCATCCCAGCCCCAAATGTCAAAGAATTGAAGATATTGAACTCCAAGGTTTCATTCGAGAAAAGATCAAGAATCCGAAGACTAAACGAGTGAAGATTGACTTTCTTGGGCATTTGCAAGGATATTGGGTTACATACTTTACTGATGAAGAAAATGAGGTTAAAACACTATTAAACTCATGGGATATTTGTTTTAAAGAACTCCAAAGAAAACCACGCATGAATACAATCAAACGAGTGAAAATGACATCAAAAACAGCAACCGACACTTGTAGTTTTATCTAATTTCATCCCATTTCGAATTTTAGTATTTTATTTGAGTTTTATTACTTTATTTATTATTTATTATTATTATTATTGATGTAATAGGGAAGATTTGACTTTGTTTCCTTAGTTTTGCAAACTTGGAGACCAAGTTTAAAAGATTAGGAAAACTTTCCTAATATGAATTAGGAAACTCTAGTTTTTACCTTTTTATTATTAGGTCTTTATTTCCCTTCATATTTTCGACCAAGCTAGGGTTTATTAGGCTATTTAAAGCCTCTTTTGTAAGCTTTACAATAAGAATATCAATGAATGAAAATCCCTTTGTTTTGGTTTAAGCTTTTTGCTTTGAAAAACCTCTTCGTAATTCATGTTCTTGAATTGCGTGTTTAGAGTCATTCAAGTCCAATTGATCATTGTTCTTGTGGAGTGCCTCGACCTTAATTAAAGAAACCTATTCTTGAATTAGGGGATTGATCGATTAGGTCATCATCTTCCCAACCTCGCCTAAAGGTTGATTCAAATTGTTAAGGGTTTTCAAGGTTTCCGTTCAAGGGTTCAACATCCGGTTCTTGAATCCGTCAACGCTTGAGGGTCCGTATCATTTGGTATCAGAGCTTGCTCTGGGAGAGAGTTATCAAAGGTAAATTCGTTTACTTCATCACCTACGTCTTCACTTTTTCTAATCCCCCATCAAAACCGCTTTCATTTAAAAAAAAAAAACAGAAATTTCCAGATTTTTGTTCCAACTTGTACATCACCTACTGACCTCGTCCCTTCACCTTTTCCTACGAAATTTTTTTCCAATCTGTTTATTTTTTGATCCTCTACAAAATTACAGAAGACATCAAATCCAAAATCAGAACTTAAATTACCTAAAAACTCGTTTCAAAGTTTGAATACCAAGCAGTTTTTTTTTTCTTCATCTTTCCAAAACCCTAATTTTTTTGCAACCACAAAATTCTTCCATTATGACAATACATACTAGAGATATCAAGTGTAATAAATGTCGTGGAAGGGGGCATATTCGGGAGGTGTGCCCTAACAAGGTAGATTTGGCTCTAGAAGGAGATGAAACTAAAGAAGAAGAAAGAGAGAGATTAAAGAGGATGGAACAAGAACAACAAAAAAGAAGAGAGAAAAGGGAGTCGGTGAAGCGAGAGAGATTTGAGCGAGAAGAAAAGGAGAAAATAAAGAAGCAAGAAGAGTTGAGAAAATTAGAGCAAGAAAAGCAAGCTCTCGTTAGAAGAATTGAGAGGAAAAGGAAATTATTGGCCACACCACCTCTCTTTGCACTCGAGTATCATATGGGAAGTTTCAACCTAAACCCTTTGCAAGATTTTGTTTATGATTTTTTGCAGGAAATCAATGACAATAATGGCACCACAAATGATTTAACAATTGGCGAACTTTTCAAGGGAGACTCCACCATGATCAAACCTTTAGATTCGAGGACGAATCTTTTTGAAGTTGGAGAGAATGATATGAATCATCCCAGCCCCAAATGTCAAAGAATTGAAGATATTGAACTCCAAGGTTTCATTCGAGAAAAGATCAAGAATCCGAAGACTAAACGAGTGAAGATTGACTTTCTTGGGCATTTGCAAGGATATTGGGTTACATACTTTACTGATGAAGAAAATGAGGTTAAAACACTATTAAACTCATGGGATATTTGTTTTAAAGAACTCCAAAGAAAACCACGCATGAATACAATCAAACGAGTGAAAATGACATCAAAAACAGCAACCGACACTTGTAGTTTTATCTAATTTCATCCCATTTCGAATTTTAGTATTTTATTTGAGTTTTATTACTTTATTTATTATTTATTATTATTATTATTGATGTAATAGGGAAGATTTGACTTTGTTTCCTTAGTTTTGCAAACTTGGAGACCAAGTTTAAAAGATTAGGAAAACTTTCCTAATATGAATTAGGAAACTCTAGTTTTTACCTTTTTATTATTAGGTCTTTATTTCCCTTCATATTTTCGACCAAGCTAGGGTTTATTAGGCTATTTAAAGCCTCTTTTGTAAGCTTTACAATAAGAATATCAATGAATGAAAATCCCTTTGTTTTGGTTTAAGCTTTTTGCTTTGAAAAACCTCTTCGTAATTCATGTTCTTGAATTGCGTGTTTAGAGTCATTCAAGTCCAATTGATCATTGTTCTTGTGGAGTGCCTCGACCTTAATTAAAGAAACCTATTCTTGAATTAGGGGATTGATCGATTAGGTCATCATCTTCCCAACCTCGCCTAAAGGTTGATTCAAATTGTTAAGGGTTTTCAAGGTTTCCGTTCAAGGGTTCATCATCCGGTTCTTGAATCCGTCAACGCTTGAGGGTTCATATCATGTTAATGATTTGCAAAACTAAGGAAACAAAGTCAAATCTTCCCTATTACATCAATAATAATAATAATAAATAATAAATAAAGTAATAAAACTCAAATAAAATACTAAAATTCGAAATGGGATGAAATTAGATAAAACTACAAGTGTCGGTTGCTGTTTTTGATGTCATTTTCACTCGTTTGATTGTATTCATGCGTGGTTTTCTTTGGAGTTCTTTAAAACAAATATCCCATGAGTTTAATAGTGTTTTAACCTCATTTTCTTTATCAGTAAAGTATGTAACCCAATATCCTTGCAAATGCCCAAGAAAGTCAATCTTCACTCGTTTAGTCTTCGGATTCTTGATCTTTTCTCGAATGAAACCTTGGAGTTCAATATCTTCAATTCTTTGACATTTGGGGCTGGGATGATTCATATCAAATCCTCTTTGGACCAAAATGTCAAATGAGGATTGGAACCAATCTTGTTAAAGTTGTCCTCATAATTTCATCCATCCTAAAGATCCAAATGTCCTCATAATTTCATCCATCCTAAAGATCCTAAAGTTGTCCTCATGATTTGGTCGAGCAAAAAGTTTCAAATGGAGGAAACTTTTCTTTGGTTATCATCTTTGGACGAAAATGTCAAACAAGGATCGGAATCAATCTTTTCAAACTTGTCCTAATGATTTGTTCCATCCTAAAAGTTCCAAATGGAGGAAACTCTTCTTTGAGAAACCTCTTTGGACCAAAATTTCGAACGAGGATCGGAACCAATCGTTTCAAACTTGTCCTAATGATTTAACCATCCTAAAGTTCCAAATGGAGGAAACTATCTTTGGGAATCCTCTTTGGACCAAATTCTCAAACGAGGATCGAAACCAATCTTGTAAAAAATGTCCTCATGATTTGGTCCATCCTAAAGTTCCAAATGGAGGAAAATCTTCTCTGGGAATCCTTTATGCACCAAAATTTCGACTGTCAAAGTTGTCCTAATGATTTGGTCCATCCTAAAAATCCAAATGGAGGAAACTATTCTTTGGGGATCCTTTTTGGAACAAAATGTCAAACGAGTTCAAGCATAATTTGATCTGTTATGTTTGTGAATTGTTTTGGTCTTGAAATAAGAACAAGTTCTCTTATTTCAAGATATTAAATCATTGGAATAATCTTTCTCTTCTTGCTTTCCAAGGGTTTTGCCTCATTGTTTATTGGGGTTGTAGGATTTTTATCTAGGGGTTCTTTGTATATCAAAGGTTTCTTGTATTTTCAAGATGTAACCCTCCCTTGTTTCAATTTTCTTAATCTCCTCCTTCATATTAGATCAATCCCCCTTAGTACTCATGGCTGCAAGAAAAACAAGTTAGTAATGTAAAAGTAGGACCTTTCAAATCACTCCTAAATGTTTACACTCAAAAAATGTCAATCCACTCGTGTTTGCACTCAAAACAAATTTTAGACCTTTATGTAGCCTTGAAATCTTAGCAGACTTTAGTAACTATCAAACAATTAAGATACTAAGAAAGTTTATAAAAAGTAACAATAAAGAAAAAAGAACAAGCAATATGGTTGGTTAAGAAAAATAGGACAGATTTTGCAACTATGGTGTATTTTAATAACAAGGAAAGAATAATAAGAAAAATATGCAAGAATAAACTTTCATAAAAGAGAAAAATTTGAAATTATACTTCCCTAAAGTGTTTTGAATTAGAAAATATGACTTCAAGAGAAGCAAACAATCAAATATGGGACAGATTTGAAACTTTCCTAAAACTGTTTTGGCTATTTATGGTAAGTTCTAGCTTTTTAGGAAACAAACAAATTTTGGCATAAATAATGAGTTTAAGATGAACTCTTCAAGAACAATAAGAACACTATTCACTTTTTTCCAGAAACTCAACCAAATAGCAAGAACACTTTTTTTTTAACAATTTTCTGCACAATCAGACAGTTTGTGAAGATCTATTTTTTTCTCAACCTTCCACTTTTTTTTCACAATCTTTTATGAATAACAAATAAACTAGACAGAAAATTAAAGACTTTGGTAGTTGGTGATTTTCTGAGAATCAAACGGGAACTATATGAAAAAAATTAAAAACAGTAGGCAAAAATAAATAAGGAAATTTTGGAACAGTATTTTTTTTTTCTTCTTGTTTTCGGATAAACTAAGAACAAAAAAAGAATAAAAATTGAAGTAACAAGAAAGAAATTAAGATAGAAATCTTCCCTTGAGCCTATGATTTGATACCAAATGATATGAAACCCTATAATTGAAATAGAAACCCTTTGAATGAACAAAGAACCCCTAGATGCACACCCTAAAACCCCATGAACAAAAAGGTACGACCCTTAGAAAAACAATAAAAGAGAATATTCCAATGATCAAAAACCTTGAAATAAGAAAACTTGTTCTTATTTTAAGATTGAAACAATTCACAAACAAATAAGATCAAGGTTTGCTTGAATGTTTCCTAAAACATGCAACCTAAGAACAAGGGTACAAAACTAAGCAATTTCAGCAAAGCAAAAAGAAATATTATTAAAAGATGAATTCTGAGTCTTTAAGGTTACAAATGAGGCCTTCAAATAGGCAAAGAAATCATAAAAATAAGCTAGGAAATTCGGATTACAAGGAGCACAAAATCTGCCCAAAACTTGCCTTATATAAAATTGGCAGATTTTGTGGAAAATCTTTTCTAGAGAATAATATCTTTCCTATTCCTTTACAAACAAAACTGAATATAAAAGGCCTAAAACATGTCCTTTGGCTGTGGAAAACATTACATAAAAGCTTTAAATGCATAAAATAAATAAAAGACTCAAATAAGGAAAGTTGTCAAATATGGAAAGTTTGCAACTTTCTCTCTAAGTTTCATTCTTTGAATCTGATTACCCAACTTGTCCAAATTCTTCTTCCAATTACACATGCCACAAGTTGAAGTGCTTTAAATCTTCTTCCATCTCCTCAATGTTCCAATCTTCAAAAGTCTCTTTGAGTGTGCTCATGTATGCTTGACAATGGATATTCAAAGCTTGTTGCAATTTCTTGGAATTGAATCTTGTCATTGGCACTTGAACCATCCTAAGCTTGTCTAGCTTGGAACAAAATCTCAAACGAGGATCGGAACCAATCTTGTCAAAGTTGTCCTCATGGTTTGGTCTATCCTAAAGATTCAAATGGAGGAAACTCTTCTTTGGAATCCTCTTTGGTCCAAAATGTCGAACGTCAAATATGCCCTCATGATTTGGTTAATCCTAAAGGTCTATGAGGAAACTCGTCTTTCGGAATCCTCTTTGGACCAAAATATCAAACATAGATAGGAATGAATCTTTTCAAACTCTTCTTTGGGAATCCTCTTTGGACCAAAATGTAAAACGAGGATCGGAACCAATCTTGTCAAACTTGTCCTCATGATTTGGTCCATCCTAAAGATTTGAAGAGGATGGACTAATGATTTTGTCCTCATGATTTTGTCCATCCTAAAGATCCAATTGGAGGAAACTCTTCTTTGGGAATCATCTTTGGACAAAAATATCGAACAAGGATCGAACCAATCCGAAAACTTGTTTGTATTTGAAAAGCATGTCAAAAACCAATCTTTTCGAAGTTTTCCTCATGATTTGGTCCATCCTAAAGTTCCCAATGGAGGAAACTCTTCTTTGGGAATCCTATTTGGACAAAAATATCAAACGAGGATCAGAACCAATATTTTCAACTTGACCTTATGATTTGGTCCATCCTAAAGTTCCAAATGGAGGAAACGATTGTTGGGAATTATCTTTGGACCAAAATGTCAAATGAGGATCGGAACAAATCTTGTCAAAGTTGTCCTCATGATTTGGTCCATTCTAAAGTTCAAAATGGAGGAAAGTCTTCTTTGTGAATCCTCTTTGGACGAAAATATTGAACGTCAAAGTTGTCCTCATAATTTGGTCCATCCTTAAGATCCAAATGGAGGAAATTATTCTTTGGGAATCCTCTTTCAACTAAAATGTCAAATAAGGATCGGAACCAATCTTGTCATAGTTATCCTTATGATTTGGTCTATCCTAAAATTTCAATGTCAAACAAGGATTGAAACCAATCTTGTCAAAGTTGTCCTAATGATTTGGTCCATCCTGAAGTTCCAAATGGAGGATACTCATCTTTGGGAATCCTCTTTGGACCAAAATGTTTGACAAGGATCAGAACCAATCTTTTCAAACTTGTCCTAATGATTTGTTCCATCCTAAATTTCCGAATGGAGGAAAGTCTTCTTTGGGAATCCTCTTTGGACCAAAATGTTTGACAAGGATCAGAACCAATCTTTTCAAACTTGTCCTAATGATTTGTTCCATCCTAAATTTCCGAATGGAGGAAAGTCTTCTTTGGGAATCCTCTTTGGACCAAAATATCGAACGTCAAAGTTGTCCACATGACTTGCTACATCCTAAAGATCCAAATGGAGGAAACTCTTCTTTGGTAATCCTCTTTAGACCAAAATGTCAAACGAGGATGAGAACCAATCCAAAAACTTATTTGTAATTGAAAAGCATGTTTAAAAAACTAATCTTTTCAAAGTTGTCCTCATGATTTGATCCATCCTAAAGTTCCAAATGGAGTAAATTCTTCTTTAGGAATCCTCTTTGGACAAAAATGTCAAACGAGGAACGGAACCAATCTTATCAAAGTTCTCCTCAGAATTTTGTCCATCCTAAAGATCCAAATGTAGGAAACAGAATCCTCTTTGGACAAAAATGTCAAACGAGGATCGGAACCAATCTTTTCAAAATTGTCTTAATGATTTGGTTCTTCCTAAAGTTTCAAATGGAGGAAAATCTTCTTTGGGAATCCTCTTTCGATCAAAATGTAAAAACGTCAAAGTTGTCATCATGATTTGATCCATTCTAAAGTTACAAATGTAGAAAACTCTTCTTTGCGAATCCTCTTTGGACCAAAATGTCGATCCATGATCGAACCAATCTAAAAAGTTGTTTGTAATTGGAAAGCATGTTTAAAAAACCAATTTTTTCAAAGTTGTCCTCATGATTTGGTCCATCCTAAAGTTCCCAATGGAGGAAAGTCTTCTTTGGGAATCCTCATTGGACCACAATGAAAAACAAGGATCAGAATTAATCTTTTCAAATTTGTCTTCGTAATTTGGTCCATCCTAAAGTTCCAAATGGAGAAAACTCTTCTTCGTGAATCTCCTTTGGACAAAAATGTTGAACGTCAAAGTTGTCCTCATAATTTGGTCCATCCTTAAGTTTCAAATGGAGGAAACTCTTCTTTAGGAATCCTCTTTGGACCAAAATATCAAAGGAGTATCGGAACCAATCTTGTACAAGTTGTCCTCATGATTTGGTCTATCCTTAAGATCCAAATGGAGTAAACGATCATTAGGAAACTTCTTTGGACCAAACTGTCAAACGAGGATCGGAACCAATCTTTTCAAAGTTGTCCAAATGATTTGTTCTATCCTATAGTTCCAAATGGAGGAAACTCTTCTTTGAGAATCCTCTTTGGACCAAAATGTCGAACATCAAAGTTGTCCTCATGATTTGGTTCATCCTAAAGATCCAAATTGATGAAACTGTTCTTTTGTTATCCTCTTTGGACCAAAATTTCGATCACGGATCGAACCAATCCAAAAACTTGTTTGTAATTAAAAAGCATGTTTAAAAAACTAATCTTTTTAAAGTTGTCCTCATGATTTTGTAAATCCAAATGTTCCAAATCAGAAAAATTGTCTTTGGGAATCCTCTTTCGACCAAAATGTCCAACGAGGATCAAAACCAATTTTTTCAATCTTGTCCTCATGATTAGGTCCATCCTAAAGTTTCAAATGGAGGAAACGATCTTCGAGAATCCTCTTTGGACCAAAATATCAAATGAGGATAGGAACAAATCTTGTCAAAGTTGTCCTCATTATTTGGTCCATCCTAAAGTTCCAAATGGAGGAAACTCTTCTTCCCGAATCCCCTCTAGATAAAAATGTTGAACGTCAAAGTTGTCCTCATGATTTGGTTCATCTTTAAGTTCGAAATGGAGGAAACTTTACTTTGGGAATCCTCTTTGGACCAAGATATCGAAGGAGTATCAGAACCAATCTTTTCAAAGTTGTCCTCATGATTTGGTCTATCCTAAAGATCCAAATTTAGGAAACAATCTTTGGGAATCCGCTTTGGACCAAAATGTCAAACGAGGATTGGAACCAATCTTTTCAAAGTTGTCCTAATGATTTGTTCCATCCTAAAGTTCCAAATGGAGGAAACTCTTCTTTGATAATCCTCTTTGGACAAAAATATCGATCAAGGATCGAACCAATCCAAAAATTTGTTTGTAATTGAAAAGCACGTTTAAAAAACCAATCTTTTCAAATTTGTCCTCATGATTTGGTCCATCGTAAAGATTCAAATCGAGGAAACTCTTCTTTGGGAATCATCTTTGGACCAAAATGTCAAATGAGGATCTGAACCAGTCTTTTAAAATTGATCGTCATGATTTGGTCCATCCGAAAGTTCCAAATGGAAGAAACGATCTTTGGGAGTCCTCTTTGGACCAAAATGTCAAATGAGGATCTGAACAAATCTTGTCAAAATTGTCCTCATGAATTGGTCCATCCTAAAGTTCCAAATGGAGGAAACTCTTCTTCGCGAATCCCCTTTGGACAAAAATGTTGAACGTTAAAATTGCCTTCATGATTTGGTCCATCCTTAATTTCTAAATAGAGGAAACTCTTCATTGGGAATCCTCTTTAGACCAAAATGTCAAACGAGGATCGGGACCAATCTTTTCAAAGTAGTCTCAATGATTTGTTCCATCCTAAAGTTTCAAACAAAGGAAACTCTTCTTTGAGAATCCTCTCTGGACCAAAATGTCGAACGTCAAAGTTGGACTCATGACTTGCTTCATCCTAAAGATTCAAATGGAGGAAACTCTTCTTTGGTAATCCTCTTTGGACCAAAATGTCGATCAAGGATCAAACCAATCCAACAACTTGTCTTAATTAAAAAGCATGTTTAAAAAACCAATCTTTTCAAAGTTGTTCCATGATACTATCCATCGTCATAAAGATCCAAATGGAGGAAGCTCTTCTTTGCGAGTCCCCTTTGACAAAAATGTTTAACGTCAAAGTTGCCCTCTTGATTTGGTCCATGATTAAGTTCCAAATAAAGGAAACTCTTCTTTCGGAAACCTCTTTGGACCAAAATGTCAAACGAGAATCGGAACCAATTTTTTAAAGTTGTCCTAATGATTTGTTCCATCTTAGAGGTCCAAATGAAGGAAACTCTTCTTTGAGAATCCTCTTTGGACTAAAATATCGAATGTCAAAGTTGTCCTTATCACTTGCTTCATCCTAAAGATCCAAATGGAGGAAACTCTTCTTTGGTAATCCTCTTTACACCAAAATATCAAACGAGGATCAGAACCAATCCAAAAACTTATTTGTAATTGAAAAGAATGTTTAAAAAACTAATCTTTTCAAAGTTGTCCTCATGATTTGATCCATCCTAAAGTTCCAAATGGAGTAAATTCTTCTTTCCGAATCCTCTTTTGACAAAAATGTCAAACGAGGAACGGAACCAAGCTTGTCAAAGTTGTCCTCATGATTTTGTCCATCCTAAAGATCCAAATGTAGGAAACTCTTCTTTGAGAATCCTCTTTGGACCAAAATGTCAAACGAGGATCGGAACCAATCTTTTCAAAATCGTCTCAATGATTTGGTCCTTCCTAAAGTTCCAAATGGAGGAAAATATTCTTCGGGAATCCTCTTCCGATCAAAATGTCAAACGTCAAAGTTGTCCTCATGATTTGATCCATTCTAAAGTTACAAATTTAGAAAACTCTTCTTCGGGAATCCTCTTTGGACCAAAATGTCAAAAAAAGATCGAAACCAATCTTGTTAAAGTTGTCCTTATGATTTGGTCTATCCTAAAGTTCCAAATGGAGGAAACTCTTCTTTGGGAATCCTCTTTGCACCAAAATGTCAGACGAGAATCTGAACAAATCTTTTCAAACTTGTCCTCCAGATTTTGTCCATTATAATGTTCCAAATGGAGGAAACTCTTCTTTGGAAATACCCTTTGGACCAAATTGTCGAACGTCAAATTTGTCCTCATGATTTGGTCAATCCTAAATATCGAAATGGAGGAAACTCTTCTTTGTGAATCCTCTATGGACCAAAATGTCGAACGTCAAAGTTGTCCTCATTATTTGGTCCATCCTAAAGTTCCAAATAGGGGGAAACTCTTCTTCGCGAATCGTCTTTGGAACAAAGAGTTGAACGTCAAAGTTGTCTCATGATTTCGTCCATCATTATGATTTGGTCCATCCTAACCTTCCAAATGGAGGTAAATCTTCTTTGGTAATTCTTTTTTCGATCAAAATGTCGAACATCAAAGTTCTTTTCATGATTTTGTCCATTCTAAAGTTCCAAATGTAGGAAACTCTTCTTTGCGAATCCTCTTTGGACAAAAATATCAAATAATGATCGGAACCAATCTTTTCAAACTTTTCTTCATGATTTGATCCATCCTAATGTTTCTAAATGGAGGAAACTCTTCTTTGGAAATCCTCTTTGGACCAAAAGGTCGAACGTCAAAGTTATCCTAATGATTTGGTCCATCCTAAAGATCCAAATGGAGGAAACGATCATTGAGAATCTTTTTTGGACTAAATTTTCAAACGAGGAGCACAACAAATCTTGTCAAATTTGTCCTCATGATTTGGTCCATCCTAAAGTTCCAAATGGAGGAAACGATCATTAAGCATCCTCTCTGGACCAAAATGTCAAACGAGGATCGGAACGAATCTTTTCAAAGTAGTTTTCATGATTTTGTCCATCCTAAAGATCCAAATGGAGGAAACGATCTTTGGGAATCCGCTCTTAACCAAAATGTCAAACGCGGATGAGAACAAATCTTTTCAAACTTGTCCTAATGATTTGCTCCATCCTAAAGTTCCAAATAGAGGAAACGATCTTTAGGATTCCTCTCTGGACCAAAATGTCAAACGAGGATCGGAACGAATCTTTTCAAGTTGTCTTCATGAATTTTGTCTATCCTAAAGATCCAGATGGAGGAAACTCTTCTTTGAGAATCCTCTTTGAAAAAAATGTCAAACAAGGATCGGAACCAATCTTTTCAAAATTGTCTTAATGATTTGGTCCATCCTAAAGTTTCCAATGGAGGAAAATCTTTTTTGGGAATCCTCTTTTGATCAAAATGTCGAACGTCAAAGTTGTGCTCATGATTTGGTCCATTCTAAAGTTCCAAATGTAGGTAACTCTTCTTTGCAAATCCTCTTTGGACCAAAATGTCAACCAAAGATTGGAAACAATCTTTTCAAACTTGTTCTCATGATTTGGTCCATCCTAATGTGCCAGACGAAGGAAACTCTTCTTTGGAAATTCCTTTGGACAAAAATGTCGAACATCAAAGTTATCCTAATGCTTTGGTCCATCCTAAAGATCGAAATGGAGGAAAAAATCTTTGGGAATTCTCTTTGGGCCAAAATGTCAACCGAGGATCAGAACCAATCTTGTCAAAGTTGTCCTCATGATTTGGTCAGTTTGAAAGTTCCAAATGGAGGACACTCTTCTTTGGGAATCCTCTTTGGACGAAAATGTCAAATGAGGATCTGAACCAATCTTTTCAAACTTGTCCGAATTATTTGGTTCATCATAAAGATACAAATGGAGGAAACTCTTCTTTGGGAATCCTCTTTCGACCAAAATGTCAAACGAGGATCGGAACCAATCTTTCCAAAATTGTCCTAGTGATTTGGCCCATTCTAAAGTTCCAAATGGAGGAAAATCTTCTTTGGGAATCTTCGTTTGATCAAGATGTCGGACATCAAAGTTCTCATGATTTCTTCCATTCTAAAGTTTGAAATGGTGGAAACTCTTCTTTGCGAATTCTCGTTGGACCAAAATGTCAAATGAGGATCGGAACCAATCTTTTCAAACTTATCCTATTGATTTTGTCCATCCTAAAGTTCCAATAGAGGAAACTCTTTTTGGTAATCCTCTTAGGACTAAAATTTCAAATGTCAAAGTTGTCGTCATGATTTGGTCCATCCTAAAGTTCCAAATGGAGGAAACTCTTCTTTGGGAATCCTCTTTGGACTAAAATGTCAAACGAGGATCAGATCCAATCTTGTCAAAGTTGTCCTTAGGATTTTGTCAACCCTAAAGTTCCAAAGGGAGGAAACTCTTCTTTGGGAATCCACTTTGCACCAAAATATCAAAGTTATCCCTAATGCTTTGGTCCATCCTAATGTTCCAAAATGGAGGAAACTCTTCTTTGGATATCCCCTTAGGACAAAAATGTCAAACATCAAATTTATCCTCATGAATTGATCAATCCTAAATATCCAAATGGGAATCCCCTTTGGACCAAAATGTTGAAATTTAAAGTTTTCCTCATGATTTGGTCCATTCTAAAGATACAAATGGAAGAAAGTCTTCTTCGGGAGTCCTCTTTTGACCAAATGTCAAATAAGGAACGGAACAAATCTTGTCACACTTATCCTTATGATTTGGTCCATCCTAAAGATCCAAATGGAGGAAACACTTCTTTGAGAATCCTCTTTTGACCAAAATGTCAAACAAGGATAGGAACCAATATTTTTAAAATTGTCCTAATGATTTGGTCCATCCTCTTTTGACCGAAATGTCAAACGAGGATCGGAACAAATCTTGTCAATTTTGTCCTCATGATTTCGTTCATCCTAAAGTTCCAAATGGAGGAAACGATCATTGGGAATCCACTTTGGACCAAGATTTCAAACGAGGATCAGAACTAATCTTGGGAAAGTTTTCCCCATGATTTGGTCCATCCTCAATCTCCAAATGTAGGAAACTCTTCTTTGGGAATCCTCTTTGGTCCAAAATTTCAAACAAGGATCTGAACCAACCTTGTCAAAGTTGTTCTGATGATTTGGTCCATCCTAAAGTTCCAAATGGAGGAAACTCTTATTCGGGAATCCTCTTTAGAGAAAAATGTCAAACGAGGATCGGGACCAATTTTTTCAAAATTGTACTCATGATTTGGTACATCCTAAAGTTCTAAATGGAGGAAACGATCTTTCGGAATCTTCTTTGGACCAAATGTCAAATGAGGATCGGAACAAATCTTTTCAAACTTGTCCTATTGATTTGGTCCATCCTAAAGTTCCAAATGGAGGAAACTCTTTTTGATAATCCTCTTTGTACAAAAATGTCAAATGTCAAAGTTGTCCTCATGATTTGATCCATCCTAAAGTTCCAAATGGAGGAAACTCTTCTTTGGGAATCCTCCTAGGAGAAAAATGTCAAACGAGGATCTGAACCAATCTTTTCAAAGTTGTCCTCAGGACTTTGTCCATCCTAAAGTTCCAAATGGAGGAAAATCTTCTTTCAAAACCTCTTTGGACCAAAATATCAAACGAGGATCAGAACAAATCTTGTCAAAGTTGTACTAATGATTTGGTCCATCCTATAGTTCCAAATGGTGGAAACTCTTCTTTGGAAATCCTCTTTGCACCAAAATGTTGAATGTCTAAGTTGTCCTCATGATCTGGTCAATCATATAGATCCAAATGGAGGAAACTCTTTATTGGGAATCCTCTTTCGATAAAAATCTGAAATGAGGATCGGAACCAATCTTTTCAAACTTATCCTATTGATTTGGTCCAAACAAAAGTTCCAAATGGAGGATACTCTTCTTTGGGAATCCTCTTTGGACCAAAATCTCAAACAAGGATCGGAACAAATCTTTTTAAACTTGTCCTATTGATTTACTCCATCATAAAGATCCAACGGGAGGAAACTCTTCTTTGGGAATCCTCTTTGGACCAGAATGCAAACGAGGATTGGAACCAATCTTTGCGAAGTTGACCTCATGATTTGGTCCATTCTAAAGATCCAAATGAAGGAAACTCTTCCTTTGCAATATTCTATGGACCAAAATCTCAAACGAGGATCAAACCAATCTTGTCGCAATTGTCCTCATGATTTGGTCCATCCTAAAGTTCCAAAGGGAGGAAACTCTTGTTTGGGAATCCTCTTTCGACCAAAATGTCGAATGAGTTCGAAACCAATCTTGTTAAAGTTGTCCTAATGATTTGGTCCATCCTAATGTTCCAAATTTTGGATACTCTTCTTTGGGAATCCTCTTTGGACCAAAATATCCAGCGAGGATAAGAACCAATCTTTTCAAACTTGTTATAATGATTTGGTCCATCCTAAAGTTTCAAATGGAGGAATCGATCTTTGGGAATCCTCATTGGACCAAAATGCCAAACGAGGATCAGAACCAATCTTGTCTAAAGAGGGTTCTTTTAGGCAACCTTTAACAAGATTGGTTCCGATCCTCATTTGACATTTCTTTCCAAAGAGATTTCCCAAAGAAAAGTTTCTTTCATTTGGAACTTTAGGATAGGCCAAATCATGAGAAAAACTTTGACAAGATTGGTTTCTATCCTCGTTTGACATTTTGGTCCAAAGAGGATTTCCAAAGAAGAGTATCGTCCATTTGGAACTTTAGGATGGACAAAATCATGAGGATATCTTTGACAAGAAAGGTTCCTATCCTCGTTTGACATTTTGGTTCAAAGAGGATTCTCAAAGAAGAGTTTCCTCCATTTGGATCCTTAGAATGGACAAAATCTTGAGAACATCTTGGATGTTCGACATTTTTGTCCATAGAGGATTCTCAATGAAGAGTTTTCTCCACTTGAATCTTTAGGATGGACCAAATCATGAGGAAAAATTTAACAAGATTGGTTCCGATCCTCGTTTGACATTGGAACTTTAGGATGGACAAAATCTTAAGGACAACTATGACAAGATTGGTTACGATCCTCGTTTGACATTTTGGTCCAAAGAGGATTTCCAAAGAAGAGTTTCCTCCATTTGGAACTTTAGGATGGACCAAATCATGAGGACAACTTTGACAAGATTGGTTCCGATCCTCGTTTGACAATTTTGGTCCAAAGAGGATTCCTAAAGATCGTTTCCTCCATTTGCGAATCCTCTATGAACCAAATCATGAAGACAACTTTGACGTTCGACATTTTTGTCCAAATAGGATTCGCAAAGAAGAGTTTCCTCCATTTGGAACTCTAGGATGGACCAAATCATTAGGAAAACTTTGACAAGATTGGTTCCGATCTTTGTTTAAAATTTTGGTCCAAAGAGGATTCCCAAAGAAGAGTTTCCTCCATTTGGACCTTTATGATTGACCAAATCATGATGACAAGTTTGAATAGATTGAATTTTGAAATATGCATTTCAATTACAAACAAGTTCTTTGATTGGTTCGATCCTTGTTCGACATTTTGGTCCCAAAAGGCTTCCCAAAGAAGAGTTTCCTTCATTTGGATCATTAGGATGGACCAAATCATGAGGACAACTTTGACATTTGACAGTTTGGTCAAAAAAGGATTCCCAAAGAAGAGTTTCCTCCATTTGGAACTTTAGGATGGACCAAATCGTTATGACAAGTTTGAAATGATTGGTTCCGATCCTCATTTGACATTTTGGTCCAAAGAGGATTCTCAAAAATCGTTTCCTCCATTTGGAACTTTGGGATGGACCAAATTATGAGGACAAGTTTGAAAATATTGGTTCCGAACCTCGTTTGACATTTTGGTCAAAAGACTTGTTTGTAATTGAAAAGCATGTTTCAAAGAGGATTCCCAATGATCGTTTCCTTCATTTGGAACTTTAGGATGGACCAAATCAAGAGGACAAGTTGAAAAAGTTGGTTTCTATCCTCATTTGACATTTTGGTCCAAAGAGGATTCCCAAAGAAGAGTATCACTACAAAAAAAAAAGTCAATTTGCGACCAGAAATTTGTGACCAGAAGGTCGTTTTTCTGTTAGAATGCGACCAAAAAGCGACCAACATGGTGGTGGCAAAAAAGCTGGTCGTTCCTGACTTTTGTGCGACCGTTTAGTCACAAAATTACGACCAGAACAGTTTTGGTCGCAATAAAGTCAACATTTTAAAATGCGACCAAGTGGTCACTTAAAAAGCGACCATATGGTCGTAATTTAAGTTGAAGATAAGTGACCAGGTGGTCCCACAATAAAGTGACCAAATGGTCACTTTTCAGTCAAGTTATTTTCGACCAAGAGGTCGTTTTATTTATACAAAATTGCGACCAAGTGGTCGTAATATGTATAATGAAATGCGACCACTTGGTCGTTTTATATTATATTTTTTTAATTATTTAATTATTTATTTGAATTAAATTATTTTCATTTGTAAATAGTATTTTAATTTTATTTTATTTAAATTTATTTATTTATTTATTTTATTAATTAAAAAATAAAGAAATGAAATTAAAATAAAACTATATATAAATAAATTTCAAAAATAATGTACTATACAGAATAAAAGAAATGTAAACTCCTGCGGAGGAGCAGGGGGTGGTGGAGGAGGCACCGATGATGAAGACCCGGGATCTCGGGGCCCGAAGAACGCTGCCAATGCAGCTGCGACCTTGGCCGGAACCTGGGCCTGAACATCCGCCTGAATCGAAGCGCGCATATCCGCCATAGCAGTCTGAAGCTGCTGAACCTCCTCCTGCAACCGCTGCTCCGTCAGAGTAGGGCCGGAACTCGTGCTCGCTTCGCCGCGCTGAGGTCGAGGCACATCAGTGTACAGTCGTCTACCGTACGAGCCGAGGCCTAGAACTGATCCATCAGGCCTAACCTCTCTAGCAGCCTCCAAGAATGCCTCCCTACGGTCTTCCGGAGTCGGTTGCGAGTCAGCAACCGCTGACTCAATGACTCTGTGAAACGCTCCTAAATTTTTAAAATTCAAAATATAAAATATTTAATATAGAAGTTAAAAAGAATAGTAAAAAAAATTAAATAAGTGAAAAACTAATTAAATACCTGAACTTCTCTCGCCCTATCGTCGACGATTGTCCCGTCCTTTTTTGTGTGCAGAATGAGATGCAGCTCATCAGGTGGGATAGGGCGACCGTGCTTCTCTTCCTAAAAATAGTAGAGAGATTGAGAAGGAAAAAAGTATATTAATAATTAATAATTAATTAATCAAGAAAAGATAATAACAAAAAAAGTACGTAAAAGAAGAAACAAAAAACATACCAATCGACGATGGTGCTCGATGTGGGTCCGGGCCTCGGCTGTGTGTTTACTGGGATTCTTCGCACGGTTGGCCTTATTCCTGCTTGACACTGCCTTGCCCTGGGGAGTGTTCAAACTGGCGAGCAGCCGTGTGTGCTCCTCCTCGCTCATACACATGGGTCGTTTGTCTGCTTGTTTTTTGCGCGCCCGGTACATGAGGTCCTTGAATCGATCCTGGACGTGAATGTCCCACAGGGGAACAATCTACCGTCCGTGATATCGGAATCGATAGAAGGAAACTTGCCCTGAAAAAATTCAAATAAAAATTAGTTAAAGTAATCAATTTATTATGAAAAATTTTAAAATTAAGTAATTATAAAAACAATTGATGTTAATTACCTTCCAATTGCCGTACATCCGACGTTTCTCCGTCGTCGGAGTCTTCTACCAGATAAGCTCGCTGGGTAGAGGCATGCTCTGGAGGACCTCACAAAACCGTTTTGATACGATTGTATGCGGCTCCAATCTGCAAAAAACATTAAACATATTGTGGTATTAGATTAAACAAAACTATTTATATTTATCTATTTATTTACAATTAGTAAAATGATTTAAAAAATAATTAATTAGAACTATAAACAAAACTTACGTATCCCCATCTGTAACGTCGTGTTATTTTGTGATAAAAAAAACTTTTATTTATTTTATTTTAATTTAAGTAATTAAAGTTTATTCATTTATCCTTGAATTAGAATTTAGTAGTTTATTTCATTTTAATTCTTTTTAATGGCTTTATTTGTTTAAATACGTTTTAATGGTATTAATAATTATTAACGGGCCATTTAATAATTACTAATCACCATTGGGATAGTTTGAGATGTTCAGGATTCGTTTTTAAGCCAAAAGTCATAAAAGGGTAAAATCGTAATTTCCCAATTTGCAAAATATCTAAAAACACTATTTGCCTTCTTCTTTAAATTGAACTTTGACCACAATTGACCAACACAATCCTTCATTTCTTCCTCCTTCTACCCGTGAGCTCCAAGAAGCAAAGAGAGAAAATTCGTTTTCGCTTATTTCTCGACGGATCAACTTGATTCTCGTTCCATTGGAAAGGTATCGGTCCTACGATCCTTTTCCACCTAGCCTTCGTACTTGCCACTCGTGTTTTGCGGAGATCTCGGTAAGTAAAGTTTCAAACCCTAAGCTCCAAATAGTGTTTTAATGGAGTTTTCTTTGTTTTCTTTAGATTTCTTGCCGTGAAACTCGGTGTTTGTCAATTCGGGAGTAGTTTTACGTGTTTTTGGAAACTATCCTTTAACCCTAAAACCGAGTTTAGTCGAAACCCTTTCCGTTTGAAATTTACCCTTTTGGGTTTGATTATGGGTTAGAATTTAATGAACAAATGTTTATTTAAATTCAATTCAGGAAAGGGATTAATGTTCAAAAACCCTATTTATCGATACCCATTGAAATCGGGATTATCGAATTTGCTTAAAACCAACTCAAAACGTATTTAAATTGCCAAAAAGCCGAAAAACCAAACCCGAACCCCTTTGTTTAGGGAAGGCCGAGAGCCTCCAAGGGGAAGGATTGGTGGATTTTCCGTCTGTTTGCTTGTTTAGTCGTTGTTTAATTGTTAGTTGGTGATTTATTAATTTTCGGGATATTAATTCGTTTGTAGGTGTTTTTGAACCGAGTAGTTGATCGCTCCTTCGGACTTAGGAGCAAAGTCATCTTTTAATTAAGGTGAGAATAGTTAGTATTTAAAGTAACTATAGAAAGCAAATAAGTGTGAAGGTTTGTAGAGTTTGGAACTAAGACTAGAAACCGAGTCTAAGGTTAGAGGCTTGTGAGTTAGTGCCCTTAGGATTAAAAGTTAATCCTTTAAGTGAGAACTTAGGAGTTCTCAAGGAAAGTATCAAATCTTAGAAGATTCTAAGTTAGATTCGTTTCTAAGCTTAGGTTGGATCATTGGAGGTTAGAAGATCCAAGCTTGTTCTTAGAATGGTTAATAGATTAATCGTTCGTGTTATGATTCTACTTTTATTTTGATGCCGGAGTTCGATCGATATATCGTTCGTCGGAAATCCTATCTATTTTACCTATGTCCTTTACTTTATGTCTTTACTTTACTCATTTACTTTATGCATATTTCGGTTGCTTTATCATTTACATTTACTTTATTTACTTTTGCAAGCATATGCATAACATCTAGCATTATTGAAAAGAAAAGAAAGTGAGAAAGAAAAACAAAAGGTTAATGGTGGAATACGAGAAAGTCCACACTACTTTCATGCATAAGTACTGGTGGGACATGATAATTGCCCACACTACTTTCATGCATAAGTACTGGTGGGACATGATAATTGCCCACACTACTTTCATGCATAAGTACTTGTGGGACATGATAATTGCTCACACTACTTTCATACATAAGTACTGGTGGAATGCGATAATTGTCCACACTACTTCATACATAAGGATAAGGGTTGATAGTATGTAAAAATCCACATTACCTCCATTTCATACATAAATGGCGAATGCGTATCCTACGGGATGTACTCATTACTTTTATGCATATGATAGACGAGAAAGAGAATCGAGATGTTATAATTATGCAAAGTTTATTTATTTACTTTTCTTACTCATGTTATGACAAGTTATTGGATGAACAATTAGACTAAGTGTGCTAGTTTGTATTATCAATTGGAGAATATGGAAATAGAATTACCTAGAGTTTGGAGGACTCTAGGAGTGAATTGTGTCGGATTTATTGGACATAAATCGAAATGCGAGTTTGAGGTCTATCTTTACTTTTCATGCTTATTATTCTCACGGGGCTTAAGTTGTTAGCTCATGATATTACAACCAATTTCAGGTAATGCCCTGGCTAGAGGCCTTGGAAGGGGAGGTGGTGCTGCGTGATCGAGGGATGCTGACCTCGAGATGGACTTGTTTTTGTAAAGTATATGTAAATATTTTTTTGTGAATTTCCAATACTTTGATGTTGTATTTAGCTCATAAGAGCTTTTGATGTGGTTTTTATGATATGATTTATTTGAACTCCTGATTTGGACTTAAAGTCCATGTGAATTTATTAGATTGAAAAATTAGGATGTAAACAGGTTTTCGGCATGCCAATTTTCAAACAAAACCACGCAAAATTTTCTAAAAATAAAAGACTTCCGCTGTTTTTCTCTGATTTAATTTATTTAAAAGTGACGGGTCGTCACACCATCAATCTGAAAGGTAGAGGATGCGGCCCGAGGAGGCTGCGAGGAAGAAGTGGATGGGCCAGCTGGTGCATCTGATTGGGTGGCAGTCCCTGAAGTCGTGGCCTGGGAGTCCTGCGCCAACCGTGGTGTCGCAAGCGTCGAATCCTGGACCGGTGAGGGGTCTGAAAGATCGGGAGTGAGATCATCTCCCGTCTCGTACTGTGTGAAGAGTATGGCCAACTCATCAGTCATCAGTAGTAGGGGGCCGAGGAGTCTCGTCCTCAGGCTCGTCTGACTGGGGAGGATGTCGTCTGGCCGTCATAATCCTAAATTAAAATAAAACAAAAAAAAAATCAAGTAACTAAATTATACTAATTAATTAAGTTTAATTAGTTTAATTAATTAAAGTAAAATTAGACTAATTAAAATGACTTAATTAAATAATCTTAATTAAATTAATTAAATAATTTTCAGTAAAGTTTAATACTTAAATAAAATTATTCTAATTAATTAATCTAATTGTACTTTACTTTAATCAAATTTAATTAAAATTAAGTAATTAAACAATTTTTATTTAATAATTAAACTAAAATTAAGTAATTAAATTAGTGTAATTAATTAATTTAAACTACTTAAGTATAATTGAAGTTAAACTATTTGAATTAATTACCCTACTTAAATTAATTGATTTAATTAAAGTAAACTAAATTACATTAATTAAACTAAAATTAAAATTTAAACTAGTGTAATTATAAATTAATTTAGTGTAATTTTTTAATTTTAGTTTAATTATATTAAATAAAAGTAAACTATCTTAAATAAACTAAATAAGTAATTAAACTAAATTAGATTAAGTAATTAAATTAATTACTAATTAAATTGAATTAAAGTACACTAAGTTAGATTAATTAAAATAAAATTACTTAAAGTAACAAAATTAAACTAAATTAATTAATTAGTTAATGTAAACTAAAATGCTATGAATTAAACAAAAGTAAACTAAGTAATTGATTACACAAATTTAGATTCATTAAACTAAAACTAATTAAATTAACAAAACTAAACTAAACTACTTAATTGAAAACTAAAAACTAAAACTAAGTAAACTAAATTCTTAAACTAAACTTCAATTTTATACGAAAACTAACCTCGTAATAGAAACCAGGATTGGGGGTTGAGGGTTTTAGGTTTAGAGTAAGAACGGGAACGGGAAAGGGAAAAAGTAACGGGGAACGGGAGAGGGGAAAGAGAGAAAAGAAAGAAAAGAGAGAAAGAAAAAGAGAAAGGGAGAAAAGAAGAAACGGGGGAAGGAAAACGGATGGGAATTTAAATCAGAATTTGCGACCAACAGGTCGCAAATATGTAATCATGACTAAAAAAGAAAGGTCGCGCGTGCTGGGGACATTACAACCATCTGGTCGCCATTTTCCACATATTTACGACCAGAAGGTCGCATTTATTTCGAAAGTGACCATATGGTCGCCAATTTGCTATTATCCACAACAGCTGTCATTGCACGCGTCCCATCGAAAATTGCGACCATCTGGTCGTAAATGTTAAATTCACCGCCATAAATTTAAAGAAAATTTAAAATCACCGCCAAAGATTTGCGACCAGATGGTCGCATTTATGAAATAAACCGCCAAAAAATTAATGAACATTTTATAATATCCCTTCATTTTGCGACCAAATGGTCGTAATTTAACTTATATTTTTTGAAAAAACTTAATTCTATTTACACAAATGCGACCAAATAGTCGCATGTCATTTCTAAATTACTACCATCTGGTCGCAAATCTTAATATATATATATATATATATATATATATATATATATATATATATTTTGACTTTCATTAAAGAAATAGTTTCAATAAAACATACAGCGAATCATAAAGTTACAAAATATCTTCTTCATCATCCTCAGTGTCTTCGGTCTTCGCTTCTTCTTCTTCTTCTTCTTCTTCTTCTTCTTCATCGGATTCATCGTCTCGAATAAATTCAGCATCTATGTCACGTTCGCGAGAAGTGGAAGCATTTGTATCATCATCATACAATGTTATCGTTCCATCGTTCAAAGGACGAACAGTACTTCCATTCTGACCATCGTCGATTACACGACATCTTATCTCATCTTCTTGAAAAGCACCAGCTTCCTCTGCATGTTCGTCTTGCTCGGATATGTTTTCCTCTACCTGGCGTGGTTTAACTTTACAAACGACTAACCAATCTGTCAGATCTCGTCTATTAATTGGATAGTTTAGATAATAAACTTGCAACGCCTGTGAAGCCAGGACAAACCTATCAGCGGTGCGCATATGCTTAGACTTGTTTACCTCCACGATTTGTAAATGATCATTCTTACGGACTCCGCCTCTTCTGGTTGTCTCGAACCAAGTGCAGTTGAACATAACAATGCATTTCAGCGTCAGACTTGCGTATTGAATCTCAAGAATCTCATCGATTACTTCGAAGTAATCGTCTTCGTTTGTGTCGAACACCTGACCTTTTATGCAAACACCACTGTTGTTTGTTGCCCTGTTAACTGAGTGCGCCTTCATTTGAAATTTGTAACCGTTACCGACGTATCCAGTATACGACCTTGCAATCCGTCCAGGTCCCTTTGCCAAAGAAATAATGCGAGGATCATCTACCGGTATTATAGGGGAGTCAACCTATCATTGATCACATACAGTTAAGTTAGAAGCTCTAAGAACAAATTGATATCGTTTTTTTTCTTCAATTTACAATAATTAACTCACGTATGCACTGAACCATGAACGAAACTCTTTGTCGATTATGGACCCCTCCTCAGCGGCTGTAATACCAACTCGTGTCATTCGAACGTATACGTTTAGAAATAATCTGTATGTTACATAAATAGTTAGGAGATATTTGAAATAGTTTGTAATAGTTTTTAGGCGATGAATTAATAATGTGAAGTTACGAACTCACTCTATGTAAGGCTCGATTTCTGCGCAGTTGCATAACACGTACGTCTGTATTACGTGATACTCGGAATAGGTCAACGGCCTACGCACTGATCTTCCAACTGTCATTCCAGGTTCTGTAAAAATCGGCAAGTCGTTTACGTCAACACCCTCGTGTAAATTTTCGACAATGTTTCGTTTAGATGGTCGAAACTGCTATGCAATGTGTTGATCAAAGTAGTACGAACGAAATGTGGTGGTCTCTTGCATAAGGTACGCACTACAGATAGATCCTTCTACTCTTGCTTTATTTCCGACCGTCTTTTTCAATCGACGTAAGTACCTGTGGGTACAATGTAGAAAACAATTACATTCGCTCACTGTACTTTGTACGTGTACATTTACAAGTTAAATGTGATTACCTTTCAAATGGGTACATCCAGCGGTAATGTACCGGACCACCCAAGAATGCCTCGTATGGAAGAAGCACGGGCAGATGCTCCATGGAGTCAAAAAATCTAGGTGGGAACATTCGCTCCAACTTACAAATAATAACGTGATCTCGCACTCAATGAAGCCACATTAGCTTCATTCGCTCTGTACATGTCAAGTCCCTAAAAAAACACTCAAGCGTGCAAGCGGCTCCCAATGTCCGTTCTCTAGGAACGACCTGAACGCGACAGGCATCAATCGTTGCATGAATACGTGACAGTCGTGGCTTTTCATCCCGAACATGATATGTTTTTGACTGTCTATACACCGACTCAAATTCGAAACGTATCCGTCCAGGAATTTGATAAATTTGATCCATTCAAATAATGTTTTCTTTTCCTCCGTTGTCAACATGTACTTTGCTTTTGCGTAATTATCATTATCGTCAGGCTCCAACTCAGGACGGTTACATATCTCTCGTATATCATAACGTGCCTTCAGATTGTCCTTTGTTTTTCTCGGAACATTCAATATCGTATTAAAAATGTTGTTGAAGAAATTCTTCTCGATATGCAGGACATCCAGATTGTGTCTAATCAGTAGATCTTCCCAATACGGTAGATTTCAAAAAATACTCTGTTTCTTCAAACCCGTGTTTTTTCCGGCCGCATTGTTTGCACTATCTGCACCGGCCACTATTACCTTTTTCATACCTAAAGCATCTATACCATGTAGAATCTGCCTTCCACTATACATTGTCGGGGGGGTTTCTTTTCTTACTCGTCGACCCTTCTCCCAGTCACTACCGTTTGAACGGAACGTATGATTTAACGGCAAAAATCGACGATGACAATCAAACCAACAAGTTTTCAGACCGTTTCTGAGATAAAATGCATCTGTGTCTAGCATGCAATGTGGACATGCGTATTTCCCTGTCGTACTCCATCCTTTAAGAGGATGAGATCGAGGTCCACACAATTAACTACGGACTACGCAAAACAATAACGAAAACTAAACTAAATACTAAAAAATATATATGATTAAAGCAATTTAAATGTCAACATACCTGACAACATTGAATACGCGGGGAAGTCACTGATCGTCCAGATTAAAGCGGCACGCATCAAGAAATTTTGTTTCTTCGAAATATCGTACGTCATAACACCATCAGTCCACAACCTTTTCAACTCTTCAATAAGTGGTTGCAAATACACATCGAGTTTCTGTTTTGGACTTTTCGGCCCAGGTACGATCACTGTTAGAAAAATCACCGGTTCTCTCATGCACATGGAGGGAGGCAAGTTATAAGGTGTTACCATGACTGGCCAAACTGAACATTATGCCCCGAATGCCCCGAACGGGTTAAAGCCATCCGTGCATAAGCCCAATCTGACGTTTCTCGAATCTTGTGCAAAATCAGGATGACAATTATTTAAATGCTGTCATGCCGCTGCATCTAAGGGATGTCGCATAACACCATCATCATGTGAATGCTCGTGATGCCATCTCATGTGCGAAGCTGTCACATCTGATGCATACAACTGTTGCAGACGTGGGGTCAACGATAAATAAAACATGCGGGCTTACGAAATCAGGCTGCGTTTCCCTTGTTTATAGCTTGGGAGGAAACAGAATTTGCAGTGATGCAGGTCCTCATCCACGTCCCAGTAAATCATGCATCCGTTTCAACACGAATCTATTTTCTCCACGGGTAATCCTAGACACTCCACTAGCTTTTTCGTGTCGTACAAGCTGTGGGGCATATTATTTTCTTCTGGAGCGCATAGCCGAAACCACGATGCAATCGAATCAAATCCTCTACCGGGTATGTTGTACTGCACCTTTATATTTAAAAGTTCTGTAGCAGCAGCAAGTTGACTTACCTCACACCCGTCGTACAATGGTCGGCTGGCTGTCCTTAGCATCTCATGCATCTTACGTGCTTCCGAATTCATTTCCTCTTCAACAGCTCTTTCATCTTCGTCTACGTTCAAACTTTCACGGATATTTTCATTGCCCCCATACCCCGCACCCTCAAGTATCATTTGCTGCATCTGACCACAATGTTGTTCATCATTTCGTTCTTCGACATCAACCCCGACATTCGAGCTGCTACCCTCGTATTGTCTCGATTCCTGTAATGCAGCGTCGAACATTTCCTTTGTTTCCCCCTGATACACCCAGTGATAATAGTTCTGCACAAATCCCCGACTGTAAAGATGAACCTTCACATCTGTAACCGGTATGATTCTCCTATTGTCGCATTTCCTGCAAGGGCAGCGTAGCTTTCCACCATACTTTTCATAATAGACAGTTGTCATGCAGAACTCAACAAACTGTTCAACCCCTGCGACGAACTCATCGTTCAAATACCCGTCTATCAACCGAACATACATCCACTCTCTCATTTTCTTTTTTCTCAATGCTAACAAACAATGGGTGGAGGGGTTTTTATAATGGACTCCTCTGCTCATTTGCGACCAAATGGTAGTATTTTTGCTACCACCTGGTCGCAGTTTCCCGCCAAATATTCCCGCCATTTTCCTCACTGCCCCGGGTCACATCAAGTCAGAATTTACGATCACATGGTCACTTTTTTGGTGACCACTTGGTAGCTTTTATCTCACCAAATTCTTTATCAATTATTGGTCCCATATAATCACATAGTTTGCGACCATCTGGTCACTTAAAATTGTGACCATTTGGTAGCTTTATTCCATCCAATTATAAGCTATCACTGCCCACTTTTAGGTCACCAAAATTGCGACCATTTAGTTACATATAATTGTGACCATTTGGTAGCTTTCTTCCCTCCAATTATAAGCTACCACTGCTCACTTTTAGGTCACCAAAATTACGACCAGGTAGTCACTTTTAATTGTGACCACTTGGTAGCTTTCTTCCCTCCAAAATTACGCGCCATTTTTTGCTACCAAGGCATATTTTAGTCACTAAAATACGACCAGAAGGTCGTTTTTTTAGGTGACCATATGGTCGCTTTTTTGGCGCCATAAATTCACACCATTTTTCTAAGACTACTTCTGCTTCTGGTCGCAATCTGGTCGCAAAAAAAGTGACCAGATGGTCACTTAGAGTCAACCTTCAAAGAAAGTGACCAGGTGGTCACCATAAAACTACCATTTTTTTATCGCAAATTTCTGGTCGCATTTTGACAGTTTTTTTGTATATCCTCCATTTGGAAATTTAGGATGGACCAAATCATGAGGACAACTTTGACGTTCGACATTATTGTCCTCATGATTTTTTCCATCCTAAAGTTCCAATTAGAGGAAACTCTTCTTTAGGAATCCTCTTTGAACCAAAATGTTGAACATCAAAGTTGTCCTCTTTATTTGGTCCATAGAGGATTCGCCAATAGAGGAGACGATATTTGGGAATCCTCTTTAGACCAAAATTGTCAAACGAGGATCGGAACCAATCTTGTCAAATTTGTCCTCATGATTTGGTCCATCCTAAAATTCCAAATGGAGGAATCTCTTCTTTGGAAATCCTATTCGGACCAAAATGTAAAACAAGGATCGGAACCAATCTTATCATAGTTGTCCTTATGATTTTGTCCATCTTAAAGTTCCAATGTCTAACAAGGATTGGAACCAATCTTCTTAAAGTTTTCCTCATGATTTGGTCCATCCTAAAGATCTAAATGGAGAAAATTCTTCTTTGGGACTCCTCTAAGGACCGGACCAAAATGTCCAACGTCAGTGATGTCCTCATGATTTGGTCCATTCAAAAGTTCTAACTGGAGGAAACTCTTCTTTTGGAATCCTCTTTGAACCAAAATGTCAAACGGAGATTGGAACCTATCTTGCCAAAGTTGTCCTCACGATTTCGTCAACCCTAAAGTTCCAAATGGACGATACTCTTCTTTGGAAATCCTCTTTGGACCAAAATGTCAAACGAGGATAGAAACAATTCTTGTTGAAGTTTTTCTAATGATTCGGTCTATCCTAAAGTTCCAAATGGAGGAAAGTTTTCTTTGAGAATCCTCCTTTTACCAAAATGCCAAACGAGGATCGGAACCAATTCTTTTTAAGTTGTCCTTATGATTTGGTCCATCCTAAAGAACCAAATGCAGAAAACTCTTCTTTGGGAATCCTCTATTGACCAAAATGTCGAATGTTAAAGTTGTCCTCATGATTTGGTCCATTCAAAAGTTTCAAATGGAGGAAACTCTTCTTTGCGAATCTTCTTTGGACAAAAATGTCAAACGAGGATCGGAACCAAAGTTGTCAATGTTGTTCTCATGATTTGGTCCATCCTAAAGTTCCAAATGGAGGATCCTCTTCTTTTGGAATCCTTTTTGGACCAAAATATTAAATGAGGATCAGACCAACTTTTTCAAAGTTGTCCTCATGATTTGGTCCATCCTAAAGTTCCAAATGGAGGAAACTCTTCTTTGGAAATCCTCTTTGTACCAAAATGTCAAACGAGGATCTGAACCAATCTTGTCATAGTTGTCCTTATGATTTGGTCCATCCTAAAGTTCCAATGTCAAATGAGGATCAGAACCAACCTTAATAAAGTTTTCCTCATGATTTGGTCCATCCTAAAGTTTTAAATGGAGCAAACTCTTCTTGGGGAATCCTCTTTGGAACAAAATCTCAAACGAGGATCGGAACCAATTCTTTTAAAGTTGTCCTGATGATTTGGTCCATCCAAAAGAACCAAATGCAGAAAACTCTTCTTTGGGAATCCTCTTTGGACCAAAATGTCGAATGTTTAAGTTGTCCTCATGATTTGGTCCATTCAAAAGTTTCAAATCAAGGAAACTCTTCTTTGGATCAAAATGTCAAACGTGGATCGGAACCAATGTTGTCAATGTTTTTCTCATGATTTGGTCCATCCTCAAGTTCCAAATGGAGGATCCTCTTTGGACCAAAATATTAAACGAGGATCGGAACAACTTTGTCAAAGTTGTCCTCATGATTTGGTCCATCCTAAAGTTCCAAATGGAGGAAACTCTTCTTTGGAAATCCTCTTTGTACAAAAATGTCAAACGTGGATCCGAACCAATCTTGTCATAGTTGTCCTTATGATTTGGTCCATCCTAAAGTTCCTCTTTCAAAGGAGGATCAGAACCAATCTTATTAAAATTTTCCTCATGATTTGGTCCATCCTAAAGATTCAAATGGGGCAAACTCTTCTTGGGGTATCCTCTTTGGAACAAATTAATTCTCAAACGAGGATCGAAACCAATCTTGTCAAACATGTCCTAATGATTTGGTCCATCCTAAAGAACCAAAAGGAGTAAACTATCTTTAGGAGTCCTGTTAATGTCAAACAAGGATCGAACCAATCTTGTAACATTTGTCCTAATGATTTGGTCCATCCTAAATATCCAAATGGAGGAAACTCTTCTTTTCGAATCCTTTTTGGATGAAAATGTCAAATGAGGATCAGAACCAATCTTTTAAAACTTGTCCTAATGGTTTGGAATCCTATTTGTAATTGAAAAGCATGTTTCAAAAACCAATCTTTTCAAACTTGTCCTAATGATTTGGTCCATCCTAAAGTTCCAAATAGAGGAAACTCTTCTTTGGGAATAATATTTGGGCCAAAATGTCAAACGAGGATAGAAACCAATGTTTTCAAACTTGTCCTCATGATTTAGTCAATCGTAAAGATCCTAATGGAGGAAACTCGACTATCGGACTTTTGACCAAAATGTCAATCGAGGATCTGAACCGATCTTTTCAAACTTGTCCTCATGATTTTGTCCATCCTAAAGTTCCAAATGGCAGAAACTCTTCTATGTGAATCCTCTTTGGACCAAAATGTCGAATGTCAAACTTGTCCTTATGATTTGGTTTGTCCTAAAGATACAAATGGAAGAAACTCTTCTTTGCGAATCCTCCTAGGTCAAAATGTCAAATGAGGATCGGAACCATTCTTTTAAAACTATTCATAATGACGTGGTCCATTCTAAAGTTACAATTGGAGGAAACTCTTCTTTGGGAATCCTCTTTGGACAAAATGTCAAACGAGGATCGGAATCAAGCTTGTCAAACCTGTCTTCATGATTTGGACCATCCTAAAGTTCCAAAGGGATAAAATTCAGTTGTCATTTGGTCCATCCTAAAGATCCAAATAGAGGAAACTCTTTTTTGGGAATCCTTTTTGGACCAAAATATCAAATGAGGATCGAAAGCAAGCTTGTAAAAGTTGTCCTCATGATTTGGACTATCCTAAAGTTCCAAATGGACGAAACTCTTCTTTAGGAATCATCCTTGGACCAAAATGATAAATGAGGATCAGAACCAATCTTTTCAAACTTGTCCAAATTATTTGGTCCATCCTAAAGATCCAAATGGAGTAACCTCTTCTTTGGGAATCCTCTTTGCACCAAAATATCAAACGAGGATCAAAACCAATCTTGTCAAAGTTGTCCTCATGATTTGGTCCATCCTAAGTTCCTAATGGAGGAAACTCTTCTTTGGAAATCCTCTTTGGAGCAAAATGTCGAACGAGGATCGAAACCAATCTTTTCATAGTTGTCCTCATGATTTGGTCCATCCTAACGTTCCAATGTCAAACGAGGATCAGAACCACTCTTGTCAAAGTTTTCCTCATGATTTGGTCCATACTAACGTTCCAATGTCAAACGAGGATCAGAACCACTCTTGTCAAAGTTTTCCTCATGTGGGATTAGAAAAAGTGAAGACGTAGGTGATGAAGTAAACTGAATTTACCTTTGATAACTCTCTCCTAGAGTAAGCTCTGATACCAAATGATACAAACCCTCAAGCGTTGACGGATTCAAGAACCAGATGATGGACCCTTGAACCGGAAAGCTTAAAAACCCTTAACGATGTGAATCAACCATTAGGCGAGGTTGGGAAGATGATGACCAAATCGATCAATCCCCTAATTCAAGAATAGGTTTCTTTAATTAAGATCGAGGCACTCCACAAGAACAATGATCAATTGGACTTGAATGACTCTTGACATGCAATTCAATAACATAAATTAATAGAGGTTTTTTAAAGCAAAAGCTTAAACTAAAACAAAGGGATTTTCATTCATTGATATTCTGATCGTAAAGCTAACAAAAGAGGCTTTAAATAGCCTAATAAACCCTAGTTTGGTCGAAAATATGAAGGGAAAGAAAGACCTAATAATAAGAAGGTAAAAACTAGACTTTCGTAATTCAAATTAGGAAAGTTTTCCTAATCTTCTAAACTTGGTCTCTAAGTTTGCAAAACTAAGGAACCCTATTACATCAATAACAATAATAAATAAATAAATCTAAAGTAATAAAACTCAAATAAAATACTAAAATTTGAAATTGGATGAAAATAGACAAAACTACAAGTGTCAGTTGCTGTTTTTGATGTCATTTTCACTCATTTGATGTTTTCATGCGCGATTTTCTTTGGAGCTCTTTAAAACAAATATCTCTTGAGTTTAATAGTGTTTTAAACTCATTTTCTTCATTAGTCAAGTGTGTAACCCAATATCCTTGCAAATACCCAAGAGAGTCAATCTTCACTTGTTTAGTCTTCGGATTTCTGATCTTTTCTTGATTGAAACATTGGACTTCAATATCTTCAATTCTTTGACATTTTGGGCTGGGATGATTCATATCACATTCCCGTATGTCATCAAGTACAAAAAAAGGTAAAGCCAATATCGTGGCTGATGCACTTTCAAGAAGGTACGCTTTCTTTCACTCTTTGCATGCCAAAGAAGAGTTTCCTCCATTTGGACCATTAAGATTGACCAAATCATTGGGACAAGTTTTAAAAGATTTGTTCTGATCCTCGTTTGACATTTTGGTCCAAATAGGATTCTCAAATAATAGTTTCCTCCATTTGGAACTTTAGGATGGACCAAATCATTAGGAAAACTTTGAGATTCGACATTTTGGTCTAAAGAGGATTTCCAAAGAAGTGTTTCCTCCATTTTGAACTTTAGAATGGACCAAATCATTACGACAAGTTGGAAAAGATTGGTTCCGATCCTCGTTTGTCATTTTTCTCCAAAGAGGATTCCCAAAGAAGAGTTTCCTCCATTTGGAACTTTTGTATGGACCAAATAATTAGGACAAGTTTGAAATGGTTGGTTCTGATCCATGTTTGACATTTTGGTCCAAAAAGGATTACCAAAGAAGAGTTTCCTCCATTTGGATCTTTAGGATGGACCAAAGCATGAGGACAACTATAACAAGTTTGGTTCCGAACCTCGTTTAACATTTGTGTCCAAAGATGATTCCCAAAGAAGAGTTTCCTCCATTTGGATCTTTTGGAAGGACCAAATCATGAGGACAAGTTTGACGTTCGACATTTTCGTCCAAAGAGGATTCGGAAAGAAGAGTTCCTCCATTTAGAACTTAAGGATGGACCAAATCATTGGGACAACTGACATTTTTGTTCAAAGAGGAATCGCAAAGAAGAGTTTCCTCCATTTGGATCTTTAAGATGGACCAAATCATGAGGACAAGTTTGACAGGATTGGTTCCAATCCTCGTTTGAGATTTTGGTCCAAAGAAGATACCCAAAGAAGGGTTTCCTCCATTTGGATCTTTAGAATGGACCAAATCATGAGGACAACTTTGACGTTCGATATTTTGGTCCAAAGAGGGTTCCCAAAGAGGGTTTACTCCATTTGGAACTTTAGGCCTGACCAAATCATGAGGACAAGTTTAAAAATATTGGTTCCGATCCTCGTTTGAGATTTTGTTCCGAAGAGGATTCCCAAAGAAGAGTTTCCTACAGTTGGATCTTTAGGATGGACCAAATCATCAGGACAACTTTGACTTTCGACATTTTGGTCCAAAGAGGATTCGTGAAAAAGAGTTTCATCCATTTAGAAATTTAAAATGGACCAAATCATGAGGACAACATTGACAACATTTGTTCCGATCCTCTTTTGACATTTTGGTCCAAAGAGAATTCCCAAAGTTCGTTTCTTCCATTTTGAAGTTTAGGATGGACCAAATCATGTTGATAAGTTAGAAAAGATTGGTTGCGATCCTCGTTTGACATTTTGGTCCAAAGAGGATTTCCAAAGATCGTTTCCTCCATTTGGAGTTTTAGGATGAACCAGATCATTAGGACAAGTTTAAAAAGATTGGTTTCGATCCACTTTTTTCATTTTGATCCAAAGAGGATTACTAAAGAAAAGTTTCCTCAATTTGGAACTTTATGATGGACCAAATCATTAGGACAAGTTTTACACTACAAAAAAAAATTCAATTTGCGACCAGTATAGTCACAAATATACGACCAACATGGTGGAGGCAAAAAAGCGACCAACATGGTGGAGGCAAAAAAGCTGGTCAGTCCTGAATTTGTGCGACTGTATAGTCACAAATATACGACCAAGCATGGTTGGTCGCAAAAAAGTCAATATTTTAAAAAAGTGACCATCTGGTCGTAATTTAAGTTGAAGATAAGTGACAAGTTGGTCATATGAAGCAGTGACCACGTGGTCATTTTATAAGCGACCAAATGGTCACTTTTGTACTCAGACAAAATGCGACTAGATGGTCGTTTGTTTGGGGATAAAATATGACAATCTGGTCGTAATTTAAGTTAAAAAAATGTGACCTGATATGAAACCCTAGGAAATTGAAATAGAAACCCTTTGAAAGCACAAAGAACCCTTAGATGCAAATTCTAAAACCCCGATGAACAATAAGGTAAAACCCATGGAATACAAGAAGAAGAAGATTATTCCAATGATCTAATATCTTGAAATAAGAGAACTTGTTCTTATTTCAAGATCGAAACAATTCACAAACACAATAGATCAAGTTATGCTTGAATGTTTCTAAAACATGCAACCTAGAACAAGGCTACAAAACTAAGCAATTTTAGCAAAGCAAAAAGCAATATTATTATCATATGAATTCTTTTGTAGCTTACAAGTTTCCTCCACAAAAACATTAGCACGGATATCCTCTTTTATCTCCTCCATGCTAGCATTGAAAACTTCCTTTGATTTTAAAAGTTCTCTTTCAATCATCTTGACCTTCTCTAAAATCAAATTTGCATTTTCCTCTACCAAGCCATAGGCAGCCCCATTCTTATCCATTAATGTACCACTTTCACCCATTTGATAAGAAGAAATTGGATTGGAATATTGTTTAGTGACATACCTTTTTGCAGCCCCTCTTTGGAGTCTTCTTTCCACCTTGTTGGCAATGTGCACCAACTCTCCTAACTCCTCAAATTGTTGTAACTCGACTTGACAACCAATATCTCTATTCAATCCATTGAAGAACCTTACAATAGTAAACTCCTCATTTTCCTCCACATTAGCCCTAGCCTTGAGCAACTCCATCTCCATGTAGTAATCATCCACACTTTTACATCCTTGAATTAGCTTATCCAACATTTGCACAAGATGCTCTTGATGTTGTCTTGAAACAAATCTCTTCCTCATATGGCACTTAAGATCATACCATGTTTCTATTTGTCGTTTCCTCTCCCTCCTTAGTTTCACTTTCAATTGAGACCACCAAACATGAGCATTATTAGTGAAATTGGAAATAGCAAGCATTACCTTTCTTTCCTCACTATAATTGTTGTAAGCAAAGAAATGCTCGGTTTCTGTCTCCCATTGCAAGTATTCCTCTTGATTAGAACTCCCATAGAAAGTATTTAACTTGAGCTTATCACCTCTTAAGCTTCTATGCTCCATCCCTCCATGATAAACCTCTCTATTTTGGCTCCAGGTCTGTTCTACCTCTCGAAATCTCTTACTTCTCATTTGATCAAATCTTTCATGATACATTGCTGCAAATAAAAAGGTTAATAATAAAAATAGGACCTCTCAATCACTCCCTAAGTGTTTACACTCGATGATGTTCGTTCTCTCCTGTTTGCACTCAAAAACAGATTTTAAGGCCTAAATGTAACCTTGAACTATTAGCACACTTTAGCAACTATCAAGCAACAAAGATACTAATGAAATTTGTAAAAAAGTAACAATCAAGAAATGAGAAACAAGCAAATTGGTTGGTTAAGAAGAAAACAAGACAGATTCATGCAAATGGTTTATTTTAGTGACAAGGAAAGAATAAGAAAGAAAAATAATCAAGAATAAACTTTCCTAAAAGAGAAAAATTCGAAATTAGACTTCCCTAAAGCAATTTGGATCAGAAAATATTACTTTCCTTAAGCAAGATATGCATATATTTGAATATGGGACAGATTTGAAACTTTCCTAAAACAGTTTTTGTTATTTATGGTAAGTTCTAGCTATTTAAGGAAACAAACAACTTTGGCTCATTCAACTTGATAATTTCAGATTCAAGATGCATAAATGATGAGTTTAAGATGAACTCTTCAAGAACAATAAGAACACTAAACACTTTTTTCCAGAAACTCAAGCAAATAGCAAGAACACTTTTTTTTTTTTTATAACAATTTTCTGCACAATCCGACAGTCTGCGAAGATCTATTTTTTTCTCAATCTTCCACTTTTTTTTTGACAAACTTTTCTGAATAACAAATAATAACGACTCAAAGATAAACACTTTTGTAGTTTATGACTTTCAAAGATTCGGATTGAAACTATACGCAAAAGAACAAAAACAGTAGCTAAAGAAGAAAATTCTGGAATAGTTTTTTTTTTTTTTCCTGAAATTTTCGATGAACGAAGAACAAGACAATAAAAATTAAAACAACAAGAAAGCAAGTAAGATAGAAATCTTCCCTTGAGCCTAAGCTCTGATACCAAATGATATGAAACCCTAGGAAATTGAAATAGAAACCCTTTGAAAGCACAAAGAACCCCTAGATGCAAATCCTAAAACCCCGATGAACAATAAGGTAAAACCCTTGGAACACAAGAAGAGAAAGATTATTCCAATGATCTATGATCTTGAAATAAGAGAACTTGTTCTTATTTCAAGATTGAAACAATCCACAAACACAATAGATCAATTCATGCTTGAATGTTTCTAAAACATGCAACCTAGAACAAGGCTACAAAACTAAGCAATTTCAGCCAAGCAAAAAGCAATATTGTTATCATATGAATTCTTCATGTTTAGGGTTACAAATGAGGCCTTTAAATAGGCAAAGAAACCCTAAAAATAACAAGGAAATTCGGATTACAAGGAGGCACAAAATCTGCCAAATCTTTCCTTCAGTGCATTTGGTGCATTTTAGGAAAGTTTTGCCCTAGAAGATATTATATCATTCCTAAACTATTCTAGGCATTAAAACTGATAAATAAAGGCCTAAAACATGTCCAAATACATTGTAAATTCGTGGACATCATATATGGCAAGTTTGGGAATAAATATGGAAAGTGGTCCAAATAAGGAAAGTTTGCAAAAGTGGTGCAACTTTCCTAATTAGCTCTTCTCTTCATTTCTGATTGAACAAGTCTTCAATATTCTTCTTCAAAATGCATTTTCCATTGATTAATGTGCATCAAGTCTTCTTTGTTAGCCTCCATGCTCTGATCTTCGAAGCTTGTCTTGACTTTTCTCATGTAGGCTTGTAATGGATGTTTTATGCTTGTCTTGAACTTTGATCTTGAGATTGATCCTTGAGATATTTGTGACGTTCCATGATTCATATCATGACCAGTTGGTCAGATGAAACAGTGACCACGTGGTCTTTTATAAGCAACCACGTGGTCACTTTTGTATTCAGACAAAATTCGACCTGATGGTCATTTATCTTAGGGTAAATACGACCATCTGGTCGTATTTAATAATTATTTTTTTATTTATTTAAATTACAATAATTATTTAATTAATTATTATTTATTTATTTAATTAATATTAAAATTTAATAAAAAAAATTGGAATTAAAATAAAATATATATAAATCAAATATTCAAAAAATGTTTTATACAGAAGAAAGCATCCTAGAACTACTGCGGAGGGGCGGGGGGTGGCAGAGGAGGCGTCGATGATGAATGGTCACCTTTTAGGGATCTAAATTACGCCGCCAAAGATGCTGCGACCTGGGCCTCGACTCGTGCTTGCATATCAGCCTCAATCGCAGAAACTCGAGAAACGAAGTCTTCGCGCATAGCGTCCATGTCGGTGTGAAGCTGCTGAACCTCCGCGCGCAGCTGCTGCTCAACTGGAGAAGGGCCGGAGCTAATGCTCGCACCGCTCCGCTGAGGCCGGGGCACATCCGCGTAAAGGCGTCGCCCGTACGAGCCGAGCCCAGGAACTGATCCATCAGGCCGAACCCCTCCAGCAGCCTCCAAGAACGCCTCTCTACGGTCTTCCTGAGTTGGTTGCGAGTCTGGTGTGGGTAACTGCTGACTCAACGACTCCATGAAACATTCCTAAACATTTAAAATTCAGAAAATAAAATAGTTAATATATAATTTAGGAAAAATTTTAAAGAAAAAATAATAATTGAAAAAATTAGTAAATACCTGAACTTCTTTCACCTTATCGTCGACGAACGTCCCGTCCTTCTTCATGTGAAGAACTCGATGCAGCTCATCGGGCGGGACAGGATGACCGTGCTTCGCTTCCTAAAAATATTAGAGATTGAAGAAGAAAAAATAATAAATTAATAACTAATTGAAAAAAGAAAATAAGAAAAAAGTACGTCAAAAAAAAAAAAAACTTTCCAATCGACGATGGTGCTCGTCGTGGATCCAGGCCCCGACTGTGTGTTTGGTGGGATTTTTCTCGCGGTTGGCCTCATTCCTCCTTGACACTGCCATGCCATTGGGAGTGCTCAAGCTCGCGACAAGCCACGTGTGGTCCTCCGGGCTCATCCACACGGGGCGGTTTGCTGCTTGCATTCTGCGCGCCCGGTACATGAGATCCTTGAATCGATCCTGGACGTGATTGTCCCATAGGGGGAACAATCTACCGTCCGTGATATCGGGATCGATAACAGGAAACTTGCCCTGAAAAAATTGAAATAAATAATTGTTAAAGTAATAAAGTAATAAATTTATTTCTATAAATTTGAAAATTAATTAATTATAAAAATAAATGATGTTTTTTACCTTCCAATTGTCGTACATCCGACGTTTCTCCGTTGTCAGAATCTTCTGCCAGCGAAGGTCGCTAGGTAGAGGCATGCTCTAGAGGACCTCGCGAAACCGTTTTGAAACGGTTGTATACGGCTGTACTCTGCAAAAACATAAAAATATTGTGATATTAGAAACTATTAGTTAACATAAAAAAAAACACTTTTAAAAATGTTTAAAGATTTAAAAATTAAGTAATCAAAACAATAAACAAAATTACTTACGTATTCCCTTCAATCCGAAGAGTAGAGTCTGCGGCCCGAGGAGGCTATGTGCCTGAAGTGGAGGGTCCCGCAGGATCGTGCTGTGATGCAGACCCTGATGCTCCCGCGAAAGTCATGGCCTGGGAGTCCTGCGCCAATCGTGGTGTCGCAGGATGGGTCTCAAGGACTACATCATCGAGCATGGTAGCAAGTCCCGGCTCGTAATCAAAGAGGAGGCCGTCCAACTCCTCTATAGTCAGGTCCGCATCAGGGGCAGCGACAGTAGGCGGCTGTGGAGTCCCCTCCTCATTCTCGTCATCAGGCTCGTCTGACTGGGGAGGACGTCGTCTGCCCATCATAATCCTACAACTAAACTAAACTAATTTAATACTAATTAAGTAATTAGAATAATGAAATAAATTAAATTATTTAAATTAATTAATTAATGAAATAATCTGAATTAAATTAATTAATGAAATATTCTATATTAAATTGATTAAATAATGTAAATTGAACTAACATAAATTAATTAACTAATTTAAAATAAACTAATTAATTTAAAACAAACTAATTAATTAAAGTAAATTAAAATTAGATTAATTGAACTAAAATGAAGTAATTAAAGTAAACTAAGTACTGAAGAATTAAACTAAAATTAATTAAATTAAAGTAAATTAAGTAATGAAGAATTAAACTAAATTAGATTAATTGAACTAAAATTAATTAAATTAAACTAACATTAATTAATTAAAACTAAAATAAACTAAACTAATTAATTAAATTAAATTAAACTAAAATTATCTTAAGTGAACTAAGTAATTAATTAAAGTAAACTATGTAATGAAGATTTCAACTATTAGATTAAATTAAACTAAAATTAATTAAATTTAACTAACATTAATTAATAAAAACTAAACTAAACTAAACTAATTAAATAAATTAAACTAAATTAAAATTAGATTAATTGAACTAAAATTTATTAATTAATTAAAGTAAACAAAATTAGATTAATTAACCTTAAGTAAACTAAGTACTTAATTAAACTAAATTACGTTAATTAAACTAAAATTAATTAAATTAACAACATTAAACTAAACTAATTAATTAAATAATTAAAGTAAACTAAAATTAGATAAATTAAACTAAAGTAAACTAAGTAATTAATTAAACTAAATTAGCTAGATTCATTAAACTACAATTAATTAAACTAACAAAATTAAACTAAACTAATTAATTATAACTAAGTAAACTAAATTTAAACATAAACTAAAACTAACTAAAAACTAAAAACTAACTTAAAACTTAAAACTTAAAATCTATACGGAAACTAACCTCGTAATAGAAACAGGGATTGGAGGTTTAGGGTTTTTAGGTTTAGAGTATGTAATGTCCCGTTACTTTTGGTGGTAAATTTTTTTTTTAAATAAAGTATTTAAGTTTAGTTTAAACTTAGTAAATACGATTTTAGTACTTTAAATTAGTTTCGGTGACATTAATAATTATTAACGGGCCAATTAATATATATTAATCTCCTTTAGATTATTTTAAGATCTTCAGGTTTCGTATTTTTAATCGAATCTTTTAAAAGGGACGTATACGTCATTTTCTAATTTCTTTAAAAAAATCACTATTCATCTACCTCATCTTTAAAAGTCAAATTGGTCAAGGAATATTTCATTTCATCTTTTCTCTTTTTCTCCATTGAGGCCGAGAGACCCTGCCCTCCTCCGTCTCTCTTTGGCTTTTCTCTATTACTCGGTGGATCGTCGTAATTTTATGTCTGTTGAAGAGCTCTCGGTCCAAGGATCATTTCTAACCTAGCAATCGAGTTTTTCGTCCGTTTTCTAATGGTCTAAAGATTTGACAAAGTTTGTAAATTCAAGCTTTGAATAGTGTTTTAATGGAGTCCGAGATTAAAATCATAGATTTCTTGCCGAGAAACTCGAAGATTTCAATCGAGGGAGTCGTTTTATGTGATTTTAGAAACTTCCCTAAACCCTAAAATCAAGTTTGAGTTGAAAACCCGTCCCGTGTTAATTTCTTTCACTTGACCAAGATTAGGGTGTTTAGTTTGCTATGATTTTACGTTTTACTTAATTTTTCGGAAATCGATTATTATGTAAAACCCTAAAATATGGTGACCCATTGATGTCTCGACTTACAAAGTATCTTAAATCAACCCAAATCATCTCTAAAAGTGCATAAAAGACGGAAAACCGAACCCGAGCCCTCTCTCCCTTGTTTGGCCATGGGTCCCTTCGGGTTTAAATCCGGGTTTTTCGTAGTTTTATATGTTTAGATGTCGTTTGCTCGATTTTTCGGATAATTAATGGTTGTTAGGTGTATTTGATATGTAGGTTTGTGATCGATTGCGTGACTTTGACTCCGGCACTTTGGAAGCTTGGATTTCACATCTAAGGTGAGTTTAATATGGAAGTTAGTAATTTTATGAATTATGCTTCATTACGTTATTTTTATCAAGGTTAAGAGGGGAACTAACTTCCGGAAGTTATACTTGGTTGGAGACTTTAAACTCGGATGTGAGTGGAGTGGTTTTGGTGTACTTATAGTTTTGGAAGTAAAAGAGGAAATATGAGTGGTTTGGAAGTCTTGTAAGATGATTTGGAGACTTTAGATGAAAGTTAATGAATAAGGAACATTAAGTGATTTGGGAGTCAAAGTGGCTTATAAATTACACTTGAGTATTGACTCATGTAATTCAAGCGGTTTATATTCTTTAGTAGTTTAGTGGATCTTTATCTGACTTACTAGGGAGCTTGATGGATTCTATACGGTACTTGTGATACGGCACATGATATTATGTTTATACACTCCATACGGTATCATGGTGCGATGATATGTGATACGGCACATGATAGTATGTTGATACGCTCCATACGGTATCATGGTGCGATGATATGTGATACGACACATGATAGTATGTTGATACGCTCCATACGGTATCATGGTGCGATGATATGTTATACGGCACATGATAGTATGTTGATACGCTCCATACTGTATCATGGTGCTATGATATATGATACGGCACATGATAGTATGTTGATAAGCTCTATACTGTATCATGGTGTGATGATATGTGATACGGCACATGATAGTATGTTGTTACGCTCCATACGATATCATGGTGTGATGATTTGTGATATGGCACGTGGTATGTCGACTTCGGACCATACGGTATTATGATACGATGAAACTGATTGGGTAATAAAGATAGTTAGTAATGCAATTACATAATCTTTAGACTTGTATAGTAAGACTTAGTAATAACGAGTACTTTTACTTTAAGACTTGGTATCGTTACTTTTCAGGAAGTATTTTATGTATGTTGATTATACGCGGAATTTGTAATGTGGAATGGTAGTAAAAGTGAAATCTAGGCCTTTGGACACAATTTATGACATGGGATGTTGTTCATAGGATTACTTGCTTTCATTTTACTCTCACTAGCATTTTTATGCTAATGTTGCTACAATTACAATTTTTCAGGCAAGACTCGTGGTAGAGGACGAGGTAGAGGAGGTGGCGCCGCGTGACCGATCGAGATAATGAATGGACAGGAACGCAACTGATTTTGGGTGTAGCATTCTTGAATGCTCATGAACATTGCATCACTTTTTATCATGTTTCATTTTTGAGCTCGATGGAGCATTTGTATATATTTTTGACTTTAAAACTTTCTTTAGAAGTTTCGTCATGATATGGAATGCGCATTCCTGGTTTATTGCTTTTTCTGAAAAATTGGGATGTAAACAGGTTTTGGTTTATCCGAATTTTAAACTAACCCATGCCGTTTTTCTGTACAATCAAGTTTTTCCGCTGCGCATTAGTTTTAAAGGATTTTAAGAAAAATCGGGTCGTTACAGAGTAGGAACAGGGAAAAAATAACAGGGAATGGAACGGGGGAAAAAGAGAAAAGAAAGAAAAGAGAGAAAGAAAAATAGAAAGGAAAAGGGAAACGGGGGAAAGGAAAACTGTGGTGATTTTAAATCAGATTTTATGACCACATGGTCTCAAATATGTAATCATGACCAGAAACGAAAGGTCGCGCATGCTGGGGAAATTACGACCACGTGGTCACATTTTTATACATATTTGTGACCACCTGGTAGCATTTATTGAGAAAGCGACCATATGGTCGCCACTTTGCCATTATCCAGAACAGTTGTCATATCACACGTCCCATCAAATATTGCGACCATCTGGTCACAGTAATGAAATTCACAGCCAAAACTATGACCAGAAGGTCGTAATATTTAAATTCACCTTCATAAATTTCTTGAAAATTTAAATTTACCGCTCACATTTGCGACCAGATGGTCGCACTTATTAAATTAACCGCCAAAAATTTCATGAACATTTTAGAATACCCTTTGAGTTTTGGGACCAACTGGTCGTAATTTAACTTATATTTTTTGAAAAACATAATTCTACTTTTCCACAAATGCGACCAACTGGTCGCCTTTCCCTTCTAAATTACTACCATGTGGTCACCTTTTGTGTTAATTTGCGACCATATGGTCGCAAATATTAATATATATTTGTTTTTTTATCATTCATTAAATAAATAGTTTTAATAAACACATACACAGTGATATCATAAAGTTTTGATATTTTGTTTCAGGTACCGGTTGGGACAATTTTTAAAAATTATTAAAAATACTTTCAAAAGTTATCGCAAAGAGACAGTTTAGTTTTAAAGAATAAGATTCCATTTTCCGTTTCTTAGAATATTCCAAGGAAGTTTGTCTGAGAACACCGAAATGTTTTGCGAAATAAGCAGTTATGTCTTAAGGTGTCGGGTGGTGCAGAATGGAATGTGGGATTGACAAAAAGCAAGGGATAAATATGGTTTCAAAATGATTGGCAGGATTTTGTGGAGTTTTACTCTGTTAAATTGGGTTACTTTCTGATATTTAGATATGAAGGGAACTCTTGTTTCCATGCTGTTATATTTGATCATAGTGCTTCTGAAATCCAATATCCAATCAAAGAAAAGAAAGTGATGTTTAAAACTGAGCATATTGAAGATGATGATGATTCTGTCCAAATATTGGATCATGAAACTCAAGCTGATTCATGTTTCATGAAAATTTTAGAATACCCTTTGAGTATTGCGACCAACTGGTCATAATTTAACTTATATTTTTTCAAAAACATAATTCTACTTTTCCACAAATGCGACCAACTAGTCGCCTTTCCCTTCTAAATTACTACCATGTGGTCACCTTTTGTGTTAATTTGCGACCACATGGTCGCAAATATATATATATATATTATCATTCATTAAAGAAATAGTTTTAATAAACACATACACAGTGAATAATAAAGTTAGGAAATTTCTCATTCATCATCCTCAGTTTCTTCGGTCGTCGCTTCTTCTTCTTCTTCTATTCTTCGTTGGATTCATTGTCTCAAAGAAGTCCGACACATAAAGTCTTCTTCTTCTATTTCTTCATCGGATTCATCGTCTCGAATAAATTCAGCATCAATGTCACGTGCGTGAGAAGTGGAAGCATTTGTATCATCATCATGAAATGAGACGACCCGTCACTTTAAAATAATTTAAATTAGAAAAACACAGCGGAAGTCTTTTATTTTAAGAAAAATTGGCGTGATTATGTTTGAAAATAGGCTAGCCCAAACCTGTTTACATCTAAAAACACAAGGAACATTAAGTTCCTATCAGGAGTTCAAAATGATTTATAAACATAAAAGTAAAGACAAAAGCTCTTAAGAGCCATTTACAAATTACAACACCAAAATTATATAAAATTCACAAAACCATGTACATGGATTTTTACATAACACCTAGTCCATCTCGAAATCATCATCATCTCAATCAAGCACGCACCAGCTCCTCTTCCACAATCCCAAACATTACCTGAAATGTTTGTAATATCATGAGCTAAGAAACTAAGCCCAGTGAGAATAATAAGAATAAAAAAGTAAGAATAGACCTCAAACTCGTATTCTGATTTGTGTCCAATTTACCTGTAACGTCCCGTTATTTTGTGATAAAAAAAAACTTTTATTTATTTTATTTTATTTAAGTAATTAAAGTTCATTTATTTATTATTAAATTAGAATTTAATAGTTTATTTCATTTTAAGTCATTTTAATGGCTTTATTTATTTAATTACGTTTTAATGGTATTAATAATTATTAACGGGCCAATTAATAATTATTAATCACCATTGGGATAGTTTGAGATGTTCGGGATTCGTTTTTAAGCTAAAAGTCTAAAAAGGGCATTTTCGTAATTTCCAATTTTGCAAAATATCTAAAATCATTATTCACTCATCTTTAAAAATCACAAAAATTGCAAAAATCTTCATTTTTCTCTTCCTTTCCTTCTCCTTGCCGTGGATGCTTTCCACCATGGATGAATATTTTCTTTTCTTCGTTTCTCTTTCGTTTCTCGGCGGATCGTCGTGTTTTCGGTTGCGTTGGATTGGTAGGGACGAGGGCTACCTATCCAACCTAGCTTTTCGAAGTTTCCCATTCTCTAAGGGAAATCCCAAAAAGTAAGTTTTCAAAACTTTTTAGGTGGTTTTGTTCGTTTTTGATTGTAAATGAGTTTTGAAGTTGAAATCATGAATTGTTATCATGGAATTTGACGATTTTGAACCCGGATTTTCGAAAAACACTATTCACGCGAAAACACTATTCATCCGAAGTTACTATTCATCCGAAATCACTATTCATCCGAAATTGCAAACTTGTTCTCATATTAGATATGAGTTGTAATATGTTGTGCAATTGATGAATTGTAGGTGCGATTGCTCGGTTGTTGAATTGTGGAAAATCGGAGACTTGGACCAAAACTAATTTGGCAAAGGTGAGAATAGTTAGGATTTAAAGTAATTATAGAAAGCGGACAAGTGTGATGGTTTGAAGAGTTTGAAACTAAGATTAGAATTTGAACCTAAGATTAGAGGGTTGTGAGTTAGTGCCCTTAGGATTAAGAGTTAATCCTTTGAGTGAGAACTTAGAAGTTCCAAGGAAAGTATTGAATCTTAGAAGATTCTAAGTTAGATTCGATTCGAAGCTTAGGTTGGATCATTGGAAGTTAAAAGATCCAGCTTGTTTTTAGAACGGTTAATAGAACCTCGGATTATTGGAAGTTTAGAATCCTTGAAGGTTTAGGTTAATCGTTTATTTTATGATTCTACTTTTATTATAGATATCGGAGTTCGATCGATATATCGTTCATCCGAGATGCTTATCTACTTTTATCTTATGTCATTTACATTTTGTCCTTTACTTTACACCTTTACTTTATGCTTGTTTACGATTACTTTAATTCCGCACTTTACTTATTTACTTTTACAAGGATATGCAAGCATATGCATATCATATTGCATCATACCATTCTCGCAACATTCATGAAAAAGAATGAAAGTGAAAAAGAATGAAAGTGAAAAAGAATGAAAGTGAAAAGAAAAGAAAGTGAATGAGAAAAGAAGGAAGATTGATGAACCCTACGTGGAGTTCACATCACCTTCAGAGAAAAGAAAGAATGTGAAAGAAAAGAAGTTAAATGGTAACCTACGGGTTGTACGCATTACTTCTTCATGCATAGGGAGTTGAATGGTAACCTACGGGCTGTACACATTACTTCCTCATGCATAAGGTTGAATGGTATCCTACGGGATGTACTCATTACCTTCATTCACGCATAAAAGGGCAAATGCGAAATCCTACGGGATGCTCTCATGCATTCATGTTTATGATAAATGCAAGGGAGAATTGAGAAGTTGTATGTTGTGCAAAGTATGTTTACTTTACTTATTTACGTTATAATAATGTTGATGGATGAGTATTGACTATGATTATTAGTAATATCATCCTTTGGGAGAATAAGAATTTAAAGTAAACCTTATGTATAGTATAAGGTATGTATGGAAAATGAGATATAAATGCTATACGCATTTACGGAATCATACCAGGAATATTTGGAATGTAGTTCCACAATATTATTGGAGAATTGGTAAGAAAAGTGGAACACTTTGTTATAAACTCTTTGAATTGATGATAGCAAAGAGTAAGTATGTTCATGGACTCAAATCGAATGCGAGTTTGAGGTCTATTCTTACTTTTTATTCTTATTATTCTCACTGAGCTTAAGTTGTTAGCTCATGATATTACAAACATTTCAGGTAATGTTTGGGATCGTGGAAGAGGAGCTGGTGCGCGCTTGATCGAGAGGATGATGATTTTCGAGATGGACTATGTGTTATGTAAAAATCCATGTACATGGTTGTTTTATGAAATTTATATCATTTTGATGATTTGAACTTTGTAATTAGCTCATAAGAGCTTATGGTCGTTGTTTTATGATTATGATCATTTTAAACTCCTGGATGGAACTTAATGTTCCTTGTGTTTTTAGATGTTTGAATTTAATATGTAAACAGGTTTTGGCTAGCCTATTTTCAAACATAATCACGCCATTTTTCTTAAAATAAAAGACTTCCGCTGTTTTCTCTGATTTTAATTTATTTAAAATGACGGGTCGTCACATTACCTGACACAATCAATCCTAAAGTTCTCAAAACTCTAGGTAATTTCATTCTAAACTTTCCAAAGGATGATATTACTAACACTCGTAGTCAATACTCATCCAATTACTTATTATGACATAAATAAGAATAATAAATAAAACTTTGCATAAATATAACATCTCGATTCTCTTTCTCATCTATCATATGCATAAAAGTAATGAGTACATCCCATAGGCTACGCATTCGCCATTTATGCATGAAATGAAGGTAATGTGGATTTTCACATACTATCTACCCTTATCCTTATGTATGAAGTAGTGTGGACTTTTCCCGTAGTATCCACCAAAACTTATGTATGGAAGTAGTGTGGACTTTTCCCGTAGTATCCACCAAAACTTATGCATGGAAGTAGTGTGGACTTTTCTCATATTATCCACCAAAACTTATGCATGGAAGTAGTGTGGACTTTTGATATGAATCATGGAACGTCACAAAAAGCCCAAGGACAAATCACAACATTAAAGTTCAAGAGAAGCATTGACATCCATTTACAAGCCTACATTAGCCAAGTCAAGGCAAGCTTTGAATATCTGATCATGGAGGCTATGGAAGAGGACTTGATGAACTTCAATCTATGGAAAATGTATTTGGATGAAGAGTATTGAAGACTTGTTCAATCAGAATTGAAGAGAAGAGCTAATTAGGAAAGTTGCATTACTTTTTGCAAACTTTCCTTATTTGGACCACTTTCCATATTTGTTTCCAAAGTTTCCTTATTTGTTCCCAAAATGGTTCCAACGAATTTATGATGTATTTAGACATGTTTTAGGTCTTTTATATTCATTTTATATGTTTGGAAAGGATTAGGAAAGATATTATTCTCTAGAAAAGATTTTCCACAAAATCTGCCAATTTCACATAAGGCAAGTTTTGGGCAGATTTTGTGCTCCTTGTAATCCGAATTTCCTAGCTTATTTTTAGGGTTTCTTTGCCTATTTAAAGGCCTCTTTTGTAACCCTAAACATGAAGAATTGATATGATAATAATATTGCTTTTTTGCTTTGTTGAAATTGCTTACTTTTGTAGCCTTGTTCTAGGTTGCATGTTTTAGAAACATTCAAGCATGAATTGATCTATTGTGTTTGTGGATTGTTTCAATCTTGAAATAAGAACAAGTTCTCTTATTTCAAGATCATAGATCATTGGAATAATCTTTCTCTTCTTGGTTTCCAAGGGTTTTACCTTATTGTTCATCGGGGTTTTAGGATTTGCATCTAGGGGTTCTTTGTGCTTTCAAAGGGTTTCTATTTCAATTTCCTAGGGTTTCATATCATTTGGTATCAGAGCTTAGGCTCAAGGGAAGATTTCTATCTTACTTGCTTTCTTGTTGTTTTAATTTTTATTGTCTTGTTCTTCGTTCATCGAAAATTTCAAAAAAAAAAAAAAAAAAAAAACTGTTCCAGAATTTTCTTCTTTAGCTACTGTTTTTGTTCTTTTGCGTATAGTTTCAATCCGAATCTTTGAAAGTCATAAACTACAAAAGTGTTTATCTTTGAGTCGTGATTATTTGGTATTCAGAAACGTTTGTCAAAAAAAAAGTGGAAGATTGAGAAAAAAATAGATCTTCGCAGACTGTCGGATTGTCCAGAAAATTGAAAAAAAAAAAGTGTTCTTGCTTGATTTGTTGAAGTTTCTGGAAATAAGTGGTTTGTGTTCATATTTTTCTTGAAGAGTTCATCTTAAACTCATCATTTATGCATCTTGAATCCCAAATTATCAAGTTGAATGAGCCAAAGTTGTTTATTTCCTAAAAAGCTAGAACTTACCATAAATAGCCCAAACAGTTTTAGGAAAGTATCAATTCTGTCCCATATTCAAATATATGCATATCTTGCTCAATTAAAGTCATATTTTCCGATCCAAATTGCTTTAGGGAAGTCTAATTTCGAATTTTTCTCTTTTTGGAAAGTTTATTCTTGCTTGTTTTTCTTTCTTATTCTTTCCTTGTCACTAAAATAAACCATTTGCATAAATCTGTCTTATTTTCTTCTTAACCCACCAAATTGGTTGTTTCTTATTTCTTGATTGTTACTTTTTACAAATTTCATTAGTATCATAGTTGTTTGATAGTTGCTAAAGTGTGCTAATTAGTTCAAGGTTATATTTAGGCCCTAAAATCTGTTTTTGAGTGCAAACACGAGAGAACGAACATCATCGAGTGTAAACACTTAGGGAGTGATTGAAAGGTCCTATTTTTATTACTAACTTGTTTACTTGCAGCAATGTATCATGAAAGGTTTGATCAAATGAGGAGTAATAGATGTCGAGAGGTAGAACATACCCGAAGCCAAAATAGAGAGGTTTATCATGGAGGGATAGAGCATAGAAGCTTAGGAGGTGATAAGCTCAAGGTACCTACTTTGCAAGGAAGATCAAATCCACAGGTTTACTTGACATGGGAAAGAGATGTGGAGCTTTGTTTCGAAGAACATCCATGTAGTGATTCAAAGAAGGTACAACTTATAACCACTCAATTTTGTGATTATGCACTAACATGGTGGAAACAATTGATGAATGATAGACAAAGAAGAACTTTGGAGGATCCAATTGAAACTTGGTGTGAACTCAAATACATAATGAGGAAACGATTTGTACCAGACCGATTTCAAAGAGACCTTGTGCAAAAGTTCGAAGATCTTACACAAGGAAACATGAGTGTAGATGAGTACTTCAATGAGTTTAAATATCTCATGGCTAGGGCTAACATTAAGGAGAATGAAGAGATTACTATGGCATGGTTCTTAGATGGTTTAAACTATGACATTGCAAGCCAAGTTAATGGGTATACGTATGTGAAGTTGGAAGAAATGGTTTACTATGCCACCAAGGCAGAAAATAGACTCAAAAGAAGAGTAGATACACGGTATGCTTCTAAACCTATTTCCAATACTACTTCTTCTTATCAAATGGGTGACAACGGTACATTTTTGGATAAGAATGCGGCTGCCTTTTGCTTGATTGACGATAATGCAAAATTGATTTTAGAGAAGGTTAAGATGATTGAAAGGGAACTTTCAAAATCGAAGGAAGTTTTCAATGCTAGCATGGAGGAGATAAAAGATGATATTCGTGCTAATGTTTGTGTGGAGGAAACTTATGATGCATGTGAGCTACAAAAGTGTTCTATAATTGAAATGAATGAAAATTGTGAAAAAGAGAGTGAGAAAAAAGAAAGAGAGATGAGTGATAAAAAAGAAATGAGTGAGCGAAAAGAAATGAGTGATTCAAAAGAAACAGAGATGAGTTCAAAAGAAAGAGAGATTGAAAAGCAAGAAAGTGAAATTGAAAAGAAAGAGAGTTGTGAGTATAAAAAGAATGAGAGCAATGGTGAGGAAAATGTGAGTTTTGTAGCAAGTGAGGCTCGAACGCTTTGATTTCAAACAAAACCCACTTTGTACTTTTGTGCAAAGATTCTTTCTTTTTAACTTATGAACTTAACCTCTGCTTTTCTAGTGTTTTAGCTAACCTTTTGCAGAATTATAAGGACCAATTTTTAATTGGAATGGAGCACATGGTAGATACATTACAAGGGGTTGAAATACTTAAGGCGCCACCATATTTCATGGAAAAAGATGTTGCAAACGAGATCCAAAGCCAGAAAAGGAAGTTGCTTACTTTTAATCCTATTGCATCGGTTTGCTTAGATGATTATTTCTTGTTTTCCAATTCTGATTTTAAGACTAGAAATCATCCAAACCAATTATATTTTTATGATAAACATGCATTCTTTTCTAGCAAAATTCTTTTGGATGATCTTTACTTGTTTGACAGCTTATCACTTGCAAAACATGTTAAGCTAGCCTATCCATTTACTTGTGATGATTTTCATAGTTCATATTTGTTTGCTAAAGTGTATTTCAAATCTGAATTTTTACAACTTCAATTGGGTTCTAAAGATAAACATATGTTTTGTGCCACAAGAGTTGTCTTTGATAAAATAATTGAAGAGTGTATGGATAGTCTCGATTGTGTAACTTTTTTGGATTGCTCAAACACATTAGACCTATTTGAGTTTGATTCTGGTTCATATGCTTTGATTAATTCGTTATCTTCACCATGTGATCATCTTGTGAGTATTGTTGAGTATGAGAAAATTTACGAGGTTGACTATGGTCCATATATTCTATTAGACTTGTTCCCACTATCCACCAACCATATTGTCAATGTTGTGGTCTTTGATAAGCTAGGTTGTTTTGCTGATTTAAAGGGAAGAAAACCGACAATATTTGACCCGGGAGGTGTTAACTTGAAAGGAGAAAGAAGGGTACCATTGTTGCTCTCTTTGGTGCCAATTCACAATACACGAGGTACGTATGCATTAAGTGCTTTTATTTATGTTATTAACTTAAGTTTTTGCGATGTAGGTAATGTTATAGATTCGAGGACGAATCCTTTTCAAGAGGGAGGGGATGATATGAATCATGGAATGTCACAAAAAGCCCAAGGACAAATCACAACATTAAAGTTCAAGAGAAGCATTGACATCCATTTACAAGCCTACATTAGCCAAGTCAAGGCAAGCTTTGAATATCTGATCATGGAGGCTATGGAAGAGGACTTGATGAACTTCAATCTATGGCAAATGTATTTGGATGAAGAGTATTGAAGACTTGTTCAATCAGAATTGAAGAGAAGAGCTAATTAGGAAAGTTGCATTACTTTTTGCAAACTTTCCTTATTTGGACCACTTTCCATATTTGTTTCCAAAGTTTCCTTATTTGTTCCCAAAATGGTTCCAACGAATTTATGATGTATTTAGACATGTTTTAGGTCTTTTATATTCATTTTATATGTTTGGAAAGGATTAGGAAAGATATTATTCTCTAGAAAAGATTTTCCACAAAATCTGCCAATTTCACATAAGGCAAGTTTTGGGCAGATTTTGTGCTCCTTGTAATCCGAATTTCCTAGCTTATTTTTAGGGTTTCTTTGCCTATTTAAAGGCCTCTTTTGTAACCCTAAACATGAAGAATTGATATGATAATAATATTGCTTTTTTGCTTTGTTGAAATTGCTTACTTTTGTAGCCTTGTTCTAGGTTGCATGTTTTAGAAACATTCAAGCATGAATTGATCTATTGTGTTTGTGGATTGTTTCAATCTTGAAATAAGAACAAGTTCTCTTATTTCAAGATCATAGATCATTGGAATAATCTTTCTCTTCTTGGTTTCCAAGGGTTTTACCTTATTGTTCATCGGGGTTTTAGGATTTGCATCTAGGGGTTCTTTGTGCTTTCAAAGGGTTTCTATTTCAATTTCCTAGGGTTTCATATCATTTGGTATCAGAGCTTAGGCTCAAGGGAAGATTTCTATCTTACTTGCTTTCTTGTTGTTTTAATTTTTATTGTCTTGTTCTTCGTTCATCGAAAATTTCAAAAAAAAAAAAAAAAAAAAACTGTTCCAGAATTTTCTTCTTTAGCTACTGTTTTTGTTCTTTTGCGTATAGTTTCAATCCGAATCTTTGAAAGTCATAAACTACAAAAGTGTTTATCTTTGAGTCGTGATTATTTGGTATTCAGAAACGTTTGTAAAAAAAAAGTGGAAGATTGAGAAAAAAATAGATCTTCGCAGACTGTCGGATTGTCCAGAAAATTGAAAAAAAAAAAGTGTTCTTGCTTGATTTGTTGAAGTTTCTGGAAATAAGTGGTTTGTGTTCATATTTTTCTTGAAGAGTTCATCTTAAACTCATCATTTATGCATCTTGAATCCCAAATTATCAAGTTGAATGAGCCAAAGTTGTTTATTTCCTAAAAAGCTAGAACTTACCATAAATAGCCCAAACAGTTTTAGGAAAGTATCAATTCTGTCCCATATTCAAATATATGCATATCTTGCTCAATTAAAGTCATATTTTCCGATCCAAATTGCTTTAGGGAAGTCTAATTTCGAATTTTTCTCTTTTTGGAAAGTTTATTCTTGCTTGTTTTTCTTTCTTATTCTTTCCTTGTCACTAAAATAAACCATTTGCATAAATCTGTCTTATTTTATTCTTACCAACCAAATTGCTTGTTTCTTATTTCTTGATTGTTACTTTTTACAAATTTCATTAGTATCTTTTTTGTTTGATAGTTGCTAAAGTGTGCTAATAGTTCAAGGTTACATTTAGGCCCTAAAATCTGTTTTTGAGTGTAAACACGAGAGAACGAACATCATCGAGTGTAAACACTTAGGGAGTGATTGAAAGGTCCTATTTTTATTACTAACTTGTTTACTTGCAGCAATGTATCATGAAAGGTTTGATCAAATGAGGAGTAATAGATGTCGAGAGGTAGAACATACCCGAAGCCAAAATAGAGAGGTTTATCATGGAGGGATAGAGCATAGAAGCTTAGGAGGTCATAAGCTCAAGGTACCTACTTTTCAAGGAAGATCAAATCCACAGGTTTACTTGACATGGGAAAGAGATGTGGAGCTTTGTTTCGAAGAACATCCATGTAGTGATTCAAAGAAGGTACAACTTATAACCACTCAATTTTGTGATTATGCACTAACATGGTGGAAACAATTGATGAATGATAGACAAAGAAGAACTTTGGAGGATCCAATTGAAACTTGGTGTGAACTCAAATACATAATGAGGAAACGATTTGTACCAGACCGATTTCAAAGAGACCTTGTGCAAAAGTTCGAAGATCTTACACAAGGAAACATGAGTGTTTGTGAGTACTACAATGAGTTTAAATATCTCATGACTAGAGCTAGTATTGAGGAAGATGAAGAGATGACTATGGCATGGTTCTTAGATGGATTAAACTATGAGATTGCTGGCCAAGTTAATGGGTATACATATGTGGAGTTGGATGAAATGGTTCACTATGCCATCAAGATAGAAAAGAGGCTCAAAAGAAGAAGAGATACACGGTATGCTTCTAAATCTATTTCCAATACTACTTCTTCTTATCAAATTGGTGCAAATAGTACATTTATGGATGGGAATGGGGCTGCCTATGGCTTGGTAGAAGAAAATGAAAGACTGATTTTAGAGAAAGTAAAGATGATTGAAAGAGAACTTTTAAAATCAAAGGAAGTTTTCAATGCTAGCATGGAGGAGATAAAAGAGGATATTCGTGCTAATGTTTTTGTGGAGGAAACTTGTGAGCTACAAAAGAGTTCTATGTTTGAAAGTAATGAAAACTGTGACAAAAAGAGTGAGCCAAAAGAAAGAGAGATGAGTGCAAAAGAAATTAGTGAGTTAAAAGAAAGAGAGATGAGTGATAAAAAAGAAATGAGTGCTCAAAACAAAGAGAGTTGTGAGTTTGAAAAGAAAGAGTGTAATGAGATTGAAAAGAAAGAGTTCTTTGAGGTTACAAAGTGTGAGACACTTGAGTTTAGTGAGCAAAAAGAGAGTGAAATAGAGAGTGAGAGCTTGAAAGTTAGATCAAGTGAGGCTAGGAATGAAATCTACCAACCTACATTTGTACTTTTGTATAAAGAGGTTTGTTTTACACTTAACCCATCTTTGCCTAGTATGTTTGTTGAGTTTTTGCAGGAATTTAAAAGGTTGTTCCCTAATGAGATGCCTAGTGAATTGTCATCAATCCAAGGCATAGAACATCAAGTTGATCACATTTCAAGGGCTGCCATACTCAATAGATCAAGATCTCTCAAGACTGAATGCATGGAAAATAGGGCAAAAGAAACCATTGTAAAGTATCCTAACCCTATTCTTTATAATATGCATAACACTTGTTTGTTTGATAAAAATGATCTCAACTCTGAATTTTTGCACCATCGAATGAATTTCATTGATAATTATGCATGTTGTGCTAAGACTTACTAGCTTAATAATTCCAAAATTAAAAGAGTTGTTGAGACTTTTACTACTTCTGATCATGTGCTTAATGTTTTACATAATTCTTGTTTGAATGATTCAATGGTTACACATTCTTGTCATTTGATTGAGAAGATAGTAAGATTTGACTATGGACACACATATGAGTTGTTTGTGTTACCATGTTATGAGAAAATTTATGAAATTGACTATGGTCCTTTGGGTTCTAATATGTTATCTAATAGTGTAGCTAGATCTCTTGTTATTTTTTATGAGACAGAATTTAAGAAGAAGCTACAAATACTTCAATACCTAAGTGGGACCAAGGGTATGCAATTAAATGTCAAAGAGGGAGATGCATGGAAGTTCAAGGTTTTTGATCCGGGAGGAGTTAGACAATTCAAGGCACTAGAAAGATATCAAGATGCTTACAAATCTGATTTCCAAGGTAAGTATGCTTTAGGTGCTTTTATTTATGTTTTTAACTTAAGTTTTTGCGATGTAGGTAATGTTTTAGATTCGAGGACGAATCCTTTTCAAGAGGGAGGGAATGATATGAATCATGGAACGTCACAAATAGCTCAAGGATCAGTTTCAAGATTAAAGTTTAAGACAAGCATTAACTTCCATTTACATGCCTCATTAGAAAAGTCAAGACAAGCTTTTGAAGATCCGAGCATGGAGGCTAACAAAGAGGACTTGATGAACTTTAATCAATGGAAAATACATGTTGAAGAAGAGTATTGAAGACTTGTTCAATCATAAATGAAGAGAAGAGCAAATTAGGAAAGTTGCATCACTTTTGCAAACTTTCCTTATTTGGACCACTTTCCATATTTGTTCCCAAACTTTCCATATATGATGTCCACGAATTTGTGATGTATTTGGACATGTTTTAGGTCTTTTATATTCATTTTATATGTTTGGAAAGGATTAGGAAAGATATTATTCTCTAGAAAAGATTTTCCACAAAATCTGCCAATTTCACATAAGGCAAGTTTTGGGCAGATTTTGTTCTCCTTGTAATCCGAATTTCCTAGCATATTTTTAGGGTTTCTTTGCCTATTTAAAGGCCTCATTTGTAACCCTAAAGAGGAAAGATTTAACATGATAATAATATTGCTTTTCGCTTAGCTGAAATTGCTTAGTTTTGTAGCCTTGTTCTAGGTTGCATGTTTTAGAAACATTCAAGCATGAATTGATCTATTGTGTTTGTGGATTGTTTCAATCTTGAAATAAGAACAAGTTCTCTTATTTCAAGATCACAGATCATTAGAATAATCTTTTTCTTCTTGTATTCCATGGGTTTTACCTTTTTGTTCATGGGGTTTTAGGATTTGCATCTAGGGGTTCTCTGTGCATCAAAGGGTTTCTTTATCAATTTCCTAGGGTTTCATATCACCCGATTTCAATCAGTATCGATAATTAGGGTTTTTGAACGTTATGCGCTTTCCCGAAATGAATTTCAATAAACATTATTTCATTAATTTATAACCCATAATTAAACCCAAAAGGGTAAATTTCAAACGGGAAGGGTTTCGACTGAAACTCGGTTTTAGGGTTAAGGGAAAGTTTCCAAAAACTCTTAAAACAACTCCCGTATTTACAAACATCGAGTTTCACGACAAGAAATAGAAAGAAAACAAAGAAAACTCCATTAAAACACTATTTGGAGCTTAGGGTTTGAAATTTTACTTACTGAGAACTCCGTGGATCTCGAGAGAAAAGCACAATAGTTAGGTGGAAATGAATCCTAGACTCGAGGGCTTTCTGATGCAACCGAAATCAAGTCGATCCGCCGAGAAACGAGCAAAACCCGAATTTTTCTCTCCCCCAAAGCTTGCCCACGGTTTTGAGAAGAGAAAGGATGAGCAAAATGAAGTCAATCTTGGTCAAAGGCAATTTAAAGAAGAATATGAATAGTGTTTTGATATTTTTAAGAAATCGGAAATGACGGTTGCGTCCTTTTATGACTTTTGACTTATGAATCGAAACCCGAAGCTCTTAAATAAATCTAAAGGTGATTAATAATTATTAATTGGCCGATTAATAATTATTAATGTCACCGAAGCAAAAAATAAAACATTAAAACGATTAAAAAGAATCTCAGGCAAAATTAACTACTAAAATTGAAATTACAAAATAATAATTAAACTAAATACTTGAATTGAAATAAATAAATAAATAAACAATATTAAATAAAAAAAAAAAATTCACTTCAAAATAATGGGACGTTACATGCAATGTTATCGTTCCATCTTTCAAAGGACGAACAGTACTTGCATTCTGACCATCGTCGATTGCAAGACATCTTATCTCATCTTCTTGAAAAGCAACAGCTCCCTCTGCACCGTCGTCTTGCTCGGACAAGTTTTTTTCTACCTGGCGTGGTTTAACTTTACAAACAATTAACCAATCTGTTAGATCTAGTCTATTAATCAGATAGTTCAGATAATAAACTTGAATCTCCTGTGAAGCCAGGATAAACCTATCAGCGGTGCGCATATGCTTAGACTTGTTTACCTCAACGATTTGTAAATGATCAAGCTTACGGACTCCGCCTCGTCTGGTTGTCTCGAACCAAGTGCAGTTGAACAGAACAATGCGTTTTAGCGTCGGACTTGCGTATTGAATCTCAAGAATCTCATCGATTACTCAGAAGTAATCGTCTTCATTTGTGCCGAACACATGACCTTTTATGCAAACACCACTGTTGTTTGTTGCCCTGTTAACTGAATGCACCTTCGTTTGAAATCTGTAACCGTTATAGACGTATCTAGTATACAACCTTGAAATCCGTCCAGGTCCCTTTTCCAAAGAAATAATGCAAGGATCATTTACCGGTAATGTAGGGGAGTCAACCTATCATTGTTCACATACAGTAATGTTAGGAAGATATTAATTTTTTCAACAAATTGCCACGGTTTTTTTGACAATTTAAAATAACTCACGTATGCACTGAACCAAGAACGAAACTCTTGGTCGATTATTGACCCCTCCTCAGCAGCTGTAAGACCAAATCGTGTCATTTGAACGTATAAGTTTAGAAATAATCTGTATGTTACAAAAATAGTTAGCAAATAGTTTGTAATTGTTTATGCGATGAAATAATGTTAACTTACGAACTCACTCTATGTAAGGCTCGATCTTTGCGTAGTTGCATAACACGTATGTCTGCATTACGTGATACTCAGAATTGGTCAACGGCCAACGCATTGATCTTCCAACTATCATGCCAGGTTCCGTAAAAATCGACAAGCCGTTTATGTCAACACCTTCAAGTAAATTTTCGACAATGTTTCGTTTCGCTGGTCGAAACTGCTCTGCAATGTGTTGGTCAAAGTAGTATGAACAAAATGTGGTACTCTCTTTTGTGAAGTACGCACTACTGATAGATTCTTCTACTCTTGCTTTATTTTCGACCTTCTTTTTCAACCGACGTAAGGACCTGTGGGTAGGTAGAATGTGTAGAAAACATTTACATTCGATATCACTGTACTTTATATGTGTACATTATAAATTAACTGTGCTTACCTTTCAAATGGGTACATCCAGCGGTAATGTACTGGACCCCCTAAGAATGCCTCGTATGGAAGATGCACTCGAAGATGCTCCATGGAGTGAAAAAAGCCAGGTGGGAACATTTGCTCGAACTTACATATAATAATAGTGATCTCTGAACTCATTGAAGTGACAATAGCTTCAGTCAGCTCTGTACATGTCAAGTCCCTGAAAAAAACACTCAACTGTGCAAGCGGCTCCCAATGTCTATTCTCTAGGAACGGTCTGAACGCGACCGGGATTAATCGTTGCATGAATACATGACAGTCGTGGCTTTTCATCCCAAACATGATATGTTTTTGACTGTCTATACACCGACTCAAATTCAAAACGTATCCGTCCGGGAATTTGATGGATTTGATCCACTCAAATAATGTTTTCTTTTCATCCGTTGTCAACATGTACTTTGCTTTTGCGTAATTATCATTGTCATCAGGCTCCAACTCAGGAAGGTGACATATCTCCCGTATATCATAACGTGCCTTCAGATTGCCCTACGTTTTTCCCGGAACGTTCAAAATCGTATTGAAAATGTTGTCGAAGAAGTTCTTCTCGATATGCATTATATCCAGAGTGTGTCTAATCAGTAGATCTTCCCAATATGGTTGATCCCAAAAAATACTTTGTTTCTTCCAACCCGTGTTTGTCCCAGCTGCATTGTTTGCACTCTATGCACTGTCCACTGTAATATTCTGCATCCTTAATCTATACCGTGAAGAATCTCCCTTCCACTATACATTTTCGGGGGGGTATCGTTTCTTACTCGTCGACCCTTCTTCCAGTCAATGTTGTTTGAATGGAAAGTATGATTCAACGGTAAAAATCGATGGTGACAATCAAACCAACAAGTTTTCAGACCGTTTCTGAGATAAAATGCATCTGTGTCTAGCATGCAATGTGGACATGCGTATTTCCCCCCCGTACTCCATCCTTTAAGAGGAGGAGATTGAGGTTCACACAATTAACTACACTGACTAAGGAAAGCAATAAAAAAAGCTAAACACATACTCAAAAATGTATATTAAAGCAATTAAAGATCAACATACCTGACAACATTGAATACGCAGGGAAGTCACTGATCGTCAAGATTAAAGCGGCGCGCATCAAGAAATTTTGTTTCTTCGAAATGTCATACGTCATAACACCGTCAGTCCACAACCTTTTCAACTCTGCAATAGGTGGTTACAAATACGCCTCTATTTTCTGTTTGGACTTTTCGGCCCAGGTACGATCACTATTAGAAAAATCACCGATTCTCTCATGCACATCGAGGTTACCATGACTGGCCAAACAGAATATTGTGCCCAGATGCCCCGAACGAGTTAAATCCATCCGTGCATAAGCCCAATCTGACGTTTCTCGGATCTTGTGCGAAATTCGGATGACAATTATTTAAATGCTTCCACGCCGCAGCATCTGAGGGATGTCTCATAACACCTTCATCCTGTGAATGCTCGTGATGCCATCTCATGTGTGAGGCTATCACATCCGATGCATACAACCGTTGAGGTTGCATATCCCTTGTTTATATCTTCGAAGAAAACAAAATTTTCAGTGATGCAGGTCCTCATCCACATCGTAGTAAATCATGCATCCATTCCGACACGAATCTATTTTCTCCACGGCTAAGCCAAGTCCCTCCACTAGCTTTTTCATGTCGTACAAACTGTTGGGCATAATATTTTCTTTTGGAGCGCATCGAAGAAACCACGATGCAATCGAATCAAATCCTCTAGCAGGTATATTGTACTGCGCCTTTATATTTAAAAGTTCTGTAGCAGCAGCAAGTGGACTTACCTTACACCCATCGTACAATGGTCGACTGGCTGTCCTTAGCATCTCGTGCATCTTACGTGCTTCAAGATTCATTTCCTCTTCAACAACCCGTTCATCTTCGTCTACGTTTAAATTTTCACGGACATTTTCATTTCCCCATACCCCGCACCATCAAGTATCATTTGTTGCATCTGAATATACGTATGTTCATCATTACGTTATTCGGCAACAACCTCTACATTGGAGATGCTACCTTCGTATCGTCTCGATTCATGTAATGCAGTGTCAAACATTTCCTTTGTTTCCCCCTGAAACACCCAGTGGTAATAATTCTGCACAAATCCCCGACTATAAATGATATGAATCATGGAGCACAAGACAAGATAGACAAGCTTAGGATGGTTCAAGGGCCAATGACAAGATCCAAGACCAAGAAATTGCAACAAGCTTTGAATATCCATTGTCAAGCATACATGAGCAAACTCAAGGAGACTTTTGAAGATTGGAACATTGAGGCTGAGGAAGAAGACTTAAAGCACTTCAACTTGTGGCATGTGCAATTGGAAGAAGAATTTGGACAAGTTGTGCAATCAGATTCAAAGAATGAAGCTTAGAGAGAAACTTGCAAACTTTCCATATTTGACAACTTTCCTTATTTGAGTCTTCTATTTATTTTATGCATTTAGGGATTTTGTATAATGTTTTCCATGGCCAAAGGACATGTTTTAGGCCTTTTATATTCAGTTTATATGTTTGGAAAGGATTAGGAAAGATATTATTCTCTAGAAAAGATTTTCCACAAAATCTGCCAATTTCACATAAGGCAAGTTTTGGGCAGATTTTGTGCTCCTTGTAATCCGAATTTCCTAGCTTATTTTTAGGGTTTCTTTGCCTATTTAAAGGCCTCATTTGTAACCCTAAAGACTCAGAATTCATATGATAATAATATTGCTTTTTGCTTTGCTAAAATTGCTTAGTTTTGTAGCCTTGTTCTTAGGTTGCATGTTTTAGGAACATTCAAGCAAACCATGATCTAGTTTGTTTGTGAATTGTTTCAATCTTGAAATAAGAACAAGTTCTCTTATTTCAAGGTCTTTGATCATTGGAATAATCTTCTTTTCTTGTTTTTCCAAAGGTTTTACCTTTTTGTTCATGGGGTTTTAGGATTTGCATCTAAGGGGTTCTTTGTGCATCAAAGGGTTTCTTTATCAATTTCCTAGGGTTTCATATCATTTGGTATCAGAGCTTAGGCTCAAGGGAAGATTTCTATCTTACTTGCTTTCTTGTTATTTCAATTTTATTCTTGTTTTGTTCTTAGTTCATCCGAAAACCAGAAAACACACAAAAAAAAAAAACTGTTCCAGAATTTCCTTATTTGTTTTCGCCTACTGTTTTAATTTTTTTCATATAGTTTCCTTTCGATTCTCAGAAAATCACCAACTACAAAAGTCTTTATTTTTTTGTCTAGTTTATTTCTTATTCAAAAAGTTTGTCAAAAAAAAAGTTGGAAGATTAAGAAAAAAATAGATCTTTCCGGACTGTCTTTATGTGCAGAAATTGAAAAAAAAAAAAAAAAAAGAAAAAGTTTGTTCTTGCTTGATTTGTTGAAATTTCTGGAAAAAGTGGTTTGTGTTCGTATTGTTCTTGAAGAGTTCATCTTAAACTCATCCTATCTTCATCTTGAATCTGAAAATTTCAAAGGATTTGTGCTAGAATTGTTTATTTCCTAAAAAGCTAGAACTTACCATAAATAAGCCAAAACAGATTTAGGAAAGTATCAATTCTGTCCCATATTCAAATATATGCATAACTTGCTCAATTAAAGTCATTTTTTCTGATCCAAACACATTAGGGAAGTCTAATTTCGAATTTTTCTCTTTTAGGAAAGTTTATTCTTGCATATTTTCTTTATTATTCTTTCCTTGTTATTAAAATACACCATAATTGCAAAATCTGTCCTATTTTTCTTAACCCACCAAATTGCTTGTTCTTTTTTCTTTATTGTTACTTTTTATAAACTTTCTTAGTATCTTAATTGTTTGATAGTTACTAAAGTGTGCTAAGAGTTCAAGGCTTCATTTAGGGTGTAAAATCTGTTTTGAGCGCAAACACGAGTGGATTGACATTTTTTGAGTGAAACACTTAGGGAGTGATTTGAAAGGTCCTATTTTTACATTACTAACTTGTTTCTCTTGCAGCCATGAATATTGAAGGAGATAGTTCTAATATGAAGGAGGAGATTAAGAAAACTGAAACAATGGAGGGTTACATCTTGAAAATACAAAGGGATGTTGATAGGAAGATGGAGGCTCAAACAAGGGAGATTGCCAACCTAAGTGCTCAAATACAAGCTTTGCTCTTAAACCAACCTAGAGCCAATCCAAATGTGGCTCCAAATGAGGCTAGGGAGCAACAAATTGTGCAAGGGGCTGAGGCACATAATGAACAACAAGGGTGGGATCCTTATGATTATGAGGAAGAACCTAGAAATCAAATGAGAGCACATCATGGAGGAGGAAGAGGAAGAGGCCGAGGGTTCCAAGTTCAAAGACCAAACAGGGAGTTTCCTCTTGCTAGAGATGATGACTTAAAGGGAATCAAGTTCAAAATTCCACCATTCCAAGGCAAGACTGATCCGGAGGAGTACTTGCAATGGGAGGCACAAACTGAGCACATATTTGATTGCAACAACTTCAGTGAGCAAAGGAAGGTACTTCTAGCAATTACTGAATTTACTAATTATGCTTCTGTTTGGTGGATTCAGTTAAAAGCTAAACTTAGAAGAGAGAGGCAACCTCAAATAGAGACATGGGCTGAGCTTAAGGGCATGATGAGGAAGAGGTTCATTCCAACAACTTATGAAAGAGATATAGTGTTCAAGTTGCAAAGGTTTGATCAAGGCTTAAAAAGTGTAGAAGACTATTACAAGGAGCTTGATATCTTGATGACAAGGGCTGGAATTGAGGAGACTGAATTAGCTACCATGGGAAGGTTTATGGGGGGATTGAATAGAGAATTAAGGCACAAAGTTGATGCTCACTCTTGCTATGACATGGAGGAAATGTTACACCTTGCAATTAAATTTGAGTCACATATGCAAGAAGATTCTAAGTCAAGGTATTATTCTAAACCCTATCCATCCAAACCTACTTCATCTAAACCCACTTCTAGCCAACCTTGGGGAAAAGACACCAAAAACACATATTCTGGCCGAGGGGACCAATTTCCCAAAGACAAACCTATTTTTGATAAAAAGAGGGAGGGTGAGAGTTCTTTCAAGGGTAAGGGTAAAATAGAAGAAGCTAGGACTAGGGACATCAAATGTTGGAAGTGTCAAGGGTTAGGGCATGTCATGAAAGATTGTCCAAACAAAAGAACCATGTTTATTGAGAATGGGGAATACATATCCGGGGATGATGAGAGTGAACATGAAAATATGGAGTTTGAGGAGGAAAGTGATGGGAGTGTTGAGGAGGGAAACAAAGTTACTCTAGTGTCTAGGAGGGTACTTAGTGCACAAGTGAAAGAGAATGACCAAGACCAGAGAGAGAACTTATTCTATACTAGATGCTATGTAGAAGGAGTGCCTTGTAGTGTCATCATAGATGGTGGGAGTTGCACAAATGCTGTGAGTTCTACCCTTGTCACTAGATTAAACCTAACAACCAAACCCCATCCAAAACCCTACAAACTACAATGGCTTACTGATTGTGGAGAGTTGAAAGTGAACAAAAAGACTTTAATTTCTATGACTCTTGGGAAGTATAAGGATGAGGTGGAGTGTGATGTAGTTCCAATGCATGCTGGGGATATCTTACTTGGAAGGCCTTGGCAGTTTGATAGAAGGGCAATCCATGATGGTTATCTAAATAGGTACTCATTTACATTGAATGGAAGAAAGACCACACTTACACCATTAACTAGCTCCGAAGTATACATTGATCAATGTAAGTTAGAAAAGAGAAGGAAAGAGCTTGAGAGTGAGAAAAAGAAATTGAGTGATTCAAAAGAATTGAGTGACAAAAAGAAATTGAGTGATTCAAAAGAATTGAGTGACAAAAAGAAATTGAGTGATTCAAAAGATTTGAGTGATAAAAACACTTTGAGTGAAAAAAGAGAGCAAAAGAAAGGAGTGAGCTTGTTTGCAAGAACTAGTGAGGTTAAGAGAGCTTTGTTTTCAAACAAAACAATCCTTGTACTTTTGTGCAAAGGATCTTGCTTTATCACTAACCAACTTAACCAAGAATTGCCTAGTGTCTTTGTTGATCTTTTGCAGTAATATGGAGATGTCTTTCCCGAAGAGATGCCTAATGAATTACCACCAATCAGAGGTATTGAGCACAAGATTGACTTCATTCCAGGAGCTTCAATTCCAAATAGGCCAGCCTATAGATCAAATCCAACCGAGGCAAATGAGATTCAAAAGCAAGTTGAGGAGTTGCTTGCTAAAGGATATGTAAGAGAAAGTCTTTCTCCTTGCTCTGTCCCTGTTTTGTTAGTTCCTAAAAAGGATGGTACTTGGCGCATGTGTGTTGATTGTAGGGCCATTAATAAGATCACCATTAAGTATAGACATCCTATCCCTCGATTAGATGACATGCTTGATGAATTACATGGTTGCACACTCTTTACTAAAATTGATTTAAAATCAGGTTACCATCAAATTAGAATGGAATTGGGGGATGAATGGAAAACAGCTTTTAAAACAAAGTTTGGATTGTATGAATGGTTAGTAATGCCTTTCGGATTAACTAATGCACCTAGCACATTCATGAGGTTAATGAATCATGTTCTTAGAGATTTTTTGGGTAAATTTGTGGTAGTTTACTTTGATGACATTCTCATTTACTCTAGATCATTGCATGACCATGTAAAGCATGTAGGGGCTGTTTGTGAAACACTTAGGAAAGAAAAGTTGTATGCTAATTTGAAAAAGTGTTCTTTTTGCATGGAAAGAGTAAAGTTCTTAGGGTTCATTGTGTCTAATAAGGGGGTAGAAGTAGATGAGGAAAAGATTAAAGCCATCCAAGAGTGGCCAACCCCAACAAATGTGAGTGAAGTGAGGAGCTTTCATGGGCTTGCTGGTTTTTATAGGAGGTTTATAAAAGACTTTAGCACCATTGCTTCTCCTTTAAATGAATTGGTTAAAAAGAATGTTGTGTTTGCATGGGGAGTAGCCCAAGAATCTGCCTTCCAAACTCTTAAGGATAAATTGTGTAATGCACCACTACTTGTTTTGCCTAACTTTGATTTGACTTTTGAGATAGAGTGTGATGCAAGTGGCATAGGCATAGGGGCTGTTTTGATGCAAAATGGAAAGCCAGTGATGTACTTTAGTGAAAAGTTGAGTGGAGCTTCATTGAATTATCCAACTTATGATAAAGAGTTGTATGCATTGGTGAGGGCATTGCAAACATGGCAACACTGCCTATGGCCAAGAGAGTTTGTCATCCATACGGATCATGAAAGCTTGAAGCATTTGAAAGGACAAGACAAGCTCAACAAAAGGCATGCAAAATGGGTAGAGTTCATTGAAACATTTCCTTATGTTATCAAGTACAAGAAAGGTAAGGATAATGTTGTGGCTGATGCATTGTCAAGAAGGTATGCTCTTTTCAATTCTCTTAATGCTAAGTTCTTAGGTTTTGAGCATGTTAAGACACTTTATGCACTTGATGATGATTTTGGAGAGATTTATGCTTCCATTGGCCGAGGGACTTCTTTTGATGACTATGTGATGTGTAATGATTTTCTTTTTAAGAAAGGTAAACTTTGTATTCCTAAATGTTCTATTAGGGAGCTTTTGACTAAAGAGGCTCATGGTGGAGGTTTAATGGGACATTTTGGGGTAGCTAAGACATATGACATGTTGCATGAACATTTTTATTGGCCTAAGATGAAGCATGATGTAGTTAAAGTTTGTTCTCATTGTATTACATGTAAGGCAGCCAAGTCTAGGGTTAAACCATATGGATTGTATTCTCCTTTACCTATTCCTTTAGCACCTTGGTTAGATGTTTCTATGGATTTTGTTCTAGGCTTGCCGAGGACAAAAAGGGGAAAGGATAGCATTTTTGTTGTTGTTGATAGGTTTAGCAAAATGGCTCATTTCATTGCATGTACTAAAACTGATGATGCTAAACACATTGCTGACTTGTTCTTTAGAGAAGTTGTTAAATTGCATGGCATTCCTCAAAGCATTGTGAGTGATAGGGATGTTAAGTTTCTAAGTCATTTTTGGAGGGTTTTGTGGGGTAAGCTTAAGACTAAATTAATGTACTCTACTACTTGTCACCCCCAAACTGATGGTCAAACTGAGGTTGTCAATAGGACTATGGTTACATTGCTTAGGGCTATAATTGATAAAAACCATAAGACTTGGGAAGATTGCATGCCATTCATAGAGTTTGCATATAATAGGGCTGTCCATAGTACTACTAAATGCACTCCTTTTGAACTTGTTTATGGTTTTAATCCAACTACTCCTATTGATTTATTGCCCATGTTACCTACTGATTTGGTGAGTTTTGATGCTAGTACTAAGGTTGACAGGATTCAAAAGCTACACAAGGAGGTTCAAGAAAGAATTGAGAAGCAAAACAACAAAGTAGCTTCTAGGATCAATAAGGGTCGAACTAGACTTGTTTTTCAACCTGGAGATTGGGTTTGGGTTCACTTTAGAAAAGAGAGGTTTCCATTGCAAAGGAAATCCAAGCTTAATCCAAGAGGAGATGGTCCATTCCAAGTGCTAGAAAGAATCAATGACAATGCTTACAAGATTGATCTTCCAGGTGAGTATAATGTGAGTGCTTCTTTTAATGTTTCTGACTTAAGTCCTTTTGATGTAGGTAATGAATCAGATTTGAGGACAAATCTTTTTGAAGAGGGAGGGGATGATATGAATCATGGAGCACAAGACAAGATAGACAAGCTTAGGATGGTTCAAGGGCCAATGACAAGATCCAAGACCAAGAAATTGCAACAAGCTTTGAATATCCATTGTCAAGCATACATGAGCAAACTCAAGGAGACTTTTGAAGATTGGAACATTGAGGCTGAGGAAGAAGACTTAAAGCACTTCAACTTGTGGCATGTGCAATTGGAAGAAGAATTTGGACAAGTTGTGCAATCAGATTCAAAGAATGAAGCTTAGAGAGAAACTTGCAAACTTTCCATATTTGACAACTTTCCTTATTTGAGTCTTCTATTTATTTTATGCATTTAGGGATTTTGTATAATGTTTTCCATGGCCAAAGGACATGTTTTAGGCCTTTTATATTCAGTTTATATGTTTGGAAAGGATTAGGAAAGATATTATTCTCTAGAAAAGATTTTCCACAAAATCTGCCAATTTCACATAAGGCAAGTTTTGGGCAGATTTTGTGCTCCTTGTAATCCGAATTTCCTAGCTTATTTTTAGGGTTTCTTTGCCTATTTAAAGGCCTCATTTGTAACCCTAAAGACTCAGAATTCATATGATAATAATATTGCTTTTTGCTTTGCTAAAATTGCTTAGTTTTGTAGCCTTGTTCTTAGGTTGCATGTTTTAGGAACATTCAAGCAAACCATGATCTAGTTTGTTTGTGAATTGTTTCAATCTTGAAATAAGAACAAGTTCTCTTATTTCAAGGTCTTTGATCATTGGTGATATGAATCAAGGAACCTTAATGTTGATCGAATCCGAGCTTGCATTTGTTGTTCTCCAAGTTCATGACAAGCTCAAGCTACAATCTACATTAATAAAAGCTTCAAGATTAGTTCAATAAGTGGAAGTCAAGTTCAAGCCAAGTTCATTAAATGCAAGTCGACTTCAAGCCTAGTTCATTAAATACAAGTCAAGTTCAAATCAAGTTCATTTAATGCAACCGAAGCTCATTTATTGCAACTCAAGACATCAATGCAACTCAAGACTTATTCATGACATCTTAAGGCTTCATTTAAGACTTCCATAAAGAGTTTCAGTTACAAAGCCTTCCAAATCAGATTTGTAACTCCTCTAATTTCAGTTACAAGTTTTGCATAGTTAATTTGCATAATTATGTAGTTTAAGACCATTTTCGGTTACTTTTGTGAGACTTTAAGGTTTCTAGCTGCTTGGTTTCTTTTCCTTTAAGTCAATTTCAGTTTTATCTTTGTTTTGTAAGGCTTATAAAGCCATGAATCAGATTGTAAACAAATCAGATTATGATTGAATTAAAAATCCAAAGTCTCATTGAGAGCTTTTTCTTTGAATTGTTGTGAGTTGTTCAACTTTTCATCTTGTCATTCCTTGTGTTTAGGGTGGCTGTAGAATCGAGCCATTAGGATTGATCATTCTAATTTGGTGGATTGATTCGAATCTAAAACAAGAAATCCAATTCTTGTCTTTAGATCATTGATCATAAGGATAATCATTTTCTAGCCTTTTTCCTTGGGTTGTTTCAAATGGCATATGTGGGTTCTTTGGTTGTGATATTTTTGGGTCCTTAGTTAAGTTTAAGGGTTCTTAAAGCATTTCGAAAGGGTTTTCGTATCATTTGGTATCAGAGCATAGGTTGCATCTTGTGGCCTACTCTAGAATTGATTCTATCTTACTTTTATGCATTTGTTTTTCAATTCTACACATTCTGTCCATACCATTCATTTCTGCCATTTCATCCTTTTTGATTCACCTTTTGAATCTGATTTCATCTCCATCTTAAAGATCACGTTTAGATCTTGAAAATAAAAAAAAAAAAAAAAAAGAGGAAGAAGAGTGAATTTGCATCTGAGAGCACCAAATCTGTTCATCTTGTGTTCATCTAGCAAGTTCTTGAAATTTTTGAGTTTGATCCATATAAATTCGTGTAGATCTGATATAATTGTGTTTATATATCAGTTACCATTCAAATATATCAGTTTCACATTCATTTTCATGTATTTAAAGCATCAAAAACGGCTATAGTTCAAAATTTCCAAAACTATCCCGTTTTGTAACTGCTGCATTTAATGCTGCTGTTTTCCATTCAAACTCTGATCTAACATCCGAATTTGTCTTTGTTGTCTGAAGATAAAAGTTTTATCTTTTGGTTAGCTTTCAAAGTTCAGAAGGGAACTTTATCAAAATCATAACGAAAATAGTTCAAGTTTGGAATATCATTTCTGTGCGCAGGTTTATCCTATTTTCCGGGAACTTCAATTCTGTGAGTTAGTGTTTTCAATTCTGAAAGAATTTTTGAATTTGGCCTTTTGTATGCTGTTTAATATCATCTTAAAAAGCTTCATATAGACTACCAATTGAAAATTCATTCTCGAACTCCACGAATTTTGAAATTTGTAATTGCCAATTTTTCTTGAGTTCTTTGCTTTCAAAAATCTGTTTTGCTTTTCCAATCTGATTTTTGCCTATCCAATCTGTTTTTTTCTTGTTTTATTTTTGTTTCTTTTCATTATTTTAGATTGTTTAATACTGATTGCTTGATTTTTAGTACTTTAAACACAAGTTGCTTCATTTTGACCATAGCTTATCCAAGAGCCTAAATTGACATTTTGGCCTACCTTGAGTGATTAAACACGAGAGTTCCCTTGAGTGAAATTTTGTGAGAGAGTGTTGTGAGTCTAGAAACATGTCACAAGGGGGAAACAATCAGGTTGAGTTTAGTGAAGCTAGGTGGAGAGAGGCCCAAACGAGAGTTTTTGCTAGACTTGTTAAAATTGTAGAGGGGCTTAATGAACGCATGGGTAGATTAGAGATAGCTAGTAATCAGAAAATGAGGGAGAAAATTGAAGATGAATTAGAAAGTGATGTAGTTAAAGAAGTAGTCACTGATTGTGAAGAGAGTGACTTTGAGGAAGAATATTTTGAGGAAGCCGAAGAGGGTGATTCTATGGAGGAAAATATTGAGGAACCCGAGGCGAGTGATGATAGTCGGGAGGAAGGAAATAGAGTAGCACTCTTGTGTAGGAGAGTTCTCAATTCTGAAATAAAGGAGAATTTTGAAGAAGACCAAAGACACAACTTGTTCCATACTAGGTGTTTAGTGAATGAGACTCCATGTAGTGTTGTGATTGATGGGGGAAGTTGTACAAATGTTGTGAGCTCAATTCTGGTTAAAAGACTCAATTTGCCTACTAAATCACATCCCAAACCTTACAAGTTACAATGGTTAAACAATAGTGGTGAGGTTAAGGTGCATAAGCAAGCTATTATTTCTTTTAACCTTGGGAAGTATAAGGATGAGGTAGTTTGTGATGTAGTCCCAATGCATGCCGGGGATATACTTTTGGGAAGGCCTTGGCAGTTTGATAGGAGAGTGACCTATGATGGCTACCTAAATAGGTACACTTTTACCAAGGATGGGAGGAAGACTACTTTGGTACCTTTGTCTTCAAAAGAGGTTTTCATTGACCAATGTAAGCTTGAACAAAGGAGGGTTGAGTTTGAGTTAAAAGAAAAAGAGTTGAAAGAAAAAGAATTAAAAGAAAGAGAATTGAGAGAAGAAAAGAGTGAGAGAGAAAAGAAAGCTTTGAGTGTAAAAAGCAAGAGTGAAAACAATGAGAGAAAAGAGAAGAATGAAAAGGAAATATGTGAACACTTTGTGGAAATTGAGAGAAAAGGAAAATCAGTGAGCTATCATGTAAAAATGAGTGAGGTGAGGAAAGTTTTTCTTAGTCAAAAGCCTAATTTTGTGCTTATGTGCAAAGTAGACTTTTTGGCAACTAACCTTAACCATTATTTCCCTAGTGTGTTTGAATATCTTTTTCAGGTTTGGAAGCATTACTTGTGGCCAAATAAAAGTTTGAAGTGTTTGGAAGGACAAGCAAGAAAGTATATCGAATCTAAAGAGAATGTTGTGAGTAATATACTTTCTAGTTTTGAGTTTGTGAAAGTTCTTGTTAATAAGCATCTTCGAATTTCTAGTTTTGACCATGTTGAAAAGCTGAACTCGAATCATGCACCATTTAGGAATACATATACATCTTATGTTGCAGATTTTACATTGAGTAATTACAATGTATTCCAAACTGTTTTGCATGAATGGGAAACTCAAGAAGTGATAAATGTGATCTTTGGGGCAATCATTAAAGAAACAAACTCGAAAGTGAAAACTAATGAGAATTGTTTACATTTTGTAGAGAATACATGTAATAGGACAATATATCATAAAAATGTTTGTTTTACAAATAAACTTATTTATGGTCTTTATGCTATTACTCCATTAAAGATGCTGCCTTTTAGATCTAATTTGTTTGTGAGTGATTCAGCTCATTTTATATATGTATTCATCAAATTAATGGACAATCATGTGGAGCAAATGATCGAGGAGCAATTTTTCATTTTTACCTTAAAAATGAACAAAAGAAGGAAAAGACATAAGTTTCATCCGAGAGCATGGATTTGGATGCATTTGCGGAACAAACGACTTCAGAAAAGGACTAAGTTGCATCCGAGGGGTGATGGACCATATCAAGTCCTTGGAAGAATCTATACAAGAGTCCACACCATTACATTACAAGGTGAGAATTTTGAGAATTCAATCTTTAAATTTACTTATGTTTCATCTTTTATTGTAGGGCATGAAGATTTGGATTCGAGGACGAATCCTTTTCAAGAAGGAGGGAATGATATGAATCAAGGAACCTTAATGTTGATCGAATCCGAGCTTGCATTTGTTGTTCTCCAAGTTCATGACAAGCTCAAGCTACAATCTACATTAATAAAAGCTTCAAGATTAGTTCAATAAGTGGAAGTCAAGTTCAAGCCAAGTTCATTAAATGCAAGTCGACTTCAAGCCTAGTTCATTAAATACAAGTCAAGTTCAAATCAAGTTCATTTAATGCAACCGAAGCTCATTTATTGCAACTCAAGACATCAATGCAACTCAAGACTTATTCATGACATCTTAAGGCTTCATTTAAGACTTCCATAAAGAGTTTCAGTTACAAAGCCTTCCAAATCAGATTTGTAACTCCTCTAATTTCAGTTACAAGTTTTGCATAGTTAATTTGCATAATTATGTAGTTTAAGACCATTTTCGGTTACTTTTGTGAGACTTTAAGGTTTCTAGCTGCTTGGTTTCTTTTCCTTTAAGTCAATTTCAGTTTTATCTTTGTTTTGTAAGGCTTATAAAGCCATGAATCAGATTGTAAACAAATCAGATTATGATTGAATTAAAAATCCAAAGTCTCATTGAGAGCTTTTTCTTTGAATTGTTGTGAGTTGTTCAACTTTTCATCTTGTCATTCCTTGTGTTTAGGGTGGCTGTAGAATCGAGCCATTAGGATTGATCATTCTAATTTGGTGGATTGATTCGAATCTAAAACAAGAAATCCAATTCTTGTCTTTAGATCATTGATCATAAGGATAATCATTTTCTAGCCTTTTTCCTTGGGTTGTTTCAAATGGCATATGTGGGTTCTTTGGTTGTGATATTTTTGGGTCCTTAGTTAAGTTTAAGGGTTCTTAAAGCATTTCGAAAGGGTTTTCGTATCAATTGGAATAATCTTCTTTTCTTGTTTTTCCAAAGGTTTTACCTTTTTGTTCATGGGGTTTTAGGATTTGCATCTAAGGGGTTCTTTGTGCATCAAAGGGTTTCTTTATCAATTTCCTAGGGTTTCATATCAATAAAGATGAACCTTCAAATCTGTAACCAGTATGATTCTCCTATTGTCGCATGTCCTGCACGGGCAACGTAGCTTTCCACCATACTTTTCATAATAGACAGTTGTCATGCAAAAGTCAACAAACTGTTCAACCCCGGCCACGAACTCATCGTTCAAATACCCATCTATCAAACGAACATACATCCACTCTCCCATTTTCTTTTTTCTTAATGATAACAAACAATGGGAGGAGGGGGTTTTATAATGGACTCCTCTGCTCATTTGCGACCAGATGGTAGTATTTTTACTACCAACTGGTCGCATTTTCCCGCCAAAATTTCCCGCCCTTTTCCTCACAGCCCCGGGTCACATCATGTTAGAGAATTTACGACCACATGGTCACTTATTTTGGTGACCACTTGGTAACTTTTCTCCCACCAAATTGTTTATCTACCACTAGTCACTTAAAATCACAACATTTGTGACCATCTGGTCACTTAAAAATGTGACCACATGGTAGCTTATTTCCCGCAAAATTTCTAAGCTACCACTGGTCACTAAAGGTCACCAAATTTGCGACTATATGGTCACTTTGAAATATGACCACTTGGTAGCCTTTCTCCCGCCAAATTTATATGACTTTTTTTGCTACTAAATGATACCTCGTGTCACAAAATTGCGACCATGTGGTCGTAATTTTGCAGTGACCATATGGTCACTTTCTTCATGCTAAACTTTCGCGCCATTTTTTATGACTAATTCTTTTCTTTGTCGCAATTTGGTCGCAAAAAAGTGACCATATGGTCTTTTTAAGTCAAACTTCATATTTACTACCAGAGTGGTCACCAAAAAAACTACCCAATGATTTGGTCGCAAATTTCTGGTCGCAATTTAACAGTTTTTTTATAGTGTTAAAAGATTGGTTCCGATCCTCGTTTTACATTTTGATGCAAAGAGGATTTGCAAAGAAGTGTTTCTTCCATTTGGATCTTTAGGTTGGACCAAATCATGAGGACAAGTTGACGTTCGACATTTTAATCCAAAGAGGATTTGCAAAGAAGAGTTTCCTCCATTTGGAACTTTAGAATGGACCAATTCATTAGGATAAAGTTGAAAAGATTGGTTCCGATCCTCGTTTGACATTTTGGTCCAAAGTAGATTCCTATAGAAGAGTTTTCTTCATTTGGAACTTTAGGATGGACCAAATCATTAGGAAAACTTTGACTTTCAACAATTTTGGTCTAAAGAGGATTCGCAAGAAGGATTGGTTCCGATCCTCGCTTGACATTTTTGTCCAAAGGGTATTCCCAAAGAAGAGTTTCCTCCATTTGGAACTTTAGGATGGACGAAATGATGAGGATAACTTTGAAAAGATTGGTTTTTGAAACATGCTTTTCAAAATACAAACAAGTTTTTAGATTGGTTTGATCCTTGTTCGACATTTTGGTCAAAAGAGGATTCCTAAATAAGAGTTTCCTCCATTTGGAACTTTAGGATGGACCAAATCATTAGGATAAGTTTGAAAAGATTTGTTCCTATCCTCGTTTGACTTTTTTGTCCAAAGAGGATTCCCAAAGAAGAGTTTCCTCCATTTGGATCTTTAGGATGGACAAAAACATGAGGACAAGTTTGACATTCGACATTTTGGTCCCAAGAGAATTCGCAAAGAAAAGTTTCCTCCAATTGGATCTTAAGAATGGACCAAATCATTTGGAAAACTTTGACGTTATACATTTTGGTCCAAAGAGGAATCGCAAAGATGAGTTTCCTCCATTTGGATCTTTAGGATGGACCAAATTATGAGGACAAGTTTGACAGGATTGGTTATGATCCTCGTTTGAGATTTTGGTCCAAAGAAGATACCCAAAGAAGGGTTTCCTCAATTTGGATATTTAGAATAGACCAAATCATGAGGACAACTTTGACGTTCGACATTTTGGTCCAAAGAGGATTCCAAGAGAAGAGTTTACTCAATTTGGAACTTTAGGCTTGACCAAATCATGAGGTCGAGTTTAAAAAGATTGGTTCAAATCCTCATATGAGATTTTGGTCCGAAGAGGATTCCCAAAGAAGAGTTTCCTCCATTTGGATCTTTAGGATGGACCAAATCATGAGGACAACTTTGACATTCGACATTTTGGTCCAAAGAGGATTCGAGAAGAAGAGTTTCATCCATTTGGGAATTTCAAATGGACCAAATCATGAGGAGAACATTGACAACATTTGTTCCGATCCTCGTTTGACATTTTGGTCCAAAGAGGATTCCCAACGTTCGTTTCTTTCTTTTTGAACTTTAGGATGGTCCAAATCATGTGGATAAGTTAGAAAAGATTGGTTCCGATCCTCATTTGACATTTTGGTCCAAAGAGGATTCCCAAAGATCGTTTCCTCCATTTGGAACTTTAAGATGAACTAGATCATTAGGACAAGTTTGAAAAGATTGGTTCTGATCCGCGTTTGTCACTTTGATCCAAAGAGGATTACTAAAGAAAAGTTTCCTCAATTTGAAACTTTAGGATAGACCTAATCATTAGGACAAGTTTTAAAAGATTGGTTCCAATCCTCGTTTTACATTTTGATGCAATAAAGTGTTTCCTCCATTTGGATCTTTAGGATGGACCAAATCATGAGGACAAGTTGACGTTCAACATTTTTGTCCAAAGAGGATTTGCAAAGAAGAGTTTCCTCCATTTGGAACTTTAGGATGGACCAATCATTAGGAAAACGTTGAAAAGATTGGTTCCGATCCTCGTTTGACATATTGGTCCAAAGTAGATTCCCAAAGAAGAATTTCCTTTATTTGGAACTTTAGGATGGACCAAATCATTAGGACAAATTTGACGTTCGATATTTTGGTCGAAAGAGGATTCGGAAAAAGGAGTTTCCTCCATTTGGAACTTTAAGGTGCACCAAATCATTAGCACGACTTTGAAAAAGATTGGTTCCGATCCTCGTTTGACATTTTGGCCCATACAGAATTCCCAAAGATGAGTTTCCTCCATTTGGAACTATTGTATGGACCAAATCATGAGGTCAACTTTGAAAATATTTTTTTTGAAACATGCTTTGCATGTACAGAGTAGCTTTTGGATTGGTTGGATCCTTGTTCGATATTTTTGTCCAAAGTGCATTCCCAAAGACGAGTTTCATCCATTTGGATATTTAATATGGACCAAATAATGAGGACAAGTTTGAAAAGATTGGTTCCTATCCTCGTTTGACATTTTTGTCCAATGAGGATATCCAAAGAAAAGTTTCCTCCATTTGGAACTTTAGGATGGACGAAATAATGAGGACAACTTTGAAAACATTGGTTTTTGAAACATGCTTTTCAAATTAGATACAAGTTTTTGGATTGGTTTGAACCTTGCTGGACATTTTGGACAAAAGAGGATTCCCAAATAAGAGTTTCCTCCATTTGGAAGTTTAGGATAGACCAAATCATTAGGATAAGTTTGATAAGATTGGTTCCTATCCTCATTTGACTATTTTGTCCAAAGAGGATTCCCAAAGAAGAGTTTCATCCATTTGGATCTTTAGGATGGACCAAATCATAAGGACAACTTTGACGTCCTATATTTTTTACCAAAGTGGATTCCCAAAGAAGAGATTCCTCCATTTGGAACTTTAGGATGGACCAAATTATGAGGACAATTTTTAATGATTGGTTCCGATCCTTGTTCGAAATTTTGGTCCAAAGAGGATTCCCAAAGACCGTTTCCTCTATTTGGATCTTTAGGATGGATCAAATCAAAGATGATTTCCAAAGAAGAGTTTCCTCCATTTGGAATGGTAGGATTTACTAAATCATGAGGACAACTTTGACAAGATTGGTTTTGATTCTTTTTGGACTTTTTGGTCCAATGAGGATTCGCAAAGAAGAGTTTCAATGATTTGGAACTTCAGGATGGACCAAAACATGAGGACAACTTTGAGAAGATTGGTTCCAATCCTCATTTGAGATTTTTATCCAAAGAGGATTCCCAAATATGTCCATTGATCAAACTTTGGTCTAAACTTTGGTAAAACCAAACTTGTCACACGTGTCCTTTGACAAATGGAGGAAACTCTTCTTTGAGAATCCTCTTTTGACCAAATCGGTTTCGATCTTGTCAAACTGTGCCTATTGATTTGGTCCATCCTAAAGTTCCAAAAGAAGGAAACTATTATTTGGTACATCCTAAAGATGCAAACGAGGATCGGAACAAATCATTTCAAACTTGTCCTAATGATTTGGTCCATCCTAAAGTTCCAAGTGGAGGAAACTATGCTTTGGGAATCCTCTTTTGACCAAAATGTCAAACGATGATCGAAACCATCTTTGTCAAAGTTGTTCTCATGATTTGGTCCATCCTAAAGTTCCAAATGGAGGAAACGATCCTTTAGGAATCCTCTTTGTATCAAAATGTCAAACGAGGATCAGAACCAATCTTGTCAAAGTTGTCCTTATGATTTGGTCCATCCTAAAGTTTCAAATGGAGGTAACTCTTGTTTGGGAATCCTATTTGGACCAAAATCTCAAACGAGGGTTGGAACCAAACTTTTAAAACTTGTCCTAATGGTTTGGTCCATCCTAAAGTTCTAATGTCAAACGAGGATCGAAACCAATATTTTCAAACTTGTCCTATTGATTATGTCAATCCTGAAGATCCAACGGGAGGAAACTCTTCTTTAAGAATCTTTGGTCCATTCTAAAGTTGTCCTCATGATTTGGTCCATCCTAAAAATCCAAATGGAGGAAACTCTTCTTTAGGAATCCTCTTTGGACCAAAATGTCGAACGTCAAAGTTGTCCTCATGATTTGGTCCAATGGAGGATTTTCAAATGGAGGAAATGATCTTTGGGAATTCTCTTTGGACCAAAATGTCGAACGAGGATGGGAACCAATCTTTTAAAACATGTCCTCATGATTTGGTCCATCCTAATGTTCCAAATGGAGGAAACTCTTCTTTGGAAATCCTCTTTAGACCAATATGTCGAATATCAAAGTTGTCCTCATGATCTGGTCAATCCTAAAGATCCAAATGGAGGAAACTCTTCTTTGGGAATCCTCTTTAGACCAAAATATCAAAAGAGGATCGGAACAAATCTGTTCAAACTTGTCCTAATGATTTGGTCCATCCTAAAGTTCCAAATGGAGGATAGTCTTCTTTGGGAATCCTCTTTGGAACAAAATGTCAAATGAAGATTGAAACCAATCTTTGAAAACTTGTCCTCATGATTTGGTCCATCCTAAAGTTCCAAATGGAGGAAATGATCTTTGGGAATTGATATAAATCATGGAATGTCACAAATAGCTCAAGGATCAATCTCAAGATCAAAGGTCAAGACAAGCATAAAACATCCATTACAAGCCTACATGATAAAAGTCAAGACAAGCTTTGAAGATCTTTGTATGGAGTCTATGGAAGAGGACTTGATGAAATTTAATCTATGGAAAATACAAGTTGAAGAAGAGTATTGAAGACTTGTTCAATCGGAAATGAAGAGAAGTGCAAATTAGGGAAGTTACATCACTTTTCCAAACTTTCCTTATTTGGACAACTTTCCATATTTGTTCCCGAACTTGCCATATATGATGTCCACGACTTTATAATGTATTTGGAAATGTTTTAGGCCTTTATTTATCAGTTTTAATGGTGAGAATAGTTTATGAATGATATAATATCTTATAGGGCAAAACTTTCCTGAAATGCACCAAATGCAGTTAAGGAAAGATTTGGCAGATTTTGTGCCTCTTTGTAATCCGAATTTTCACCTTATTTTTAGTGTTTCTTTGCCTATTTAAAGGCCTCATTTGTAACCCTAAATACTCAGAATTCATATGATAATAATATTGCTTTTTACTTAACCGAAATTGCTTTGTTTTGTAACCTTGTTCTTAGGTTGCATGCTTTAGAATCGTTCAAGCAAAGTATGATCTAGTTTGTTTGTGAATTGTTTCAATCTTGAAATAAGAACAAGTTCTCTTATTTCAAGGTCTTCGATCATTAGAATATTCTTCTTCTTCTTGTTTTGCAAGGGTTTTACCTTATTGTTATTTGGGGTTTTAGGGATTTGCATTTAGGGGTTCTTTGTGTTCAAAGGGTTTCTACTTCAATTTCTAGGGTTTCATATCATTTGGTATTAGAGCTTATGCTCAAGGGAAGATTTCTATCTTACTTTCTTTCTTGTTATTTAAATTTATTTCATTTTTTGTTCTTCATTCATCGAAAATTCCAGAAAAACAGAAAAATATTATAGTTCCAGAATTTTCTTATTTAGCCTACTATTTTTATTCTTTTTCGTATAGTTACTATTTGATTCTCAAAAAGTCATCAACTAAAAATGTCTTTATCTTTCTGTTGGGATTATTTGTTATTCAGAAAAGTTTGCCAATAAAAAAAGTGGAAGATTGAGAAAAATATAGATCTTCGCAGACTGTCGAATTGTGCAGAAAATTAAAAAAATAAATAAAGTGTTTTTTCTTTATTTGTTTGAGTTTCTAGAAAAAAGTGGTTAGTGTTCTTAGTGTTCTTGAAGAGTTAATCTTAAACTCATCATTTATGCATCTTGAATCCAAAAAATTTCAAAGGATTTGTGCTAGAATTGTTTATTTCCTAAAAAGCTAGAACTTAACATAAGTAGCCAAAACAGTTTTAGGAAAGTATCAATTCTGTCTTATATTCGAATATATGCATATCTTGCTCAATTAAAGTCATAATGTTTGATTCAAAACACTTTAGGGAAGTCCAGTTTCAAATTTTTCTCTTTTAAGAAAGTTTCTTCTTGCATATTTTCTTTATTATTCTTTCCTATTTATAAATATACAGCATTTGCAAATCTACCTTCTTTTTTTTCTTTATCCACCCAAGCTTATTGTTTCTTATTTCTTGATTTTTGCTTTTTACAAATTTCATTAGTATCTTAGTTGTGTGATAGTTTCTAAAGTGTGCTAATAGTTCAAGGTTACATTTAGGCCTTTAGAATCTGTTTTGAGTACAAACACAAGAGAACAAACATCATCGAGTGTAAGCACTTAGGGAGTGATTGAAAGGTCATAGTTTTATTACTAACTTTTTTACTTACATCAATGTATCTTGAAAAATATGATGAAAGGAGTAATAGATGTCGAGATGTAGAGCATACTTGAAGGGAAAATGAAGAGGCTTCTTATGAAATGATGGAGCATAGAAGCTTTGGAGCACATGCACATAACTTATATACTTTCAATGGAAGTGTAGATCCAATAGAGTACTTGCAATGGGAGATTCAAATGAACTATTTCATTGAATACAACGATTATAGTGAGAAAAGAAAGGTATTGCTCGCTATTACCAAGTTCACTAACTATGCTTATGTTTTGTGGTCTCAATTGAAGGAAAAACTAAGGAGGGATAGACAACCACATATTGATACTTGGTTTGAACTTAAATATCTCATGAGGAAGAGGTTTGTGCCGAGCCAAAGACAAAGAGCTATTGTGAAAGAATTTCTAGATCTTACACAAGGTGAAAGGAGTGTTGAAGCTTTTCACACAAAGTTTGAAGTTCTCATGGCTAGGGCTGTCTTTTTTGAAGATAATGAGTCTACAGTGATACAGTTCTTAAAGGGTTTAAAGGAAGAGATTGCTTGTTGTGTTGAAGGAAAAACATATGTAGAATTGGAACACATGGTTTACTATGCAACTACGGTGGAAAAGAACCTTCAATGAAGGGCTGCAAAAAGGTATTCTACTAAACATCTTTCCAACCTGATTGCTTATCAAGAAAATCAATTGAAGAGTGCATTAAAGAAAAAGGATGTTGCTGCCAATGGCTTGATTAAGAAAAAGGTAACATTTACTTCACAAGACCACTTCCAATCAAATATTCATATGGAGGAAACTTATGATGCATGTGTGTTAAAAAAGTGTTCTATATTTGAAAAGAATGAGAACTGTCAAAAAGAGAGTGAGCCAAAAGAAAGAGAGATGAGTGCCACAAAAGAAATGAGTGACATGAGTGAGTCAAAAGAAAGAGATTTGAGTTCAAAAGAAAGAGTGTTTGAAAAGAATGAAAGAGAAATTGAAAAGAAAGAGAGTTGTGAGTCAAAAAAGAATGAGAGTAATTGCGAGAACATTGGGAGTTTTGTAGAAAGTGAGGCTAGGAAAACAATGTTTTCAAACAAAACCCAATTTGTACTTTTGTGCAGAGATTCTTTCTTTCTAACTTATGAACTTAACCTTTGCTTTTCTAGTGTTTTAGCTAACCATTTGCAGAATTACAAAGACCAATTTTCAATTGGAATTGAGCACATGGTAGATACATTACAATTGAAATACTTAAGGCACCACCATATTTCAAAGTCATGAGGACAACTTTGAAAAGATTGATTATTGAAACATGCTTTTCAATTACAAACAAGTTTTTGGATTCGTTCAATCCTTCATCGACATTTTGGTCCAAAGAGGATTCCCAAAAAAGAGTTTCCTCAATTTGGATCTTTAGGATAGACAAAATAATGAGAACAACTTTGATGTTCGACATTTTTGTCCAAAGAGGAAGAAGAGTTTCCTCCATTTGGAACATTAGGATGGACCAAATCAAGAGGACAATTTTGAAAAGACCAGTTCCGATCTTTATTTGACATTTTGGTCCAAAGAGGATTCCCAAAGAAGAGTTTACTCCATTTCGATATTTAGGATTGACCAAATCATGAAGACAACTTTGACGTTCGATATTTTGGTCCAAAGGGGATTTCTAAAGAAGACTTTCCTTTATTTGGAACATTAGGATGGACCAAATCATGAGGACAAGTTTGAAAAGATTGGTTTTGATCCTCGTTTGACATTTTTGTCCAAAAAGGATTCCCAAAGAATACTTTACTCCATTTAAAACTTTAGGATGGACCAAATCATGAGGACAACTTTCACAAAATTGGTTCATACCCTCGTTTGACATTTCTGTCCAAGGAGAATTCCCAAAGAAGAGTTTCATCCATTTGGAACTTTAAGAAGCACCAAATCATGAGGACAACTTGGACAAGATTGGTTCCGATCCTCGTTTGACATATTGGTTTAAAGAGGATTCCCAAAGAAGAGTCTTCTCCATTTGGAACTTTAGGATGGACCAAATCATGAGAACAACTTTGACATTTGACATTTTGGTCCAAAGAGGATTACCAAAAAGAGTTTCCTCCATTTGGAGCTTTAGGATGGACCAAGTTTGTAAAGATTGGTTCCGATCCTCGTTTGACATTCTAGTCCAGGGAGAATTCACAAAGAAGAGTTTCCTCCATTTGAAACTTTAGAATGGACCAAATCATGAGGGCAACTTTGACGTTCGACATTTTGTTCGAAAGAGGATTCCCAAAGAAGATTTTCCTCCATTTGGACTTTTAGGATGGACCAACTCATTAGGACAATTTTGGAAAGATTGGTTCTGATCCTCATTTGATATTTTGGTCCAAAGAGGATTCTCAAAGAAGAGATTTCTCCATTTGGATCTTTAGGATGGACCAAATCATGAGGAAAACTTTGAAAAGATTTGTTCCAATCATCGTTTGACATTTTGGTTCAAAGAGAATTCCTAAAGATCGTTTCCTCCATTTGGAACTTTAGGATGGAACAAATCATTAGGACAAGTTTGAAAAGATTTTTTCCGATCCTTGTTTGGCATTTTGGTCTAAAGAGGATTCCCAAAGAAGTGTTTCATCAATTTGGAACTTTAGAATGGACCAAATCATCAGGACAACTTTGACATGATTGGTTTAGATCCTTGTTTGACATTTTGGTCCAAAGAGGATTCCCAAAGAAGAGTTTCCTTTATTTGGAACTTGAGGAGGGACGAAATCATGAGGAGAACTTTCCAAAGATTGGTTTGGATCCTCGTTTGACATCTTGGTTCAAAGAGGATTCCAAATTATTGTTTCCTCCATTTGGAACTTTAGGATGGACCAGATCATGAGGACAACTAATTTGACAAGATTTGTTCTGAACCTCGTTTGACATTTTGGTCCAAAGAGGATTCCCAAAGATTGTTTTCTCCATGTGGATTGGGATGAACCAAATCATGATGACAAGTTTAAAAACACTTGTTCTGATATTTGTTTAAAAAGATTTGTTCCTATCTTTGTTTGACATTTTGGTCCAAAGAATAGCAAAGAAGAGTTTCCTACATTTGGAACTTTACAATGGACAAAATCATGAAGATAACTTTGAAGTTCGACATTTTGATCGAAAAAGGATTCCCAAAGAAGATTTTTCTCCATTTGGAACTTTAGGATGGACCAAATCATTAGGACAATTTTAAAAAGATTTGTTCTGATCCTCATTTGACAAATTGGTCCAAAAAAGCTTCTCATAGAAGAGTTTCCTCCATTTTGGATCTTTAGGATGGATCCAATCACGAGGACAAGTTTGACAAGATTGGTTCCGTTCCTCGTTTGAGATTTTGGTCCAAATAGGATTTTCAAAGAAGAGTTTCATCCATTGGGAACTTTAGGATTTACCAAATCATGAGGACAAGTTTGAAAAGATTGGTTCCGATCCTCGTTTTACATTTTTGTCCAAAGAAGATTCCCAAAGAAGAGATTCCTCCATTTGGATCTTTAGGATGAACTAAATCATGAGACAACTTTGTCGTTCAACATTTTGATCCAAAGAGGATTCGCGAAGAAGAGTTTCCTCCATTTAGAACTTTAGGATGTACCAAATAACGAGGACAGCTTTGACGTTCGACATTTTTGTCCAAAGAGGAATCCCAAAGAAGTATTTCCTCCATTTGGAACATTAGGTTGGACCAAATCATGAGTACAAGTTTGAAAAGATTGGTTCAGATCCTTTTTCGACATTTTGGTAAAAAGAGGATTCTCAAAGATGAGTTTCCTCCATTTGGAACCTTAGGATGGACCAAATCATGAGGACAACTTTGAAAAGATTGGTTCTAATCCACGTTCAACATTTTGGTCCAAAGAGGATTCTCAAAGAAAAGTTTCCTCAATTTGGAACATTAGGATGGACTAAATAATGAGGTTAAGTTTTAAAAGATTGGTTCAGATCCTTGTTCTACATTTTGGTCCAAAGAGAATTCCCAAAGAAGAGTTTCCTTCATTTGGAACTTTAGGATGGACCAAATCATGAGGACAACTTTGACAAGATTGGTTTCGATCCTCGGTTGACCTTTTGGTCCGAAGAGAATTTGCAAAGAAGAGATTCCTCCATTTAGAACTTTAGAATGGACCAAATTATGAGAACAACTTTGACGTTTGACATTTTGATTGAATGAGGATTCCTAAAGAAGATTTTCCTCCATTTGGAATTTTAGGATGGACCAAATCATTAAAGCAATTTTGGAAAGATTGGTTCCGATCATCGTTTGATATTTTGGTCAAAAGAAGATTCCCAAAGAAGACTTTCAACCATTTTGATCTTTAGGATGGACCAAATCCTTAGACATTTTTTACGTTCAACATTTTGATCCAATAAGGATTTACGAAGAAGAGTTTTCTCCATTTGGAACATTAGGATTGACCAAATAATGAGGATAAGTTTGACGTTCAGTATTTTGGTCCATACAGAATTCCCAAGAAACAGTTTCCTTCATTTGAAAAATTAGGATAGACGAAAAGATTGGTTTCGATATTTATTTAACATTTTGGTCCAAAGAGGAGTCCCATTGAAGAGTTTCCTCCATTTGGATATTTAGGATTGACCAAATCATGAGGACAAATTTGACGTTCGACATTTTGGGCCAAAGGGGATTTCCAAAGAAGAGTTTCCTCCATTTGGAACATTAGGATGGACCAAATCATGAGGACAAGTTTGAAAAGATTGGTTCAGATCCTCATTTGACATTTTGGTGCAAAGAGGATTCCCAAAGAAAAGTTTCCTCCATTTGGAACTTTAGGATGAATCAAATGATGAGGACAACTTTGACAAGATTGGTTCTGATCCTCGTTTGACAATTTAGTACAAAGAGGATGACCAAAAAGAGTTTCCTCCATTTGGAACTTTAGGATGGACCAAATCAATAGGACAAGTTTGGAAAGATTGGTTCCAATCCTCGTTTGATATTTTGGTCCTAAGAGAATTCGCAAAGAAGAGTTTCCTCCATTTGGAACTTTAGAATGAACCAAATCGTGAGAACAACTTTGACGTTCCACATTTTGATCGAAAGAGGATTCCCAAAGAAGATTTTCCTCCATTTGGAACTTTAGGATAGACAAAATCATTAGGAAATTTTTTGAGAGATTGGTTCCGATCCTCGTTTGACATTTTGGTCTAAAGAGGATTCCCAAAGAAGAGTTTCATCCATCTGGATCTTTAAGTTGGACCAAATGTAAGGACCCGAGAACTTTTGTAGGATAATTGAGAATTTTTCTTATTTTGACTTGTTTTATTTGATTATTATAAGTATATTTGGTTAATTAGTATTTAACCATGGTTAGTTTAACTATGGGTGGGAGTTTATTTGAAGGGCAAAGTTAACCATAGTTAATATCTTTGAGTGAGGGCTATTTAGCAAAAGGAAGAAGAGGAGGGGTATGAAATAAATTTAGGAGGTGGAAGGGCTTGGAGCTAAATGGAAGAGGTGGAGGGACTTGGTAATAAATTGATTTTAGTTGTCATTTTTAATTAAGAAACAAACAGATGTATAAAAGGAAAATAAGAAAAGAAATGACAAAAAAAATACAAAATTCCATCTTTTTCTTCTCCTTATAGCCGTAGACCCACCCCCTCTCTCTCATTTTTCTTCAACCATTTTCACTCCCTTTGATCTTGAATCATGGATCAATTTGATAAGGTTTTTGTGTGATTCATGTAAGAATCATCATCTTAGGAAGATCCAAACAAGTCTTGGAAGAAGATTTGAGCAAAAACTCAAGGTATTGACTAACCTAGATTTTTATTTTTGGTTAGTTTTCTTTGAATTTGATTGAAGTTTCTTCAAGGGTGTTTATTGAAGGTTCTTTTTGATGTGTTAAATTCTGGAATTGGTGATGTAATTGATGTTATTGACTTTAAGTTTTACCTCTTAAGTTTCTTTATAAGGTAAAAGACATGAGTGGGCAAGCTTTTACAAAACTCCAGTAATGAAGGCTTTTGAAGCTTTTAGTGTTCTTTGATTTTTAGGAATTCTTGACCATCACTTTAAGTTTCTCAATTCTGGTATTTAAGAGTGTTCATATGATTATAATATGTACTAAAAACAACTTGGAAAGGAAGGGAATTGAATTTTGATAGAATCTCAAAATTGGCCAAAATGCTAGTTTTAAATTTAGCTAGTTTTGGCTGTTTCTTTGTTGAATCTTAAAGGTTGTCAATTCTGGAAAGTTTGGATGTTTGTAGGTATATTTTATACATGGAAAACAATTTTGAAGATCAATTTAGTGAATTTTTGGTGAATTTCTATTTTTGATAAAAAAAATTGCACTTTTGTTGGACTCGTTTTCTTGTTTTTGAGTTTTCCTTGGCTTTTAGTAAAAGATTATCAATTCTGTAGCATTTGGTGTTTAAATGGATATATTTAAATAAGGAAATCATCTTAGAGCATCAATCCAATGAAAATTTCATAAGTACCCCTTGTTTGACCAAAAATTGCATCCCGAATCAACTAGTTTTGGCGCTTGTGTCACTAACCGGGTTCGGGGTTATTTGTTGTTGTTATGGCTGATTTTTAATGTTTATAGTAGCCTAAATATATATGGATTAACTTGTTGTAGGCTAAAGGCAAGCGATTACAAACGGAGCTAACGTTGAAGGTGAGAACAAAAAGAATCGGAAGGGTGATTGGTGTGGCATTCCCGTTTCTCTATGGACTATGTCGGGAATAGAGTTTGTGGTTGTGAATAATAACGTTATGTGGTATGGGTGGTAAAGATTGAAAGAAAGTGAAGTAACGAGAAGAGATATCGAATCCGGCATTGGGTTAAAGAGCCGAAATGCTAGATAGCCTAAAATAGAATTATTGTTTTGGCTAGTTGATTATATAAGCATGGCCCACTTGCTATATTCTTATGTTCATAGTCCATGAACGAGTCATATACTGGATTTGAGGCTATGATTATGCATATTTGATACTTTTTGATTCTCGAAAACTAGTTGTGATCACGAACCATGTGAATATGTGAAATATGAACACTTTATAAGCAAAAATTGAGTCATATGCCTAATTTGGAAAAGTTGATCTAATTACATTTGTTGATTCGATATCTTTGTAACGTCCCGTTATTTTGTGATAAAAAAAATTTATTTATTTTATTTTAATTTAAGTAATTAAAGTTTATTTATTTATCGTTAAATTAGAATTTAGTAGTTTATTTCGGTTTAAGTCCTTTTAATTACCTTTTTAGTTTAATTTCATTTTAATGGTGTTAATAATTATTAACGGGCCAATTAATAATTATTAATCACCATTGGGATAATTTAAGATCATCGGGTTTCGATTTATAAGTCAAAAGTCATAAAAGGACGCAACCGTCATTTCCAAATTTCCTAAATATCAAACACTATTCACTCATCTTCTTTAAAATCACCATTGACTCAAATTTGGCCAAAAGTTGCTCATTTTTCCTTCCTCCAAACCATGAGCATCAAAGAGGAAAAGAGAAAATTCGATTTTCGTTCGTTTCTCGACGGATCGACTTGATCTTGGATAAGTCGGAAATCCCTCGAGTCAAGGATCCTTTTCCACCTAACCATCGTGCGTTTCTCTCGAGATCCAAGGAGTTCTCGGTAAGTTTCTCTTGAAACCCTAAGCTCCAAATAGTGTTTTAATGGAGTTTCTTTGTTTCCTTTCGATTTCTTGCCGTGAAACTCGGTGTTTGTAAATATGGGAGTAGTTTTAAGAGTTTTTGGAAACTTTCCCATAACCCTAAAACAGAGTTTCAGTCGAAACCCTTCCCGTTTGAAATTTACCCTTTTCGGTTTAATTATGGGTTATAAATTAGTTATATATTGTTTATTGAAATTCATTTCAGGAAAGGGCATAATATTTGAAAACCCTAATTATCGATACCCATTGAAATCGGGAATATCGAATTTGCTTAAAACCAACTCGAAACACTTTTAAATTGCCTAAAAGCAGGAAAACCAAACCCGAGGCCCATTTTCTTTGAGGGGGCCGAGAGCCTCTTTGGGAGGGTTGTTGAGTTTTTCGTCATTTCGAACGTTTAGTTGATGTTTGATCGATAGTTGGTAAATTATTGATTGTGTGATATAATTCAATTGTAGGTGTTTTCGAACCGTTTGATTGATCGCTCTTCCGGACTTAGGAGCGAAGTCAACTTTCTTTAAGGTGAGAATAGTTACAATTTAAAGTAACTATAGAAAGCAAATAAGTATAATGGTTTGTAGAATTGAAACTAAGACTAGAATCCGAATCTAAGATTAGAGGGAAGTGAATTGGTGCCATTGGGATTAGAAGTGAATCCTTTAAGTGAGAACTTAAGAGTTCTCGATGAAAGTATTGAATCTTAGAATATTCTAAGTTAAATACGTTTCAAAGCTTAGGTTGGATCATTGGAGGTTAAAAGATCCAAACTTGTATGTAGAACGATTAATAGAACCTCGGATTATTGGAAGTTTAGAATCTTGGAAGGTATAGGTTAATCGTTTAAGATCGGTGTTACTTTTATTATTGTTAGCGGAGTTCGATTGACATATCGTTCGTCCGGAGTTTCCGAATTATTTACTTTATGTCTTTTACTTTATGTACTTTACTTTATGCCTTTTACCTTATGTGTGTATCAGCTACTTTAATTCCGCACTTTATTTATTTAATCCAAAACATATCATACTGCATCATAACATCTCGCATCATGGAAAAAAAGTGAGAATAAGAAAGATATGAATGGGAGAATGATGGGTCCTACGGGATAGACCACATTACCTTCATAGAAAAAGAAGAGAGAATGAGAAAGATGTGAATGGGAGAATGATGGATCCTACCTGATAGACCACATTACCTTCACAGAAAGAAAAGAGAAAGTGAGAAAGAAAAGGAGGGAGAACGATGGATCCTACGGGATAGACCACGTTACCATCTTCATACATAAGGGCGTATGCGAATCCTACGGGATGCTCCCATGCATTCATGCTTATGATCGATGAGAAAGAGAATCGAGATGTTATATTATATGCAAAGTTTTTTATTTTTTTCTTATTTTATGTCATAACAAGTTAATTGGATGAGGATTGACTACGAGAGTTAGTAATATCATCTTTTGGAAAGTTTAGAATTAATTACCTAGAGTTTGGAGGACTTTAGGAGTAAATTGTGTCAGATTAATTGGACACAAATCGAAATGTGAGTTTGAGGTCTATCTTTACTTTTTATTCTTATTATTCTCACTGGGCTTAGTTTTTTAGCTCATGATATTACAATCAATTTCAGGTAATGCCCTAGCTAGAGGTCGAGGGAGAGGAGGTGGTGCTACGTGATCGAGGGATGATGACCTCGAGATGGACTCAGTGTTGTAAAGTCTATGTATATATTTTTGGTGAACTTTAAAGACTTTGAAGATTTGTACTTTGTATTTAGCTCATAAGAGCTTATAGATGTTGTTTTATGATATTACATCTTTGAACTCCTGATTTGGACTTAATGTTCCATGTGATTTTATTAGATTTGAAAAATTAGGATGTAAACAGGTTTTGGCTGGCCAACTTTCAAACATTACCACGCCAATTTTTTTCTTAAAATAAAAGACTTCCGCTGTGTTTTCTAAATTAAATTTATTTAAAAGTGTCGGGTCGTCACAGTTGTTATCAGAGCCGACGGGTTCTGTTGACTACATGCGATGCATGTTTGTATTTCATGTTTTGTTTTAAGTCCATTCTGTAAGTCATCATCTGAGATCAGCAGCACTAGGTATTCCTAGACCTTTATCTTTAAACTCGCATTTTATTTCAATTTGGTAAAGGAGTGGTGAATCCTCTTTTACTAGTAACTTATCAAGTTATATGGAATATGATGCAGTATGCCTCCTAGAAGGGGTGCTAGACAAGCTGGAGTGAGGGCGACTGCTCATATGAGGGGTAGAGGCCGAGCCCGTAACCCTACACCTCCACCATCACCTCCACCTGTGATTCCTATTATACCGCCACCTGTTCAGGGTCGAGGAGTTTACATCGCTGAGGATGTTTATCTTGAGTTATTACGGGATGCTAGTAGACCCGTTGCACCTGTTATACCTCCACCGAGAGCAGCAGATATAGCAGTTGATCAGGTAGGGGTCACTGATGCTGTTAAGACTCTGAGGGAGTATAAACGATATGCACCTACTGAGTTTGATGGTAGGTCTTTGGATGCATCTGTTGCAGAGTTATGGATTGATAGGGTTGAGAGAGCCTTCGAGTTTATTGAGTGCTAGGACCGGCTGAAGGTCCACTGTGGCACGTATTCTCTTGTTGATGATGCTTTATATTGGTGGAGAGGCCTTCATAGATCACTTTCTCTTACCATGGAGGTTACTTGGGAGGTATTTCGAGGGAAGTTTTATGAGAAATATTACTGAGCTGATTTACGAGATCGATTAGAGGTGGAGTTTCTGACCCTAAAACAGGGTGATAGATCAGTGACAGAGTACGAGCGAGAGTTTCATCGATTGTCTAGGTTTGCTCCTTGACAGATTGCTGACCCTCAGAGCAAGAAGAAGAGGTTTATGGTGGGATTTAGTCCGACCACCTATGAGGAGGCTTTAGAGTTTGCAGTTTCTTTGGATTTGGCATTTGAGGAGAAGAAAGGCAAACTAGCTGCTACAGGAGAGACTTCTTTTCATAAGAGGAAGCCAGAGGACGATCATACTGGTCGAGTACCTCTACCACAGCTGAGACAGCAGCAGTAGGCTCAGGGTGGAGTCCAGTTTATACAGCCGATGGCACAGGGACGACCCCGCTATTGTCCAAAGTGTTCTAGTCATCATACTGGGATATGTACTCTACCACTGAGGTGTTATACTTGTGGTCAAGAGGGTCATCTATCTAGATAGTGTAGAACTCCTCAGGCATAGCCACCACAGTATGGTTACCCGAGTCAGGGCATCCAGCAGAGACCATATCAGGCACCACCTGCTTTTTATGTTCCTCCGGTTAGGGGCAGTGGTCTGGGTGGACAGGCTCAGCAGTATAGACTTCCACCTGTTGTTCCACCGCCACAGATATTACCTCCACCACCACCCAGATTTCCTCCACCTGTTGAGCATCAGGTTCAAGTATTGGCCACCAGAGAGGAGGCCGAGGCTGCAGGTACTATAGTGACTGGTACTTTGACAGTTTTGAGCCATTCGGCTTTTGTTTTATTTGATTATGGGGCTAGCCACTCTTTTATTTCTTCTGAGTTTGTTGAGTTGGCTACACTTGAGTCTGCACCGTTAGGTTTTGAGATGCGTGTTTCGACCCCTGTGGGGAAGTTTGTTATTGCTGATAGTATGATTAACACAGATGATTAGTGTTTTATGGGTTGTTGCTTGCATGCTATTTTGATTATCATGCCTATGTCTGATTTCGATGTGATTTTGGGTATGGATTGGCTATCAGCTAATCGTGCCACCATTGATTGTACTGAGAGAGTTGTTGATTTTATGGGTCCATGTGGGACCAGTTTACGTTTTCATGGGACTAGTAGTCGAGTAGCACCCACTTTGGTATCTATATTAGAAGCCAGTATGCTTCTAAGTGATGGAGCCTTAGGCTATATAGATAGTGTTGTTGACACTTCTGTACCAGAGGCTAGATTGAGTTATGTGTCAGTAGTGAGGGATTTTGTTGATGTTTTCCCTGATGAGTTACTCGGTTTGCCACCTGTGAGACAGTTTGATTTTCAGATTGAGGTTGCTCCTGGGACGGCTCCATTGTCCAAAGCACCTTATCGTATGGCACCGGCTGAGTTGAAAGAACTCCAGAGCCAGTTACAGGGACTTTTAGACTTGGGGTTTATACGCCCGAGTGTTTCACCGTGGGGAGCTCCGGTGTTGTTTGTGAAGAAGAAGGATGGTTCTATGCGCTTATGCATCGATTATAGAGAGTTGAACCGTGTTACGGTGAAGAACAAGTATCCTTTGCCAAGGATAGAAGACTTGTTTGATCAGTTGAGGGGAGCCACTATCTTTTCAAAGATAGATTTGAGATCTGGCTATCATCAGTTGAGGATTCGGGATGAGGATATTCCCAAGACTGCATTCAAGACGCGTTATGGACATTATAAGTTTGTAGTTATGTCCTTTGGTTTGACCAACGCGCCTGCAGCTTTTATGGACCTTATGCACACGGTGTTCAGGAGGTTCATTGACTCTTTTGTGATTGTTTTATTGATGATATCTTGGTTTATTCCAAGACAGAGGAGTTGCATGCTATGCACCTACGGGAAGTATTGACAGTACTATGAGATCAGAGACAGTATGCCAAGTTCTCCAAGTGTGAGTTTTGGCGAAGGGAAGTGGCATTTTTAGGCCATGTGGTATCGAGTAGAGGAGTATGTGTTGATCCCTCTCAGATTGAGGCAGTTACTAACTGGCCTAGACCGACTAGTGTGGCTGATATTCGTAGTTTTCTGGGACTTGCAGGCTATTATAGACGGTTTGTGCAAGATTTCTCCAAAATTGCTTCAGCTTTGACATGTTTGACTCGGAATGGAGTTGAGTTTGTATGGTCTGAGGATTGTGAGAGGAGCTTTGAGGAGCTCAAGAGGAGGCTTGTGACATCACCTGTTCTACTGTCGCCTGATAGATCTGGTGGTCTAACTGTGTACACAGATGCTTCCCACAAAGGTTTGGGATGTGTGTTGATGCAACACGGGAAAGTTATAGCTTATGCTTCCCGTCAGTTGAAAGAGCATGAGAAGAAATATCTGACTCATGATTTAGAGTTGGCAGCTGTTGTTCATGCATTGAAGATTTGGAGACATTATTAGTACGGTGAGAAGATCCTGATATATACTGACCATAAGAGTCTCAAATATTTCTTGACTTAGAAGGAATTGAATATGAGACAATGGAGATGGTTAGAGCTCGTTAAGGATTATGACTGCGACATTCAGTACCATCCTAGGAGAGCCAATGTAGTTGCAGACGTGCTGAGTAGGAAGTCTTCTCATTCATCAGCTTTGTCAGCCATACCTTTGAGGTTGAGGTGGGATATGGAACGAGCTGAGATAGTATTTTTGACTGCCGAGGTCACTCTGAGTCTGGCCAGTTTAATAGTGGGACCTACTTTGAGGCAGAGGATGATTGATGCACAGAGAGATGAGATTCATTTGTAGGCCGGTTTTAGAGAGGCTGAGTTAGATATTCCTAGGCATTTTACATTCTCTACAGAAAGTGATTTGATGTATCGTAAGAGGCTATGTGTGCCTTTAGGATCAACTTTTAGAAGGGAACTGTTAGAGGAGGCTCACAGTTCTATCTTCTCTATTCATCCAGGTAGTACGAAAATGTACAGGGACCTGAGAGAGCATTATTGGTGGCCTGGGATGAAGCTTGAGATTGCGGACTTTGTTAGTAGATGCTTGACTTGTCAGCAAGTCAAGGATTTGAGGAAGAGTCCATCGGGTTTTCTTAACCCTCTGAGTGTGCCAGAATGGAAATGGGAAGAGATTTCCATGGACTTTATCAGTGGTTTGCCGAGGACATCAAAGGGTTACGGTACCATTTGGGTGATTGTAGACCGCTTGACGAAGACTGGACACTTTTTACCTGGGATGATCACCTACCCAGTGGAGACATGGGCTCAGTTGTATTTACGGGAGATTGTTAGATTACATGGTGTGCCTGTGAGGATCGTATCAGATCGGGACACTCGTTTTGTCTCGAAGTTTTGGCAGAGTTTGCATTCAGCTATGGGTACTGGCTTGGATTTAAGCACGACTTTTCACCCCCAGACAGATGGTTAGACCAAGCGAGTTAACCAGATTCTGGAGGATATGTTGAGAGCTTGTGTTCTTGATTTTGGAGGTAGTTGGGATTCTCAATTGTACTTGGTAGAGTTAGCTTATAATAAAAGCTTCCAGGCTACTATTGAGATGTCACCATTTGAGTCACTTTATGGTAGAAAGTGTCGATCTCCAGCTCACTGGGATGAGGTTGGGAAGAGAAGACTTTTGGGACCCGAGTTGTTACAGTTAACTAGTCAGTCGATTGACTTGATTAGTGAGAGGATGAGGGTTGCCCAAAGTCGACAGAAGAGTTATGCAGATAAAAGATGTAGTCCACTTAAGTTTTCAGTGGGGGACCACGTGTTTTTGAAGGTAGCACCTATGAAGGGTGTTATGAGATCTGGGAAGAAAGGTAAGATGAGCCCTAGGTTCATTGGCCCTTTCGAGGTACTTGATCGAGTAGGAGCAGTAGCTTACAGGTTGGCTTTACCACCTTCTTTATCGACAGTTCATAATGTATTCCATGTATCTATGCTTCGGAAGTACATGGCGGATCCTTCTCATGTGATCGATCACGAGCCGATCGTTTTCGATGCTAGTATGTCTTATGAGGAGACACCAGTTGAGATTCAAGCATTCGAGCAAAAGGTGTTGAGAAACAAGACTATTCGCTTGGTTAAGGTCATTTGGAAGAACCAAGTGTCTGAAGAAGCTACGTGGGAACACGAGGATGATATGCGGGCAAAGTATCCTCACCTTTTCACTTAGTAAGTTTACATTTCGGGGACGAAAAGCCCTTTCTAGGAGGGTTGACTGTAACGTCCCGTTAATTTGTGATAAAAAAAAATTATTTATTATATTTTAATTTAATTAATTAATGTTTATTTATTTATTGGTAAATTAGAATTTAGTAGTTTATTTCGGTTTAAGTCCTTTTAATTACCTTTTTAGTTTAATTTCGTTTTAATGGTATAAATAATTATTAACGGGCCAATTAATAATTATTAATCACCATTGGGATAATTTAAGATCATCGGGTTTCGATTTATAAGTCAAAAGTCATAAAAGGACGCAACCGTCATTTCCAAATTTCCTAAATATCAAACACTATTCACTCATCTTCTTTAAAATCACCATTGACTCAAATTTGACCAAAAGTTGCTCATTTTTCCTTCCTCCAAACCGTGAGCATCAGAGAGGAAAAGAGAAAATTCGATTTTCGTTCGTTTCTCGACGGATCGACTCGATATTGGATAAATCGGAAAGCCCTGGAGTCGAGGATCCTTTTCCACCTAACCATCGAGCATTTCTCTCGAGATCCAAGGAGTTCTCAGTAAGTTTCTCTTGAAACCCTAAGCTCCAAATAGTGTTTTAACGGAGTTTTCTTTGTTTCCTTTCGATTTCTTGCCGTGAAACTCGGTCTTTGTAAATATTGGAGTAGTTTTAAGAGTATTTGGAAACTTTCCCATAACCCTAAAATCGAGTTTCAATCGAAACCCTTCCAGTTTTGGCGCTTGTGTCACTAACCGGGTTCGGGGTTATTTGTTGTTGTTATGGCTGATTTTTAATGTTTATAGTAGCCTAAATATATATGGATTAACTTGTTGTAGGCTAAAGGCAAGCGATTACAAACGGAGCTAACGTTGAAGGTGAGAACAAAAAGAATCGGAAGGGTGATTGGTGTGGCATTCCCGTTTCTCTATGGACTATGTCGGGAATAGAGTTTGTGGTTGTGAATAATAACGTTATGTGGTATGGGTGGTAAAGATTGAAAGAAAGTGATGTAACGAGAAGAGATATCGAATCCGGCATTGGGTTAAAGAGCCGAAATGCTAGATAGCCTAAAATAGAATTATTGTTTTGGCTAGTTGATTATATAAGCATGGCCCACTTGCTATATTCTTATGTTCATAGTCCATGAACGAGTCATATACTGGATTTGAGGCTATGATTATGCATATTTGATACTTTTTGATTCTCGAAAACTAGTTGTGATCACGAACCATGTGAATATGTGAAATATGAACACTTTATAAGCAAAAATTGAGTCATATGCCTAATTTGGAAAAGTTGATCTAATTACATTTGTTGATTCGATATCTCTGTAACGTCCCGTTATTTTGTGATAAAAAAATTTATTTATTTTATTTTAATTTAAGTAATTAAAGTTTATTTATTTATCGTTAAATTAGAATTTAGTAGTTTATTTCGGTTTAAGTCCTTTTAATTACCTTTTTAGTTTAATTTCATTTTAATGGTGTTAATAATTATTAACGGGCCAATTAATAATTATTAATCACCATTGGGATAATTTAAGATCATCGGGTTTCGATTTATAAGTCAAAAGTCATAAAAGGACGCAACCGTCATTTCCAAATTTCCTAAATATCAAACACTATTCACTCATCTTCTTTAAAATCACCATTGACTCAAATTTGGCCAAAAGTTGCTCATTTTTCCTTCCTCCAAACCATAAGCATCAAAGAGGAAAAGAGAAAATTCGATTTTCGTTCGTTTCTCGACGGATCGACTTGATCTTGGATAAGTCGGAAATCCCTCGAGTCAAGGATCCTTTTCCACCTAACCATCGTGCGTTTCTCTCGAGATCCAAGGAGTTCTCGGTAAGTTTCTCTTGAAACCCTAAGCTCCAAATAGTGTTTTAATGGAGTTTCTTTGTTTCCTTTCGATTTCTTGCCGTGAAACTCGGTGTTTGTAAATATGGGAGAGTTTTAAGAGTTTTTGGAAACTTTCCCATAACCCTAAAACAGAGTTTCAGTCGAAACCCTTCCCGTTTGAAATTTACCCTTTTGGGTTTAATTATGGGTTATAAATTAGAGATATATTGTTTATTGAAATTCATTTCGGGAAAGGGTATAATATTTGAAAACCCTAATTATCGATACCCATTGAAATTGGGAATATCGAATTTGCTTAAAACCAACTCGAAACACTTTTAAATTGCCTAAAAGCCGGAAAACCAAACCCGATGCCCATTTTCTTTGAGGGGGCCGAGAGCCTCTTTGGGAGGGTTGTTGAGTTTTTCGTCATTCTGAACGTTTAGTTGATGTTTGATCGATAGTTGGTAAATTATTGATTGTGTGATATAATTCAATTGTAGGTGTTTTCGAATCGTTTGATTGATCGCTCTTCCGGACTTAGGAGCGAAGTCAACTTTCTTTAAGGTGAGAATAGTTAGAATTTAAAGTAACTATAGAAAGCAAATAACTATAATGGTTTGTAGAATTGAAACTAAGACTAGAATCCAAATCTAAGATTAGAGGGATATGAGTTAGTGCCCTTGGGATTAGAAGTGAATCCTTTAAGTGAGAACTTAGGAGTTCTCGAGGAAAGTATTGAATCTTAGAAGATTCTAAGTTAGATTCGTGTCGAAGCTTAGGTTGGATCATTTGAGGTTGAAAGATCCAAACTTGTATGTAGAACGATTAATAGAACCTCGGATTATTGGAAGTTTAGAATCTTGGAAGGTATAGGTTAATCATTTAAGATAGGTGTTACTTTTATTATTGTTAGCGGAGTTCGATTGACATATCGTTCGTCCGGAGTTTGTGAATTATTTACTTTATGTCTTTTACTTTATGTGCTTTACTTTATGCCTTTTACCTTATGTGTGTATCGGCTACTTTAATTCTGCACTTTATTTATTTACTCCAAAACATATCATATTGCATAATAACATCTCGGATCATGGAAAAAAAAGTGAGAATAAGAAAGATATGAATGGGAGAATGATGGGTCCTACGGGATAGACCACATTACCTTCATAGAAAAAGAGGAGAGAATGAGAAAGATGTGAATGAGAGAATGATGGATCCTACAGGATAGACCATATTACCTTCACAGAAAGAAAAGAGAAAGTGAGAAAGAAAAGGAGGGAGAACGATGGATCCTACGGGATAGACCACGTTACCTTCTTCATGCATAAGGGCGTATGCGAATCCTACGGGATGCTCTCATGCATTCATGCTTATGATTGATGAGAAAGAGAATCGAGATGTTATATTATATGCAAAGTTATTTATTTTTTTCTTATTTTATGTCATAACAAGTTAATTGGATGAGGATTGACTACGAGAGTTAGCAATATCATCTTTTGGAAAGTTTAAAATGAATTACCTAGAGTTTGGAGGACTTTAGGAGTAAATTGTGTCAGATTAATTGGACACAAATCGAAATGCCAGTTTGAGGTCTATCTTTACTTTTTATTCTTATTATTCTCACTGGGCTTAGTTTGTTAGCTCATGATATTACAACCAATTTCAGGTAATGCCCTGGCTAGAGGTCGAGGGAGAGGAGGTGGTGCTGCGTGATCGAGGGATGATGACCTCGAGATGGACTCAGTGTTGTAAAGTCTATGTATATATTTTTTGTGAACTTTAAAGACTTTGAAGATTTGTACTTTGCATTTAGCTCATAAAAGCTTATAGATGTTGTTTTATGATATTACATCTTTGAACTCCTGATTGGGACTTAATGTTCCATGTGATTTTATTAGATTTGAAAAATTAGGATGTAAACAGGTTTTGGCTAGCCAAATTTCAAACATAACCACGCCAATTTTTTCCTAAAATAAAAGACTTCCACTATGTTTTCTAAATTAAATTTATTTAAAAGTGTCGGGTCGTCACAATCTCGTTATATAATCATGTTATGATAGAGCATGTTAATCCATTTCATGTCATACATTCTACTCATGCATATCATATGATTGTTATGTGGCCATGGGGTTGTAACCCGTGTAACGGTGTATGGGTGGTGGACGTTACACGTGGTTACCATGGAAAAGAGATTATGGAGCCCCGGTTTGTTATGTTAGAATGACCCGGGTGCTAGTGAATTGAAATAGTTTGAAACTAAGATGAGCTACGGCTCGAAGGTTGATTGCTTTTGTAATATTGGCGTAGTGAGACGTCGAGTTTGTATTGGTAACGTTTGTAGTATCAAAGGGTTATGACTAGTTGCTATCATCCAAACACAAAGCATTCGTACTTCATTTGTATCTTTTTAGCATGTTGTTATGTACTTTCGCATTATGTCACAATCATATCGCATCATTGTTCATATTCTTTTGTTTTCACTAAGTGTCATGCTCAAAGGTGCTCTATATCACCTTTCAGTTAACGCTCAGGGACGAGGACGTGGAGCTGCAGGTGGTGCTCGTTGATCATGCCGAGATGGAGCTTTTGGATTGGTCTCCGGTCACGCAAGCTGTATATTTTGGAAGTATAGGAGTCTTGTTTGGCTTATGTTTTCTTTTGATTTTGAGTCAAACATCAATGCGTATTATGTTTGTATAAGACTTTTAAATCGGTGCACCGAACTTTCTTTTGATTATGGTTTTTATGAAACTTTGAATCGCCCAACGTGCCGATGATTCTTGAAATAAAACAGGTTTACTTTATTTGGTATGTGAGGCATGGACTTTACGAATACTACATGTCGAATCTTCCATTTGTTTTTAATGAAAATAATTATTTTGGTTTCAAAATTCCTTGCTTCCGCTTGCGTATACATGACCGGCTTTTAAAATATGTCGGGTCGTCAAACCAAATCATAAGGACAACTTTGAAAAATATTTGTTCCAGTCCTCGTTTGACATTTTTGTACAAAGAGGATTCCTAAAGATCGTTTACTCCACTCAGAACTTTAGGATAGACCAAATCATTAGGAGAAGTTTGAAAAGATTGGTTTCGATCCTCGTTTGACATTTTTTTGTAGAGAGGATTCCCAAAGAAGAGTTTCCTCCATTTGGAACTTTAGGATGGATTAAATCACGAGGACAACTATGACAAGATTGGTTATGATCCTCGTTTGACATTTTCGTGAAAAGAAGATTCCCAAAGAAGAGTTTCCTCCATTTAGAACATTAGGATGGACAAAATCATAAGGCCAACTTTGACAAGATTGGATCCGAACCTCATTTGACATCTTGGTCCAAAGAGGTTTCCTAATGATCGTTTCCACCATTTTAAACTTTAGGATGCACCAAATCACAAGGACAACTTTGACAAGATTTGTTCTAATCCTCGTTTGACATTTTTGTCCAAAGAGGATTCCCAACGATGGTATCCTCCATTTGGATCTTTAGGATGGATCAACTCATGTGGAAACCTTTGACGTTCGAAATTTTGATTGAAAGAGGATTCCCAAAGAAGATTTTCCTCCATTTGGAACTTTAGGAAGGACCAAATCATTAAGACAATTTTGAAAAGATTGGTTCCGATCCTCGTTTGACATTTTGGTCCAAAGCGGATTCTCAAAGAAGAGTTTCCTCCATTTGGAACTTTAGGACGGACCAAATCATGAGGACAAGTTTAACAAGACTGGTTCCATTCCACGTTTGACATTTTGGTCCAAAGAGGATTCCCGAAGAAGTGTTTCCTCCATTTGGAACTTTAGGATGGACCAAAGCATGAGGACAAGTTTGAAAAGATGAGTTTTTTTAAACATGCTTTTCAATTACAAACAAGTTTTTGGATTGGTTCGATCCTTGATCGACATTTTTGTTCAAAGATGATGTAACGACCAGAACCCGTTAAATTCTTTAAATTCAAATGCACAGCGGAAGACTCAATTTTTAAAGAAAAACAGCATGGGTTCGTTTAAAAATTGAATAACCAAAACCTGTTTACAACCCAAATTTTAAAAGAAAGCTATAAATCGGGAATGCACATTCCAAAAGAGAGTTTAATCATAAAACATTAAAATAATTTATACAAACACCCTTTGCGGGCTCAAAAAGACACAAATATGTAAAAAGTATATGATTTGCAAGCATTTTTACGAATGCTTAACCAAAAGAGTTTTAACATTGTCCTTGCACCATCTCGTCAAATCACGCGGGTTTACCTGAAAATATTGTGGTGTAGCACCATTAGCAAACAATGCTAGTGAGAGTAAAATGAAAGCAAGTAATCCTATGAACAAAATCTCATAACCGAAATCGTGTCCAAAGGCCTAAAATGCTCATTACTACCCATATCCACACTTCCAATTCCATACAATCAATCGATAGTCATATATCCGTATTCATCATTCATTACCATAAGATAGATATAAGGACTTAAAGTAAAGTAACATTCACTACTAAGTCTTACTACACAATTCTAAAGAATATGTAAAGTAACATTAACTATCTTTATTACCAAACACATTTCATCGTATCGTGCTATTGTATGGATCGAATCAACATACCACGTACGGTCGTACCATATCTCAAATCATCGGATATCAGGACTTTCACCATATCGGATATCAGGACTTTCACCATATCAGGTCTCAGGAATTTCACCATATAGGTCTCAGGAATTTCACCATATCGGATATCAGGAATTTCACCATATAGGTATCAGGAATTTCACCATTCCGGATATCAGGAATTTCACCATATAGGTCTCAGGAATTTCACCATATCGGATATCAGGAATTTCACCATATAGGTATCAGGAATTTCACCATATAGGTCTCAGGAATTTCACCATATAGATATCAGGAATTTCACCATATAGATATCAGGAATTTCACCATATAGGTATCAGGAATTTCACCATATCGGATATCATCGCACCATGATACGTATGGATCCGAATCAACATACTATCATGTGCCGTATCACAAACCATAGTACCATAGTACCGTATGGATCCAAATCAACATACTACTGTGTACTATTTACACCCTCGCAACATGATATGTATGGACCGAAGTCAACATACTATCATGAGCCATATTACAAATCATAGTACCATGGTACGTACGGATCCAAATCCACGTACTACCATGTACCATTTCACAAACCCTGGTACTATGATTACATATGGATCAAAATCACATACTACCATGTGTAAATCAATGTGCCCTAGGTCTCCAATAAGTTAGCTAAACTCCAAAGAATTCTACTAAGTTAATTAGAAACCTAACTAGCTAGATTACACGAGTTACTACTCAAGTGCATCTTCTAATTACTTTAACTTCCAAATTCATCCAAGTAACCTTCAAATCAATCAAAGTAACTTCCATTTCCACTTTCATCTAACATCTCCAAATCAAAATACCATACTTCCAAACCACTCCGATGTTCCCTAATCATCGAACTATCCGTAATTTCAAACTTTCCACACACACTTTCGAATCAAAGTCTCCAACCAAAACTTAATCCTAAGAAGTTATCTCCCTCTTTACATCGATAAACAATTACATAATGAAACTAAATTCATAAAACCACTAACTTTCACATTAAACTCACCTTAGCTTGAAGCAAGCTCCGAAATAATCCGAGGTTGTAAAATCACGAACAAATCACAATCCTACAAACGAATTAATCCTAAAGAACATTAATTACCGGAAAACAAACAAACAACATCTAAACACATAAAACCACGAAAATCCCGGATTCTACCCTTATGTAGCTCTCGGCCAAGCTAGGGAAAAAGGGGTTCGGGTTTGATTTTCCGGCTTTTATGCAATTTAGAGGTGTTTTGGGTTGGTTTCGAATACTTTGGAGGTTGCAAAATCAATGGGTAACCGAAAATTAGGGTTTTGCATATTAATTCATTTTCGAAAAATTAACTAAAAAGCAAAAACACAAAGAACCTAACATCCTAAACAAAGCCCAAAGAGGGAAAATCACAAGGGATGGGTTTCCGGCTCAAACTCGGTTTTAGGGTTTAGAGAAAGTTTCTAAAATTGACCATAAAGACTTCCCCGAATGAAACCTTCAAGCTTCGGTGAACGAATTCGAAGATTACAACTCAAAACCTCCATTAAAACACTATTCACATCAAAATTAAGAAACTTTAACATACCTTTAAGCCTCGAGAAAACGAGCGAAAACCTCTATTGTTAGGATGGGTAGAAAGGTCTCGGCGAGAGCTTTCCAACGCATTCGAAATCACGCAAAACGGTCGAGAAACGAAGCCGGGGCGACGATTTCTTTCTCTCCTCTTTTTTTCTCTCTAAGCTACGGGTTTGGGATGAAAAATGAGAAGAAAATTTCATATTTTGTCTAATTTTGGCTTATTTAAAGAGAAGGAGGAATAGTGTTTAGATATTTAACAATTTGGAAAATGACGCCTGCGTCCCTCTTTTACTTTTGCTTTAAAAACGAAACCCGAAGCTCGTAAATAAACCTAAAGGTGATTAATAATTATTAATTGGTCCATTAATAATTATTAATGTCACCAAAACAAATTTTAATTATTAAAACGATTAAAAACAATTTCGGACATAAATAACTATTAAAATTGAAATTTCTAAAATTAAACTAATCTTAAAAGCTTTATTTTTAAAATAAATAAAATAAAGTAAAAATAAATAAAATAAAATAAAATAAAAAAATTTTACCCCTAAAAGTCACGGGACGTTACAGATGATTACCAAAGAAGAGTTTCTCCATTTGGATATTTAGGATGAACCAAATCAAAATGACAACTTTGACTTTCGACATTTTTGTCCAAAGAGGATTCACAAAGAAGAGTTTTCTCCATTTGGAACTTTAGGATGGAACAAATCATTAGGACAACTTTGAAAAGATTGGTTCAAAAGAAGAGTATCCTCCATTTGGAACTTTAGGATGGACCAAATCATGAGGAAAATTTTGACAAGATTGGTTCTGATTTTCGTTTGACATTTTTGTCCAAAGAGGATTCTCAAAGAAGAGTTTCCTCCATTTGGAACTTTAGGATGGACCAAATCATTAGGACAAGATTGAAAATTTTTGTTCCGATCCTCGTTTGAGATTTTTGTCCAAAGAGGATTCCCAAAGAAGAGTTTAAAAAGATTGGTTCCGATCTTTGTTTGATATTTTGGTCCAAAGAGAATTTCCAAAGAAGAGTATCCTTCATTTGGATGTTTTGAATTTACGAAATCATAAGGATAACATTGGCGTTCGACATTTTTGTCCAAAGAGGATTCCCAAAGAAGTGTTTCCTCCATTTGGATCTATAGGATGGACCAGATCATGAGGACAAGTTTGACAAGATTGGTTCTGATCCTCGTTTGACATTTTCATTCAAAGAGGATTCCCAAAGAAGAGTTTCCTCCATTTGGAACATTAGAATGGGCTAAATTATGAGGAGAACTTTGACAAGATTGGTTATGATATTCGTTTGACTTTTTTATCCAAAAGGGTTTCCCATAGATGGCTTACTCCATTTGGAACTTTAGGATGGACCAAATTATGAGGACAAGTTTGAAAAGATTGGTTCCGATCTTCGTTTGAAATTTTGGTCTAAAGATGATTCCTATAAAGGGTAAAAATAGCCCTCTTATGGGCCGTTCTCACACCTGGCAGATTCACATGGGGACAAGCCCATTCAAATCATATCCTGAAGGAGCCAACCCTTCTTGGGCCGAGTGAAAGCCCATTAAGCCTAGCCTCATGATAGCCCAGCCGAAGAGCCCACGATCAAGGAACTATAAAAGGCATTTGACCTAGCCTCATGTAGAAAGGCATACCTCACCTACCACCACCTAACTTGATCATCGGAGGGTTCTCGGCCGGTACCACACTGGTGCCCTTCTGACCGTCTCTCCCTTGAGTGTTTCAGGTAGCTTCGCCTTTAAGGAACAACATATGACACGACATACTCAACTGTGTGGAACAAGGCTCCGACGAGAAATACCCCTCACAGTTTGCTGCCCACCTCAGGGTCGTTAATCTTCTATTTCCTGAAAAATCCAGATACTCACGCGGTTCCCACGAGTTGAATCAATTACCACTCGTTCAACTAGGCAACGAGCTCTTAATGAAAATGCAACCAGAGAAAAAGAGGCGACAAACGATGTCAAGAATCTCGATGCTCAGAACCTTAAGACGGCACCCAAAACCATCACCATCGCCCTGGCAGAGTACCGGGAAATGATGGAGGTGCACAAAGCTATAAAAGAAGAAGTACGAGAAATGAGGGCTTTATTGGGGAATGGCTTGGCGGCGGTCAATACTAACAGCCAGAACATCCTGAACGTTGATGAGAGAGGCCCTTCCAAGCCATGAACTGGAAAATCTCAGGTCAGGCGGCGGCGTAGAAGGGCCACCACTTCCGATAAGGGAAAGAATATGCCGGGAGAAGACCTCCAGACCAGGCTGACGGCCCGCCGGCGAGGGGAAAACGCAAGTCTAGAGATCTCCTCGTCAAAGGAAAAAGACTCCCCAAGCAAAACAGGCCCTGCCCGGCAGAATCGAGACAAAGTGCCGTCACAGAGGGATGAAGGGAAAAATCGGGATTCAAGCTACACAGGTAGCGACGAGGGAATCTAGGGGTCTAAAGGCAAAGACAAACACCGAGAAACGCAGCAGAAGTACACCAATGCGAGGCAAATCCCCAATGAAAAGTTGGCAAAGAAGGCATCCAAGAAAGGAGCCAAACCCAATTTGGACATCCGAGAACTCTGAGACTCTCCCTTTACGAGAGGGGTCATGTCCATCCCGCAGCCTAGGCACTTCATCCTCCCAAAGTTCGAAATGTATGACGGAACTGGGGATCCTATGGAGCATGTGGCTCACTTCGTAAATATGATGGAATCCTCGTGTGTGATCAAGCCTGATCTAGATGAATTAACCTATCGTTTCTTTCCCACGAGCTTGAAAGGTTCGCCCCTGTTATGGTTCAACAGCCTCCCGAAGAGGTCCATTAAAACCTTTTCTGACCTATCTTCTGCCTTCCTCTGTGAATATAGCGTGAGTCGGAAGTTCACCAAAACGAACCACGATCTCTATGATGTGCTGATGGGGAAAAAGAAGCCCTCCAGGACTTCATTGTCAGGTTTGGACAGGTAAAGCTATAGGTCAAAGACTGCAACGACCTAGAGGCGGCCACCGCGCGCATTCTCGCGGGCCATACAACCGAACCATCCCCTCTGGAGGTCTTTTAACAAACGAAGGTTGACAACCATGAAAGAAGCGTTGGACATAGCGATGGCAAAGATATCCAAAGACGAGTCTGAAAGGGTAGCCCGAGAAATGCGGAGAACAGGGTCGAAGTTCGATGGGGAATTGAAGAAGAGAGAACCACCCGCCAAGGAAAGGAAAGGAAGATAGCGCGAACGCTTAGATAGGAGAAAAGAAGAACAAAGAGACGATATCCAAAGAAGCGTGGCCCGGAACGAGTCCTCCACGCGGAGACGATTCATTCATTTTGAAAGGAAGAGATAGAAAAGAGGCCGCGATACGCCCAAAAAAGTCTGGAAAGAAAGGAACCCTAATGCAGGTTCCATAAATCTAAAGGGCATGCCACGGAAGATTGCCAGATCCTCGCCCAGGAAATAGACCGCGTATGCGAGCAAGGTCTGACCCGAAGAGTCAATAGGCAAGATCCGAGGGACACAGACTAGAGGCTCGCCGTGCCCGTGGAAGCACCAGGAGACGGCCAGATCAGTTCAATCCACTGCACTGGGGAGTTTGTCAACGATCACAAAAGGTCTCATCGCGAAGCTGGGCTCCCCGTCTACCTGGTCGAGCACGCTTCCGAAGACTTGATCAAATACTCCAGGAAAAATTTAGAGGATGTACACCTTCCCCATAACGACACACTGGTGACAGCGATATCCATCGGATCTCATATAGTCAGTAAAGTTCTAGTGGATCCAGGTTCTTCCATTAACATACTCTACATGTCCGCGTTTCGAAGCATGAAGCTTAGAGAATCAGATCTCACCTCAAACTCCCAAGACCTTGTTGGATTCAACGAAGTAATAACAAGGTCCAACGGAACTATGAGGTTGCCAGTCCGAGTTGAAAGCACAAACCCAATGGCCCTCTTTCATGTTATAGACGCCCGCTCGGGATACAATGACCTACTCAGAAGTCAGAGGGCACGCCCTTCAAATCTTCACCAAAAGATGAAGTACCCTACCGAAAAAGGGATCAGGGTCATAAAGAGAGACCAACAGGTCACGAGATGATGTCTGGTCGAGATCATAAAGCCGAAATCCCAATGTCAAGCATAGCAGCTACAGAATCGGGGCCCCAAAAGAGGCCCGCCCTTTGCTCATTCGAGAATTGAAGCACCTGAGGATGGATCGGTAAAAATCAATATCCATCCAGAAAATCTGGAGAGAACGACAAGCATTGGGGAAGATCTGAAAGGGAATCTAATAGACGGATTGGTAAACCTTCTAAGGAAATGTTGGAAGACGTTCGCAGGGATCACACGGACATGCCCGGTATCGACCCATATATCATAACTCACAACCTCGAAGTTGATCCCAACCAACATCCCGTCAAACAGACAAGGCTCAAATTCGCGACTGAGCGAAATGAAATCATCAACGAGGAGGTTCGAAAATTTTTGGAGGCAGGTTTCATCCGAGAGGTCAAATATCCTGAGTGGCTGGCCAACGTAGTGGTCGTAAAGAAAAATAATGGGAAATAGAGGAAGTGTATCGATTTCACGGACCTCAACAAAGCCTACCCAAAAGAATCGTTCCCACTGCCCAAAATTGATCTGCTAGTGGACGCCACAGCCGGTTATGAAGTGCTCAGTTTCATGGATGCCTTCTCCGAGTACAACCAAATCAAGATGAACCCAAAAGATCAAGAAAAAACCTCGTTCATAACCAATGTAAGCACATATTGCTATACTGTGATGCCCTTTAGTTTAAAGAATGCAGGAACCACCTATCAGTGCCTGATGAATCAAATGTTCAAAGATTTCCTGGGAAAGATAGTGGAGGTGTATATTGACGACATGTTGATCAAATCACGAAGGGGCAGAGGACCATCTAGGTCACGTGGAACAAGCATTCAAAGTGATGAACCAATACGGGATGAAACTAAACCCCGATAAATGCACATTCTGAGTTTCGGCAGGCAAGTTCATGGGTCATCTGGTGACCAGCCGCAGGATTGAGGCAAACCCCGACCAGATCCAAGAGATAATAGACATGCAAGTGCCGACGAATCTGAAAGGTGTGCAAAAGTTAACTGGATGTTTGGCAGCACTGAAAAGGTTCATATCTTGGCCATCAGATAAATGCCTACCTTTCTTCAAAGAGCTGAAAAGGAGCAAGGAGTTCGGCTAGGGAGTCGAGTGCCAGAAAGCATTCAATGAGCTCAAAGCCTACTTGTCTTTGCCCTCACTATTGGCCAAGCCTGTAGATAATGAAAAGCTATTTCTATACTTGGCTGTATCTGATGCGGCGGTCAGCTTGGCGCTGGTGCACGAAGACAGTCAAACTCAGCACCCAATTTACTACGTGAGTAAAGTGATGATTGACGCCGAAACACGATACTCAAAGATGGAGAAGCTAACGCTGGCCTTGATAGTCGCGTCGCGCAAACTGAAGCACTATTTTCAACGTCATCGGATGGTTGTGAGAAGCACCTTCCCACTGAAAACCATTCTTCACAAACCGGATGTTTCGGGACGTCTGACAAAGTTAGCGATAGAATTGGGCGGATACGATATCACTTACGAGCCATAAACAGCCATCAAAGAACAAGTTCTCGCAGATTTCATTGCAGAAATGACTCCAGCAAATTCGAGCGAAATTGAGACAAACTCGCCGCTCGTAGCCGACCTCGAGATGGAAACCTTGATCCTAATCGTCGATGGATCCTCTAACTCAATAGGATTCGCCGCAGGGCTACTAGTCCTGTCAACCCCCGAGGGATCACTACTGAACACTCAATCCGATTCGGATTTGCAGCTTCAAACAACGAAGCCGAATATGAAGAGTTGATAGCTCGGCTACAGAGAGCAAAGTCACTGAGAGTCCCAAAGGAGAGTTTCCTCCATTTGGAACTTTAGGATGGACCAAATCATGAGGACAACTTTGACAATTGAATTTTTTGTCCAAAGAGGATTCTCAAAGAAGAGTTTCCTCCATTTGAAACTTTACGATGGACCAAATCATGAGGACAACTTTAATAAGATTGGTTTCAATCCTTGTTTGAGATTTTGGTCTAAAGAGGATTCCCAAAGAATACTCCATATGGAACTTTAGGATGGACCAAATCATTAGGAAAAGTTTGACAAGATTGGTTCTTATCCTCATTTGACATTTTGGTCCAAAGAGGATTCCCAAAGAAGAGTTTCCTCCATTTGAAACTTTAGGATGGACAAAATCGTGAGGAGTACTTTGAAAAAATTGGTTCCAATCCTCGTTGGACATTTTTGTCCAAATCATGAGGACAACTTTGACAAGATTGGCTACGATCTTCGTTTGACATTTTGGTCCAAAGAGGATTCCCATAGATTGTTTACTCCATTTCGAACTTTAGGATGGGCCAAATTATTAGGACAAGTTTAAAAAGATTGGTTCCGATTCTCGATTGACCATTTGGTCCAAAGAGGATTCCCAAAGAAGAGTTTCCTCCATTTAAAACTTTAGGATGGACCAAATCATGAGGACAAGTATGATAAGATTTGTTACGATCCTCGTTTGAGATTATGGTATAAGAAGGATTCCAAAGAAGACTCTTTTTGGAACTTTAGGATGAACCAAATCATTAGGACAACTTTGACAAGATCTGTTTTGATCCTCGTTTGACATTTTCGACCAAAGAGGATTCCTAAAGAAGAGTTTCCTCCTTTTGGATCTTTAGGATGGACCAAATGTTGAGGATAACTATGACTTTCGACATTTTGTTCAAAAGAGGATTCCCAAAGAAGAGTTTCCTCCATTTGTAACTTTAGGATGGACCAAATCATTAGGACAACTTTGACGTTTGATATTTTAGTCCAAAGGGGATTCCCAAAGATTATTTCCTCCATTTGGAACATTTGGTTAGATCACATCATAAGGACAAGTTTGAAAAGATTTGTTTTGATCCTCGGTTGACATTTTGGTCCAAAGAGGATTCCCAAAGAAGAGTTTCCTCCATTCAGAACTTTAGGATGGTCCAAATCATGAAGACAAGTTTGACAAGATTCATTCCGATCCTCGTTTGACATTTTGGTCTAGAGAGAATTCGCAAAGAAAAGTTTCCTCCATTTGGATCTTTCGGTTGGACCAAATCATGAGGACAAGTTTGACAAGATTTGTTCTAATCCTCGTTTGACATGTTGGACCAAATCGTGAGGACAACTTTGAAAAGATTGGTTCCGAGCCTCGTTTGACATTTTGGTCCATAGAGGATTCATGAAGAATTGTTTCCTCCATTTGGAACTTTAGGATAGGCAAAATCATGAGGACAACTTTTACAAGATTGGTTACGATCCTCGTTAGACATTTTGGTTCAAAAAGGATTCCCATAGATTGTTTACTCCATTTGAAACTTTAGGATGGACCAAATTATTAGGACAAGTTTAAAAAGATTGGTTCCAATCCTCGTTTGACCATTTTGTCCAATGAGGATTCCAAAAGGAGAGTTTCCTCCATTTGGAACTTTAGGATGGACCAAATCATGAGGACAATTTTGACAATCGAATTTTTGGTCCAAATAGGATTCCCAGAGGAGTGTTTCCTCCATTTTGAACTTTAGCATGGACCAAATCATGAGGACAAGTATGAAAAGATTGGTTACGATCCTCGTTTGAGATTTTGGTCTAAAGAGGATTCCAAAGAAGACTCCATTTGGAACTTTAGTATGGAAAAAATCATTAGGACAACTTTGACAAGATTTGTTCCTATCCTCGTTTGACATTTTCGTCCAAAGAGGATTCCTAAAAAAGAGTTTCCATCTTTTGGATCTTTAGGATGGACCAAATGTTCAGGATAACTATGACGTTCGACATTTTGTTCAAAAGAGGATTCCCAAAGAAGAGTTTCCTCCATTTGTAACTTTAGGATGGACCAAATCATTAGGACAACTTGAATTTTGATTTTTTAGTCCAAAGAGGATTCCCAAAGATTGTTTCCTCCATTTGGAACATTTGGATGGACCACATCCATAGGAGAAGATTGAAAAGAATGGTTCGGAACCTCGGTTGACATTTTTGTCCAAAGAAGAGTTTCCTCCATTCATAACTTTAGGATGGTCCAAATCATGAAGATAAGTTTGACAAGATTGATTCCAATCCTCGTTTGAAATTTTGGTCTGAAGAGGATTCGCAAAGAAGAGTTTCCTCCATTTTGATCTTTCGGTTGGACCAAATCATGAGGACAAGTTTGACAAGATTGATTCTGATCCTCGTTTGACATTTTGGACAAAAGAGGATTCCTAATGAAGAGTTTCCTCCATTTTAAACTTTTGGACGGACCAAATCGTGAGGACAACTTTGAAAAGATTGGTTCCGATCCTTGTTTGTCATTTCAGTCAAAAGAGGATTCATGAAGAAGTGTTTCCTCCATTTGGAACTTTAGGATAGGCCAAATCATGAGGACAACTTTTACAAGATTGGTTACGATCCTCGTTTGACATTTTGGTCCAAAGAGGATTCCCATATATTTTTTACTCCATTTGAAACTTTAGGATGGACCAAATTATTAGGACAAGTTTAAAAATATTGGTTCCGATCCTCGGTTGAACATTTTGTCCAAAGTGGATTCCCAAAGGAGAGTTTCCTCCTTGGGAACTATAGGAAGGACCAAATCATGAGGACAATTTTGACAATCGAATTTTTGGTCCAAAGAGGATTACCAGAGAAAATTTCCTCCATTTTGAACTTTAGAATAGACCAAATCATGAGGACAAGTATGATAAGATTGGTTACGATCCTCGTTTGAGACTTTGGTCTAAAGAGGATTCCAAAGAAGACTCCATTTGGAACTTTAGGATGGACGAAATCATTAGGACAACTTTTACAAGATCTGTTCCGATCCTCGTTTGACATTTTGAGCCAAAGAGGATTCCTAAAGAAGAGTTTCCTCCTCTTGGATCTTTAGGATGGACCAAATCTTGAGGATAACTATGACGTTCAACATTTTGTTCAAAAGAGGATTCTCAAAGAAGAGTTTCCTCCATTTGTAACTTTTGGATGGACCAAATTATTAGGACAACTTTGACGTTTGATATTTTACTTTAAAGGGGATTCCCAACGATTGTTTCCTCCATTTGGAACATTTGGATGGACCACATCCTTAGGAAGAGTTTGAAAATATTTGTTCGGATCCTGGGTTGACATTTTGGTCCAAAGAGGATTCCCAAAGAAGAGTTTCCTCCATTCAGAACTTTAGGATGGTCCAAATCATGAAGACAAGTTTGACAAAGTTGGTTCCGATTCTCGTTTGACATTTTGGTCTAAAGAGGATTCACAAAGAAGAGTTTCCTCCATTTGGATCTTTCGGTTGGACCAAATCATGAGGACAAGTTTGACAAGATTGGTTCCGATCCTCGTTTCACATTTTGGACCAAAGAGGATTCCCAATGAAGAGTATCCTCCATTTGAAACTTTTGGACGGACCAAATCGTGAGGACAACTTTGAAAAGATTGGTTCTGATCCTCGTTTGACATTTCAGTTCAAAGAGGATTCATGAAGAAGTGTTTCCTCCATTTGGAACTTTAGGATAGGCCAAATCATGAGGACAACTTTTACAAGACTGGTTACGATCCTCGTTTGACATTTTGGTTGAAAGAGGATTCCCATAGATTGTTTACTCCATTTGGAACTTTATGATGGTCCAAATTATTCGGACAAGTTTAAAAAGATTGATTCCAATCCTGGTTTGACCATTTTTCCCAAAGAGGATTCCCAAAGGAGAGTTTCCTCTATTTCGAACTTTAGGATGGACCAAATCATGAGGACAATTTTGACAATCGAATTTTTTGTCCAAAGAGGATTCCCAAAGGAGAGTTTCCTCCATTTTGAACTTTAGGATGGACCAAATCATGAGGACAGGTATGATAAGATTGGTCACGATCCTCATTTGAGACTTTGGTCTAAAGAGGATTCCAAAGAAGACTCCATTTGGAACTTTAGGATTGACCAAATCATTAGGACAACTTTGACAATATCTTTTCTGATCCTCGTTTGATATTTTGGTCCAAAGAGGATTCCTAAAGAAGAGTTTCCTCCTTTTGGATCTTTAGGATGGACAAAATCTTGAGGATAACTATGACGTTCGAATTTTGTTCAAAAGAGGATTCCCAAAGAAGAGTTTCCTCCATTTGTAACTTTAGGATGGACCAAATCATTAGGACAACTTTGACGTTTGATATTTTAGCCCAAAGGGGATTCCCAAAGATTGTTTCCTCCATTTGGAACATTTGGATTGACCACATCCTTAGGAAGAGTTTGAAAAGCTTGGCTCGGATCCTTGGTTGACATTTTGGTCCAAATAAGAGTTTCCTCCATTTAGAACTGGTCCAAATCATGAAGACAAGTTTGACAAGATTGGTTCCGATCCTCGATTGACATTTTGGTTTGAAGAGGATTCGCAAAGAAGAGTTTCCTCCATTTGGATCTTTTGGTTGTACCAAATCATGAAGAGTTTGAGAAGATTGGTTCTGATCCTCGTTTGATATTTTGGACCAAAGAGGATTCCCAATGAAGAGTTTCCTTCATTTGAAACTTTTGGACTGACAAAATCGTGAGGATAACTTTGAGAAGATTGGTTCTGATCCTCGTTTAACATTTCAGTCCAAAGAGGATTCATGAAGAAGTGTTTCCTCCATTTGGAACTTTAGGATAGGCCAAATCACGAGGACAACTTTTACAAGATTGGTTACGATCCTCGTTTGATATTTTTGTCCGTAGAGCATTCCCATAGATTGTTTACTCCATTTGGAACTTTAGGTTGAACCAAATTATTAGGACAAGTATAAAATGATTGGTTCCGATCCTCGTTTGGCCATTTTGTCCAAAGAGGATTCTCAAAGGAGAGTTTTCTCCATTTGGAACTTTAGGATGGACCAAATCATTAGGACAATTTTGACAATCGAATTTTTGGTCAAAAGATGATTCCCAAAGGAGAGTTTCCTCCATTTTGAACTTTAGGATGGACCAAATCATGAGGACAAGTATGATAAGAATGGTTACAATCCTCGTTTAAGATTTTGGTCCAAAGAGGATTCTAAAGAAGATTCCAATTGGAACTTTAGGATGGACCAAATCATTAGGACAACTTTGACAAGATCTGTTCCGATCCTTGTTTGACATTTTTGTCCAAAGAGGATTCCTAAAGAAGAGTTTCCTCTTTCTGGATCTTTAGGATGGACCAAATCTTGAGCATAACTATGACGTTCGACATTTTATCAAAAGAGGATTCCCAAAGAAGAGTTTCCTCCATTTGTAACTTTATTATGGACCAAATCATTCGGACAACTTTGACGTTCGATATTTTAGTCCAAAAGGGATTCCCAAATATTGTTTCCTCCATTTGAAACAGTTGGATGGACCACATCATTAGGTCAAGTTTTAAAAGATTGGTTCGGATCTTTGGTTGACATTTTGGTCGAAAAAGGATTCCCAAAGAAGAGTTTCCTCCATTCAGAACATTAGGATGGTCCAAAAAATGAAGACAAGTTTGACAAGATTGGTTCCGATCCTTGTTTGACATTTTGGTCTGAAGAGGATTCGCAAAGCAGAGTTTCCTCCATTTGGATCTTTCTGTTGGACCAAATCATGAGGACAAGTTTGAAAAGATTGGTTCCGATCTTCGTTGGACATTTTGGTACAAAAAGGATTCCCAAATAAGAGTTTGCTCCATTTTGAACTTTAGGATGGACCAAATCATTTGGATAACTTTGACGTTTGTCATTTTAATCCAAAGGGGATTCCCAAAGATCATTTCTTCCAGTTGGAATGTTTGGATGGACCAAAACATTAGGACAAGTTTGAAAAGATTGGTTCCGATCCTTGTTTGACATTGTTGTCCATAGACGATTCGGAAAAGAGTTCCATCCATTTGGAACTTTAGGATGGACCAAATTATGATGATAACATTAACAAGATTGGTTCTGATCCTCGTTTGACATTTTGGTCCAAAGAGGATTCCAAAAGAAGAGTTTCCTCCATTTGGAACTTTAGGATGGACCAAATCATTAGGATAAGTTTTAAAAGATTTGTTCCAATCCTCATTTGACATTATGATCCAAAGAGGATTCGCACAGAAGAGTTTTCTCTATTTGGATCTTTAGGATGGACAAAATCATGACGACAAGTTTGACGTTCGACATTTTGGTCCAAAGAGGATTTTCAAAGAAGAGTTTCCTCCATTTGGAAATTTAAGATGGACCAGATCATTAGGACAACTTTTAGGTTCCACATTTTGGTCCAAAGAAGATTGGCAAAGAAGAGTTTCCTCCATTTAAATATTTAGGATCCACCAAATCATGAGGACAAGTTTTCAAACATTGGTTCAGATCCTCGTTAGACATTTTGGTCCAAAGAGGAATCCCAAAAAAGAGTTTCCTCTATTTGGATTTTTGAAAGGACCAAATCATGAGGAAAACTTTGAAATGATTCGTTCCTATCCTTGTTTGACATTTTGGTCCAAAGAGGAATACAAAAAATAGTTTCCTCCATTTGGATCTTTTTGATGGACCAATCATGAGGATATGATTGACGTTCGTCATTTTGGTCCAAGAGGATTCCTAATGAGGAGTTTCATCCATTTCGATCCTTAGGATGGACCAAATCATGAGGAGGACTTTAACAAGATTGGTTCCGATCCTCGTTTGATATTTTTGTCCAAAGAGGATTCCCAAAGAAGAGTTTCCTCCCTTTAGAACTTTAGGATGGACCAAATCATCAGGACAAGTTTGAAAAGATTAGTTCCGATCCTCATTTGACATTTTGGTCCATAGAGGATTCGGGAAGAAGAGTTTCCTGCATTTGAATTTTTAGGATGGACCAAATCATGAGGACAACTTTGACAAGATTTGTTTCGATCCTCGTTTGACATTTTTGTCCAAAGAGGATTCCTAAAGATTGATTCCTCCATTTGGAACTTTAGGATGGACCAAATCATAAGGACAAGATTGAAAAGATTGGTTTCGATCCTCGTTTGAAATTTTGGACAAAAGAGGATTCCCAAAGAAGAGTTTCCTCCATTTGGAAGTTTAGGATGGACGAAATCATGAGGACAACTTGGACATTCAACATTTTGGTCCAAAGAGGATTCCCAAAGAAGAGTTTCCTCCATTTGGATCTTTAGGATAGACAAAATCATGAGGACAACTTGAACAATATTGGTTCCTATCCTCTTTTGACATTTTGTTCCAAAGAGGATTCCCAAAGAAGATTTTCCTCCATTTGGAATTTTAGGATGGATCAAATCATTAGTACAAGTTTGACGTTTGACATTTTGATCCAAAGAGGATTTCCAGAGATGAGTTTCATCCATTTGGAACTTTTGTATGGACCAATCATTTCAAACTTGTCCTTTTTATTTGGCCCATTCTGAAGTTTCAAATGGAGGACACACTTCTTTGGGAATCCTCTTTGGACCAAAATGTCAAACGAGGATTGGAACCAATCTTTTCAAGCTTGTTCTCATGAAATAGTACATCCCAAAGTTCAATATTTAGGAAACTCTTCTTTAGGAATCCTCTTTGGACAAAAATGTTGAACGTCAAAGTTGTCCTCATGATTTGGTCAATCATAAGGATCCAAATGGAGGAAACTCTTCTTTGGGAATCCTCTTTGGACAAAAATGTCAAACAAAGATCGGAACCAATATTTTCAAACTTGTCCTCATGATTTGGTCCATCCTAATTGATAAGGCAAACTCAAATTTCAAGTTCAAATACCCTATGCTATTATAATTTGCATGAACCCTTGAAGCATGAATTCAACCCCTCACTAACTATTCGATTTCATCCAAAAGGAAATGCTAGAAATAGATTGCCTTATATGATCTAAAAATCATGAAACGGACAAACCTTTACATTCCATCATCTCATGACTCGAAACACTCCACAAGTTAGTTGATCACTCCCCTCTTGAATGTTTCTAAGCATGTAATCTAAAGCAAGATTACAAATGGATGAGGCTCAAGGCTCTCAATGTGCATAAAAATGCTACATTTCATTCAATCTTTTGAATTTTTCAAGTCTTACAAGTCATCTTTTCAATGGCTGATAAGTGGCCTATTTATAGGCTTAAAATACAAGGAAAATTCGTTCATAATCATCCCATAACAGCCCCATTAAGTGTCTAGCTTGTAACCTACAAAAATTAAAAGAAATTACAAGTTTTAATCTTCCACCATTAGTTTGTAACCTATAAGTGATCAAATACATTGGTAACTTATATTTTAACTCTCATTGAAGCTTGCAAATGATCATTAAATGTTTTCTTGAAGTTGCTTTGAATTCTAAACACTACAACAAAATTCTTGATACTTGACCCTTAAAATGTGTCAAGATTCAATAAACTTGACACTTTTTCTAGTGTCAAATATGTCAGTGTCAAGTATAATTTTAGTGTCAAGTATAATTTTAGGGCACTTGACACATTAGAAGTGTCAAAATTAAAACTATTGACACGATTTTCACGTCATGTTATAAATGTAGTTGACATTTTTTAAGAGTCAATGTTACCATTTGTTACTTGACCATTTTTAAATGTCAACAAAAGTATTTTTTTTATAAAAAAAAATATAAATTACATATCAATGATTTTTTTTTAATGTAGCATTTGTATTCAGAGTTTTCTATCTACTCACATATTTACCTGCTCATAATTTTAATGAGATATCGTAGCAAAATTAAATTCAAACTAAACACAAACATAAGAAAAGAGATCTCAAGTAGCTAAATGTTGGGAATGGTAACAATATTCTAAGGTATAATAGTTTTTAAACAAATCCTAACATATAAAGAGAAATTAAACCAACAAAAAACTTTTAACCGAGTGTCATAGTTTCCAAAACTATATAACAAAGTACCAAAAGTTCCACCCACAAAAAAGAATAAAGCAAATGTAATAAATTCTAAAATATAAGACAACCTAAAAGGATAATTCCAACCGATAACAAAATGAGTAATTTGTCATGTGTCTAGACTTGTGCCAAAAATTCAGCCCACTCGATCCGCACCTCATCAATAGCATGTTTGAGAGTAGGCAACCCTTGTGTGGGTCTACATGTTTAAAAAATAGGCTTGTTTAGCATATAATTTTATATTTTTTTAATAATGAACATGAAGAATAGTATGTATAACAATTACTTTACCACATTAGTAATCAAAGTAGATTGTGTTGATACTATATCTCGCATGAATCTCATGACAAAATATCCACTCTCGAAATGTTCTTGAAGTGGACACTATAATAAACAAAATTTGAATACTTATGATTGTAGTAAACAACAAATTAACAAATTTATTTAATACAAAAATTTGTAACTTCGAAATATTTACCTTAATATTCTTCCAATGTAGTGTTTTTCTGAGATGTCTGTGATGGATTATGGGCTTTGAACATTATGAGTGCCCTACAAATATATAATATCTTCTTAAACCAAAATCATGTGCTAAAATCAGCTTCAAGTATAATAAACAAATTCAACGGGAAAAAACTACGTTCAACTTCAAGTGGTAAAAACAAATTCAAGCAATCAATTACAAGATTTTTGAAATTTTGAAAAACAGTCATAATGATTATAAAGGATGAAAAAGAAGTGGACTATAATCTAATCTCAAACCTTTTGTATGATAAGCCGGACAAATTTTGAACTATATATCTTAGAAAGTGAAAGACCATATTACACTTCAAATGCATAACTAATCAGGACAAATTTCTCCAAGTACCTTTCTTATCTTTCCTTCTACTTTTTTTTGTGTGTGGTGAAGGGGTAGGTAGGATAGTTGAGTTTTCTAACCATTGACCCACTAAGTTAAACTACATGCAGTTAACAAACTTGTGCATCCCAAATAGCTAAACCAGTATTGTATCCCAATAAGCTAAACTACATGCTATTAATGTCAGATTTCATCAGTTCATATTTGATGTTCTAAAAGTGTTTTTAAATGAAATTGAATGCTCAACCTTCTTGACCTCCTTAGTACCTACTAAAACTTGAAAGGAAGTGCACTCAAACTCCATTTATAACGTACTCTAAGAATCTCAACAAATGAAACCTAAAAAACAAGAAATAGAGATCAATGAGCACGATGTAGATCACTTGTAAAAACATTATTGTTTGTCTTATGCTTTTCTAGGCTGCAACAAAAGGCACAAGGAAGCGTGAGACCGTTGCATTAAGTTCAAATGCAGTAGAAATCAACTTCTTCCAATTAACATAAAAACTTGTCAAAATTGAAAAAGAAAAAAAGACATATCACCAATCTTTGGTGTAAGGGTACAAATTAGTCACATGCTTTGAACTTAATTTTTATTAATTTATACCCACAAAAAGACAATAATGGATCATTTTGAATTTCTATGCTACAGTGATCTGTCCCCTTTTCTTCAAATCTTCTAATGTTCGTCGATTTTCACTTGTATCACAAAGTCTAAGCAAAGAAAAACATTTGCAATCTATGGTTACGACTATTTGAAATTAAGAATAAAAAACTCAATAACAATTACCATTGTTTTCTTCTCTAGCACTAAATCAATTGCCAACAACCTAATAGTTTCCAAATTTGGTTTTATATTCGTGCATGATTGGCTTGTACGCATTGTAAGAAGTAAAGAAAATTATAAAGTTTCTCGCAAAAATAGAATGTTAAAATATCCAAAACCTAAGGTATAACCTTTTACATCCAACATAAGAATTCAATAAAAGGTGATCCAGCATAGAAGGACAACTTCTAATAACAAGAATGCAACACATGAAGTTAACTTAATGATTATTTTGAATCTCTTTTACCCAGTTGTTTATTTGATTTAGGAGTAAATTCTAAAAACTCATTCAAAAATTAAACTCTTGAAAGGTATGATACGGCTCAAAGACTATATAAACTCTTAAGCAAATAATGCATTAACACGAACTAAGTTCAACAAACAAACGATACAAGAGATGGGAAAAAAGGAGGAAATAAATCAGAATTATATCAATGATAATTTTTAATTATGATTTATCTATTGCTACTCCAGATTATTTGTAGCAGCTTAATTAACTTGCTAAATTAAAGCCTAACGAGAAGAAGCTGGAACTACACAACTCAAGGCACGTGAAAATAAATTTTTTTGTCCAAACGATTACTAAATACAATATAACAAACAATAATAGTAATCTATAAATACGAGTTCAAATGATGTTTAGATCAACAACGGAATCAAATGACATTTAAAATTCCAGTTCGATCCACAAAATTAGTAAAAGGATCAATAATTCATTTCTTTTTACTCATGATATCATAATAATCTTCCTATTCTTTTGATCACACAATAGAAACTTGGAAGAAACTTGTATTTATGTTAATTTGAGATACCACAACAACAGAGTACATGAAAGAAGAAAAAACCATTAAAGAAAATAATCAAATTCAGAATATCAAAACTTATTTACTTCTAAAAAGAGAGAATCTAAAAAACTCTTCATGCACATCAAGTATTCGACAAAATGTCAAGCAGATAAAAACCCATAAATTGTTACAGTAAGAGATAAGAAAAAGCACGAACCTTGGTGCACGAACATTTTATTATATTACAATAAAATGTGGCTATTTCAACTCAATGACATGTTGATCCTGACATGGATAAAGATGGAATTAAATATTCTAAGGCGTGAAAAAATCTTCTGGCAAAAAAATATTTAAGGGCGAAAAAACCTTCGTTGTTCTAGTTTGTTTGTCATCATACTTGGCTCGAAAAGCGGCTGAGAAAATCGAAGAAGAAGCGGCTGAGAAATCAAAGAAAAAACGGCTGAGAAATCAAAGGAGAAACGACTGAGAAATCGATGGAGATGCGGCTGTGAAGAGAATTCATTGAAGAAGAAAGAAGAAATCGAGCGTGTTGATGAGAAGAAGCGGTTGTGAAGAGACCTCGATGAAGGCGAATGAAGAAATCGAGCGTGCTTATGAGAAGAAACGATTGTGCTTGGGGAATTCGTTTTCTAAATAACGCTTCCTCTTAATTTTTTCTATCATGTGTGCTTTTACTTTTTTTTATTTTTATTTTAAAATAAAATTTCTAAATTTGACATTAAAAATGTGTCAATATTTGAGAATTCTTAAAAACAATATTTTGATACTTTAAAATAGTCAAGATTTATTAATTTTGGACTCTTAAAATGCGTCAGGTATTTAGTTTTTTAATTATAATAATCTTGACACGTTAAAATGATCAAGACAATGTGACACGAAAAGACTAAAATAATGCATTCTTTCCCTTGCGTTTTTCTTAATTTACCTTGACATATTTTACCATAATAAACAATTTTCTTGACATTTCTTTTTAAAGTGTCAAGTATATATAAATATCAAGTGTCAAGTATTAGACATATTGTTGTAGTGAAAGAATGATGGTTGAGTTGGCTTGAATGAAGCTTGGGTACATAATTCATATCACTAATGCTCGAAATGGAGGAAACCTTTCTTTGGACCAAAATGTCGAACATCAAAGTTGTCCTCATGATTTGGTCCATCCTAAAGATCCAAATGGAGAAAACTCTTCTTTGGGATTACTCTTTGGACCAAAATGTCGAACAAAGATTGAACCAATCCAAAAACTTGTTTGTAATTGAAAAGCATGTTTCAAAAACCAATCTTTTCAAAGTTGTCATCATGATTTGGTCCATCCTAAAGTTTCAAATGGAGGAAACTCTTCTTTGGGAATCCTCTTTGTACCAAAATGTCAAACGAGGATCGAAACAAATCTTGTCAAAGTTGTCCTCATGATTTAGTCCATCCTAAAGATCCAAATGGAGGAAACTATTCTTCGGACCAAATTGTCAAATGAGGATCGGAACCAATCTTATCATAGTTGTCCTAATGATTTGGTCCATCCTAAAGTTCCAATTTCAAATGAGGAATGGAACCAATCTTGTGAAAATTGTCCTAATGATTTGGTCTATCCTAATGTTCCAAATGGAGGAAACTCTTCTTTGGGAATCCTCTTTGGACAAAAATGTCAAACGAGGATCAGAACATATCTTTTCAAACTTGTCCTCATGATTTGGTCCATCCTAATGTTCCAAATGGAGGAAACTCTTCTTTGGATCTTTGGACAAAAATTTCGAACGTCAAAGTTGTCCTCATGATTTGGTCAATCCTAAGGATCCAAATGGAGGAAACTCTTCTTTGGGATTCCTCTTTGGACAAAAATATCAAACAAAGATCGGAACCCATCTTTTCAAACTTGTCCTCATGATTTGGTCTATCCTAATGTTCGAAATGGAGGAAACTTTTCTTTAGAAATCCTCTTTGGACAAAAATGTTGAACATCAAACTTGTTCTCATGATTTGGTCCATCCCAAAGATCAAAATGGAAAAAACTCTTCTTTGGGAATACTCTTTGGACCAAAATGTCTAACATAGATTGAACCAATCCAAAAACATGTTTGTAATTGAAAAGCATGTTTCAAAAACCAATATTTTCAAATTTGTCCTCATGATTTGGTCCATCCTAAAGATCCAAAATGGAGGAAACTCTTCTTTGAGAATCCTCTTTGGACCAAAATGTCAAACTAGGATCGGAACAAATCTCGTAAAAATTGACCTCATGATTTGGTCAATCCTAAAGTTCCAAATGGATAAAACTCTTCTTTGGGAATCTTCTTTGGACCAAAATGTCAAACAAGGATCGGAAAAAATCTTTTCAAACTTGTCCTCATGATTTGGTTAATCCTAATATTCCAAATGGAGGAAACTCTTCTTTGGAAATCCTCTTTGGACCAAAATGTCGAACGTAAAAGTTGTCCTTATGATTAGATCAATCATAAAGATCCAAATGGAGTAAACTCTTCTTTGGGATTCCTCTTTGGACAAAAATTCAAACAAAGATCGGAACCAATCTTTTCAAACTTGTCCTCATGATTTGGTGCATCCTAATGTTTGAAAGTGATTAAACTATTCATTGGAAATCATCTTTGGACCAAAATGTCAAACATCAAAGTTTTCCTCATGATTTTGTCCATCCTAAAGATCCAAATGGAGGAAACTCTTCTTTGGTAATACTCTTTGGACGAAAATGTCGAACAAGTATCGAAAAAATTCAAAAACTGGTTTGTAATAGAAAAGCATTGATATGAATCATAACACTTAACTTACTCATGGAAAGCTAGAAGATGGAGCAAATGATGCAAATGATCAAGGGGAGCTAAATCTGCCAATTGGGCCAATAACAAGATCAATGAATAAGAAATTGAAGCTGGCTTTGATTCAACATGTCCAAACATATTTGAAGGAAACCAAAGAGGAAATCCTAGAAATGCAGGCTTTAACATACAATTTGTTGACAATTCAACTACAAAAAGATTCACAAGCCCAAAATTGTCCATTTGAAGACTTTTCCTAAAATCTATAAAAATCCCTAAAATTTAGGAAATGGATCCCTAAATTTTAGGCCATGTCACACTTTCCATTCCTAGATACCTTATGTTGAGAGCTTTAAGATGATTTAAAGAAATGGATGATCCAGTTAGTGTAGGTTTATTAAATGTGCAATTATAATTTCATAGAGTAGGTTTAATTTTTTGATGACTCATCATGTGATGTCATGATGAGATCATCCTTATCATCTTTTCATCTTATATTTTCGAATTTAGTGTCATATTAGAAGTAGGAGACTTTACTTTCCTATTTAAAGGCATCCTTATTCATTAATAAAGGCAGATTATCATTATTCAAGAAAACTTGCCTATTTGCATGATTTGGCTTCGAAGACCATTCTCTTCTTCAGCTTTTGTAATTCTTGCTTAGGATTGCATGTTTTAGAGCATTAAAGAAATTCTGATCACATTGTTTTTGGAGTGTTCGAATCTTGGGGTAAGAAGTCATTCTCGTTTCAAGATTATAGATCATAAAGGTAGCATTATTCCTTAACTCTTTCCTTTGAGTTTTTACTACTGATTTTGTTGGTTCTTGTTTCTTCATCTATGGTTCTTCTTGGTAAGTTTCCAAGGGTTTTCATATCAAGCATGTTTCAAAAACCAATCTTTTCATAGTTATCCTCATGATTTGGTCCATCCTAAAGTTCCAAATGGACGAAACTCTTCTTTGGGAATCCTCTTTGGACCAAAATGTCAAACGAGGATCAGAAACAATCTTGACAAAGTTGTACTCATTATTTAGTCTGTCCTAAAGTTCCAAATGGAGGAAACTCTTCTTTGGAAATCTTCTTTGCACCAAAATGGCGAACGTCAAAGTTGTCCTCAAGATTTGTTCCATCCTAAAGATCCAAATGAAGGAAACTCTTCTTTGGGAATCCTCTTTAGACTAAAATGTCAAAGGAGGATCGGTACTAATCTTGTCAAAGTTGTCCTCATGATTTGGTCCATCCTAAAGTTCTAAATGGAGGAAACTCTTCCTTTGGAATCCACTTTGGACCAAAATGTCAAACAATGATCGGAACCAAAATTTTCATACTTGTACTCATGATTTGGTCCATCCTAATGTTCCACATGAATGAAACTCTTCTTTGGAAATCCTCTTTGGACCAAAATGCAAATGAGGATCGGAATGAATCATTTCAAACTTGTCCTAATGATCTGGTCCATCCTAAAGTTCCTCTTCTTTGCACCAAAATGGCGAACGTCAAAGTTGTCCTCAAGATTTGTTCCATCCTAAAGATCCAAATGAAGGAAACTCTTCTTTGGGAATCCTCTTTAGACTAAAATGTCAAATGAGGATTGGTACTAATCTTGTCAAAGTTGTCCTCATGATTTGGTCCATCCTAAAGTTCTAAATGGAGGAAACTCTTCCTTTGGAATCCACTTTGAACCAAAATGTCAAACAATGATCAGAACCAAAATTTTCATACTTGTACTCATGATTTGGTCCATCCTAATGTTCGACATGAAGGAAACTCTTCTTTGGAAATCCTCTTTGGACCAAAATGCAAATGAGGATCGGAATGAATCATTTCAAACTTGTCCTAATGATCTGGTCCATCCTAAAGTTCTTAATGGAGGAAAATCTCCTTTACGAATTCTCTTTGGACCAAAATTTCGGACGAGGATCAGAAGCAAACTTGTCAACGTTGTCCTCATGATTTGGTTCACCCTAAAGTTCCAATGTCAAACGAGGATCGGAACATATCTTGTCAAAGTTGTCCTCATGATTTCGTCCATTCTAAAGTTCCAAATCGAGGAAACTCTTCTTTGGGAATCCTCTTTGGACCAAAATGTCGAACGTCAAAGTTGTCACCATGATTTGGTTCATCCTAAAGATCCAAATGGATGAAACTCTATTTCAGGAATCCTCTTTGGACCAAAATGTCAAATGAGGATCGGAACCAATCTTGTAAAAGTTGTCCTCATGATTTGGTCCTTCCTAAAGATCCAAATGGAGGAAACTCTCTTTGATAATCCACTTTGGACCAAAATGTCAAACGATGATCGGAACCAACCTTTTCAAACTTGTCCAAATGATTTTGTCAAACCTAAATTTTAAAATAGAGGAAAGTTTTCTTTGGACCATCCAAAAGAAGGAAACTCTTCTTTGGGAATCCTCTTTGGAAAAAATGTCGAACGAGGATCGGAACTAATCTCTTCAAACTTGTGCTATTCATTTGGTCTATCCTGAACATCCAAATGGTGGAAACTCTTCTTTGGGAATCCTCTTTGGTTCAAAATGTCGAAAGTCAAGGTTTTTTTCATGATTTGGTCCATCCTAAAGATCCAAATGAATGAAACTCTTCTTTGTGAATCCTATTTGGACAAAAATGTCCCACTTGTCCATTACCTTGGTACATCCTAAAGTTTCAGAATGGAGGAAACTCTTCTTTGGAAATCCTCTTAAGACCAAAATGTTGAACGTCAAAGCTGTCCTCATGATTTGATCCATCCTAATGATCCAAATGGAGTAAACAATTCGTTGGGAATCCTTATTGGACACAAATGTCAAACGAGGATCAGAACCAATCTTTTCAAACTTATCCAAATGATTTGGATCATACTAAAGTTCCAAATGGTTGAAACTCTTCTTTGGGAATCCTCTTTAAACCAAAATGTCAAGCGAGGACCGGAACCAATCTTGTAAAAGTTTCCCTAATGATTTGGTCCATCCTAAAGTTCCAAATGGAGGATACTCTTGTTTGGGAATTCTATTTGGACCAAAATCATAAACGAGGATCGGAACTAATCTTATCTTGTCCTCATGATTTTGTCCATCCTAAAGTTCCAAATAGAGGAAACTCTTCTTTGGGAATCCTCTTTTGACTAAAATGTCAAACGAGGATCGGAACCAATCTTTTCAAACTTGTCATATTGATTTCGTCCATCCTAAAGATCCAGCCGGAGGAATCTCTTCTTGGGGATTCCTCTTTGGACCAAAATGTCAAACGAGGATCGGAATCAAGCTTGTTAAAGTTGTCCTCATGATTTAGTACATCCTAAAGTTTCGAATGGAGGAAACTCTTTTTGATAATCCTTTTTTTACAAAAAAGTCAAACGAGGATCGGAACAAATCTTTTCAAACTTGTCTTAATGATTTGATCCGTCCTAAAGTTCCAAATGGATGAAAATGTTCTTTGGGAATCCTCTTTGGACCAAAATGGGAAACGAGGATCAGAACCAATCTTTTCAAATTTGTCCCCATGATTTGTTCCATACTAAAGTTCAAAATGGAGGAAACTTTTTTTTGGGAATCCTCTTTAGACCAAAATGTCGAACGTAAAAGTTGTCCTCAAGATTTGGTCCATTCTAAAGTTCCAAATGTAGGAAACTCTTCTTTGCAAATCCTTTTTGGACCAAACTGTCAAACGAGGACAGGAACCAATCTTTTCAAACTTTTCCTAATGATTTGGTATAAAGACGATTTTCAAAGATCGTTTCCTCCATTTGGAACTTTAGGATGGACCTAATCCTTAGGACAAGTTTGAACAGATTGGTTCTGATCCTCGTTTAATATTTTGGAACAAAGAGGATTACCAAAAAGAGTTTCTTCCATTTGGATCTTTAGGACGGACCAAATCATGAGGATAAATTTGACCTTGGAATTTTTGGTCCAAAGAGAATTCCCAAAGAAGAGGTTCCTCCATTTGGATCTTTACGATGGATCAGAACCAATTATTTTCAAACTTGTCCTATTGATTTGGTCAATCCTAAAGATGTAAATGGAGGATACTCTTCTTTAGGAATACTCATTGGACGAAAATCTCAAACGAGGATCAGAACCAATCTTGTCAAAATTGTCCTCATGATTTGGTCTATCCTAAAGTTCCAAATGGAGGAAACTCTTCTTTAAGGATACTCTTTGGACAAAAATATCGAACGTCAAAGTTGTCCTCATGATTTGGTTCATCCTAAATATCCCAATGGAGGAAACTCTTCTTTGGGAATACTCTTTGGACCTAAAGGTTAAACGAGGATAAGAACCCATCTTGTCAAAGTTCTCCTCATGATTTGGTCCATCTTAAAGTTCCAAATGGAAGAAACTCTTCTTTGGAAATCCTCTTTGGACCAAAATATTGAACGACAAAATTGTGCTCATGATTGGTCAATCCAAAATATCTAAATGGAGGAAACACTTTTTTGGGATTTGGTCTATCCTAAAGATCTAAATTGCGGAAACTCTACCTTGGGAATCCTCTTTAGACCAGAATGTTGAACGTCAAAGTTGTTCTCATGATTTGGTCCATCCTAAAGATCCAATTCGAGGAAACTTTTCTTTCGGAATCCTCTTTGGACCAAGATGTCAAACAAGGATCAAAACCAATCTTTTAAAACTTGTCCTCATGATTTGGTGCATCCAAATGTTCCAAATGGGGGAAACTCTATTTAGGAAATCCTCTTTTGACCAAAATGTCGAACGTTGTCCTCATGATTTAGTCAATCCTAAAGATCCAAATGGAGGAAACTTTTTTTTGGGAATCTTCTTTTGACCAAAATGTTGAACGTCCTAGTTGTCCTCATGATTTGGTCCATCCTAAAGTTCCAAATGGAGGAAACTCTTCTTTGGGAATCTTCTTTGGAGCAAATGTCAAACTATTTTCGGAACCAATCTTTTCAAACTTGTCATTTTAAATTGGTCCATCCTAAATATCCAACGGGAGTAAACTCTTTTTTGGGAATCCTGTTTGGACAAAAATGTCAAAGGAGAATCGGAACCAATCTTTTTAAATGGAGTCCTAATGATTTGGTCCATCCTAAGTTCCAAATGGAGAAAACACTTCTTTGGTAATCCTCTTTAGACGAAAATGTCAAACGAGGATTGTAAACAATCTTGTGATATAAAATCCAGAAAATTTAAATAGAAACCTTTTGAAACACAAAGAACCCCTAGATGCAAATCCTAAAACCCCAATGAACAATAAGGAAAAACCCTTGGAAACCAAGAAGAAGAAGATTATTCGAATGATCTAATACCTTGGAATAAGAGAACTTGTTCTTATTTCAAGATCGAAACAATCCACACACAATAGATCAAGTTATGCTTGAATGTTTCTAAAACATGCAACCTAGAACAAGGCTACAAAATGCAAGGTAAAATCAACCAGGAAATAAGAAAAACAAAGCTATTTTCTATCATATTAATTCTGAGTTGTAAACCTTACAAATGAGCCATTATATAGGCAAAGAAACCCTAAAAAAATAACAAGGAAATTCAAATAAAAGAGGCAGAAAATCTGCCAAATGAGCCTTTTTAAAGTGCATTTGGTGCATTTTAGAAAAGTTTTGCCCTAGAAGATATTATCTCATTCCTAAACTATTCTAAGAATTAAAACTGATAAATAAAGGCCAAAAAGATGTCCAAATACATTGTAATTTTGTGGACACCATATAAGGCAAGTTCGGGAACAAAAATGGAAAGTAGTCCAGATAAGGAAAGTTTGCAAAAGTGATGCAACTTTATTAATTAGCTCTCTTCTTCATTTCAGATTGGACAAATCTTCAATACTCTTATTCTAAATGCATTTTCCATTTATTAATGTGCATCAAATCCTCTTTGTTAGCCTCCATGCTTGAATCTTCAACGATCGTCTTCACTTTCCTCATGTAGGCTTGTTATAGACATTCAATGCTTGTCTTTAACTTCGATCTTGATATTGATCCTTGAGCTATTTGTGACGTTCCATGATTCATATCATCTGGTCAAAGTTTTCCTAATGATTTGGTCCATCTTAAACTTCCAAATGGAGGATACTATTATTTGGGAATCTTCTTTGGACCAAAATCTCAAAAGAGGATCAGAACCAATCTTCTCAAAGTTGTCCTCCTGATTTGGTCCATCCTAAAGTCCCAAATGGAGGAAACTCTTCTTTGTGAATCCTCTTTGGAAAAAAATGTCAAACGAGGATCGAAACCAATCTTTTCAAACATGTCCTATTGATTTGGTCCATTCTAAATATCCAACGGGAGGAAACTCTTCTTTGGGAATCCTCATTGGACCAAAAGGTCAAACGAAGATCGGAAGAAATCTTGTCAAAGTTGTCCTCATGATTTGGTCCATCCTAAAGATCCAAATCGAGGAAACTCTTATTTGGGAAACTTCTTTATACCAAAATACCAAAATGTCAAATTGAGGAAACTCTTCCTTGCGAATCCACTTTGGACCAAACTGTCAAACGAGGATAGGAACCAATCTTTTTAAACCTGTCTTTATGGTCCAAAGAGAATTCCCAAAGACTGTTTCCTCCATTTGGAACTTTCGGATGGACAAAATAATTAGGACAAGTTTCAATAAATTGGTTCTGATCCTTATTTGGCATTGTTGTCCAAAGAGGATTCAGAAAGAAGAGTTTCCTCCATTTGGAACTTTAGAATGAACCAAATCATGAGGACAACTTTTACGTTTGACATTTCAGCCCAAAGAGGATTCCCAAAGAAGAGTTTCTGCCATTTGGAACTTCATGATGGACCAAATCATGAGGACAACATTGACAAGATTTGTTCTGATCCTCACTTGACATTTTAGTCCAAAGAGGATTACAAAAAAGAAGTTCCTCCATTTGTGTTTCAAAAACCAATATTTTCAAAGTTGTCGTTATGATTTTGTCCATCCCTATGTTCCAAATGGAGGAAACTCTTCTATGTGAATCCTCTTTGGACCAAAATGTCAAACGAGGATCTGAACCAATCTTTTCAAACTTGCCTCATAATTTGGTGAATCCTAAAGTTCCAAATGGAGGACACGATATTTGTGAAACGTCTTTGGACAAAAATGTCAATCGAGGATCGGAACCAATCTTGTCAAAGTTGTCCTCATAATTTGGTCTATCCTAAAGTTCCAAATAGAGGAAACAAACTTTGGAAATTCTCTTTGGACTAAAATGTCAAACGGCAATCGGAACCATTCTTTTCGAACTTATCCTAATGATTTGGTCCATCCTAAAGATCCAATTTGAGGAAACTCTTATTTTGAAATCCTATTTGGACAAAAATGTGGAACGTCAAAGTTTTCCGCATGATTTAGTCCATCCTAAAGATCGAAATGGAGGAAACTTTTCTTTGGTAATCCTCTTTGAATTAAAATGTCGAACAAAGATCGAGCCAATCCAAAAACTTGTCTGTAATTGAAAAGCATGTTTCAAAAACAAATTTTTTCAAAGTTGTCCTCCTGATTTTTTCCATCCTAAACTTCCAAATAGAAGAAACTCTTCTTTGGGAATCGTCTTTGTACCAAAATATCAAACGAGGATCGGAACCAATATTTTAAAACTTGTCCTCATGATTTGGTCCATCCTAAAGTTCAAAATGGAAGAAACGATCTATTGGAATCCTCTTTGGACAAAAATGACAAACGAGGATCGAAACCAATCTTGTCAAAGTTGTTCTCATGATTTGGTCCATTCTAAAGTTCCAAATAGAGTAAACACTTCTTCGTGAATCCTTTTTGAACCAAAATGTCGAACGTCAAAATGTCAAACGATCCTAAAGATCCTAATGGAGGAAACTCTTTTTTGGGAATCCTCTTTGGACCAAAATGTCAAAAGAGGTTCCAAACCCAACATGTCAAACTGGTTCTCTTGATTTGGTCCATCCTAAAGATCCAAATGGAGGAAACCCTTCTTTGGGAATCCTTTTTGGACTAAAATGTCGAACGTCGAAGTTCTCATGATTTGGTCGAATCTAAGATCCAAATGGAGGAAACTCTTCATTGGGAATCCTCTTTGGACAAAAATGTGAAACGAGGATTGAAACCAATCTTTTCAAACTTGTCCTAATGATTTGGTCCATCCTAAAGTTTGAAATGGAGGAAACTCTTCTTTGGATATCCTCTTTGGACCAAAATGTCAAACGAGGATCAGAACCAATTCTATAAAATTTGTCCTCATGATTTAGTCTATCCTAAAGATCCAAATGGAGGAAACTCTTGTTTACGAATCCTCTTTGGATCAAAATGTCAAACGTGGATTAGAACCAATCTTTTAAAACTTGTCCTAATGACTTGGTCCATCCTAATGATCCAACGGGAGGAAACTCTTCTTTGGGAATCCTATTTGGACCAAAATGTCAAATGGGGATCGGAACCAATCTTTACCTAGTTGTCCTAATGATTTAGTCAATCCTAAAGTTCCAAATGGAGGAAACTCATCTTTGGGAATCCTCTTTGGACAAAAATATCGAAAAAGGATTGAACCAATTCAAATGCGTGTTTGTAATCAAAAAGCATGTTGAAAAAACAAATCTTCTAAAAGTTGTCCTCGTGATTTGGTCAATCCTAAAGTTCCAAATGGAGGAACTCTTCTTTCGACAAAAATGTAATAGGAGTATTGGAACCAATCTTTTCAAACATATCCACATGATTTTGACCATCCTAAAGTTCCAAATGGAGGAAACGATCTTTGGGAATCCTCTTTGGACCAAAATGTTAAACAAGGATCGGAACAAATCTTGTCAAAGTTGTCCTTATGATTTGGTCCATCCTCAAGATCCAAATGGAGGAAACTCTTCTTTGGGAATCCTCTTTGGACAAAAATGTCAAACGAGGATCGGAACCAGTCTTTTGAAAATTGCCCTAATGATTTGGTCCATCCTAAAGATCCAAATGGAGAAAACTCTTTTTGGTAATCCTCTTTGGACCAAATTGTCAAACGAGGATCAAAACCAATCATTTAAAGTTTTTCTTAATGATTTGATCCATCCTAAAGTTCCCAATGGAGGAAACTCTTCTTTGGGAATCCTCATTGGACTAAAATGTCAAACGACGATCGGAACCAATCTTTTAAAAGTTATCATAATGATTTTGTCCATGCTTAAGTTCCGAATGGAGGAAAATCTTCTTTGGGAATCCTCTTTGGACCAAAATGTCAAACAAAGATCGGAAACAAACTTGTCAAAGTTGTCCTCATAATTTGGTCTATCCTAAAGTTCCAAAAGGAAGAAACTCTTTTTGGTAATCCTCTTTGGACGAAATGTCAAAAGAGGATCGGAACTAATCATGTCAAACTTGTCCTAATGATTCGGTCTATCCTAAAGTTTTGAATGGAGGAAACTCTTCTTTGGAAATCCTCTTTTGCCAAAATGTCGAACGTTTAATTTCTCCTATTTATTTGGTCCATCCTAAAGATCAATCAGAAGAAAAACTTTTTTGGAAATCCTCTCTGGACGAAAATGTAAAACGAGGATCGGAACCAATCTTGTTAAAGTTGTCCTCATGATATGGTCCATCCTAAAGATCCAAATTGAGGAAACTCTTCTTTGGAAATCTTCTTTGGACAAAAATGTCAAACGTCAAAGCTGTCCCCAATATTTGGTCCATCCTAAAGATCCATATGGAGGAAACTCTTTTTGGTAATCCTCTTTGGACAAAAACGTCAAACGAGAAACGGAAACAATCATTTATAAATTTTCCTAATGATTTGGTTCATCCTGAAGAACCAAATGGAGGAAACTATTATTTGCAATTCCTCTATGGATAAAAATGTCAAACAAGGATCAAAACAAATCTTTTCAAACTTGTCCTATTGATTTGGTCCATCCTAAAGATCCAACGGGATGAAACTCTTCTTTGGGAATCTCCTCTTTGGACCAAAATGACAACTTTGGTGCAAAGAGGATTCCCAAAGATCGTTTCCTCCGTTTGGATCTTTAGGATGGACAAAATCGTTAGGATAACTTTGACGTTCGACCTTGTGGTAGAAAGAGAATTCCAAAGAATAGTTTCCTCCATTTAGAAAGATTAGGATGAACCAAATCATGAGGACAAGTTTGAAAAGAATGGTTCCAGTCTTTGTTTGACATTTTTGTCCAAAGAGGATTCGCAAAGAAGAGTTTACTACATTTGAAACTTTAGAATGGACCAAATCATGAAAACAATTTTGACGTTCCACATTTTGATCGAAAAAGGTTTCCCAAAGAAGATTTTCCTCCATTTGGAACTTTAGGATGGACCAAATCATTAGGACAATTTGAAAAAGATTGGTTCGGATCCTCGTTTGACATTATAGTCAAAAGAGGATTCTCAAAGAAGATTTTCCACCATTTGGATCTTTAGGATTGACCAAATCATGAGGACAAGTTTGACAAGATTAGTGTCGTTCGTCGTTTGACATTTTGGTCCAAAGATGATTCCCGAAGAAGAGTTTCCTCCATTTGTATATTTAGAATGGACCAAGTCATGAGGACAACTTTAAAGTTCGACATTTTGGTCCAAAGAGGATTCCCAAAGAAAAGTTTCCTCCATTGGGAACTTTCGGATTGACCAAATCATGAAAACAAGTTTGAAAAGATTGGTTTCGATCCTCGTTTGACATTTTGGTCCAAAGAAGATTCCTAAAGAAGAGTTTCTTCCATTTGGATCTATAGGATGGACAAAATCATGAGACAACTTTGACGTTCAACATTTTGATCCAAAGAAGATTCGCGAAGAAGAGTTTCCTCTATTTAGAACTTTAGGATGGACCAAATAATGAGGACAATTTTGACGTTCGACATTTTGAACGTTAGAGGATTCCCAAAGAAGAGTTTCCTCCATTTGGAACATTAGGATGGACCAAATCACGAGGACAAGTTTGAAATGATTGGTTCCGATCTTTATTTAATATTTTGGTCCAAAAAGGATTCCCAAAGAAGAGTTTCCTCTAATTGAATCTTTAGGATTGACCAAATCATGAGGACAAATTTGACGTTCGACATTTGGGTCTAAAAGGGATTTCCAAAGAAGAGTTTCCTCCTTTTGGAACATTAGAATAGACCAAATCATGAGGAAAACTTTGAAAAGATTGGTTTAGATCCTCATTTGACATATTGGTGCAAAGAAGATTCCCAAAGAAGAGTTTCCTCCATTTGGAACTTTAGGATGAAGCAAATCATGATGACAACTTTGACAAGATTGATTCCAATCTTTGTTTGACATTTTGGTCCAAAGAAGATTCGCAAAGAAGATTTTTCTACATTTGTAACTTAGAATTGATCAAATCATGAGGACATGTTGTACAAGATTGGTTCCGTTCCTCGTTTGATATTTTGGTCCAAAGATGATTTCCAAAGAAGAGTTTCCTCCATTTGGAACTTTAGGATGGATCAATCATGAACACAACTTTGAAAATATTGGTTTTTTAAACATGCTTTTCATTTACAAACAAGTTTTTGGATTGGTTCGATCCTTGATCGACATTTTTGTCCAAAGAGGATTACTAAAGAAGAGTTTCCTACATTTGGATCTTTAGGATGAAGCAATTCATGAGGACAACTTTGACATTTGACATTTTTGTCCAAAGAGGTTTCTCAATTAAGACTTTCCTTCCTTTGGAACTTTAGGATGGAATAAATCATTAGGACAACTTTAAAATGATTGGTTCCGATCCTCGTTTGACATTTTGGTCCAAAGACGATTCCCAAAGATTGTTTCCTCCATTTGGATATTTAGGATAGACCAAATCATGAGGACAACTTTGACAGGATTGGTTCCAATACTCCTTTGATATATTGGTCAAAAGAGGATTCCCTAAGAAAAGTTTACTCCATTTGGAACTTAAGGATGGACAAAATCATGAGGGCAACTTTGACGTTTAAATTTTTAGTCCAAAGGGGATTCGTGAAGAAGAGTTTCCTCCATTTGGAACTTTAGGGTGGACCAAATCATGAGGACAACTTTGACAAGATTTGTTCCGATCTTTGTTTGACATTTCATCCAAAGAGAATTCCTAAATATCGTTTCTTCCATTTGAAACTTTAGGAAGGACCAAATCATGAGGACAAATTTGAAAAGATTTGTTCCGATCCTCGTTTGACATTATGATACAAAGAGGTATCCCAAAGAAGAACTTCCTCCATTTGGATCTTTAGAATGGACCAAAACATGAAAACAAGTTTGACGATAAACATTTTTGTCCGAAGAGGATTCTCAGAGAAGAGTTTCCACCATTCGAAACTTTAGGATAGACCAAATCATGAGGACAAGTTTGAAAAGATTGGTTCCAGTCTTTGTTTGATATTTTGGTCCAAAGAGGATTCACAAAGAAGAGTTTACTACATTTGGAACTTTAGAATGGACCAAATCATGAGGACAAGTTTGAAAAGATTTGTACCTATCCTCGTTTGACATTATGGTACAAAGAGGATTCCCAAAGAAGAATTTCCTCCATTTGGATCTTTAGAATTGACCAAATCATGAGAACAACTTTGACGTTCAACATTTTTTTCCTAGAGGATTCGCAAAGAGGAGTTTCCTCCATTTGGAACTTTAGAATGGACCAAATCATGAGGACAACTTTGACAAGATTTGTTCCGATCCTCATTTGACATTTTGGTCAAAAGAGGATTCCCAAAGATCGTTTCCTCCATTTGGAACTTTAGGTTGGACCAAATCATGAGGACAAGTTTGAAAAGATTGATTATGATCCTCGTTTGACATTTTGGTCCAAAGAGGATTTCCAAAAAATATTTTACTCCATTTGGAACTTTAGGATGGACCAAATCATGAGGACAACTTTTAAAGATCGGTTTTTCTAATATGCTTTTCAATTGCAAAGAAGTTTTCAAATTCGTTCGATCCTTATTCGACATTTTGGCCCAAAGATGATTTCCAAAGAAGAGTTTCCTCCTTTTGGATCTTTAGGATAGACAAAATAATGAGGATAAAATCATTAGTCCATCTCTTCAGATCTTTAGGATGAACCAGATCTTGTGGACAAGTTTTACAATATTGGTTCCCATCCTCTCTTTACATTTTGGTCCAAGAGGATTCCCAGAGAAGGGTTTTCTCTATTAGGAACTTTAGAATAGACTAAATCATTTGAACAAGTTTTAAAAGATTGGTTCCGATCCTCGTTTGATATTTTGATCCAAAGAGGATTCAGAAAAAATAGTTTTCTCCATTTGGAACTTTAGGATGGACCAAATGATGAAGAAAAGTTTGAAAAGATTGGTTCCGATCCTCGTTGGACATTTTGGTCCAAAGAGGAATCAAAAAGAAGAGTTTCCTTAATTTGGATCTTTTGGATGTACCAAATCATGAAGACAACTTTGACGTTTGATATTTTGGTCCAAAAAGGATTTCCAAAAAGAGTTTCCTCCATTTGGAACTTTACGATGGACCAAATCATTAGAAAAAGTTTGAAATGATTGGTTCTGATCCTCGTTTGACTTTTTGATAGAAAGAGGATTCCCAAAGAGGAGTTTCTTCAATTTGGATCTTTAGGATGGACCAAATCATGGGGACAACTTTGACAAGATTCGTTTCGATCCTCGTTTGATATTTTGGTCCAAAGAGGACTTCAAATGAAGAGTTTCCTCCCGTTAGAACGTTAGGATGGACAAAATAAATAGGATAAGCTTGGCGTTCGATATTTTGGTTCAAAGAGGATTTCAAACAAGAGTTTCCTCCATTTTAAACTTTAGGATGGACCAAATCCTGAGGACAACTTTGACAAGATTTGTTCTGATCCTCATTTGACATTTTGGTGCAAAGTGGATTCCGAAAGAAGAGTTTCCTCCATTTGGATATTTAGGATGGACCAAATTATGAGGAAAACTTTGACATTCAACATTTTGGTCCAAAGATGATTTCCAAAGAAGAGCTTCCTCCATTTGGAACTTTAGGATGGACCAAATCATTAGGAAAAGTTTAAAATGATTGGTTCCGATCCTCGTTTGACATTTTGGTTCAATGAGGATTCCTAAAGAAGAGTTTCCTCTATTTGGATTTTTAGGTTGGACCAAATCATAGGGAAAACGTTGACCAGATTCGTTCCGATCCTCGTTTGATATTTTGGTCCAAAGAGGACTTCGAAAGAAGAGTTTCCTCCCGTTGGAACTTTAGGATGGACCAAATCAAGAGGACAAGCTTGACGTTCGACATTTTGGTGCATAGAGGATTTCCACAGTAGAGTTTCCTCCATTTAGAAATTTAGGATGGACCAAGTCATTAGGACAAGTTTGAAATGATTGGTTCCGATCCTCGTTTGACATTTTAGTCCAAAGAGGATTACCAAAGAAGAGTGATATGAAACCCTATAATTGAAATAGAAACCTTTTGAAAGAACAAACACCCCTAGATGCACACCTTAAAACCCCATGAACAAAAAGTTAAAACCCTTGGAAAAACAAGAAAATAAGATTATTCCAATGATCTAAGACCTTGAAATAAGAGAACTTTTCTTATTTCAAGATTGAAACAATTCACAAACAAACTAGATCATGTTTTGCTTGAATGTTTCTAAAGCATGCAACCTAAGAACAAGGCTACAAAACAACGTAATTTCGGCTAAGTAAAAAGCAATATTATTATCATATGAATTTTAAGTCTTTAGGGTTAGAAATGTGGCCTTTAAATAGGCAAAGATACCCTAAAAATAAGCTAGGAAATTCAGATTACAAGGAGCACAAAATCTGCCCAAAACTTGCCTTACATGAAATTTGCAGATTTTATGGAAAATCTTTTCTAGAGAATAATATCTTTCCTAATCCTTTCCAAACATATAAACTGAATATAAAAGGCCTAAAACTTGTCCTTCTGCTCTGGAAAACATTACATAAAAAGGTTTAAATGCATAAAATAAAAAAAGACTCAAATAAGGAAAGTTGTCAAATATGGAAAGTTTGAAACTTTCTCTCTAAACTTCATTCTTTGAATCTTATTGCACAACTTGTCAAAATTCTTCTTCCAATTCCACATGCCACAAGTTGAAGTGCTTTAAGTCTTCTTCCTGATCCTTAATGTTCCAATCTTCAAAAGTCTCCTTGAGTTTTCTCATTTATGCTTGACAATGGATATTCAAAGCTTTTTGCAATTTCTTGGACTTGGATCTTGTCATTGGCCCTTGAACCATCCTAAGCTTGTCTATCTTGTCTTGTGATCCATGATTCATATCATCCCCTCCATCTTTAAAAGGATTTCTCCTCAAATTTGATTCGTCACCTACATTAAAAGGACTTAAGTTAAAAACATTAAAAGAAGCACTCACATTATACTCACCGGGAAGATCAATCTTGTAAACATTGTCATTGATTCTTTCTGGCACTTGGAATAGACCATCTCCTCTTGGATAAAGCTTGGATTTCCTTTTTAATGAAAACCTCTCTTTTACAAAGTGAACCCAAACCCAATCTCCAGGTTGAAAAACAAGCCTATTTCGGCCCTTATTGATCCTTGAAGCTACTTTGTTGTTTTTCTTCTCAATTCTCTCTCGAACCTCCTTGTGTAGCTTTTGAATCCTGTCAACCTTAGTACTAGTATCCAAACTCAACAAATCAGTAGCTAACATGGGCAATAAATCAATAGGATCAGTTGGATTAAAACCATAAACAAGTTCAAAAGGAGTGTATTTAGTAGTACTATGGACAACCCTATTATATGCAAACTCTATGAATGGCAAGCAATATTCCCAAGTCTTATGGTTTTTTATTAATTATAGCCCTAAGCAATGTAACCATAGTCTTATTGACAACCTCAGTTTGACCACCAATTTGGGGGTGACAAGTAGTAGAGTACATTAATTTAGTCACAAGCTTACTCCACAAAACCCTCCAAAAATGACTTAGGAACTTAACATCCCTATCACTCACAATAATTTGAGGAATGCCATGCAATTTAACAACTTCTCTAAAGAACAAGTCAGCAATGTGTTTAGCATCATCAGTTTTAGTACATGCAATGAAATGAGCCATTTTGCTAAACCTATCAACAACAACAAAAATGCTATCCTTTCCCCTTTTTTTTCTCAGCAAGCCTAGCACAAAATACAAAGAAACATTCAATCAAGGTGCTAAGGGAATACGTAAAGGAGAATACAATCCATGTGCTTTAACCCTAGACTTGGCTGCCTTACATGTAATGCAATGAGAAGACACTTTAACTACGTCATGCTTCATCTTAAGCCAATAAAAATGCTCATGCAACATGTCATATGTCTTAGCTTTCCCAAAATGTCCCATTAAACCTCCACCATGAGCCTCTTTAGTCAAAAGCTCCCTAATAGAACATTTAGGAATACAAAATTTACCTTTCTTAAAAAGAAAATTATTACACATCACATAGTCTTCAAAAAAAGTCCCTCAGCCAATGGAAGCATAAATCTCTCCAAAATCATAATCAAGAGCATAAAGTGTCTTAACATGCTAAAAACCTAAGAACTTAACATTAAGAGAATTGAAAAGAGCATACCTTCTAGACAATGCATCAGCCACAACATTATCCTTACCTTTCTTGTACTTGATAACATAAAGAAATGTTTCAATGAACTCTACCCATTTTGCATGCCTTTTATTGAGCTTGTCTTGTCCTTTCAAATGCTTCAAGCTTTCATGATTTGTATGGATGACAAACTCTCTTGGCCATAGGTAGTGTTGCCATGTTTGTAATGCCCTCACCAATGCATACAACTCTTTATCATAAGTTGGATAATTCAATGAAGCTCCACTAAACTTTTCATAAAGTACATCACTAGCTTCCCATTTACCATCAAAACAGCCCCTATGCCTATGCCACTTGCATCACACTCTATCTCAAAAGTCAAATCAAAGTTAGGCAAAACAAGTAGTGGTGCATTACACAATTTATCCTTAAGAGTTTTAAAAGCAGATTCTTGGGCTAGTCCCCATGCAAACACAACATTCTTTTTAGCCAATTCATTTAAAGGAGAAGAAATGGTGCTAAAGTCTTTTATAAACCTCCTATAGAAAACAGCAAGTCCATGAAAGCTCCCCTCACTTCACTCACATTTGTTGGAGTTGGCCACTCTTGGATGGCTTTAATCTTTTCCTCATCTACTTCTACCCCTTTATTATACACAATGAATCCTAAGAACTTTACTCTTTCTATGCAAAAAGAACACTTTTTTCAATTAGCATACAACTTTTCTTTCCTTAGTGTATCATAAACAGCCCCTACATGCTCTACATGCTCATGTAATGATCTAGAGTAAATGAGAATGTCATCAAAGTAAACTACCACAAATTTACCCAAAAAATCTCTAAGAACATGATTCATTAACCTCGTGAATGTGCTAGGTGCATTAGTTAATCCGAAAGGCATTACTAACCATTTATACAATCCAAACTTTGTTTTAAAAGCTATTTTCCATTCATCCCCGAATTCCATTCTAACTTGATGGTAACCTGATTTTATATCAATTTTAGTAAAGAGTGTGCAACCATGTAATTCATCAAGCATGTCATCTAATCTAGGGATAGGATGTCTATACTTAATTGTGATCTTATTAATGGTTCTACAATCAACACACATACGCCAAGTACCATCATTTTTAGGAACTAACAAAACAGGGACAGAGCAAGGAGAAAGACTTTCTCTTTCATAACCTTTAGCAAGCAACTCCTCAACTTGTTTTTGAATCTCATTTGCCTTGGTTGGATTTGATCTATAGGCTGGCCTATTTAGAATTAAAGATCCTGGAATGAAGTAAATCTTGTGTTCAATGCCTCAGATTGGTGGTAATCCATTAGGCATCTCCTCGTTAAAGACATCTCCATATTGCTGCAAAAGATCAACAAAGACACTAGGTAAATCTTGGTTAAGTTGAATAGTGGAAAAGCAAGGTCCTTTGCACAAAAGTACAAGGATTGTTTTGTTTGAAAACAAAGCTCTCTTAGCCTCACTAGTTCTTCCAAACAAGCTCACACCTTTCTTTTGCTCTCTTTTTTCACTCTTTTGTTCACTCAAAGTTTTTTTTGTCACTCCAGTCTTTTGAATCACTCAATTTCCTTTTGTCACTCAATTCGTTTGACACACTCAATTTCTTTTTCTCACTCAATTCTTTTGACTCGCTTAATTTCTTTTTCTCACTCTCAAGATCTTTCCTTCTCTTTTCTAACTTACATTGATCAATGTATACTTTGGAGCTAGTTAATGGTGTAAGTGTGGTCTTTCATCCATTCAATGTAAATGAGTACCTATTTGATATGAAACCCTAGAAAATTGAAATAGAAACCCTTTGATATACAAAGAACCCCTAGATGCAAATCCTAAAACCCCAATAAACAATAAGGCAACACCCTTGGAAAGGAAGAAGAGAAAGATTATTCCAATGATCTAATATCTTGAAATAAGAGAACTTATTCTTATTTCAAGATTGAAACAATTCACAAACATACTAGATCAAATTATGCTTGAATATTTCTAAAACATGCAACCTAGAACAAGGCTACAAAACTAAGCAATTTCGGCTAAGAAAAAAGAAATATTATTATCAAATGAATTATGAGTATTTAGCGTTAAAAATGAGGCTTTAAATAGCAAAAGAAACCCTAAAAGAAACAAGAAAATTTGGATTACAAGGAGGCACAAAATCTGCCAAATCTTTCCTTAAGCCCTAGAAGATATTATATCATTCTTAAATTATTCTAAGCATTAAAACTAATAAATAAAGGCCTAAAACATGTCCAAATGCATTGTAAATTTGTGGACATCATATATGGCATGTTCGGGAACAAATATGGAAAGTGGTCCAAATAAGAAAAGTTTGCAAAAGTGATGCAACTTTCCTAATTAGCTCTCTTCTTCATTTCTGATTGAACATGTAAAGACTCGAATTTTCTCAAATCTTTAAATCATGAGTAAAACAGCGGAAGACTTATTTTTAATAAAATTTGGCGTGGATCCGTTTAAAATACGAACTCCCTAAACCTGTTTACATGGGCTCAATCCAGAGAATTTAAAACAAACGACATTTCACTCCATTTTATACCCAAAATCAGAGAAAATAATACGAAATAATATACAACAGTTATTAAATTCTCATGAGCCATAAATACAAGTTTAAAAGTAATGACATATGATTTTTATCAGCATTCGTAGAATGCTCCCAAAATGTACATGCAAGTCAATGTCCCAAAAGCCATCCCCTCGAGATCAAGCAACACCACCTCCACGACCTCGTCCTCTCCCACGAGTATTACCTGAAATGTTTAAGTGTAGCAACATTAGCATAAAAATACAAGTGAGAAAAAGATGGATGCAAGCACTTCTATGGACCGAATCCCATATCGAAAAATGTGTCAAAATAATCCTAACGTGCTCTTACTACCCATTCAATATTCCCAAGTACTTTACATAAAAAATCAATCCATTCTACTATATCGAACTTTCGAAAAGTAAACATTCAAGCTTGTAAAATAAAGTACTAAAACAACTAAAGCATAACAAAGTAAAGAATAAAGTAAATTTCTATCATTTACGTCATTCCACACGTTATTTCACATTGTGACCACATTGTCACATTTCACAATTCAACCGTTACCACTTGTCACCAATCACAAACATACCGTGACCTCACTGTCACCGTGACCACATTGTCACCAATAACAACCATACCGTGACCTCACTGTCACCAAACATAATTCGTACCGTGACCTCACAGTCGCCAAACATAAATCGTACCGTGACCTCACCTGCACCGTGACCTCACAGTCACCAAAAATAAATCGTACCGTGACCTCACTGTCACCGTGACCTCACAGTCACCAAATATAAATCGTACCGTGACCTCACTGTCACCAAACATAAATCGTACCGTGACCTCACTGTCACCGTGACCTCACTGTCACCAAACATAAATCGTACCGTGACCTCACTGTCACCGTGACCTCACAGTCACCAAACATAAATTGTACCTTGACCTCACTGTCACCGTGACCTCACAGTCACAAATCACAAATCGTTTCGTGACCTCACTGTCACCGTGACCTCACAGTCACCAAACATAAATCGTACCGTGACCTCAGAGTCACCAATCACAAATATCACGCGTATCATAACACCATACGTACTACTTCCCTTTATTAGTACTAAATAGCGAATTACATAGCTAATAATATCATACTAACTCGATTCTATACAAAGAATCTCTCCAAAGTTTCTCTTTAACTATATTATAGCCACTCAATTCATCGGAGTAGCTAATACTCTTCTCCACTTTCCGGAATCTAATCCTCCTCGAGAATATAACTTAATCCACCAATAACACCTCACTTTAAATCCCACAAACTTAACTAATTCTTTCCTTAACTCCCAATTATAAGCATTCTTTGAAAAGTTCTAAAATCTATTAACCCTCTTAACCTCGATCTAACATAAACGTCAAGCAATTCGAAAACATAAAAGTAATCACAACCATTTTAAACTCACCTTATAAAAGAAGTCAACTCCTAATCACCGGTTGACTGAAATCACGAACGATGCACAAAACCTATAATTAAAATACACCTAAAGTAAATTAATTAACCGAAATGAACAACGATCGACATGTCATTAAAATAAAGGACAAAACAGCCCCGGAATTCATCGAAGAAGCCCACGACCCTAGGGAAGTTCAAGGTGAAGGTTGTTTTCCGGATTTTTAAGCACTTTAAAGACATTCCGGGTTGGTTTTGGGTACTTTGGAGATTGGAAACATTAATGGGTAAACATGATTTAGGGTTTAGGTCAAAAGTTCAATCCCGAACAATTTAGTAAATTCATAAAACATATCAAATTCAAAACCCTGACCATCATGAAAAATGAGAAAAACTCAAGGAAATGGGTTTTGGCTCAAACCCGATTCTAGGGTTTAGGGAAAGTTCTAAGTATGCATAAAACTACTCCCTCGATCTAAATCTTCGAGTTCCCGAGCAAGAATTGGAAGATTAAAACCAAAATCACCATTAAAACACTATTTGAAGCTTTAGGTTTTGAACTTAACATACCTTAAAGTCTTGAGAGAATGGACAAAAACGTAGATTGATGGTATGGGTAGAAAGTACATCTCGAGAGCTTTCCAACGAGCTAAGGCACGATGAAAACGATTGAGAAACGAAACCGGGGTGACAATTTCTTTCTCTCCTCCTTTTTCTCTCTCTAAGCTACAGCTTGGAGAAAAAAATGAAGAGAAAAATGTGATGTTTTGTCTAATTTTGGCTTAATAAAGGAGATGGATGAATAGTGTTTAGATATTAAGAATTTCGGAAATGACGCGTACGTCCTTTTCTTGCCTTAAGCTTTTAAAACGAAACCCGAACCACTTTAAACTAGCCCAATGGTGATTAATAATTATTAATTGGCCTATTAATAATTATTAATACCATCAAAACTCGTTTAGGCTAATTAAACAGTTATAAAGGTTTCCGAACGAAATTAACTATTTAAATCTAAATGACTAATTCTAAAATTAACTTTAATACTTTAATTCAATAATAAATAAAATAAAAAAAAATTCACCCCAAAATAACGGGACGTTATAGAACAAGTCTTCAATACTCCTCTTCAAAATGCATTTTCCATTGATTAATGTGCATCAAGTCTTCTTTGTTAGCCTCAATGCTCGGATCTTCAAAGCTTGTCTTGACTTTGCTAATGTAGGCTTGTAATTGGATATTTTATGCTTTTTTTTAACTTTGATATTGAGATTGATCCTTGAGATATTTGTGACGTTCCATGATTCATATCACTATTTAGATAACCATCATGGATTACTCTTCTATCATACTGCCATGGCCTTCCAAGTAAAATAACCCCAGCATGCATTGGAACTACATCACACGCCACTTCATCCTTATACTTCCCAAGAGTCATAGAAATAAGAATTCTTTTGTTCACTTTCAACTCCCTACAATCAGTAAGCCATTGTAATTTATATGGTTTTGGATGGGGTTTGGTTGTTAGGTTCAATCTAGTGACAAGGGTAGAACTCACTGCATTTGTGCAACTCCCACTATCTATAACGACACTACAAGGCACTCCATCTACATAAAATCTAGTATAGAATAAGTTCTCTCTTTGGTCATGGTCATTCTCTTTCACTGTGCACTAAGTACCCTCCTAGAAACTAGAGTAACTTTGTTTCCCTCTTCAACACTCCCATCACTTTCCTCCTTAAACTCCACATTCTCATGTTCACTCTCATCATCCCCAGATATTTACTCCCCATTCTCAATAAACATGGTTCTTTTGTTTGGACAATCTTTCATGACATGCCCTAACCCTTGTCACTTCCAAAATTTGATGACCCAAGTCCTAGCTTCTTCTATTGTACCCTTACCCTTGAAAGAACTCTCACCCTCCCTCTTTTTCTCAAAATTAGGTTTGTCTTTTAGAAATTGGTCCCCTAGGCAAAAATTGGTGTTTTTGGTGTCGTTTCCCCAATGTTGGTTAGAATTGGGTTTACATAAAATAGGTTTGGAAGAATAGGGTTTAGAATAATACCTTGACTTAACATCTTCTTTCATGGTGACTCAAATTTGATTGCAAGGTGTAGCATTTCATCCATGTCATAGCAAGAGTGAGCATCAACTTTGTGCCTCAATTCTCTATTCAAGTCTCCCATAAACCTTCCCATGGCAGCTAATTCAGTTTCCTCAATTCCAGCCCTTATCATCAAGATATCAAGCTCCTTGTAATAGTCTTCTACATTTCTTGTTCCTTGATCAAACATTTGCAACTTGAACACTATATCTCTTTCATAAGTGGTTGGAATGAACCTCTTCTTCATCATGCCTTTAAGCTCTCCCCATATTTCTATTTGTGGTTGTCTTTTCTTTCTAAGCTTAACTTTTAACTGAAGCCACCAAACAGAAGCATAATTAGTAAATTAAGTAATGGCTAAAAATACCTTCCTTTGCTCACTAAAGTTGCTACAATCATATATGTGCTCATTTTGTGTCTCCCATTGCAAGTCCTCATTCGGATTAGGCTTGCCTTGGAATGGTGGAATTTGAATTTGATACCCTTTAACTCATCATCTCTAGCAAGAGGAACCTCCCTATTTGGCCTTTGAACTTGGAACCCCCGGCCTCTTCCTTCTCCTTGATGTGCTCTGATTTGATTTCTAGGTTCTTCCTCATATTCATAAGGATCCCACCTTTGTTGTTCATTATGTGCCTCAGCCACTTGCATAATTTGTTGCTCTATAGCCTTATTTGGAGCAACATTCAGATTGGCTCTAGGTTTGTTTAAGATCAAAGCTTGTATTTGAGTACTTAGGTTTGCAATCTCCCTTCTTTGAGCCTCTCCATCTTCCTGTCAACATCTCTTTGTATTTTCAAGATGTAACCCTCCATTGTTTCAGTTTTCTTAATCTCCTCTTTCATATTAGAACAATCCGCCTCAGTATTCATGGCTGCAAGAAAAACAAGTTAGTAATGTAAAAGTAGGACCTTTCAAATAACTCCCTAAGTGTTTACACTTAAAAAATGTCAATCCACTCATGTTTGCACTCAAAATAGATTTTAGACCCTATATGTAGCCTTGAACTCTTAGCACACTTTAGTAACTATCAAACAATTAATATACTAAGAAAGTTTATAAAAAGTAACAATAAAGAAAAAATAAACAAGCAATTTGGTTGGTTAAGAAAAATAGGATAGGTTTTGCAACTATGGTGTATTTTAATAACAATTAAAGAATAATAAAGAAAATATGCAAGAATAAACTTTCCTAAAAGAGAAAAATTCGAAAATAGACTTCCCTAAAGTGTTTTGAATCAAAAAGTATGACTTTCCTAAAGCAAGAGAAGCAAACAATCAAACATGGGACAGATTTGAAGCTTTCTTAAAATTGTTTTGGCTATTTATGGCAAGTTCTAGCTTTTTAGCAAACAAACAAATTTTGTATCATTCAACTTGATAATTTCGGATTCAAGATGCATAAATGATGAGTTTAAGATGAACTCTTGAAGAACAATAAGAACACTAAACACTTTTTTTTCCAGAAACTCAAGCAAATAGCAAGAATAGTTTCTTTTTATAACAATTTTCTGCACAATCCAACAGTCTGTGAAGATCTATTTTTTCTCAATCTTTCACTTTTTTTGACAAACTTTTATGAAAAATAAATAAACTATATAGAAAACTAAAGACTTTTATAGTTGGTGATTTTCTTAGAATCGAACGGGAACTATATGAAAAAAATTAAAAACAGTAGGCAAAAACAAATAAGGAAATTCTAGAACAGTTTTTTTTTTTTTTTTTTGTGTTTTCTGGTTTTCGAATGAACTAATAATAAAACAAGAATAAAAATTGAAATAACAAGAAAGCAAGTAAGATAGAAATCTTCCCTTGAGCCTAAGCTCTGATACCAAATGAATGAAACCCTAGAATTGAAATAGGCCTTAAAAAGAACAAAGAACCCCCAGATGCACACCCTAAAACCCCATGAACAAAAAGGTAAAACCCTTGGAAAAAAAAGAAAAGAAGATTATTCCAATGATCTAAGACCTTGAAATAAGAGAACTTGTTCTTATTTCAAGATTGAAACAATTCACAAACAAACTAGATCATGTTTTGCTTGAATGTTTCTAAAGCATGCAACCTAAGAACAAGGCTACAAAACAAAGCAATTTCGGCTAAGTAAAAAGAAATATTATTATCATATGAATTCTGAGTCTTTAGGGTTACAAATGAGGCCATTAAATAGGCAAAGAAACTCTAAAAATAAGCTAGGAAATTCAGACTACAAGGATCACAAAATCTGCCCAAAACTTGCCTTACATGAAATTGGTAAATTTTGTGGAAAATCTTTTCTAGAGAATAATATCTTTCCTAATCCTTTCCAAACATATAAAACATGTCCTTTTTCTGTGGGAAACATAACATAAAAAGGTTTAAATGCATAAAATAAATAAAAGACTAAAATAAGGATTGTTGTCAAATATGGAAAGTTTGCAACTTTCTCTCTAAGCTTCACTCTTTGAGTATGTATGCACAACTTGTCCAAATTCTTCTTCCAATTGCACATGCCACAACTTGAAGTTCTATAAGTCTTCTTCCTTATCCTCAATGTTCGAATCTTCAAAAGTCTCCTTGAGTTTGCTGAAGTATGCTTGACAATGGATATTCAAAACTAGTTGCAATTTCTTGAACTTGGATCTTGTCATTGGCCCTTGAACCATCCTAAGCTTGTCTAGCTTCTCTTGTGCTCCATGATTCATATCAAAGAGTTTCCTCCATTTGGAACTTTAGGATGAACCAAATCATGAGGACAACTTTGACAATCGATATTTTGGTCCAAAGAGGATTCCCAAAGAAGAGTTTCCTCCATTTGGAACTTTAGGATGGACCAAATCATGAGGAAAACTTTGATAAGTCTAGTTCCGATCCTCGTCTGAGGTTTTGATCTAAAGAGGATTCCCAAATAAGACTCCATTTGGAACTTTAGGATTGACCAAATCATTACGACAACTTTGACAAGATCTGTTCCGATCCTCATTTGACATTTTGGTCCAAAGAGGATTCCCAAAGAATAGTTTCTTCCTTTTGGATCGTTAGGATGGACCAAATCATGAGGATAACTTTGATGTACGACATTTTAATCCAAATAGGATTCGCAAAGAAAAGTTTCCTCCATTTGGATCTTTACGATTGGCCAAATCATGGGACAAGTTTGACAAGATTGTTTCCGATCCTCGTTTAACATTTTGGTCCAAAGAGGTTTCCAAAAGAAGAGTTTCCTCTATTTGGATCTTTATGATGGGCCAAATCATTAGGACAACTTTGAAAATCAAAATTTTTGTCCAAAGAGGATTCCTAAAGAAAAGTTTCCTCCATTTGGAACTTTAGGATGGACCAAATCATGAGGATAACTTTGACAAGATTGGTTTCGATTATCGATTGAAATTTTTGTCCAAAGAGGATTCCCTAAGATCGTTTCCTCTATTTGGAACTTTAGGATGGACCAAATCATTAGGATAAGTTTAAAAAGATTGATCCTCGTTTGTAATTTTGTTCCAAAGAGGATTCAAAAAAAGAGTAACCTACATTTGGAACTTTAGGATGGACCAAATCATGAAGACAATTTTAAAAGATTTGTTACGATCTTTGTTTTACATTTTGTTCCAAAGAGGATTACCAAAAAGAGTTTCCTCCAATTGGATCTTTAGGATGGACCAAATAATGAGTTCAACTTTGATGTTTGACATTTTGGTCCACAGTGGATTCCCAAAGACGAGTTTCCTCCATTTGGAACATTATGATGGACCAAATCATGAGTACAAGTTTGAAAAGATTGGTTCCGATCCTCGTTTGACATTTTGGTTCAAAGAGGATTTCTAAAGAAGAGTTTCCTCCATTTTGGAACTTTAGGATGAACCAAATCATTTGGAAATTTTTGAAGTTCGACTTTTAGGTCCAAAGAGGATTCCCAAATAAGAGTTTCCTCCATTTGGATCTTTAGAATTGACAAAATCCATAGAACAAGTTTGAAATGATTGTTTCTGATCCTCGTTTGACATTTTGGTAGAAAGAGCATTCCAAAAGAAAAGTTTACTCCATTTGGAACTTTAGGATGGACCAAATCATGACGACAACTTTGAAAAGATTGGTTCCGATATTTGTTTGACATTTTGGTCTAAAGAGGATTACCAAAGAGGATTTTCCTCCATTTGGTACTTTAGGATGGACCAAATCATGAGGACAACTTTGAAAAGATTGGTTGTGATCTTTGTTTCACATTTTTTTCCAAAGAGGATTCCAAAAGAAGAGATTCCTCCCGTTAGATCTTTAGGATGGACCAATTCAATAGTACAAGTTTGAAAAGATTGGTTCCGATTCTTATTTGACATTTTTAGTCCAATGAAAAATCCCAAAGAAGAGTTTCCTCCATTTGGATCTTTAGGATGGACCAAATCATGAGAACATGTTTTAAAATATCGGTTTTTCAAAAATACTTTTCAATTAAAAATGAGTTTTTGGATGTGTTTTATCCTTGTTTGATGTTTTGGTCCGAAGGGGATTCCCAAATAAGAGTTTCCTCGATTTGGATCCTTAGGATGGACAAATCATGAGGACAACTTTGATGGTTGAAATTTTGGTCCAAAGAGGATTCCCAAAGAAGAGTTTTCTCCATTTGAAACATTAGGATGGACCAAATCATGAGGACAAAATCATTGGTCCATCCTCTTTGGGTCTTTATGATGGACCAAATCATGAGGAGAACTTTGACAAGATTGGTTTCGATCCTCGTTTGAGATTTTGGTCCATAGAGTATTCGCAAAAATCGTTTCCTCCATTGAGAACTTTAAGATGGACCAAATCATTAGAACAACTTTGACAAGATGCGTTCCGATCCTTGTTTGACAATTTGGTCAAAAGAGAATTCCCAAAGAAGAAATTTCACCATTTGGACCTTTAGGATGGACCAAATCATGAGGACAACTTTGACATTCGACATTTTTGTCCAAAATGATTCGCGAAGAAGAGTTTCGTATGATTGGAACGTTATGATAGACCAAATCATGAGTACAATTTTGATAAGATTTGTTCTGATCCTCGTTTGACATTTTGGTCCAAAGAGGAATCCCAAGGATCGTTTCCTCCATTTGGAACTTTAGGATGGACCAAATCATTAGGACAAGTTTGACAATCGAAATTTTGCCCCAAACAAGATTCTCAAAAAAGAGTTTCCTCCATTTGGAACTCTAGGATTGACAAAATCATTAGGAAAAGTTTGAAATGATTGGTTCCGATCCTTGAAATTTTTTTCCAAAGAGGATTACCAAAAAGAGTTTCTTCGATTTCGATCTTTAGGATGGACCAAATCGTGAGGACAACTTTACCAAGATTCGTTCTGATCCTCGTTTGAACTTTTGGTCCGAAGAGGATTCACAAAGAAGAGTTTCCTCCATTAGGAACTTGAGGAAGGACCAAAACATTAGGACAAGTTTTAAAAGATTGGTTCTGATTCTCGTTAGACATTTTGGTCCAAAGAGGATGACCAAAACGAGTTTCCTCTATTTGGAACTTTAGGATGGACCAATTCATGAGGACGAGTTTGAGAAGATTGATTCCAATCCTCGTTTGACATTTTGGTCCAAAGAGGATTCTCAAAGAAGAGTATCCTCCATTTGAATATTTAGAATGGACAAAATCATTAGTACAACTTTGAAAATCAAAATTTCTGTTCGAAGAGGATTCCCAGAGAAGAGTTTCATCCATTTGGAACTTTAGGATTGACAAAAAAAGTTAGGACAAGTTTGAAAAGATTGCTTCAAATCCTCGTTTGACATTTCTGTCCAAAGAGGATTCCCAAAGAAGAGTCTCCTCCATTTCGATGTTTAGGATGGACCAAATCATCAGGATAACTTTGACGTTCAACAGTTTGGTCGAAAGAAGATTTCCAAAGAACAGTTTTCTCCATTTTGAACTTTCGGATGGACCAAATCATGAGGTCAACTTTAACAAGATTGTTTCTGATCCTCGTTTGACCTTTTTGTCCTAAGAGGATTCCCAAAGAAGAGTTTCCTCCATTTCGAACTTTAGGATGGACCAAATCAATAGGACAACTTTAACGTTCGACATTTTAGTCCAAAGGGGATTCCCAAATATCGTTTTCTCAATTTTTGAACTTTTGGATTGACTAAATCATTAGAACAAGTTTGAAAAAATTGGTTCCGATCCTCGTTTGACATTTTGGTCCATAGAGGATTTTCAAAGAAGATTTTCCTTCATTTGGAACTTAAGAATGGACCAAATCATTAAGACAACTTTGACGTTCAAGAGTCTCCTCAATTTGGAACTTTAGGATAGACCAATTCATTAGGACAAGTTTGAAAAGATTTGTTTCGATCTTCGTTTGACATTTTGGTCTAAAGAGGATTCCCAAAGAAGTGTTTCCTCCCTTTGGAACTTTAGGATGGACCAAATCATTAGGACAAGTTTGAAAAGATTGGTTCCGATCCTTGTTTGACATTTTGGTTCAAAGAGGATTCCCAAAGAAGAGTTTTGATAAGGCAAACTTAAATTTCAAGTTCAAGCATCCTATGCTATGTGATTAGCATAAACCCTTGACGCATGAATTAAAACCCTCCTAGATCTAGATATCAACCAAGAGATTTAGGTTAGAATGGATTACCTCTAAGATCAAAGATCTAGAGACTAGAATTGGTTTTCTTGTTCTAGATTGAATTAATCCATAATTATGATGATAAATTCCCAATTGAATGAGTCGACAGCAACTCTAAACACAACAATTGCAAAGTGAAAACTCTAAGAACTTGCTTTAGGCTTTTAAAGAAACTCTCAAAGAGTAATTTGTATTTTCTTTCAAAATATGATAATCTCCATGCTTACAATATGAACATTAGGACAACTTTGACGTTCGACATTTTGGTCCAAAGAGGATTCGGAAAGAAGAGTTTCCTCCATTTGGAACTGAAGGATGGACCAAATCATTAGGACTAGTTTGAAAAGATTGGTTTCGATCCTATTTTAACTTTTTGTTCCAAAGAGGTTTCGCAAAGAAGAGTTTCCTCGATTTGGAACTTTAGGATGGACCAAATCTTTAGGACAAGTTTGAAATGATTGGTTCCGATCCTCATTTAACATTTTTGTTCAAGGATGATTGCCAATAAGAGTTTCCTCCATTTGGATATTTAGGAATAACCAAATCATGTGGACAACTTTGACGTTTGGCATTTTGGTCTAAAGAGGATTCCGAGAGAAGAGTTTCCTTCATTTGGAACATTAGGATGTACCAAATCTGCTAGGGTTTCTGCCCTAAATCTTATGTAATCCATTTAAACTATAAATAAATAAAGGAATTATTAATTAGTAATATTTACATTATCATTTATTATTAGTTTAATAAATGTAATCCATCATAAGATCCAGAGTTACATATGATAACTTAAAGTGAGCATATGATGCGGGAAGATTCACTTAAGTGTAACTCAAATAGTCTGTGGTACATGAATAAAGGTTGGGTGCCTTATTTCTTGTAACACCACTAACATGGCCCACTTGTGAATTGGCACAAGTGATCTCATCTGGATCGCTCATGTAGAGACATGTGAGTGGGGGTGTTGCTGCAATAGAGATTGTAGTAGATTGGACTAAGATAAACTTACTGTCTTCTGGGAAAGCCGTTATAGAAAGACACTTCGTTTATCAACCTGTTGATCATGTACAATTGATCTTAATCCTGAGTGGATTACGAACTCCTGTTCGCAAGAGACAAGCCTTTGATTTGCATAGGTGAGAGTGACTCGTATAGTTCACTCAATATGCCTCCCACTTTGGGGATTGCATCTTGCTTATAGCTGGGAACGTAATTACACAAGAATTGGAATTCACTCTTTTCCATATAGGAAAATAGATAAGTAGTTCCCTTATGGACTGATTCGGTCTTGAACAGCGGGGCCCTATATTCCTCTGATCAAGGAAAAGGTTAAAGATGCATAATGGAGATTATGTAAGGTTGTTCATTGGAGAATCAGTTGGGCTTAAGAAACAAGATGTATCATGGAGGTTAATACGGTGTAAATACCTACCCATGGATATGAACTAACTTGTGAAGGATCAAAGTGTAGTTAATGATTATAGCCAATGGACATAACTATGTCTATAGTACTAAGAGTGCAACTCTAGATATTTAGTGGAGTTATCTAGGAGTTAATGAATGAGAATTAATTGATTAAAAGGAGTTTTAATCAAAGGTAATTCTGGATCATTGGAGCTTAGTCCTATAGGTCCATTAAGTCCTCCGAGCTAACGCATGTAATCGAGAACATAAATTAATATGATTAATTTCTCCTTGGAAAATTGAAAATGAATAGAGGAGTCTATTCAATTAATTAAAGGAAATTAAATAGAGGAGTCTATTTAATTATTTAATTAATGGTGGAATTAAATAGAGGAGTCTATTTAATTATTAAATAGAAGAGTCTATTTAATTATAAGAGATTTAATAGAGGAGTCTATTTAATTAAATTAATTTTGTGTTGTCCAAAATTAATGGGGATTTAAATAGAAGAGTCTATTTAAATATTTAATTTGAAATTATCAAATTAAATGAGGAAATAAATAAAAGGAGTTTTATTTATTGGAATAAATAAAAGGAGTTTTATTTATTGGAATAAATAAAAGGAGTTTTATTTATTTAATTATTTAACGGAATTGTTCCATTAAATAAAGAGGAAAATAAAATGCCCAATATTATCATTGGATGATGATAGGGGCGTGTGGCCGAAGGTGGGGTCACACGCCCCCCCTTGGTCAAAAGGTTGACCAAAAAGTTTGCATTTTTATTTATATATGAATATCTTATTTTAAATTAATATGATTAATTTAAAATGGAAGATATGGAATATGTTATTTAAATTAATATGATTAATTTAAAAATGGAAGATATGGAATATCTTATTTAAATTAATATGATTAATTTAAATGGAAGATATGGAATATCTTATTTAAATTAATATGATTAATTTAAATGGAAGATATGGAATATCTTATTTAAATTAATATGATTAATTTAAATGGAAGATATGGAATAATATATTTAAATTAATATTGATTAATTTAAATAAAAGATATGGAATGTTTTATTATGGAATAAAATATAATATCTATATTATTCAAATATATCTCATTAAATGAAAAGATATTCAGAAGATTTTCTGAGGCCTTTACTCTCCTATAAATAGGACCTTTGGGGTGACCCCAAAACACACAACCAAGAGAGTTAAAGTACAGGCTCAGGAATTTCCTCTCCTCCCTCTCTCTTGCGCCGCCCATAGGGTGATTGGGAAGAAAATTCTTCTTCTCAATTTTTCCTTTTTCCAAAGGAGATAGTGCCCACGCACCGATTCTCTTTTGTGCTTAGTGAGGAAGATCTTTTTGGTGGTCCCTGGATCGTAACCATCGAAGAACGAGGAAGAGTCAGACACTTCTCGACAAGGGTTAGTTTTTCTTTTATGCATTTAGAATTTTGAATTTATTATACTACAAGGAAAGATCCGTTGGGACTGCCGTTTGAGAACTCTTTTAGAGGCCTCAATCCTAACAACTGGTATCAGAGCAGTCTTGTTAATATAATATTTTCAAAATTATATGATGGGAATTGAAAACGATTTTAAAAACGGTTTTAAAATTATGGTTTTGCGTTTTGGTTGAATTAGGATTTATTGGCCTAGGGTTTTCTTTCCTAGAAATTTTGTAAACCCTTCATTGGGTATAGGAAAATTTTTTCTAATCGTTTTAGTCATATGGGATATCGATCGAAACGATAGAGGAAAGAAAAGATGAACCGGATCCCGGCCGGTACCGAAGGAGTCTGTACCGCGAGCTGCAGGTGGAGAAGACCACCACGGCACGGCGGCTACGGCAAGCAAGAAAAGAAATTGCTATCCGCCGGTATGTGCAACAACAAAAAAAAAAAAATGGGATGGGCGGCGGAACGAAAAAATAATTGTTATATTTATTGTGCTAGAATTTTAATTAAAGGGTTAATTAGTAATTACTAGCAGCATGTTTTAGGTTTTAATTAAAATGGTCTAAAAGAGTTTAGTAACCAATATTTTAATTAATTGTTTAGTTTTAAATAGGATTTGAAACTAAAACCTAAAAGATGAAGTGTCACTATTTTTAATTAAAGAGTTAATTAAAAATTAATAAAGATGAGTTTATTAATTTAAATATAACTCTGGCGAGAAAGCTCTGCCCAAGATAAGAGGTTATTTAATCGTTCCATTAACACGGGACCCCTCTAACTGGGAGCGATCTGGGAGTCATATTTTATTAATAATTCTCTTCATTGAGACGGTGCATAATGTGTTAGGATTAATAGAGATTAATCACTTGGCTTTCACATTAAAATCAATCTAACCAATCTATAAGAGCTATTATAAGTTAGATTGAACTTATATATTAGAGGTAGCCAGGGTATCTCTAAGTTAAAAGCCTTAGCTAGCTATATTGAGTGGGAGAAAAACAAGTGACAACGTGTCCTGCGGTCTCCAAGTTGAAATCAATGTGTGAGGTTCATATAGGGCTTTTGTGGTGTTGGTAACTCTTCACTCATTCCCTCTGGAAAGTAACCGTATTAATTAATACCCGGGTGATTCTCTTTGGGATAGGATTTTTTAAAGCTCTTGATGTTTGACTCTCCCTTCGGTGACACTCATCAAGATAACTTTAAGCGATCTAAAACTTGGGTTACACTCAAAGGGATCCATTTAGAAAGATACTTAAGACTCTTAATATTTGACTCTCCCTTCGGTGACACTCATCAAGAATAATATTTAAGTGATCTAGATGTTTCGCCTGACCAAAACATGGTAACTAATAGAACAGTAGGATATGAGATAGCCTGGGGATGTTCATTAGTTGAGAGGAGTCTCATTTTAGTGGGAGGGAACCTTGACCTGCCTACGTAGGCATCGTTCCTGTTTCACTAATATACCATGGCATTGAAATTGTGTTTTAAGGTTTTAGAATTTCATTAAATGTGCATTCGTGCATCACGTTTAATAGATGCCAAAAGTATAAATGAATGGATATGTAAAATTGTATTACTAAGCATGTGTTTATTTATTTATCGGCATAACTCTCTAATTGATATTCTTACTACTAAAAAACTGAATGGTGAAAATTATGCCACTTGGAAAAACAACATCAATAACATTCTGGTTATTGAGATCTCAAATTCACCATTCTGGAGGAATGTCCTCAAGAACTACTTGTTAATGCCGCTCGAACTGTTCGAAAGGCATATGATCGCTGGATCAAGGCTAACGAGAAAGCTCGTGTCTATATATTGGCTGGACTTACTGAAGTCGTATCCAAGAAACTTGAACCTCTGCCTACAGTATATGAGATACTGTAATCGGCACAAGAGATGTTTGGCAAGCCATCCGAGCAAGCCAAACATGAGGCTCTCAAGTACATCATGAAAGCTCGCATGAAAGAAGGAACTTCAGTTAGGGAACATGTCCTTAACATGATGGTCCATCTAAATGTGGCTGAGATGAATGATGGTACTATAGACGAGACTAGCCAGATCAGGATGATTCTTGAAATCTTCCAGATAGCTTCTTATTGTTCAAAAGTAACTATATTTTGAATAAAGTGGGCATGAATATGTCCTAGATGAGCTACAAACTTTCGAGTCTATATTGCTGAAAGGCAAGAAGACGAAAGTTGTGGAGGCAAATGTTGCTACTGCTCATGGTGCCTTTTGCTTAGGTACTAAGAATAAGAAGCAGATAGTCTGAAAGTGGAAGGGTAAGGGAGTTACCAACCCTAAAAATAATTCCAAGAGAGGAAAGGTTCCTAAAGTGACTCTTGAAGAAGAATCAAGCTTAGAGAAGTGTCTCTAAGGAATAGCAAAGGTCAGATGGTGGATATTGAAGTTGTTGCTGATATAAAGTTATCTTTAAATAAAATGTTTATTTTTTCCTGAACACTGTTATTATGTTCCTGGTTTAAACCGGAACATAGTTTCTTTGGGTTGTATTCATAAACAACATTATACCGTGGATTTCGGTATTAATAAAGTTGATATTTTTAAAGATGGAAACTTTATTTGTTCAAGAATAGAAGATAACAATTTATATATACTAACACCGTTAGTATGTGCAACACTTTATAATGCCGAGTTGTTCCAGACTGCAGAGTCTATAACTGATAAAGGTAGAATTTCTAAAGATGAGACCCTTCTATGGCATCTAAGGCTTGGCCATATTAACCTCAATAGAATTCAAAGACTGTTTAAAAGTGGACCTCTAAGTAACTTAGAGCTTGGTACACTCCCAGTATGTGAATCCTGTATAGAGGGTAAAATGACCAAGCGTCCTTTTTCAGCTAAAGGAAATAGAGCCACAGAACCACTAGAGCTTATCCATTCAGACCTTTGTGGTCCGATGAATGTAAAAGCTAGAGGTGGATATGAGTACTATATGCCTTTTATAGACGACTACTCAAGGTATGGGTACATTTACCTGTTGCAATTCAAATCTGAAACTCTTGAGAAATTCAAGGAGTTTAAAGCTGAAGTTGAAAAGCAACTTGGTAAATCTATCAAGACATTTCGATCAGATCATGGTGGGGAGTATATGGACTATGAGTTCAAAGATTACTTGATAGAAAATGGGATTACATCCCAACTTTCAGCCCCTGGTACACCTCAGCAGAATGGTGTAGCTAAAAGAAGAAATAGAACCTTACTCGAAATGACGAGATGAATGATGAGTTATTCATCATTACCAGAATCTTTCTGGGGTTACGCATTGGAGACTGCGTTATACATCCTAAATAGGGTACCTTCTAAAAGTGTTTTAGAAACGCCTATTGAGTTATGGTCGAGACGTAAAGTAAGCTTGTGTCACTTCCGATTATGGGGTTGTCCAGCACACGTGCTGAAAACGAACCCTAAGAAATTAGAATCACGGTCTAAGGTATGCTTCTTCGTAGGCTACCCTAAAGAGACGCATGGTGGATTGTTTTATAAGATCAAGAGAATAAAGTATTTGTGTCAACAAATGCTACATTCTTGGAAGAGGACTATATAGGAAACCACAAATCTCCTAGTAAATTAGTACTAGAGGAGATGATTCCAAGTGAAACCACTAATGAGCCAACAATTGTTGTTGACTGGCCTATCTCTTCAAATAGGAAGAGAAATTCTAGTCAAATCCAGTTAAGTCCCCATCGTAGTGGAAGGGTATCCAAGTTGCCCGAACGATATTTGGGATTAACTCAGGTCAATGATGGTGGTATTGACCTGGAGGATCCATTGTCTTATAAGGAAGCAATGGTGGATGTTGACAAAGAAAAATGGCTAAAAGCCATGGATCTCAAGATGGAGTCCATGTACTCCAACTCAGTCTGGGAACTTGTAGATCAACCAGTTGGGGTAAAACCCATTGGGTGCAAGTGGATCTATAAGAGGAAACGTGGAGCCGATGGGAAAGTAGAGACTTTCAAGGCTAGACTTGTAGCAAAGGGGTATTCCCAAAAGGAAGGGGTGGACTATGAGGAAACCTTCTCTCTTGTTGCTATGTTAAAGTCTATTAGAACTCTTCTATCCATAGCAGCCCATTTCGATTACGAAATTTGGCAGATGGATGTCAAGACAGCATTTCTGAATGGCTATCTTGAAGAGAGTATCTATATGCTCCAACTAGAAGGATTCATCGTTCAAGGTGAAGGACAAAAAGTTTGTAAGTTCCTAAAATCCATTTATGGACTAAAGCAAGCTTCATGGTCTTGGAACAAACGATTTGACACTACGGTCAAATCATATGGCTTTGAACAGAATGTTGATGAGTCTTGTGTTTACAAGAAGATACTCAACAAGGATGTGGTTTTTCTCATTCTGTACGTGGACGATATCTTACTTATTGGGAATAATGTAAGGGTACTATCGGACGTTAAGAAATGGCTAGCTAACGAATTCCAAATGAAGGATTTGGGAGAGGCTCAATATGTTCTTGGTATCCAAATAATAAGGAACCGAAAGAACAAGACGTTAGCATTGTCTCAGACATCCTACATTGAAAAAATAGTTGCCAAGTATGGGATGGATAAATCCAAGAAAGGAGCGTTACCTTTCAGGCATGGGATTTATTTAACTAAGGACCAATGTCCTAAAACTGCTCAAGAAGTTGAGAGTATGAGACAGTATCCTTATGCGTCAGCAGTTGGAAGTCTAATGTATGTGATGTTGTGTACTAGACTGGACATCTGTTATGCAGTAGGGATAGTTAGCCGTTACCAGTCAAACCCTGGTTATGAACATTGTGTTGCAGTCAAGAATATTCTCAAGTATCTTCGGAGAACGAGAGAACTTGTGCTAGTGTACGGTAAAGAGGATTTGATTCTCAAGGGGTACACGGATTCTGACTTCCAGGCAGATAAGGATTATAGGAAATCCACGTTTGGATCAGTTTTCACACTTTGTGGTGGAGCCATTGTTTGGAAGAGTATAAAGCAAAGTTGAATTGCTGACTCCACAATGGAGGCTGAGTACGTAGCCGCTTGCGAAGCTGCTAAAGAGGGTGTCTGACTTAGGAAGTTCCTAACCTATCTAAAGGTAGTACCAGACATGGACAAAGCCATAACACTGTTATGTGATAACAGTGGTGCTGTAGCCAACTCCAAAGAGCCTAGAAGCCACAAACGGGGAAAGCACATAGAGAGAAAGTATCAACTGATAAGGGAGATAGTCCAAAGAGGAGATGTTGTAGTGACAAAAATAGCCTCTGAGGATAATATTGCTGATCCATTTACAAAGACGCTTCCGGCTAAGGTGTTTGAGCGTCATATGGGTAGTTTAGGATTACTAGATAAATCTCTGTAAAGCTTTAGTGCAAGTGGGAGATTGCTGGGGTTTCTGCCCTAAATCTTATGTAATCCATTTAAACTATAAATAAATAAAGGAATTATTAATTAGTAATTTTTACATTATCATTTATTATTAGTTTAATAAATGTAATCCATCATAAGATCCAGAGTTACATATGATAACTTAAAGTGAGCATATGATGCGGGAAGATTCACTTAAGTGTAACTCAAATAGTCTGTGGTACATGAATAAAGGTTGGGTGCCTTATTTCTGGTAACACCACTAACACGGCCCACTTGTGAATTGGCATAAGTGATCTCATCTGGATCGCTCATGTAAAGACATGTGAGTGGGGGTGTTGCTGCAATAGAGATTGTAGTAGACTGGACTAAGATAAACTTACTCTCTTCTGGGAAAGCCGTTACAGAAAGACACTTCGTTTATCAACCGGTTGATCATGTACAATTGATCTTAATCCTGAGTGGATTACGAACTACTGTTTGCAAGAGACAAGCCTTTGATTTGCATAGGTGAGAGTGACTCGTATAGTTCACTCAATATGCCTCCCACTTTGGGGATTGCATCTTGCTTATAGCTGGGAACGTAATTACACAAGAATTGGAATTCACTCTTTTCCATATAGGAAAATAGATAAGTAGTTCCCTTATGGACTGATTCGGTCTTGAACAACGGGGCCCCATATTCCTCTAATCAAGGAAAAGGTTAAAGACGCATAATGGAGATTATGTAAGGTTGTTCATTGGAGAATCAGTTGGGCTTAAGGAACAAGATGTATCATGGAGGTTAATACGGTGTAAATGCCTAGCCATGGATACGAACTAACTTGTGAAGGATCAAAGTGTAGTTAATGATTATAGCCAATGGACATAACTATGTCTATAGTACTAAGAGTGCAACTCTAGATATTTAGTGGAGTTATCTAGGAGTTAATGAATGAGAATTAATTGATTAAAAGGAGTTTTAATCAAAGGTAATTCTGGATCATTGGAGCATAGTCCTATAGGTCCATTAAGTCCTCCGAGCTAACGTATGTAATCGAGAACATAAATTAATATGATTAATTTCTCATTGGAAAATTGAAAATGAATAGAGGAGTCTATTCAATTAATTAAAGGAAATTAAATAGAGGAGTCTATTTAATTATTTAATTAATGGTGAAATTAAATAGAGGAGTCTATTTAATTATTAAATAGAAGAGTCTATTTAATTATAAGAGATTAAATAGAGGAGTCTATTTAATTAAATTAATTTTGTGTTGTCCAAAATTAATGGGGATTTAAATAGAAGAGTCTATTTAAATATTTAATTTGAAATTATCAAATTAAATGAGGAAATAAATAAAAGGAGTTTTATTTATTGGAATAAATAAAAGGAGTTTTATTTATTTAATTATTTAACGGAATTGTTCCATTAAATAAAGAGGAAAATAAAATGCCCAATATTGTCATTGGATGATGATAGGGGCGTGTGGCCCAAGGTGGGGTCACACGCCCCTCCTTGGTCAAAAGGTTGACCAACAAGTTTGCATTTTTATTTATATATGAATATCTTATTTTAAATTAATATGATTAATTTAAAATGGAAGATATGGAATATCTTATTTAAATTAATATGATTAATTTAAAAATGGAAGATATGGAATATCTTATTTAAATTAATATGATTAATTTAAATGGAAGATATGGAATAATATATTTAAATTAATATTGATTAATTTAAATAAAAGATATAGAATGTTTTATTATGGAATAAAATATAATATCTTTATTATTCAAATATATCTCATTAAATGAAAAGATATTCAGAAGATTTTCTGAGGCCTTTACTCTCCTATAAATAGGACCTTTGGGGTGACCCCAAAACACACAACCAAGAGAGTTAAAGTAAAGGCTCAGGAATTTCCTCTCCTCCCTCTCTCTTGCGCCGCCCATAGGGTGATTGGGAAGAAAATTCTTCTTCTCAATTTTTCCTTTTTCCAAAGGAGAGAGTGCCCACGCACCGATTCTCTTTTGTGCTTAGTGAGGAAGATCTTTTTGGTGGTCCCTCGATCGTAACCATCGAAGAAAGAGGAAGAGTCAGACACTTCTCGAGAAGGGTTATTTTTTCTTTTATGCATTTAGAATTTTGAATTTATTATACTGCAAGGTAAGATCCGTTGGGACTTCCGTTTAAAAACTTTTTTAGAGGCCTCAATCGCAACAACATCATGAGGACAAAATCATTATTCCATCCTCTTTGGATCCTTACGATGGACAAAATCATGAGGACAATTTTGACAAGATTTGTTTTGATTCTCGTTTGACATTTTGGTCCAAAGAGGATCCGTAAAGAAGAATTTCTTCCATTTGGAACTTTGTGATGGACCAAATCATTAGAACAACTTTGGAATGATTGGTTCCGATCCTCGTTCGACATTTTGGTCCAAAGAGGATTCCCAAAGAAGAGTTCCTCCATTAGGAACTTTATGATGGACCAAATCAGAAGAACGAGTTTTAAAAGATTAAATTCCGTTCCTCGTTTGACATTTTGGTCCAAAGAGGATTACAAAAAAGAGTTTCCTGCATTGGGAACCTTAGGATGAACCACATCATAAGGACAAGTTTGACAATATTGGTTATGATCCTTGTTTTATATTTTGGTCCAAAGAAGATTCCCAAAAAAGAGTTTCCTCCATTTGGATCTTTAGGATTGACGAAATCATTAGGACAACTTTGATAGTCAAAATTTTGGTCCAAAAAGGATTCCCAAAGAAGAATTTCCTTCAATTGGAACTTTAAGATGGACCAAATCATGAGGACAACTTTGACAAGATTGGTTCCTATCCGCGTTTGAGATTTTTGTCCAAAGAGGATTCCCCAAGATAGTTTCCTCCATTTGGAACTTTAGGATGGACCAAATCATTCGGACAAGTTTGAAAAGATTGGTTCCTATCCTCATTTGACATTTTGGTCCAAAGAGGATTCCCAAAGAAGTGTTTCCTCCATTTGAAACTTTAGGATGGACCAAATCATTAGGAAAAGTTTAAAAAGATTGGTTCCGATCCTCGTTTGACATTTTGGTCCAAAGAGGATTCCTAAAGAAGAGTTTCCTCCATTTGGAACTTTATGATGGACCAAATCATTAGGACAACTTTGACGTTCGATATTTTAGTCCAAAGGGGATTCCCAAAGATCAATTCCTCCATTTGGAACTTTTGGATGGACCAAATCATTAGGACAAGTTTGGAAAGATTGGTTCTGATCCTTGTTTGACATTTTGGACCATAGAGGATTCGCAAAGAAGAGTTTCCTTCATTTGGAACTTTTGAATAGACCAAATCATGAGGACAACTTTGACGTTCTACATTTTGGTCCAAAGAGGACTCCCAAAGAAGATTTTCCTCAATTTGGAACTTTAGGATGGACCAAATCATTATGGCAAGTTATAAAAGATCGGTTCCGACCATCGTTTGACTTTTTGGACCAAAGAGGATTCCCAAAGAAGAGTTTCCTCCATTTGGAGCTTTAGGGTGGACCAAATCATGAAGATAAGTTTTAAAAGATTGGTTCCAATCATCGTTCGACATTTTAGTCCAAAAAGGATTCCGAAAAACGAGTTGGGATAAGGAAAACTTAAATTTCAAGTTCATAAACCCTATGCTATGTGATTAGCATGAACCCTTGAAGCATGAATTCAAACTCTCGTAGATCTAGATGTTATCAACCAAGAGATTTAGGCTTGAATGGATTACCTCTTAGATTAAAGATCTAGAGACAAGAATTGGTTTTCTTGTTCTAGATTGAATTAAGCCAAAATTAGGATGATCAATTCCCAATTGAATGACTCTGCAGCGACTCTAAATACAAGAATTGCAAAGTGAAAACTCTAAGAACTTGCTTTAGGTTTTCAAAGGAAACACTCAAAGAGTAATTTGTATTTTCTTTCAAAATATGATAATATCAATGTTTACAATCTGATCATGGCTTTATTATCCTTTACAAAGAAAATAAAATTTGAAATTTAACTTAATTGTCATGAAAACAATCAGATAACAACATTAAATACTCAAAAAGTAACGGAGAATTGAGTTTCAGCAAAAACAAGACTGAAATTACTATTAAAAAGACTTGTAACTGAAATAGCTTGTTCTCCTTGATAATTGTTGTCTTCAAGATGATAAAGAAAGCTTTAGATGTCTTCAATAACCTTTGACTTGCATTTAATGCAATAAGAGAACCATTAAATGCAACTAGCATAAATCATGGAGAACTCATGGATCTTCAATTCAAACTCCTTTGTGCATTTGTATATTACAAATATGAACTTTTGATGTCAAATCTTCATCCAAATTGGGTTTTATATCTTCAAAGATAACTTCGGCAGAACCGATTCATACTTGCAAATGTGCCAAATAAGCTTCTCGTAGCTTCTTTTCTTTGGATCTTGTGATTGCGTCATTTGGAACATGAATAGGCAAGAAATGCTTCCATGATCCTTATCATGGAACTTTAGGATGGACCAAATCATGAGGACAAGTTTGAAAAAATTGGTTCCGATCCTCGTTTGACATTTTGGTCCAAAAAGAATCCCAAAGATCGTTTCCTCCTTTTGGAACTTCAGGATGGACCAGATCATTAGGACAAGTTTGAAAAGATTGGTTCTTATCCTCGTTTGACATTTTGGTTCAAAGAGGATTCCCAAAGATGAGTTTCCTCCATTTGGATCTTTAGGATAGCCCAAATCATGAGGACAACTTTGATGTTCGACATTTTGGTCCAAAGAAGATTTCCAAAGAAGAGTTTCCTCCATTGGGAACTTCAGGATGGACCAAATAATTAGGACACGTTGGAAATGATTGGTTATGATTCTCGTTTAACATTTTTGTCCAACGAGGATTACCAAAAAGAGTTTCCTCCATTTGGATCTGTAGATACCGTATTTTGTCCGGCTCAATTTCATTAAGAAATTTGAAGTTCATTTGAAAATAGGTTTAATTTGGAATTGATTTTAAATGATAAATTGAATTTTGATTTTAAAATTATATTTTTAACTAAACTTTTCATGGTTTTAAAAAAAGAATTTTTCTTATTAAAATTTGGTGGATTTTTAATAAAATTATTAAAGTCATTTGGTATAATTTTAGTTTAAATATTTTTAAAATTTAAATTTGATAAGAGAAGCTAATTTTGGAAAGAATAAATTTTGGTAGTGATTTGTGCTAATTTATGACGAGGTAATTTGATTGATTGATGTAAATATGGAATGATTTAAAAATCAAAATTTTGTTTCCTTATTTACTACACTGAATTACTCCTTAAATAGGTCATTCTTTAGACCTAAAGGGACATCACCACCACTATCGAAAAATCGGGGAACCTACCTCACCTACTCACCCCCATTTCTTAGCCTCCAGAACCTCCTCACCAAGATCTAACCATCACCATCTCACCCTCGCCATCACTACGAGCCAAGAACATCTACACCACCGAATCACCTCCCCACCACCCTCGATCACCATTGAAAAATCTCTGAAAGTGTGTTGTTCTTCCGCCTCCCTTTCTCATTCATGAATAACCTACGTCAAGAAAATACATAAGTCGTAGACGTTGTTTGTTCAAGACTCACGTTGATTTAAGATTCGATTGGTCAATACCCTTCAGCAAGTTCGTTGGTCAATATAATCCAAAACGTCATCCCTCGGTGAGTAGTGTGTCAAAAATCTAAGCAATATACATTTGTTTTCATCTTGATAAAATATACATAAAAAATAAAACAAAAAATGATTTCACATACTGCACTTTAACACCAAGTCTTAATGTTAGATTGTCAAGTTGAACTTGTTTTTGTTTCATATTTTTTTTTTTACTGTTATCACATGTTTCTTTTATTTTATCCATGTATATATATTTCTTTTTTTTTTCAAAGTTTTGTTTCATAATATTATTATTATTTGTCGTTTGATTAATATTGTGTTTAATTTATTTATTAATGAATATAAGATTATGTTTGCAAAACTGATTTACACTTCTCATTTGTTTGTTTATACATGAATAATAATTTGCTTCTTATTAAATTTAATATCGGTCCTATATGGCAAATTTTGTATTATGTTTATTAATTCCGGTTACAAATAAAATTAAATACCTATTTTGAAAACAATTAATTTTAATTTTTTTTATTTGTATTATATCATTTATCGAATTTTATTTATAATTATTGAATATTAACTAGGAAAAAATACTATACTTATTGGGATCTCAATAAGTGTGTGAAAATCATCACGTTTGTGAAGGCTAAGTAGTGTGCTTAGCGGGGTTCTCATATAAGTCTATAAAAACCCTAAAAATATAGAATATAAAAAACTTTTTTAAAAAAACAATAATATATGTATTATTTAAAAAGAATAAAAAGAGGTTATTTTAAATAAGTTTAAATTTTATTTCAAAAAAATATAAAGAAAGTATTTTAAATAAAAAAAAATGTTCTAAAATATATATACAATTCCTATGATAGATTTTGAGAAGTAAAAACCTCAATTTCTTAAGGTGGAGTTTTCTAAATTCCAATATTGTTCAATTAACGGTCGTAACCCCACTCATTTCAATCTTTATTGCTTGTTTCATTCTTGAAGTTGAGAAATTATTAAATGAGACATTTTTTTAACTATTTAAATTAAGGACCATAATATTAAAAATAAGATAATATAAGGTAAAATATGGTAACCATTTTAAAATGGGTGTTGTAGGGTGCTAACATCTTCCCTACACACAAACGACTCCCGAACCCAACTCGATTTTCGTAGACCATTATTATTTTTATTTAATTTGGTGATAAATCACACCCAAATATGGTTGATGGCGACTTCCACTTCATTTTCATATAAGAGACCTAATATTTAGGATGTCGGCCGCTCCGCGTCACAATCACGTTGTGACTGCTTGGCGACTCACTGGGGATATTTTTTCTTTAGAGAGTCAAGCCATTTATTTTTATTATATATTATCTTTATTTTTGGTCCATATTATTTTTGTATTGATTTATTTTGTTTTTTTATTAATTGTATATTAATTATTTAGTTGTAAATTAATTACTGATTATTTATTGTTTATTTTTATTATAATCATTACATATCAATCATTCATTTCACACACATATTCACAGACCTCCTACCTGGGTTCTACCCTTTAAGATTAGATCGAGGACTGAGTATGTAACGCCCCGATTTTTTTCGTAAAATCCATTAAAACAAATGCGCAGCGGGAAACTAGATTTTACAGAAAAACGGCATGGGTCCGTTTAAAATTCGGATAAACCAAAACCTGTTACAACCCAATTTTCCAGAAAAAACAGTAAACCAGAATTTCATATTCCATAATGTAATGAAAATGCTAAAGGAAGCTTAAAGTTCGAAAAACAGATACATATTATACAAATGCTCCATCGATCTCAAAATGAACATAACAAAATCATGAAAGTCCAAGAGCATTCAAAATGCTTCACCCAAAACCCCAAACATTCTTGTCCATTCATCGTTCTGGTAGGTCACGCAGCGCCACCTCCTCTACCTCGTCCTCTACCACGAGTCTTACCTGAAAAATTGTAATTGTAGCAACATTAGCATAAAAATGCTAGTGAGAGTAAAATGAAAGCAAGTAATCCTATGAACAACATTCCATGTCAGAAATCGTGTCCAAAGGCCTAGATTTCACTTTTACTACCCAATCCATTTTCCAAATTCCACACATAATCAAATATACATAATAAACTTTCTCAACTTTGTGATTCAACGAACTCTATGAGTCATGGATTTCCTCAAAATCATTCTATCATCATAAAAAGAAATATACTCATACCAAGATACAAGTAAAAGAATGTGATATACTAAGTGCAAGTAAAGTCGCAACCACACATGCTCAAATCTTTGAGTGCCAACCGTAACACCGCATGTGTAGTACTATAATAATGATAACAATAATAACACATCCATACACGCTCAAATCTTCAAATGCCACCCTTACCACAGCGTGTATAGTACTATAATAATCATAACAATAATAACACATCCATACACGCTCAAATCTTCGAATGCCACCCTTACCACAGCGTGTATAGTACTATAATAATCATAACAATAATAACACATCCATACACGCTCAAATCTTCGAATGCCACCCTTACCACAGCGTGTATAGTACTATAATAATCAAAACAATAATAACACATCCATACACGCTCAAATCTTCGAATGCCACCCTTACCACAGCGTGTATAGTACTATAATAATCATAACAATAATAACACATCCATACACGCTCAAATCTTCGAATGCCACCCTTACCACAGCGTGTATAGTACTATAATAATCATAACAATAATAACACATCCATACACGCTCAAATCTTCGAATGCCACCCTTACCACAGCGTGTATAGTACTATAATAATGATAACAATAATAACACATCCATACACGCTCAAATCTTCGAATGCCACCCTTACCACAGCGTGTATAGTACTATAATAATCATAACAATAATAACACATCCATACATGCTCAAATCTTCGAATGCCACCCTTACCACAGCGTGTATAGTACTATAATAATCATAACAATAATAACACATCCATACACGCTCAAATCTTCCAATGCCACCCTTACCACAGCGTGTATAGTACTATAATAATGATAACAATAATAACACATCCATACACGCTCAAATCTTCGAATGCCACCCTTACCACAGCGTGTATAGTACTATAATAATGATAACAATAATAACACATCCATACACGCTCAAATCTTCGAATGCCACCCTTACCACAGCGTGTATAGTACTATAATAATCATAACAATAATAACACATCCATACACGCTCAAATCTTGAATGCCACCCTTACCACAGCGTGTATAGTACTATAATAATGATAACAATAATAACACATCCATACACGCTCAAATCTTCGAATGCCACCCTTACCACAGCGTGTATAGTACTATAATAATGATAACAATAATAACACATCCATACACGCTCAAATCTTCGAATGCCACCCTTACCACAGCGTGTATAATACTATAATAATCATAACAATAATAACACATCCATACACGCTCAAATCTTCGAATGCCACCCTTACCACAGCGTGTATAGTACTATAAGAATCATAACAATAATAACACATCCATACACGCTCAAATCTTCGAATGCCACCCTTACCACAGCGTGTATAGTACTATAATAATGATAACAATAATAACACATCCATACACGCTCAAATCTTCGAATGCCACCCTTACCACAGCGTGTATAGTACTATATCACAAATCATGGCACCATGATACCGTATGGAGCGTATCAGATACTATCATGTGCCATATCACATAACCTCGCACCATGATACCGTATGGAGCGTATCAGATACTATCATGTGCCATATCACATAACCTCGCACCATGATACCGTATGGAGCATATCACATACTATCATGTGCCATATCACATAACCTCGTAGAATCCGTCAAGCTCCCTAGTAAGTTAGATAAAGTTCCTCTAAACTACTAAAGAACATAAACCGCTTGAATTACACGAGTCAAAACTCAAGTGTAATTTCTAAGCCACTTTGACTCCCGAATCACTTAAAGTTCCTTTGTCAATCACTTTCATCTATAGTCTCCAAATAACCTTACAAGACTTCCAAACCACTCCTAAATCCTCTTTTACTTCCAAAACCATAAATACATCAAAAAAACACTCCGCTCACATCCGAGTTAAAGTCTCCAACCAAGTATAACTTACGGAAGTTAGATCCCCTCTTAACCTCGATAAACAATAACGTAATGAAATATAATTCATAAAATTACTAACTTCCATTTTAAACTCACCTTAGATATGAAATCCAAGCTTCCAAAGTGCCCGAGTCAAAGTCAAGAAATCGATCACAAACCTACAAATCAATCACACCTAACCATCAATAATCATTCGAAAACCGATCAAACGGCAAGTAAACACATAAAACGACGAAAACCCCGGATTTAATCCCCAAGGGACCCACGGCCCAACAAGAAAGGGAGGGTTCGGGTTCGGTTTTCCGTCTTTTATGCAATTTAGAGGCATTTTGGGTTGTTTTCGAATACTTTGGAAATCGGGATGGCAATGGGTGAACATAATTTATGGTTTTACATAATAATCTATTTACGAAAAATCAAGTAAAACGTAAAATCATAGTTAACTAAACATCCTAATCATAGCCCAAAGAGGGAAAATCACAAGGGACGGGTTTCCGGCTCAAACTCGGTTTTAGGGTTTAGGGGAAGTTTCTAAAATCTACCAAAACGACTTTCCCGATGGAAATCTTCAAGCTTCGGTGAACGAATTTGAAGATTTCAATCCAAAACCACCATTAAAATACTATTCACATCAAATTTTAGAAACTTTGTCATACCTTAAGGCCTCGAGAAAACGAGCGAAAACCTCGATTGATAGAATGGGTAGAAAGGTCTCGGTGAGAGCTTTCCAACGCATCCGAAATCACGTAAAACGGACGAGAAACGAAGCCGGGGCGACGATTTCTTTCTCTCCCCTTTTCCTCATCTCTAAGCTACGGGTTTGGAGGAAAAAATATGAGATGAATTTGATGTTTTTGACCAAAGATTGACTTTTAAAGATGAGGAAGATGAATAGTGATTTTTAAGAAATTGGAAAATGACGTATACGTCCCTTTTAAATGATTCGATTTAAAATACGAAACCCGATGATCTTAAAATAATCTAAAGGTGATTATTAATTATTAATTGGCCCGTTAATAATTATTAATGTCACCGAAACTAATTTAAAGTAGTAAAAGGTTTAAAAAGTTTAAAAAGGTTTTCGAACGAAAATAACTACTAAAATCGAATGACTAAGTTTAAACTAACTAAATACTTTATTTAAAATAAAATAAATAAAAAAAAATTACCTCCAAAAGTAACGGGACGTTATAGAGTATCTATTTCCTTCGTGGAGTTTCGACTCTCGTATAGGCGGTATGAAATTTCTCACTCAAGTTATCCATTTACAATTTCAATTTGGAATAGTATCATGGGTAATTTGGGAGCCTAATATCCTTTAAGTGGATTAGAACCTCAACTTTACACTCATAATTACCCTAAGCCAACCTAGTTGATATGAAACCCTAGAAAATTGAAATAGAAACCCTTTGAACGACAAAGAACCCCTAAATGCAAATCCTAAAACCCCATGAACAAAAAGGTAAAACCCTTGGAAAACAAGAAGAGAAAGATTATTCCAATGATCTATGATCTTGAAATAAGAGAACTTGTTCTTATTTCAAGATTGAAACAATCCACAAACACAATAGATCAATTCATGCTTGAATGTTTCTAAAACATGCAACCTAGAACAAGGCTACAAAAGTAAGCAATTTCAACAAAGCAAAAAAGCAATATTATTATCATATCAAATCTTGGTCTTTATGGTTACAAATGAGGCCTTTAAATAGGCAAAGAAACCCTAAAAATAAGCTATGAAATTCGGATTACAAGGAGCACAAAATCTGCCCAAAACTTGCCTTATGTGAAATTGGCAGATTTTGTGGAAAATCTTTTCTAGAGAATAATATCTTTCCTAATCCTTTCCAAACATATAAAATGAATATAAAAGACCTAAAACATGTCTAAATACATCATAAATTCGTTGGAACCATTTTGGGAACAAATATGGAAACTTTGGGAACAAATATGGAAAGTGGTCCAAATAAGGAAAGTTTGCAAAAATGATGCAACTTTCCTAATTAGCTCTTCTCTTCAATTCCAATTGAACAAGTCTTCAATACTCTTCCTCCAAATGTATTTGCCATAGATTGAAGTTCATCACGTCCTCTTCCATAGCCTCCATGATCGGATCTTCGAAGCTTGTCTTGACTTTGCTAATGTAGGCCTGTAAATGGATGTCAATGCTTCTCTTGAACTTTAATGTTGTGATTTGTCCTTGGGCGTTTTGTGACGTTCCATGATTCATATCATCCCCTCCCTCTTGAAAAGGATTCGTCCTCGAATCTATAACATTACCTACATCGCAATAAATTAAGTTAATAACATAAATAAAAGCATATAAAGCACGCTTACCTCGTGTATTGTGAATTGGCACCAAAGAGAGCAACAATGGTACCCTTCTTTCTCCTTTCAAGTTAACACCTCCCGGGTCAAATATTGTTGGTTTCCTTCCCTTTAAATCAGCAAAACATTCGAGCTTATCAAAGACCACAAAACTGACAATATGGTTGGTGGATAGTGGTAACACATCTAATAGAATATATGGACCATAGTCAATCTCGTAACTTTTCTCATACTCAACACTACTCACAAGATGATCACATGGTGAATGTAACACATTAATCAAAGCATATGAACCATAATCAAACTCAAATAAGTCTAATGTGTTGGGGTAAATTAGAAAATATGAAAACTCCATGCTCTCCCTAAATCCATCATATGTCTTATCAAAGATAATTCGTGTAGCACAAAACATATGTTTATCATTAGAATGAAATTGAAGTGGTAAAATATCAGAGTTGAGATCAAATTTAGCAAACAAACAAGAACTATGCACATCATCACAAGTAAATGGATAGGCTAGCTTAACATGTTTTGCAAGTGATAAGCTGTCAAACAAGTAAAGATCATCCAAACGAATTTTGCTAGAAAAGAATGCATGTTTATCATAAAAATATAATTGGTTTGGATGATTTCTAGTCTTAAAATCAGAATTGGAAAACAAGAAATAATCATTTAAACAAACCGATGCAAAAGGATTAAAAGTAAGAAACTTCCTTTTCTGGCCTTGGATCCCGTTGGCAACATCTTTTTCCATGAAGTATGGTGGTGCCTTAAGTATTTCAGCCCCTTGAAATGCATCTACTATGTGCTCCATTCCAATTGAAAATTGATCAATGTAATTCTGCAAAACATTAGCTAAAACACTAGAAAAGCAAAGGTTAAGTTCATAAGTTAGAAAGAAAGAATCTTTGCACACAAGTACAAAGTGGGTTTTATTTGAAAACATTATTTTCCTAGCCTCACTTTCTACAAAACTCACAATGTTCTCACCATTCCTCTCATTCATTTTTGACTCACAACTCTCTTTCTTTCCAATTTCTCTTTCATTCTTTTCAAACACTCTTTCTTTTGAACTCAAATCTCTTTCTTTTGACTCACTCATGTCACTCATTTCTTTTTGAGCACTCATCTCTCTTTCTTTTGGCTCACTTATTTCAATAATTTCTTTTTCACACTTTTCTTTTTGAAAACTCATCTCTCTTTCTTTTAACCCACTAATTTCTTTTGCACTCATCTCTCTTTCTTTTGGCTCACTCTTTTTGTCACAGTTTTCATTACTTTCAAACATAGAACTCTTTTGTAGCTCACAAGTTTCCTCCACAAAAACATTAGCACGGATATCCTCTTTTATCTCCTCCATGCTAGCATTGAAAACTTCCTTTGATTTTAAAAGTTCTCTTTCAATCATCTTGACCTTCTCTAAAATCAAATTTGCATTTTCCTCTACCAAGCCATAGGCAGCCCCATTCTTATCCATTAATGTATCATTTTCACCCATTTGAGAAGAAGAAGAAGAAGAAGAAGAAGTATTGGAAATAAGTTTAGAAGCATACCGTGTATCTCTTTTTCTTTTGATTTTTCTTTCAACCTTATTGGCAAAATACACTAACTCTCCTAACTCATCAAATTGTTGTAACTCCACTTGACAAGCAATATCTCTATTCAATCCATTGAAGAACCTTACAATAGTAGACTCCTCATCTTCCTCCACATTAGCCCTAGCCTTGAGCAACTCCATCTCCATGTAGTATTCATCCACACTTTTACATCCTTGAATTAGCTTATCCAACATTTGCACAAGATGCTCTTGATGTTGTCTTGAAACAAATCTCCTTCTCATATGGCACTTAAGATCATACCATGTTTCTATTTGTCGTTTCCTCTCCCTCCTTAGTTTCACTTTCAATTGAGACCACCAAACATGAGCATTATTAGTGAAATTGGAAATAGCAAGCATTACCTTTCTTTCCTCACTATAATTGTTGTAATCAAAGAAATGCTCGGTTTCTATCTCCCATTGCAAGTATTCCTCTTGATTAGAACTCCCATAGAAAGTATTTAACTTGAGCTTATCACCTCTTAAGCTTCTATGCTCCATCCCGCCATGATAAACCTCTCTATTTTGGCTCCGGGTCTGTTCTACCTCTCGAAAACTCTTACTTCTCATTTGATCAAACCTTTCATGATACATTGCTGCAAATAAAAAGGTTAATAATAAAAAATAGGACCTCTCAATCACTCCCTAAGTGTTTACACTCGATGATGTTTGTTCTCTCGTGTTTGCACTCAAAACAGATTTTAGGGCCTAAATGTAACCTTGAACTATTAGCACACTTTAGCAACTATCAAAAAAATAAGATACTAATGATATTTGTAAAAAGTATCAATAAAGAAATAAGAAACCATCAGCTTGGGTGGCTAGAGAAATAAAAGGACAGATTTTTCAAATGGTGTATTTTTGTAACAAGGAAAGAATAAGAAAGAAAACAAGCAAGAATAAACTTTCCTAAAAGAGAAAAATTCGAAATTATACTTCCCTAAAGCAATTTAGATCAGAAAATATGACTTTCCTTAAGCAAGATATGCATATATTTGAATATGGGACAGATTTGAAACTTTCCTAAAACAGTTTTTGCTATTTATGGTAAGTTCTAGCTTTTTAGGAAACAAACAACTTTGGCTCATTCAACTTGATAATTTCGGATTCAAGATGCATAAATGATGAGTTTAAGATGAAATCTTCAAGAACAATAAGAACACTAAACACTTTTTTCCAGAAACTCAAGCAAATAGCAAGAACACTTTTTTTTTATAACAATTTTCTGCACAATCCGACAGTCTGCGAAGATCTATTTTTTTCTCAATCTTCCACTTTTTTTTGACAAACTTTTCTGAATAACAAATAATCAAGACTCAAATATAAACACTTTTGAAGTTTATGACTTTCTAATATTCGGATTGAAACTATACGAAAAAGAACAAAAACAGTAGCTAAAGAAGGAAATTCTGGAACAGTTTTTTTTTTTGTGTTTTTTTTTTTTTTTGGAATTTTTGATGAACGAAGAACAAGACAAGAAAAATTAAAATAACAAGAAAGCAAGTAAGATAGAAATCTTCCCTTGAGCCTAAGCTCTGATACCAAATGATATGAAACCCTAGAAAATTGAAATAGAAACCCTTTGAACGACAAAGAACCCCTAAATGCAAATCCTAAAACCCCATGAACAAAAAGGTAAAACCCTTGGAAAACAAGAAGAGAAAGATTATTCCAATGATCTATGATCTTGAAATAAGAGAACTTGTTCTTATTTCAAGATTGAAACAATCCACAAACACAATAGATCAATTCATGCTTGAATGTTTCTAAAACATGCAACCTAGAACAAGGCTACAAAAGTAAGCAATTTCAACAAAGCAAAAAAGCAATATTATTATCATATCAAATCTTGGTCTTTATGGTTACAAATGAGGCCTTTAAATAGGCAAAGAAACCCTAAAAATAAGCTATGAAATTCGGATTACAAGGAGCACAAAATCTGCCCAAAACTTGCCTTATGTGAAATTGGCAGATTTTGTGGAAAATCTTTTCTAGAGAATAATATCTTTCCTAATCCTTTCCAAACATATAAAATGAATATAAAAGACCTAAAACATGTCTAAATACATCATAAATTCGTTGGAACCATTTTGGGAACAAATATGGAAACTTTGGGAACAAATATGGAAAGTGGTCCAAATAAGGAAAGTTTGCAAAAATGATGCAACTTTCCTAATTAGCTCTTCTCTTCAATTCCAATTGAACAAGTCTTCAATACTCTTCCTCCAAATGTATTTGCCATAGATTGAAGTTCATCACGTCCTCTTCCATAGCCTCCATGATCGGATCTTCGAAGCTTGTCTTGACTTTGCTAATGTAGGCCTGTAAATGGATGTCAATGCTTCTCTTGAACTTTAATGTTGTGATTTGTCCTTGGGCGTTTTGTGACGTTCCATGATTCATATCACTAGTGCTTTAGTTTCTCTTCCTTTATTTATCACCCTCATGTTGTCATTACATTATTCTTATGCTTATTTCAGATACTCAATATTTTGTACTCCTTTTCCTTATATTTTATTTATAAACAAAAAAAAACCCTTCTATTTCTTTATCTTCACGCTAATTTGTACATAACATTTTTTTCTCATACATTATCTTTGTTTACTTTCTTTTTCGTACTTAACAAAAGTTTTGTTAAAAGAAAAGCAGCAAAAAAAATTAAAAAAAAGAAAGAAAGTCACAATTTCTCATGCATATTACTTTATTAAAATGTTGATATTTAAAAAAAAAAACATTAAAAAATTAAGTCTCACTAGCATGCATCGCATTTGGGTTAAAAAAAAAAAAATTTGTATCCAAGTTAGTTTTCATCCATTAAAAAAATAATTAAAAAAAAATAAAACCCTATAATTTTGACCATGCATTTTTCAGATATAACACACATCATTATACATATTTTCATCAAAGAATTTAGCTCTCATAAGTTAAAAAAAAAATATTGAATCATCCGAGAATAATTCATATACTTTAATTATTCATTATTCATCATGATACATATTCACTCTAAGAAAAAAAAACTCAAAAATATTTTTACAATTTCATGCATCATTTTTGTCATCCTCCATCAACTCATAGACCTTCAATCCCGATATTTTCTTCATGTTCTCCATATGCATAAAACATTGCAAAGAGTAAAAAAAAATCAATCAATTTTTTATTCATCTCATGCATCATTTGTTATTAAAAATCATAAAAAAAAAACAAGTTTTTAATATTCCATTCAAATCATGCATCAAATTATTCTTTGGCATAAATTACTTAAAAAAAATTGCTCAATAATTATGTCCAGGTCTTCATGCATTTGTACAAAAATTAGAAGTCATTCATGCATCTTCGTAATTGGACTATTTATCGTTCAAAAAAAAATTGAAAAAAAAAAGTTTCATAAACATTTCATCATAGATCATATGAGTTTAATTGTCATGCGTCATGTTGCATATTCGATTCACATTTTAGATAAATAAAATTATCACTTCATGCATATTTAAATTTGTGCTTACTTTTCACCTTTTGATATCATATAATTCATGCATATAGGATCCCAACATATTTCACTTCATCCATGTGCATAGAGCATTGAAAGAAAATCATAAAAAAAAGAGAATTATTTAGGTCTTCATTTCTCCAATGCATTAAAAAACAAAGAAAAAAGAAAAAGAAAATAAGAGTTATTGACATTTCATCCAAATCGTGCATTGCATTCTCAAAATCATAAAAAAAAAGGGTTTCAAAATTGTCAAAATAGTCCAATTGATTTAGATTCTTCTTTCTTAATGGGTAATTTAGAAAATTAAAATCATGATGGACAAAGGGCATACTCATATATGTGGGAAGAAATCAAGGAAAAAATCAAAAAATTGAAAAAATGAAAAAAAAATAAAGAAAGAAAAAGTGAATGTCACCATGATCTCCTCCAAATAATTATGAGTTCACTATGTTAGCTCTCGGTCTTTATAACGTCCCGTTACTTTTGGGGGTAAATTTTTTTTTTTTTAATTTTATTTATTTACTTTAATTAAAGTATTTAAGGTTAATTTAAAAAAAATAGTGATTTCGATTTTAGTAGCTATTTTCGTCCGAAATTCATTTAAATCGTTTTAATACTTTAAAATTGTTTCGGTGACATTAATAATTATTAATGGGCCAATTAATAATTATTAATCACCTTTAGATTTATTTAAGAGCTTCGGGTTTCGTTTTTAAACTAAAAACAAAAGAGGGACGTAGGCGTCATTTTCCAATTTCTTAAATATCTAAAAACACTATTCATCATCTCTTTAAATATCAAAAATTAGACAAAAATTATCATTTTTCCTTTCTCTTCTTCTTCTCCAACGTGAGCATCCATGGATGAGAAGAAAAATTCTTGTCTTTTCTTCGTTTCTCGACCGTTCTCGATGAGGTCAGTTGCGTTGGATTGCTCGGGATGAGGGCTATCTATCCCACCTAACCTTGTGCCGTTTCTCGTTCTTTACGGGAAGCCCTAAAAAGTAAGTTTTCAAAACTTTTTATATGGTTTTGTTCGTTTTTGATTATAAATGAGTTTTGAAGTTGAAATCATGAATTTCTATCATGGAATTTGACGATTTTGAGCTCGGATTTTCGAAAAACACTATTCACCTGAAAACACTATTCATCCGAAAACACTATTCATCCGAAATCACTATTCACCCGAAATTTCCACTTGTTCTCATATTAGATATGAGTTGTATTATGTTGTGCAATTGATGAATTGTAGGTCCGATTGCTCGTTTGTTGATTCGTGGGAATTTGGATGTCACGCGAGCATGCAAGGTGAGTTTAATGTGAAAGTTAGTGGTTTTATGAATTTAGTTTCGTTATGTAATTGTTTATCGATGTAAAGAGGGAGATAACTTCTTAGGATTAAGTTTTGGTTAGAGACTTTAATTCGGAAGTGTGTGTGGAGAAAGTTTGGAAGTTACTTGGATGGATTTGGAAGTATGGTAATAAGATTTGGAGATGTTAGATGAAAGTCAGAATGGAAGTTACTTTGATGGATTTGGAAGTAAAGTAATTAGAAGATGCACTTGAGTGATAACTCGTGTAATCTAGTTAGTTAGGTTTCTTTTTAACTTAGTAGAATTCTTTGGAGGTTAGCTAACTTATTAGAGACCTAAGGCACATTGATTCACACATGGTAGTATGAGAGTTTGATCCATATGTAATAATGGTGTGATGATTTGTGGGAACTTCGAGCACTTTGATTCACACACGGTAGTATGAGATTTTGATCCATATGTAATCATGCTGTGATGATTTGTGGGAACTTCGAGCACTTTGATTCACACACGGTAGTATGAGATTTTGATCCATATGTAATCATGGTGTGATGATTTGTGGGAACTTCGAGCACTTTGATTCACACATGGTAGTATGAGATTTTGATCCATATGTAATCATGATGTGATGATTTGTTGGAACTTCGAGCACTTTGATTCACACATGGTAGTATGAGATTTTGATCCATATGTAATCATGGTGTGATGATTTGTGGGAACTTCGAGCACTTTGATTCACACATGGTAGTATGTGATTTTGATCCATATGTAATCATGATGTGATGATTTGTGGGAATTTTGAGCACTTTGATTCTGCACGTGATAGTATGTGATTTTGATCCATATGTAATCATGGTGAGATGATTTGTGAAATAGTACATGGTAGTATGTGATTTTGATCCATATGTAACCATGGTACTATAATTTGTGATACGACACATGATAGTATGTTGATTGTGATCCATATGTATCATGGTGCGATGGTTTGTGATATGGTACATGATAGTATGTTGACTTCAGTCCATACGGTATCATGGTACGATGATTGTGATATAGTACATAGTAGTATGTTGATTCGGATCCTACGTACTATGGTACTATGATTGTGATATGGCACATGATAGTATGTTGATTCGAATCCATACGTATCATGGTGCGGTGATTTGTTATATGGTGAAATTCCTGAGACCTATATGGTGAAATTCCTGAGACCAATATGGTGAAATTCCTGAGACCTATATGGTGAAATTCCTGAGACCTATATGGTGAAATTCCTGAGACCAATATGGTGAAATTCCTGATATCTATATGGTGAAATTCCTGAGACCTATATGGTGAAATTCTTGAGACCTATATGGTAAAATTCCTGAGACCTGATATGGTGAAAGTCCTGATATCCGATGTGGTGAAAGTCCTGATATTCGATGATTTGAGATATGGTACGACCGTACGTGGTATGTTGATTTTGATCCATACAGTAGCACGATACGATGAAGCTTGTTTGGTAATAAAGATAGTTAATGTTACCTTTACATATTCTTTAGAATTGTGTAGTAAGACTTAGTAGTGAATGTTACTTTACTTTAAGTCTTTATATCTATCTCATGGTATTGAATGACGATTACGGGAAGTGTGGATGTGGGTAGTATTGGGCATTATAGGCCTTTGGACACGATTTCGGTTATGAGATTTTGTTCATAGGATTACTTGCTTTCGTTTTACTCTCACTAGCATGTTATGCTAATGGTGCTACACTTATAAATTTTCAGGTAAACCTCGAGCTAAGAAGCGTGGTATAGGAGGTAGAGCCGCGTGACTAGTCGAGATGGTGTATGGACAATGTTAAGAACTCATTTTTTTTGGTTTAGCATTCACTGAAATGCTTGTAAATTATTCCATCTTTACATACTTATGTCTTTTTGAGCCCAAAAGGGTATTTGTGTAAAATATGTCTATGATTTATGATTTAAATATCTTTTGGAATGCACATTCCCGATTTATCGCTTTTTCTGGAATTTGGGTTGTAAAACAGGTTTTGGCTATTCGATTTTTAAACGAACCCACGCCGTTTTTCTTTAAAAGTCGAGTCTTCCGCTGTGCATTTGAATTTAAAGAATTTAACGGGTTCGGGTCGTTACAGTCTTCATATGCTCAAATCGTAATCAATTTCTTTCTCCCTGAACATTTTCACCTCATTGCTATACAGACTCACTGACAGGTCAATAACATCGTTTTTGCTAGCCATAAAAGCTCGGTTTGTAATCTGAGTAATTTTCCATTGACCCATCCCGTGATACTACACTGGGACAAATGACCCTTTTCATTTTACTCTTATTCGCCAACTTCACGCGATTATGCATGGTAATATTGGAACACATTTCCTATTGGCATGTTGTTACAGTATTATATTGGGACAATTGACCTTCTTTTGTCAAACCTTATACCCACCTCTTTTTATGAACCACACAAACTCAAGCTCTGAGTTGAACCATTTCTTCAATTTAGCAACCCCTCTGCACAAGACACTAGTGCCATTGACCATTTTTCTTCTCCTTACTCACATTCGTCAAGCCTTGCTTTACCCTTTAGAGCCTTAACTCATATGCTAGGAGTGACTTTTAAGGTAATGAAATAGTGTTAGAACATTGAGTCAATTATCTTTACATCTCAAATTTGGGATAACATGCATGTTCCTTGCATCCATTATCATACCTCCAAAATCTCTACTTGACCCATTCCCTTTTAGCCTAAGGTTTGTCTTTGCTCAGCCGTCACTTGTGCCCAAAATAAAGTGGATCAATTCTCAAGGACATTAACGGTAAGAATTTGATGTGCTTGCAATCTGCGAGTGAATTTTGACTGGGTAGTGAAAGTTTCTATCTGAAGTGTGGGTGGATAAGAAGCATGTCGACTGAACCAGAGAAGATGACATTAGAAGCTTTGCAAAAAAAAAAAAAAAAAAAAAGCTTAGAAAGAGAGTTGCAATTCTCAAGATGGCTTTTCATCTTCATCATCTAATAGATTTGAAGATTTCTGAATTTTCCATATTTTATCGGCAATATCAGATAAATTAATGAGAAATTAATCGTTTAGCCTCGGGAAGAAGAATATATCTACCTGGATTTTGGTCAATAATTATCAAATTTCTCATTGAAGTTTTCACTGAACAAGTCATGACTTGACTTTTAGTTTTTCAATACAGATATATTGCAAAAAAAAAAAAATGTAAGGACCCAAGTCAACAGTTCAGCAAAATTTGAGCCATCAAATTATGAGATAACCAGATCAATTGAAAATTTGTCAAGTTCCCGGCCAATTGAAGCAATTATATTGTGAATCATTGATTTATTGATCAATCATTGATTTCTCTTGCTATCATGTCAGAGAGTTTTGAACTTTGGATTTGTGAAAATCTATCCAGTGCATTGAAAGAAAAAGAGAAGAAAAAAAAAAGAAGAAAGCTAGACCATCGATTTCTTACCGGAGATGTCCAAGGAATTGTCCACTTTCCCACCTTTTATTGATACATTTCGTATTTCTTTCTCTTTTACATGCCTTGTGACTGTCGTGTCGCATTTTTCATGACTGCCTTTGAACATGAAATTCAATCTTCACATTCATATATTTTCTGAGGTTTTATGATTTTAATCCAAAATCTCATCCCCATGCCTTTAATGCAAAAGTCATCTACTCAATTGCATTGTTCGTCATCAGCATGTTTGTTTATTGCAAGTTTGAAATGAAAAAAATGATTTGATTAAATGGAATAGCATTATGAGTTACTTTTACAAGTTGTTCAAAGTATATGAGTTACTTTCAAATGACCCACCAAAAGCGCCATAACTCATTTAAGTCAGAATTACTTTTTGAGGCATCAAAAGCAAGTGAAAAATTAGGTCACTTGAATGCGGGAGAATCAATCATTAATGGGGACATTCACTAAAAAAAATTTGAAAAAAAATTTTGAAAAAAAAAGAAGAAGAAGAAGAAGAAGATGAAAATGTGATTCTTCCCTCAAACCATGAGTAAACTTTGCTTGTTATGATTTCATGTCATCTAATAATTAATGGAGAAATAAAGGGTTAAATCAGATTGGGTATTTTGGCAAAATAAAAATAAATAAAAAATAAAAAATCATGCATTTGCATATCATTGATTAATTAAAAAAAAAGCCTCAGGCATTTGCATCATTGATAAAAAAAAAATGACCTCATGCTTTCAGGCACCAAAAATAGACATCACATTTCAAGGATGCATTCACCATAAATTGTATAAGGCATCATATGGCCTCTGTTTAAACAGAAATGATGTATATGCATAAGTTTATTATGTAACTATTGCTCAAATATTTTCACCATTATTCTCAAATTCAAGCTAAAAAAAAAGAGAGAAAATCATTTGTATGCATTCACGTGAAGCTTAGACAATCATTGCATCATCGTCATGCATTTTATACATAATTCATGATTTCAGTCTAACTATCACATTCTCATATGCCAAGTAAGTGCATTATCATTAGAATCATTTTCTCAAAAGCATTCATTGCATCCTTTACATGCATAAAAGATTTCACATTTCTTATTTGTCATATCTAATTCATTGCATTCTCATTATACATATTTGAAAAATAAAAAAAGAATAACTCAAGTATTTTTACATGACCGACATAATTTTTTTAAAACTTACCCTTTTCTAGCATGCGTAGGTGTGTCCATCGAGCATAAGACTGCAATAAAAACTCATCTTTTGAATGCACTTTCAAGTCAATCATTGAATATTTTGTACGAGTTTTGATCAAAATCATATACTGGGACAAAAGGAAAGATCATATATCCCAGGCAGGCCTTTTATCAAAGTTTCAAAATATCACTCTGGCTAAAAAAATTGCCTTCACTTGAAGCAGTTCAAAAGTCTTCATGTTGGTAAAAATTGGATAATCGGATCAACCTTGCTTCCTCATTCTATCAAGTAAAACATGAGCTAGAATTCGGTTTAACCCACCTGTTTCATGATCCATTTGCATGTCATGCATAGCATATGAACATTTCATCAGATTTTTTTCTGATGCCATCACAAGATTCAAGATTTCCATGACAAATTATTTAATATGAAATAATTTGCATTTTAGCTCCTTAATTTACAAAAAATATCAGGCATGCATCTCGCATCACTTCACATATTTTTCAACATCCTTCCATGTTTAAGGGAACTCTGATTTTTAATAAAATATCTTGCATTTCACTAAGATCAATCTTTATGAGATTCAGCCTTTCTTCAACATTGATTAAAAAAAAATCAAACATGCATCATCCACCACATGATTTATGTGATTGATTTACAACGATGCATGCACAAGTTTTCACACTTTGCATTTCAAAGGTCATTATTGTTTGGTGTTATCAAGCATCATGATTTTCTCACCATAAAACTGGGACAAACCCCAATCATCTAAATTTGAAATTGGAGAAAACTCATTTCTAACAAGATTTGCTCATTTTCACCTTTTCTACTGTGAATTAATCCCAGTAGAGGTTTGATGAAGCCAGGTTCACCTCATGTTTACTCATCCATATCGCGGCTTAGACCCGATAAAATTCAAAGTCTTCTGAGGCCATAATAATCTCATTTTCTCTATTTTTCGATTAAATCGAATCCTATTTGCGGCTCAGTCCCGGTAGAGATAGAAGCCTGGAACAAAATCCAGGATCGTTACATTTTACTTTGTTTTTCGATTAAATCGAATCCTATTTACGGCTGAGTCCCGGTAGAGATCGAAGCCTGGAACAAAATCCAGGTTCGTTACATTTTACTCTGTTTTTCAATTAAATCGAATCCTATTTGCGGCTCAGTCCCAGTAGAGATCGAAGCCTGGAACAAAATCCAGGTTCGTTACATTTCACTCTATTTTTTTGATTAAATCGAATCCTATTTGCGGCTCAGTCCCGGTAGAGATCGAAGCCTATAACAAAATCCAGGTTCGTTACATTTTACTCTGTTTTTCGATTAAATCGAATCCTATTTGCGGCTTAGTCCCGATAGAGATCGAAGCCTGGAACAAAATCCAGGTTCGTTACATAATCCAGGCTCGTTACATTTTACTCTGTTTTTCGATTAAATTAAATCCTATTTGCGGCTTAGTCCCGGTAGAGATCGAAGCCTGGAACAAAATCCAGGTTCGTTACATTTTACTCTGTTTTTCGATTAAATTAAATCCTATTCACGGTTGAGTCACGGTAGAGATCGAAGCTTGGAACAAAATCCAAGTTCGTTACATTTTACTCTATTTTTTGATTAAATCGAATCCTTTTTGCGGCTCAGTCCCAGTAGAGATCGAAGGCTGGAACAAAATCCAGGTTCGTTACATTTTACTCTATTTTTCGATTAAATCGAATCCTACTTGCGGCTCAGTCCCGGTAGAGATCGAAGCCTGAAGCAAAATCCAGTTCCGTTACATTTTTCGATTCAATCGAATCCTACTTGCGGCTCTGTCCCGATAGAGATTAAAGTTTGAGACAAACCCAAGATCGTTGTCACTTTAAACTTTTTCGAATTCTACTAGTGTTTCTTCCTAAGTAGAGTTTGAAGCCTTCATTGACTCAATTCAGTCACATATACTTCTTTTGATAAATTTGGTCAAATTGTTTGCTTAAAATTACAAAAAAAAAAAAACATCCATGTTTCTCTTGATATTCATATTTCTCTATGAAATTTTCGCCATTCAAAACTGTATCTTTTCCTTTGTCCACCTCTCAATTCTTCAAAGATGTACAAAGGGGGACAAACTGTAGATACCGTATTTTGTCCGGCTCAATTTCATTAAGAAATTTGAAGTTCATTTGAAAATAGGTTTAATTTGGAATTGATTTTCAATGATAAATTGAATTTTGATTTTAAAATTTAATTTTTAACTAAACTTTTCATGGTTTTAAAAAAGGAATTTTTCTTATTAAAATTTGGTGGATTTTTAATAAAATTATTAAAGTCATTTGGTATAATTTTAGTTTAAATATTTTTAAAATTTAAATTTGATAAGAGAAGCTAATTTTGGAAAGAATAAATTTTGGTAGTGATTTGTGCTAATTTATGACGAGGTAATTTGATTGATTGATGTAAATATGGAATGATTTACAAATCAAAATTTTGTTTCCTTATTTACTACACTGAATTACTCCTTAAATAGGTCATTCTTTAGACCTAAAGGGACATCACCACCACTATCGAAAAATCGGGGAACCTACCTCACCTACTCACCCCCATTTCTTAGCCTCCATAACCTCCTCACCAAAATCTAACCATCACCATCTCACCCTCGCCATCACTACGAGCCAAGAACATCTACACCACCGAATCACCTCCCCACCACCCTCGATCACCATTGAAAAATCTCTGAAAGTGTGTTGTTCCTCCGCCTCCCTTTCTCATTCATAAATAACCTACGTCAAGAAAATACATAAGTCGCAGACGTTGTTTGTTCAAGACTCACGTTGATTTAAGATTCGATTGGTCAATACCCTTCAGCAAGTTCGTTGGTCAATATAATCCAAAACGTCATCCCTCGGTGAGTAGTGTGTCAAAAATCTAAGCAATATACATTTGTTTTCATCTTGATAAAATATACATAAAAAGCAAAAAAAAAAATGATTTCACATACTGCAGTTTAACACCAAGTCTTAATGTTAGATTGTCAAGTTGAACTTGTTTTTGTTTCATTGTGACGTCCCGTCACTTTTAAATAAATTAAATCAGAGAAAACAGCGGAAGTCTTTTATTTTAAGAAAAATTGGCGTGGTTATGTTTGAAAAGTGGCTAGCCAAAAACCTGTTACATTTTAAATTTACAATTTTTAATACACAAGGAACTTAAAGTTCCTATCCAGGAGTTCAAAGTTTATAATCATAAAAGTAAAGACATAAAGCTCTTATGAGCTATATACAAATAAACAAATCCAACAAAATGTATAAAATTCACAAAACCAAAGTCCATGGACATTACATAAACCTAGTCCATCTCAAAGTCGTCATCCTCTCGATCAAGCGCGCACCAGCTCCTTTTCCACGATCCCAAACATTTCCTGAAATGTTTGTCATATCATGAGCTAACAACTTAAGACCAGTGAGAATAATAAGAATAAAAAGTAAAGATAGACCTCAAACTCGCATTTCGATTTGTGTCCAATTAATCTGACACAACTCACTCCTAAAGTCCTCCAAACTCTAGGTAATTTCATTCTAAACTTTCTAAAGGATTATATTGCTAACACTAGTAGTCAATCCTCATCCATCAACATTATTATGACATAAGTAATAAAAGTAAATAAACTTTGCATCATATTAAACATCTCAATTTTCTCTTTCATCGATCATATGTATGAATGCATGAGAGCATCCCGTAGGACTTCGCATTTTCCCTTTTGTGCATGAATGAAGGTAATGCGGACATCCCGTAGGCTCCCATTTAACCTTATGCATGAGGAAGTAATGCGTACATCCCGTAGGCTACCATTTAACTCCCTATGCATGAAGAAGTAATGCGTACATCCCGTAGGCTACCATTTAACTTCTTTTCTTTCACATTCTTTCTTTTCTCTGAAGGTGATGTGAACTCCACGTAGGGTTCATCAATCTTCCTTCTTTTCTCATTCACTTTCTTTTCTTTTCACTTTCATTTCTTTTTCACTTTCATTTCTTTTTCACTTTCGTTTCTTTTTCACTTTCATTTTTTTTTCACTTTCATTCTTTTTCATGAATGATGCGAGAATGGTATGATGCAATATGATATGCATATGCTTGCATATCCTTGTAAAAGTAAATAAGTAAAGTGCGGAATTAAAGTACTCGATACACAAATAAAGAAAAGGCATAAAGTAAAAGTATAAAGTAAAAGACAAAAAGTAAATGACATAAAGTAGAAGTAGGCAAGCATCTCGGATGAACGATATATCGATCAAACTCCGGTATCAATAAGAGTAGAATTATAAAATAAACGATTAACCTAAATCTTCAAGGATTCTAAACTTCCAATAATCCGAGGTTCTATTAACCGTTCTAAAAACAAGCTGGATCTTTTAACTTCCAATGATCCAACCTAAGCTTCGAATCGAATCTAACTTAGAATCTTCTAAGATTCAATACTTTCCTTGAGAACTTCTAAGTTCTCACTTAAAGGATTAACTCTTAATCCTAAGGGCACTAACTCACAACCCTCTAATCTTAGGTTCGGATTCTAATCTTAGTTTCAAACTCTACAAACCTTCACACTCATTTGCTTTCTATAGATACTTTAAATTCTAACTATTCTCACCTTTAATAAAAGATGATGATATGAATCATGGAACGTCACAAAAAGCCCAAGGACAAATCACAACATTAAAGTTCAAGAGAAGCATTGACATCCATTTACAAGCCTACATTAGCCAAGTCAAGACAAGCTTTGAAGATCCGATCATGGAGGCTATGGAAGAGGACGTGATGAAATTCAATCTATGGTAAATGCATTTGGAGGAAGGTTATTGAAGACTTGTTCAGCCAGAAGTGAAGATGAGAGCTAATTTGGAAAGTTGTATCACTTTTGCAAACTTTCCTTATTTGGACCACTTTCCATATTTGTTATCGAACTTTCCATATTTGTTCCCGAACTTGTCATATATGATGTCCACGAATTTACAATGTATTTGGACATGTTTTAGGCCTTTATTTATCAGTTTTAATGCTTAGAATAGTTTAGGAATGATATAATATCTTCTAGGGCAAAACTTTCCTAAAACGCACCAAATGCACTTAAGGAAAGATTTGGCAGATTTTGTGCCTCCTTGTAATCCGAAATTCCATGTTGTTTTTAGGGTTTCTTTGGCTATTTAAAGCCTCATTTGTAACCGTAAAGATGAAGATTTAACATGATAATAATATTGCTTTTTGCTTAGCCGAAATTGCTTAGTTTTGTAGCCTTGTTCTAGGTTGCATGTTTTAGAAACATTCAAGCATAACTTGATCTATTGTGTTTGTGGATTGTTTCGATCTTGAAATAAGAACAAGTCCTCTTATTTCAAGATATTAGATCATTGGAATAATCTTCTTCTTCTTGTATTCCATGGGTTTTACCTTATTGTTCATCGGGGTTTTAGGATTTGCATCTAGGGGTTCTTTGTGCTTTCAAAGGGTTTCTATTTCAATTTCCTAGGGTTTCATATCATTTGGTATCAGAGCTTAGGCTCAAGGGAAGATTTCTATCTTACTTGCTTTCTTGTTATTTCAATTTTTCTTACTTATTGTTCGTCGTTCATCGAAAATTCCAGAAAAAAAACAAAAAAAAATCATAGTTCCAGAATTTCCATATTTAGCTACTGTTTTTGTTATTTTTCGTATAGTTTCAATCCGAATCTTAGAAAGTCATAAACTACAAAAGTGTTTATATTTGAGTCTTGATTATGTTTTATTCAGAAAAGTTTGTCAAAAAAAAGTGGAAGATTGAGAAAAAAATAGATCTTCGCAGACTTTCGGATTGTCCAGAAAATTTAAAAAAAAAAAAGTGTTCTTGCTTGATTTGTTGAAGTTTCTGGAAAAAGTGGTTTGTGTTCGTATTGTTCTTGAAGAGTTCATCTTAAACTCATCATTTATGCATCTTGAATTCGAAATTATCAAGTTGAATGAGCCAAAAGTTGTTTGTTTCCTAAAAAGCTAGAACTTACCATAAATAGCAAAAACTGTTTTTGGAAAGTTTCAAATCTGCCCATATTTGAATATATGCATCTTTTTCTTTAGGAAAGTATTCTTTTCTGATCCAAAGTGCTTTAGGGATGTCTAATTTTGAATTTTTCTCTTTTAGGAAAGTTTATTCTTGCTTGTTTTCTTTCTTATTCTTTTCTTGTTAAAAAATACACCATTTGAAATATCTGTCCTTTTATTTCTCTAGCCACCCAAGCTGATTGTTTCTTATTTCTTGATTGTTACATTTTACAAATTTCATTAGTATCTTACTTGTTTGATAGTTGCTAAAGTTTGCTAATAGTTCAAGGTTACATTTAGGCCTAATATATATTTTTTGAGTGCAAACACGAGAGAACAAACATCATCGAGTGTAAACACTTAGGGAGTGATTGAAAGGTCCTATTTTTATTACTAACCTTTTAATTTGCAGCAATGTATCATGAAAAATATGATGAAAGGAGGAGCAATGGATGTCGAGATGTAGAGCATACTTGGAGGGAAAATGGGGAGGCTTATTATGAAAGGATGGTGCATAGGAGCTTTGGAACACATAAGCTCAACTTATATACTTTCCATGGGAGTGTAGATCCAGAAGAGTACTTGCAATGGGAAAGTCAAATTGAGCATATCTTTGATTACAACAACTATAGTGAGGAAAGAAAGGTATTTCTTGCTAGTGCAAAATTCGCTAATTATGCTTATGTTTGGTGGTCTCAATTGAAGGAAAAACTAAGGAGAGATCGACAACCACATATTGATACTTGGTATGAACTTAAATATCACATGAGGAAGAGGTTTGTGCCTAGCCAAAGTCAGAGAGCTATTGTGAAAGAATTTCTAAATCTTACACAAGGTGAAAGGAGTGTTGAAGCTTATCATAAGGAGTTTGAAGTTCTCATGGCTAGGGCTGTCTTTTTTTAAGATAATGAGTCCACAATGACACGGTTCTTAAAGGGTTTAAATGAGGAGATTGCCTGTTGTGTTGAAGGAAAGACATATGTGGAGTTGGAACATATGGTTTACTATGCAACCACGGTGGAAAAGAGACTCGAAAGAAGGGCTACAAAAAGGTATTCTACTAAACATATTTCTAACCTGATTCCATCTCAAGAAAATCAATTAAAGAGTGCATTAAAGAGAAAGGATGTGGCTGCCAATGGCTTGATTAAGAAAAAGGTAGCATTTTCTTTACAAGACCACTTCCAATCAGATATTCATATGAGGGAAACTTATGATGCATGTGAGTTAAAAAAGTGTTCTACCTTTGAAAAAAATGAGAATTGTCAAAAAGAGAGTGAGCCAAAAGAAAGAGAGATGAATTTTCAAAAAGAAGAGTGTGAAAAAGAAATTATTGAAATAAGTGAGCCAAAAGAAAGAGAGATGAGTGCTCAAAAAGAAATGAGTGACATGAGTGAGTCAAAAGAAAGAGATTTGAGTTCAAAAGAAAGAGTGTTTGAAAAGAATGAAAGAGAAATTGAAAGAAAGGAGAGTTGTGAGTCAAAAAAGAATGAGAGGAATTGTGAGAACATTGTGAGTTTTGTAGAAAGTGAGGCTAGGAAAACAATGTTTTCAAACAAAACCCACTTTGTACTTTTTTGCAAAGATTTTTTCTTTCTAACATATGAACTCAACATTTGCTTTTCTAGTGTTTTAGCTAACCTTTTGCAGAATTACAAGGACCAATGTTCAATTGGAATGGAGCTCATGGTAGATACATTACAAGGGGTTGAAATACTTAAGGCACCATCATATTTCATGGAAAAGGATGTTGCAAACGGGATCCAAAGCCAGAAAAGGAAGTTGCTTACTTTTAATCCTATTGCATCAGTTTGTTTAAATGATTATTTCTTGTTTTCCAATTCTGATTTTAAGACTAGAAATCATCCAAACCAATTATATTTTCATGATAAACATGCATTCTTTTCTAGGAAAGTTATTTTGGATGATCTTTACTTGTATGACAGCTTGTCACTTGCAAAACATGTTAAGCTAGCCTATCCATTTACTTGTGATGATTTTCATAGTTCATATTTGTTTGCTAAAGTGTATTTCAAATCTGAATTTTTACAACTTCAATTGGGTTCTAAAGATAAACATATGTTTTGTGCCACAAGAGTTGTCTTTGATAAAATAATTGAAGAGTGTATGGATAGTCTCGATTGTGTAACTTTTTTGGATTGCTCAAACACATTAGACCTACTTGAGTTGGATTATGGTTCATATTATTTGAGATATTTATTATCTTCACCATGTGATCATCTTGAGAGTATTGTGGAGTATGAGAATATTTTTGAGATTGACTATGGTCCACATATTCTTTTCGGCTTCTTAACACTAAGTTTTACCTTTTCTGTGAGTGTTGTGGTCTTTCATGAGCTAGATTTTGAAGTGGATATAGGACGGAAGTTCAAAGTTTTTGATCCGGGAGGAGTTAGACAAGGGAGAAGACATCAAGATGCTTACAAATCTGATTTGCAAGGTAAGTATGCTTTAGGTGCTTTTATTTATGTTATTAACTTAATTTATTGCGATGTAGGTAATGTTATAGATTCGAGGACGAATCCTTTTCAAGAGGGAGGGGATGATATGAATCATGGAACGTCACAAAAAGCCCCAGGACAAATCACAACATTAAAGTTCAAGAGAAGCATTGACATCCATTTACAAGCCTACATTAGCCAAGTCAAGACAAGCTTTGAAGATCCGATCATGGAGGCTATGGAAGAGGACGTGATGAAATTCAATCTATGGTAAATGCATTTGGAGGAAGGTTATTGAAGACTTGTTCAGCCAGAAGTGAAGATGAGAGCTAATTTGGAAAGTTGTATCACTTTTGCAAACTTTCCTTATTTGGACCACTTTCCATATTTGTTATCGAACTTTCCATATTTGTTTCCGAACTTGTCATATATGATGTCCACGAATTTACAATGTATTTGGACATGTTTTAGGCCTTTATTTATCAGTTTTAATGCTTAGAATAGTTTAGGAATGATATAATATCTTCTAGGGCAAAACTTTCCTAAAACGCACCAAATGCACTTAAGGAAAGATTTGGCAGATTTTGTGCCTCCTTGTAATCCGAAATTCCATGTTGTTTTTAGGGTTTCTTTGGCTATTTAAAGCCTCATTTGTAACCCTAAAGATGAAGATTTAACATGATAATAATATTGCTTTTTGCTTAGCCGAAATTGCTTAGTTTTGTAGCCTTGTTCTAGGTTGCATGTTTTAGAAACATTCAAGCATAATTTGATCTAGTATGTTTGTGAATTGTTTCGATCTTGAAATAAGAACAAGTTCTTTTATTTCAAGATATTAGATCATTGGAATAATCTTCTTCTTCTTGTATTCCATGGGTTTTACCTTTTTGTTTATGGGGTTTTAGGATTTGCATCTAGGGGTTCTTTGTGCTTTCAAAGGGTTTCTTTATCAATTTCCTAGGGTTTCATATCAGATGACTTTGCTCCTAAGTCCGAAGGAGCGATCACCCAAGCGGATCAAAAACACCTACAATCGAATTATATCACACAATCAATAACTTTACCAACTATCAATCAAACATCAGTTAAACATACAAAGCGACGAAAAACCAACAACTTCCCACTTGGGGCCCACGGCCCTATCATCAAAAAAATAGGCTTTGGGTTTGATTTTCTGGCTTTTAGACAATTCAAAAGTGTTTCGAGTTGGTTTTAAGCAAGTTCGATATTCCCGATTTCAATGGGTATCGATAATTAGGGTTTTCGAACATTAATCCCTTTCCTGAATCGAATTTAAATAAACATTCATTCATTAATTTCTAACCCATTTTCAAACCGAAAAGGGTAAATTTCAAACGGGAAGGGTTTCGACTGAAACTCGGTTTTAGGGTTTAGGAAAATCAAATAATAGTTAGCCAATAGTTTTTCCATCAACATTCAACAACAAAATTGGAAAGGGATGGAGGTTTTGGCCAAGAACTCAAAGCTTGAAACAATTTCCATGGAAATACTATGAGAATTCAAAATCTAGGGCTTACCTTAGAGAGTTGGAAACGTTCCAAGAGTGGAATGGGTAGAAAGGTCTCTGCGAGAGCTTTCCAACGCATCCGAAATCACGCAAAACGGCCAAGAAACGAAGCCGGGGCGACCGTTTCTTCCTCTTCTCTTTTCCTCCTCTATTTGCTCGGGTTTGGAGAAGAAATGGATGAAGATTTGGTCAATTTGAGTCAATGGTCATTTAAAGAAGATGAGCAAATAGTAATTAGATATTTAGGAAGTTGGAAATTACGATTTTTCCCTTTTATGACTTTTAACTTATAAAACGAATCCCGAACATCTCAAACTATACCAATGGTGATTAATAATTATTAATTGGCCCGTTAATAATTATTAATACCATTAAAACGTATTTAAATAAATAAGGCCATTAAAATGACTTAAAATGAAATAAACTAATAAATTCTAATTTAATGATAAATAAATGAACTTTAATTACTTAAATTAAAATAAAATAAATAAAAGTTTTTTTTTATCACAAAATAACGGGACGTTACAGTCAACCCTCCTAAAAAGGGCTTTTTGTCCCTGAAAAGTAAACTTACTAAGTGAAAAGTTGAGGATACTTTGCCCGCATATCATCCTCACGCTCCCACGTAGCTTCTTCCGACACTTGGTTCCTCCAAAGGACCTTAACCAAGCGAATCGTTTTGTTTCTCAACGCCTTTTGCTCGAATGCTAAAATCTCAACTGGTGTCTCCTCATAAGACATACTAGCATCCAAAACTATCGGCTCGTGATCGATCACATGAGAAGGATCTGCCATGTACTTCCGAAGCATCGATACATGGAATACATTACAAACGGCCGATAACGAAAGTGGAGAAGCTAAACAATAAGCTACCACTTCTACTTGATTGAGTATCTCAATAGGCCAATAATTCTAGGGTTCAACTGACCCTTATTCCCATCCTCCATAACACCCTTCATTGGTGTCACTTGAAGTATACGAGATCCACTACTACAACTTGAACGAACTACGTCGTTTTCTGTTGTCAACTTTGGCTAACCCTTAACCTTTCTTTAAACAAATGATAGACTCGCTAGTCATTTGTTACAACTTGAGTACCAAAAGTCTCTTTTCACCAATCTCATCCCAATGAGTGAAAGAACAACACTTTCAACCATAAAGTGTCTAAACACTGCCAAAACTTCGAGACAAAGCGAGTATCTCAATCTGATAAAATCTTCATCGGCACACCACAATCTATCAATCTTTCTTAGGTACAATTGTACCCTAGTCTTAACTGGATAAATGATCCTTCCAAGAGTAAAGTGTGCGGTCTTCGACAAACGGTCTACAATCATCCAAATGGTATCATAACCCTTTGATGTCCTCGGCAAACCTTGATAAAATCCATGGAAATCTTTTCTCATTTCCATTTAAGTACTCTCAAAGGTTAAGATAACCCGGTGGATCTTTAGGGCCTTCACTTGCTAACAAACCAAGCACTTATGCACATACTTTACAATCTCATGTTTCATCCCAGGCCATCAATAATATTGTCCCAATTCTCGTACCTCTTTGTATTGCCTGGATGATCATAAAAGATAGAACTATGAGCTTCCTTCAACAGTTCTTTTCAAAAGTTGATCCTGAAGGCACACACAGCCTCTTACGATACATCAGAGTACTATCTGTAGAGAAGGTAAAATGGCCAGAAAAATCTGACTCAGCCTCTCTAAAACCGGCCTGCAAAAGAGTCTCTCCTCTTTATTCATCAATCATCCTCTACCTCAAGGTAGGTCCCACTGTCAAACTAGCCAGACTCACAGTGACCTCGGCAGTCAAAAGCGCTATTCCAGCTCGTTTCATATCCACCTCAGTCTCAAGGGTATTGCTGACAAAGCTGATGAATGAGAAGACTTTCTACTGAGCGCGTCAGCCACTACATTGGCTCTCTCAGGATGATACTGAATGTCACAGTCATAATCCTTAACGAGCTTTAACCGTCTCCGCTGTCTCATATTCAATTCCTTCTGAGTGAAGAAATACTTGAGACTCTTATGGTCAGTGAAAATCAAGATCTTCTCACCATACAAATAATGCCTCATTATTTTCAATGCATGCACAACAACTGCCAACCGTAAATCATGAGTCAGATACTTCTTCTCATGATCTTTCAACTGACAGGAAGCATAAGCTATCACTTTCCCGTGTTGCATCAACACACATCCCAAACCTCTCTGGGAAACATTTGTATACACAGTCAGACCACCGGTGCTATTAGGAACACTAGAACAGGTGCTGTTTCAAGCCTTCTCTTGAGCTCCTCAAAGCTCTTTTCACAATCCTCATACTATACAAAATCAACTCCCTTCCGAGTCAAATGTGTCAAAGCAGAAGCAATTTTGGAAAAATCTTGCACAAACCGTTTATAATAACCTGCAAGTCAGAGAAAACTTCGAATATCAGCCACAATTATCAGTCTAGGCCAGTTACCAACTGCCTCAATCTTAGAGGGATCAACTGATACTCCTTTACTCGATACTACATGGCCTAAAAATGCCACTTCCCTCAGCCAAAACTCACACTTTGAGAACTTGGCATAAAATTTATGATCTTGTAGTACCGTCAAAACTTTCCATAAGTGCATAGCATGCAACTCCTCTGTCTTGGAATAAACCAAGATATCATCAATAAAAACAATCACAAAAGAGTCAATGAACCTCCTGAACACCATGTACATAAGGTCCATAGAAGCTGCAGGTGCGTTGGTCAAGCCAAAGGACATAACTACAAACTCATAATGTCCATAACGCGTCCTGAATGCAGTCTTGGGAATATCCTCATCTCGAATCCTCAACTGATGATAGCCAGATCTCAAATCTATCTTCGAAAAGATAGTGGCTCCTCTCAATTGATCAAACAATTCCTCTATCCTTGGCAAAGGTTCCTTGTTCTTCACCGTAACACGGCTCAACTCTTTATAATCGATACACAATTGCATAGAGCCATCTTTCTTTTTCACAAACAACACCGAGGCTCCCCAACTGATCATATAGATCATCAATCCAATGCAATTGATATTTGTTTTACATTGTAACTTGATTCAACCCTCGATAATCAATACACAGTTTCACTGAACTGTCTTTCTTTTCACAAACAACGAGATGCTCCTTATGAGTACGCACTAGGGTGAATAAACCCTGAGTTTAAGAGTTCTTATAACTCACTCTTAAGTTCTTTTAACTCAGCTAGTCTTCGGTACAGAAGTATCGAATACACTAGCTAAATCAACTCAAGCTATATCTCTTAGAAGCATTCTAGCTTCTAACATACATCAAAGTGGGTGCTACTCAGCTACTAAACCCACGAATACATAAACTAGTCCCACATGGACTCATAAGCCAACAACTTTCTCAGTAAAATCGATAATGGTATGATTGGATAATAGCCAATCCATAATCAATATCACATCAAAATTAGACATATGCATAACAATCACAGTAAAATGTGAACATCCACTCATAATGCACATGTCATAAGTGCCATACGCACTATCATCATCCCACAGGGGTAAAATCACATATCTCGAAACTCAACAGTCTCGGCTCAAAAGCTACCAACTCATCATAATACGATAAAAAAAATGAGTGGCTAGCTCGAGAATCAAACAAAATAAAAGCCAAACGGCCTGAAAATAACAAATATAAATCACTACCATACTGGTAGCTTTTCCTGAAAATCATGACCTTATTACTACGTTGTGATGGTTGTATCTTATACGCCCTATAAAAGTGGCATGAATCCAAGTTTGATCACAACATAGCATCTTGATTAAAGTGTGCATCTCCCTGATGGAAACTGGCACAACTATTGTAGTAAGGATGATCCAATTCTTGTTGAGCTCCACCTCGAACCAGTTGTTGTTGCCGCTGTTGTTGATGTTGATATTGTTGTTGTTGTTGTTGATATTGCTGCTGCTGTTGTTGCTGCTGCGGTATCCCTTGACTGGTGTCGTCATCCTTTACTTTCTTCTTCTGAGAGGTAATCTATCCCGTAGTAGTTAATTTTCTTTCCTTTCATAAGATGTAAAATCCAAGATAAGGACGACTCATAAGCCTCCTTAATCAATCCTTGAATGAACTCGACCTCAGAGATCATTTGCTTTCTTGCAAAGCAAAACTGGTGTCTATAAACACCCTTAGCCATTAACATCCTAACCTTTCAACATAGGTTTCACTTTAGAGTCTATCTCGGAAAGACTCAGTAGGTCCAAACTATGACCTACAAGTTATCAAATTCTCCATTCAATTAGATGGCCAAACACAATGAGAATTGATGTTAACCAACCTATTATATTACCTTAAAAGTCACCACCATCACGGTCCATCAACTTCCTTCTATATTCCAATCAAGTATCAACACTTAACCTTAGTGTTAATCAATCTTGACAATTTACTGAATATGGATCTTCATTACTCGACCTGGAGTATTTCCAATTCAGATTGATACACCATAGTGTAATAGTGACCAAACTAGGCCATTCACCAATTAACATTGTCGTTAATGGTCCTCATTGAAACTCATCACGTAGAGTTCTTACTTCCTCTTTTGAGTGGCAACTTACTTTCCTTTTAACACAATGTTACCACAAGGATTTACCACTTATCATAATCCAACTTTCTCAACTCAAACCAGGAACTTGTTCATTGAGTTGAATCTAAGTTACTGGACTCAAGCCAAACCAATTTATTTCAAACAATTTCTCACCTCAAACAGGTGTTTCATCTCTTAATACTGGGCTCCGGACAAACATGTACCCTTTTTACACGTAAATGTCCACACACATCTACTAAGACCACTACTTAGCAATTGTGTGACAATAACACTTTGATTAGCTTTAAGGATCAAACGATTGATCTCTTGGAGTATCTCATCTCCTTTCCTTTGACATTATGTCAATACACTTAACGAGGTGTATAACCTCCAAAACTGCACGGAGTCATCGCCTTCCCGATACCCTTACCCAATTCTCAAAATGGGTCAAATAAACATAACCACATAGTGGTTGTACAAGAATGTGAAATATCACAAACATCATTAACTTCTAACAATATTCTCATAATCCTTCCAATATCAAAGTAATAAAGTATGAGAATAGAAGTTATAGGCATACCTGGTGCTGCTGATCTCAGATGATGACTTGAGAATGGAATTAAAACAAAACATGAAAACAAACATGCATCGCATGTAGTCTACAGAACCCTAAGGCTCTGATACCAACTGTGACGACCCGTCACTTTTAAATAAATTAAATCAGAGAAAACAGCGGAAGTCTTTTATTTTAAGAAAAATTGGCGTGGTTATGTTTGAAAAGTGGCTAGCCAAAAACCTGTTACATTTTAAATTCACAATTTTTAATACACAAGGACCTTAAAGTTCCTATCCAGGAGTTCAAAGTTTATAATCATAAAAGTAAAGACATAAAGCTCTTATGAGCTATATACAAATAAACAAATCCAACAAAATGTATATAATTCACAAAACCAAAGTCCATGGACATTACATAAACCTAGTCCATCTCAAAGTCGTCATCCTCTCGATCAAGCGCGCACCAGCTCCTTTTCCATGATCCCAAACATTTCCTGAAATGTTTGTCATATCATGAGCTAACAACTTAAGCCCAGTGAGAATAATAAGAATAAAAAGTAAAGATAGACCTCAAACTCGCATTTCGATTTGTGTCCAATTAATCTGACACAACTCACTCCTAAAGTCCTCCAAACTCTAGGTAATTTCATTCTAAACTTTCTAAATGATGATATTGCTAACACTAGTAGTCAATCCTCATCCATCAACATTATTATGACATAAGTAATAAAAGTAAATAAACTTTGCATCATATTAAACATCTCAATTTTCTCTTTCATCGATCATATGTATGAATGCATGAGAGCATCCCGTAGGACTTCACATTTGCCCTTTTGTGCATGAATGAAGGTAATGCGGACATCCCGTAGGCTCCCATTTAACCTTATGCATGAGGAAGTAATGCGTACATCCCATAGGCTACCATTTAACTCCCTATGCATGAAGAAGCAATGCGTACATCTTGTAGGCTACCATTTAACTTCTTTTCTTTCACATTCTTTCTTTTCTCTAAAGGTAATGTGAACTCCACGTAGAGTTCATCAATCTTCCTTCTTTTCTCATTCACTTTCTTTTCTTTTCACTTTCATTTCTTTTTCACTTTCATTTCCTTTTCACTTTCGTTTATTTTTCACTTTCATTCTTTTTCATGAATGTTGCGAGAATGGTATGATGCAATATGATATGCATATGCTTGCATATCCTTGTAAAAGTAAATAAGTAAAGTGCGGAATTAAAGTAGTCGATACACAAATAAAGAAAAGGCATAAAGTAAAAGTATAAAGTAAAAGACAAAAAGTAAATGACATAAAGTAGAAGTAGGCAAGCATCTCGGATGAACGATATATCGATCGAACTCCGGTATCAATAAGAGTAGAATTATAAAATAAATGATTAACCTAAACCTTCAAGGATTCTAAACTTCCAATAATCCGAGGTTCTATTAACCGTTCTAAAAACAAGCTGGATCTTTTAACTTCCAATGATTCAACCTAAGCTTCGAATCGAATCTAACTTAGAATCTTCTAAGAATCAATACTTTCCTTGAGAACTTCTAAGTTCTCACTTAAAGGATTAACTCTTAATCCTAAGGGCACTAACTCACAACCCTCTAATCTTAGGTTCGGATTCTAATCTTAGTTTCAAACTCTACAAACCTTCACACTCATTTGCTTTCTATAGATACTTTAAATTCTAACTATTCTCACCTTTAATAAAAGATGACTTTGCTCCTAAGTCCGAAGGAGCGATCACGCAAGCGGATCAAAAACACCTACAATCGAATTATATCACACAATCAATAACTTTACCAACTATCAATCAAACATCAGTTAAACATACAAAGTGACGAAAAACCCAACAACTTCCCACTTGGGGCCCACGGCCCTATCATCAAAAAATAGGCTTTGGGTTTGATTTTCCGGCTTTTAGACAATTCAAAAGTGTTTCGAGTTGGTTTTAAGCAAATTCGATATTCCCGATTTTAATGGGTATCGATAATTAGGGTTTTTGAACATTAATCCCTTTACTGAATCGAATTTAAATAAACATTCATTCATTAATTTCTAACCCATTTTCAAACCCAAAAGGGTAAATTTCAAACGGGAAGGGTTTCGACTGAAACTCGGTTTTAGGGTTTAGGAAAATCAAATAATAGTTAGCCAATAGTTTTTCCATCAACATTCAACAACAAAATTGGAAAGGGATGGAGGTTTTGGCCAAGAACTCAAAGCTTGAAACAATTTCCATGGAAATACTATGAGAATTCGAAATCTAGGGCTTACCTTAGAGAGTTGGAAACGTTCCAAGAGTGGAATGGGTAGAAAGGTCTCGGCGAGAGCTTTCCAACGCATCCGAAATCACGCAAAACGGCCAAGAAACAAAGCCGGGGCGACCGTTTCTTCCTCTTCTCTTTTCCTCCTCTATTTGCTCGGGTTTGGAGAAGAAATGGATGAAAATTTTGTCAATTTGAGTCAATGGTCATTTAAAGAAGATGACCAAATAGTAATTAGATATTTAGGAAGTTGGAAATTACGATTTTGCCCTTTTATGACTTTTAACTTATAAAACGAATCCCGAACATCTCAAACTATACCAATGGTGATTAATAATTATTAATTGGCCCATTAATAATTATTAATTGGCCCGTTAATAATTATTAATACCATTAAAACGTATTTAAATAAATAAAGCCATTAAAATGACTTAAAATTAAATAAACTAATAAATTCTAATTTAATGATAAATAAATGAACTTTAATTACTTAAATTAAAATAAAATAAATAAAAGTTTTTTTTTTATCACAAAATAACGGGACGCTACATTCATATATTTTTTTTTTTACTGTTATCACATGTTTCTTTTATTTTATCCATGTATATATATTTCTTTTTTTTTTTCAAAGTTTTGTTTCATAATATTATTATTATTTGTCGTTTGATTAATATTGTGTTTAATTTATTTATTAATGAATATATGATTATGTTTGCAAAACTGATTTACACTTCTCATTTGTTAGTTTATACATGAATAATAATTTGCTTCTTATTAAATTTAATATCGGTCGTATATGGAAAATTTTGTATTATGTTTATTAATTCCGGTTCCAAATAAAATTAAATACCTATTTTGAAAACAATTAATTTTAATTTTTTATTTGTATTTTATCATTTATCAAATTTTATTTATAATTATTGAATATTAACTAGGAAAAAATACTTTACTTATTGGGATCTCGATAAGTGTGTGAAAATCATCACGTTTGTGAAGGCTGAGTAGTGTGCTTATCGGGGTTCTCATATAAGTCTATAAAAACCCTAAAAATATAGAATATAAAAAACTTCTTTTAAAAAACAATAATATATGTATTATTTAAAAAGAATAAAAAGAGGTTATTTTAAATAAGTTTATTTTTTATTTCAAAAAAATAAAAAGAAAGTATTTTAAATAAAAAAAATGTTCTAAAATATAAATACAATTCCTATGATAGATTTTGAGAAGTAAAAACCTCAATTTCTTAAGGTGGAGTTTTCTAAATTCCAATATTGTTCAATTAACGGTCGTAACCCCGCTCATTTCAATCTTTATTGCTTGCTTCATTCTTGAAGTTGAGAAATGATTAAATGAGACATTTTTTTAACTATTTAAATTAAGGACCATAATATTAAAAATAAGATAATATAAGGTAAAATATGGTAACCATTTTAAAATGGGTGTTGTAGGGTGCTAACATCTTCCCTACACACAAACGACTCCCGAACCCAACTCGATTTTCGTAGACCATTATTATTTTTATTTAATTTGGTGATCAATCACACCCAAATATGGTTGATGGCGACTTCCACTTCATTTTCATATAAGAGACCTAATATTTAGGATGTCGGCCGCTCCGCGTCGCAATCACGTTGTGACAGGATCTTTAGAATGGAACAAATCATGAGGACAACTTTAACAAGATTGGTTCCGATACTCGTATGACATTTTGGTCGAAAGAGGATTTCGAAAGAAGTGTTTTCTCCCGTTGGATCTTTAGGACTAACAAAATCAATAGGACAAGTTTACCATTCGACATTTTGGTCCAATGATGATTTCCAAATTAGAGTTTTGTCCATTTGGAACATTAGGATGGACCAAATCATGTGGACAAGTTTGAAGTGATTGGTACCGATCCTCGGTTGACATTCTAGTCCAAATAGGATTACCAAAGAAGAGTTTCTTCCATTTAAAACTTTAGGATGAACCAAATCATTAGGACAACTTTGACAATCCTCATTTCACATTTTAGTCCAGAGAGGATTTCCAAAGATCGTTTCCTCAATTTTGGAAATTTTGGATGGACCAAATCAATAGGGCAAGTTTGAAAAGAGTGGTTATGATCCTTGTTTGATATTTTGGTCCAAAGAGGATTTCCAAATAAGAGTTTCCTCCATTTGAAACTTTTGGATTGATCAAATCATTAGGACAAGTTTGAAATGATTGGTTTCGATGCTCGTTTAATATTTTGGTCAAAGAGGATTACCAAATAGAGTTTCCTCCATTTGGATCTTTAGGATGGCCCAAATCATCAGGACAACTTTGACGTTCGATATTTTGGTCCAAAGACGATTTCCAAATAAGAGTTTCCTCCATTTGGAACTTTAGGATTGACCAAATCATTAGGACACATTGGAAATGATTGGTTATGATTCTCGTTCGACATTTTGGTCCAAAGAGGATTATCAAAAAGTGTTTTCTCCATTTGGAACTTTAGGATGGAATAAATCATGATGAAAACTTTAACAAGATTGGTTCCGATACTTGTTTGACATTTTGGTCGAAAGAGCATTTCAAAAGAAGTGTTTCCTCCCGTTGGATCTTTAGGACTAACAAAATCAGTAGGACAAGTTTACCATTCGACATTTTGGTCCAATGATGATTTCCAAATTAGAGTTTTGTCCATTTGGAACATTAGGATGGACCAAATCATGTGGACAAGTTTGAAGTGATTGGTACCGATCCTCGTTTGACATTTTAGTCAAAAGATGATTACCAAAGAAGAGTTTCCTCCATTTGGAACTGTAGGATGGACCAAATCATTAGGACAACTTTGACAATCAAAATTTTGGTCTGAAAAGCATTCCCTAAGAAGAGTTTCCTCCATTTGGAACTTTAGGGTGGACCAAATCATGAGGACAACTTTGACATTGTTGGTTCCGATCCTCGTTTGAGATTTTGGTCCAAAGAGGATTCCCAAAGAAGAGTATCCTCCATTTGGAACTTTAGGATGGACCAAATTATTAGGACAACTTTAAAAAGATTGTTTGCGATCCTCGTTTCACAATTCAGTCCCAACAGGATTCCTAAAGAAGAGTTTCCTCCATTTGGATCTCTATGAATAGCCAAATCAATATGATAACTTTGCAAGATTGGTTCCGATCCTCGTTTGGTTTTTGGTCTAAAGAAGATTCCCAAATAAAAGTTTCCTCCATATTGACGTTCGATATTTTGGACCAAAGAGGATTCACAAAGAAGAGTTTCCTCCATTTTGATATTTAGGATGGGCCAAATCAGTTGGTCAACTTTTACAAGATTTGTTCCAATCCTCGTTTGAAATTTTGGTCAAGAGTGGATTCCCAAAGATCGTTTCCTCACTTTTGGAACTTTAGGATGAACCAAATTATTAGGGCAAGTTTGAAAAGATTTGTTATGATCATCGTTTAACATTTTGGTCCAAAGAGGCCTCCCAAAAAAGAGTTTCCTCCATTTGAAACTTTAGTACGAACCAAATCATTAGGAGAAGTTTATAATGGTTGGTTCCAATCCTCGTTTGACATTTGGTCCAAAGAAGATTACCAAAAAGAGTTTCCGCCATTTGAATCTTTAGGATAGACCAAATTATGAGGACAACTTTGACGTTCAACATTTTGGTCCAAAAAGGATTTCCAAAGAAGAGTTTCTTCCATTTGAAACTTTAGGATGGACCAAATCATTAGGACAAGTTGTAAATGATTGGTTCCGATCCTCGTTTGACATTTTGGTCCAAAGAGGATTACCAAAGAGAGTTTCCTCCATTTGGATTTTTAGGATAGACCAAAGCATAAGGACAACTTTAACAAGATTGTTCCGATACACGTTTGACATTTTGGTCCTAAGAGGATTTCCAAGGAAGAGCTTCCTCCCGTTGGATCTCTAGGATGGACAAAATCAATGAGTTTGACGTTCGATATTTTGTCCAAAGAGGATTTCCAAATAAGAGTTTCGTCCATTTGGAACCTTAGGATGGGCCAAATCATGAAGACAAGTTTGAAGTGATTGGTTCCGATCCTCGTTTGACATTTTAGTCCATAGAGGATTCCGAATAAGAGTTTCCTCAATTTGGAACTTTAGGATGAACTAAATCATTAGGACAACTTTTACAATCAAAATTTTGGTCCGATGAGGATTCCAAAAGAAGAGTTTCCTCCATTTGGAATTTTGGGATGGAACAAATCATGTGGACAACGTTGACATGATTGGTTCCGATCCTCGTTTGAGATTTTGGTACAAAGAGGATTCCCAAAGAAGAGTATCCTCCATTTGGAACTTTAGAATGGACCAAATCATTAAAAAAACTTGGACAAGATTGGTTGCGATCGTCGTTTGACATTTGGGTCCAAAAGGGATTCCAAAAGAAGAATTTCTTCTATTTGGATCTTTAGGATGGGCCAAATCAATAGGATAAATTTTACAAGATTAGTTTCGATCCTCGTATGCATTTTGGTCTAAAGAGGATTCCCAAGGACGAATTCCTTCCATTTGGATCTTTACGATGGAAAAAATCATGAGGACAACTTTGACGTTCGATATTTTGAACCAAAGAGGATTCACAGAAAAGAGTTTCTTCCATTTGGATCTTTAGGATGGACCAAATCCGGAGGACAACTTTGACAAGATTGTAGTCGATCCTCGTTTGAGATTTTTGTCCAAAGAGGATTCCCAAACATTGTTTCCTCCATTTGGAACTTTAGGATGGACCAATTAAAGAGGACAAGTTTTAAAAGATGTGTTCAGATCCTCGTTTCACATTTTTGTCCTAGAGGATTCCCAAAGAAGAGTTTCCTCCATTTCGATCTTGAGGATGACAAAATAAAGGGGACAACTTTGACGTTCGACAATTTTGTCCAAAGAGGATTCGCGAAGAAGAGATTCTTCCATTTGGAACGTTAGGATGGACCAAATCATGCGGACAACTTTGACAAGATTTGTTCCAATCCTCGTTTGACATTTTTGTCAAAAAAATGATTCCCAAAGATCGTTTCCTCAATTTTGGAACTTTATGATGAACCAAATTATTAGGGCAAGTTTTAAAAGATTGGTTATGATCCTTGTTTGATATTTTGGTCCAAAGAGGATTCCCAAATAAGAGTTTCATCCATTTGGAACTTTAGGATGGACCAAATTAATAGGACAAGCTTGAAATGATTGGTTTTGATCCTCGTTTGACATTTGGTCCAAAGAACATTACCAAAAAGAGTTTCCCCCATTTGGATTTTTAGGATTGACCAAATCATGAGGACAACTTTGACGTTCAACATTTTGGTCCAAAGAGGATTCGCAAAAGAAGAGTTTCCTCCATTTGGATCTTTAGGTTTGATCAAATCGTCAGGACAAGTGTTACAAAATTGTTTCTGATCCTCGTTTGATATTTTGGTCCAAAGAGGTTTCCTAAACAAGAGTTTCTTCCATTTGGATCTCTAGGATGAACCAAGGAAGAGTTTCATTTGACAATCGAAAATTTGGTCCAAAGAGGAATCCCAAGGAAGAGTTTCCTCCATTTGGAACTTTAGGATGGATCTGTTAGGATCTAAGGCAACCCTAGAGGGGGGTGAATAGGGTTTTAAATAATTTTATAAACTTTTTCAATCAATTCAAAATTTAAGGTTTCTAATTAACAAATTAATTAGACTTTTTAAGCACAACCAATTTATAAGAAATTTATATTAAATTTCTTTTTAGCAAAGTAAGCAAAGATTATATAATGATAGGAAATACTTTATCACAATTAACTTCTAACCATTTAATTAATACTTCGATAAATTATAATAATGAATATGTGAAGCAATAATAAAGGAGTAAGGGTTAGAGAATGTGACACCAAGTTTTATAGTGGTTCGGCCAAAAACACGGCCTAGTCCACTCCCCGAGCGCCTCTCGAGAATTTGTATTCAACACTTTTTGCGGGAGCAAGTGCAACCCAATCCTTTTCGCGGGAGCAAGATCAAACCCAATAACGACCTTTTCCACGGAGCAAGGACAACCGTACAACACACTCTTTTTATCAAGGTTCAAGAGTAAACCTTTACAAATGTAAATCCTCTCAAAGGATAAATATTACAAATTTGAATCTCACAAAAAGAGAGAATCACTCTCAAGAAAATAGCCCTTAACAATGGCTAGAGAAACACAAGTGTATGCTCACATATAGCTCATAAAAATGGTGGAAAAATGAAGAACTCAAGAGCTCAATAAATCTGGAATTTAGCCTCTTTTCCTTTTTTTTAATTTTGCCATTTTCGTCCAAATATATAGGTAATAAAAAATATTACCGTTTTACTATTCATCATCACCATTTGCATGCATGGTTTCTTCTTCTTCAAAAAGTCTTCAAGTATTTGTGCATGGAGGAGAGAAGATTGGAAGAGGAGATGACTTTGTGTGCATGGAGGAGAGAGAGTGGCAATTTCGAATTTATTAAATAAATTCTGAAATTAAATTAAATGTCAAAAGACTAAGACACCCTCATAATTTCATGCAAGTCCAAAATAAAGTAGGGGTAAGTTCGTAACTCCCCATGTAGCAATTAATGCTTTAGGAGACAAGGAAGACAAGTGTCATAAGAAGAGTGGCTGAGTAAAAGGTGTTGGGACCCACTTGTCATAAAAGGCAAATATGACTTTAATGATGCATGGAGAGAGAAAATTGCGCAAGTACAAAATTCATGTACTCTCTCTTGATAGCCTTTGGATCAAAAATATGGACGGCTTAGATGCCGCAATGGTGTGGCTTCTTTATGGATGTTAGATTAGATAAAACGAACGGCTAAGATGGAGAGTGACGTCATCCGAGAGTACAACGGTCATATTTCAGATTTCCTTTACTTTTTGAATTAATATTGTCTTCAATAAATACGGACCGTTGGATGAGAATACTTTATCGATCGAACGGCTATAATAAAATCTGATTTCTTTCCTTTTCTTTAATTCATAAATCTGAATTAATCTTGACCTTCCATTTCAAAATTAATCTGATCTGACGGATGAGATAATGAGCTCATAATAATAACGATAAGCTTGCCGCATACGATCCGCGAATTAATTAAAATTAATTCCATCTTCTAAATTAAATATCTTGCTCGTTTGAAGTCCGATTGAGTCGATTCCAATTGCGTTGGACTCGTTGTAATTTTCTCTATAACATGGACTATCAAAACACAGAAAATTGATTAATAACAAAAACACGTTTGTTATCATCAAAATAAGAAATAAGATTAATTGACTTTGAATGTCAACAGGATCAAATCATGAGGACAACTTTGACAAGATTGGTTCCCATCCTCGTTTGATGATTTGGTTCAAAGAGGATTCCAAAAGATTGTTTCCTCCATTTGGAACTTTAGGATAAACCAAATAATGAGGACAACTTTAACAAGATTGGTTCCGATCGTCGTTTGACATTTTGGTCCAAAGAAGATTTCCAAAGAATAGTTTCCTCCCGTTGGATACTTAGGATATACATAATCATGAGGACAACTTTGACATTCGACATTTTTGATCAAAAAGGATTCGTAAAGAAGAGTTTTCTCCATTTGGATCTTTAGCATGGACAAAATCATGATTACAAGATTTACAAGATTGGTTCCGATCCTCGTTTGATATTTTGATCTAAAGAGGATTCCCAAAGAAGAGTTTTCACCATTTGGATCTTTAGGATGGACCAAATCATTAGGACAACTTTAACAATTGAAATTTTGGTCCAAAGAGGAATTCCAAAGAAGAGTTTGCTCTATTTGGAACTTTAGAATTGACCAAATCATGAGGACAACTTTGACAAATGTATGGATGAAACCAATCTTTTCCAGATCTTGTAAAACTTGTCCTCATGATTTGGTCCATGCTAAAGATCGAAATGGAGGAAACTCTTCCTTGTGAACCATCTTTGGTAAAAAATGTTGAACGTCAAAGTTGTCCTCATGATTTGGTCCATCCAAAAGATCCAAATAGAGGAAACTCTTCTTTGGGAATCCTCTTTAGAGTATAAGGATGGATGAAATCATGAGGACAACTGAGTTACCTCCATTTGGAACTTTAAGATAGAGCAAATAATGCGGACAAGTTTGACAAGCTTGGTTCCAATCCTCGTTTGACATTTTGGTCCAAAAAGGATTCCCAAAGAAGAAGTTCCTCCATTTGGATCTTTAGGATGGACCAAATCATGAGACAACTTTGACGTTCAACATTTTGATCCAAAGAGGATTCGCGAAAAATAGTTTCCTCCATTTAGAACTTTAGAATAAACCAAATCATTAGGGCAAGTTTGACAAGATTGGTTCCGATCCTCGTTTGACATTTTGGTCCAAATAATATTCCCAAAGAAGAGTTTCCTCCATTTGCAACTTTATGATGGACAAAATCATGAGGAAAACTTTGACAAGATTTTTTCCGATCCTCTTTTGACAATTTGGACCAAAGAGGATCCTAAAGCAGAGTTTCCTCCATTTGGAACTTTAGGTTGGCCAAATCATTAAGACAAGTTTGAAAATTTTGGTTCCGATCCTTGTTTGGGGTTTTGGTCTAATGAAGATTCTCAAAGAAGAATATCATCCATTTTTAACTTTAAGATATACAAAATCATGTGGAAAACTTTGACAAATTTGTTTCCGATCCTCGTTTGACATTGTGGTCCAAAGAGGATTCCTAAAAAAGAATTTTCTCCATGTGGAACTGTAGAATGGACCAAATCATGAGGACAACTTTGGTGTTCTACATTTTGGTCCAAAGAGAATTTTCAAAGAAGACTTTCCTCTATTTGGATCTTTAGGATGGACCAAATCATGAGGACAACTTTGACAAGATTGGTTATGATCATTGTTTGACATTTTGGTCAAAGAGGATTCCCAAAGAAGAGTTTCCTCCATTAGGAACTTTAGGATGGACCAAATCATTAGGACAAGTTTGAAAAGATTGGTTCTGATCCTTGTTTGACATTTTGGTTTAAGACGATTCGCAAAGAAGAGTTTCCTCCATTTCTAACTTTAGGATGGACCAAATTCTTAGAACAACTTTGACGTTCGACATTTTTATCCACAAAGGATTCGCAAAAAAATGTTTCCTACATTTAAATCTTTAAGATAGACCAAATCATGAGGACAAGTTTGACAAGATTGGTTCGGATCCTCGTTTGACATTTTGGTCCAAAGAGGATTCCCAAAGAAGAATTTCCTCCATTTGGACCTTTAGAATGAACCAAATCATGAGGACAACTTTGACATTCGAGATTTTGGTCCAAAGAGGTTTCCCAAAGAAGAGTTTACTCGAACTTTTGGATATAAAAAATCATGAGGGAAAGTTTGACATTTTTGTCCAATGAGTATTCACGAAGAAGAGTTTCCTCCCGTTGGATCCTTAGGATGGACAAATTCAACAAGACCAGTTTAAAAAGATTGATTTCGATCGTCGTTTGACATTTTGGTCCAAAGAGGATTCACAAAGGAGAGTTTCCTCCATTTTGATTTTTAGAATGGACAAAATCATGAGGACAACTTTGAAATGATTGGTTCCGATCCTCATTCGACATTTTTGTCGAAAGAGGATTGCGAAAGAAGAGTTTCCTCCATTTGGAACTTTAAGATGAATCAAATCATGAGGTAAACTTTGACAAGATTGGTTCCGATCCTTGTTTGACATTTTGGTCCAAAGAGGATTCCCAAAGAAGAGTTTCCTCCATTTGAAACTTTAGGATGGACCAAAGCATTAGGGCAACTTTGAAATGATTGGTTCCGTTCCTCGTTTGACATTTTGGTCCAAAGAGGATTAACAAAAAGAGTTTTCTCCATTTGGATCTTTAGGATGGACTAAATCATGAGGACAAGTTTGACGTTCGTTATTTTGGTTTAAATAGGATTCCCAAAGAAGAGTTTGCTCCATTCGGATATATAGGATGGACAAAATCATGAGGACAACTTTAACAAGATTGGTTTCGATCCTCAATGGACATTTTGGTCCAAAGAGGAATCCCAAAGAAGAGTTTCTTCCATTTGGAACTTTAGGATAGGCCAAATCATTAGGACAAGTTTTAAAATATTTGTTCGGATCCTCGTTCGATGTTTTGATCCAAAGAGAATTCGCAAAGATGAGTTTTCACCATTCGGATCATTAGGTTGGACCAAATCATGAGGACAAGTTTGGAGTTCGGCATTTAGGTCCAAAGAGGATTGCAAAAGAAGAGTTTCCATGATTTGGAACTTTAGGATGGACCAAATCATTAGGATAGGTTGAAAAGATTGGTTCCGATCCTCGTTTGACATTTTGGTCCAAAGAGGATTTCCAAAGAAGAGTTTCCTCCATTTGGAACTTTAGGATGGACCAAATCCTTATGACAACTTTGACGTTTGACACTTTGTTCCAAAGAGGATTCGCAAAGAAGATTTTCCTCCATTTGGAACTTTAGGATGGACCAAATTAGTAGGACAACTTTGAAAAGATTGGTTCCGATCCTCGTTTGACATTTTTGACCAAACAGGATTCCCAAAGAAGAGTTTCTTCCATTTGGAACTATAGGATGGACAAAATCATGAGGACAACTTTGAAAAGATTGGTTTTTGAAGCATGCTTTTTAATTACAAACAAGTTTTCAGATTTGTTCGATCCTTGTTCAACATTTTTGCAAAAGAGGATTCCCAAAGAAGAGTTTCCTCCATTTGGATCTTTAGAATGGACTAAATCATGAGGAGAAGTTGGAAAAGATTGGTTTCGATCCTTGTTTGACATTTCGGTCCAAAGATTATTCTCAATGAAGAGTTCCCTCTATTTGGAACTTTAGGATGGACAAAATCATGAGGACAACTTTGAAAAGATTTTTTTTTGAAACATGCTTTTCAATTACAAAGAGGATTCCAAATCACTAGGAAATTTTTTAAAAGATTGGTTCCAATCCTCGTTTAAAATTTTCATCGAAAAAGGATTCACAAAGAAGAGTTTCCTCTATTTGGATCTTTAGGATGTACCAAATCATAAGGAAAAATTTGACAAGATTGGTTCTGATCCTCGTTTCACATTTTGGTTCAAAGAGGATTCCCAAAGAAGAGTTTCATCCATTTGGAACTTTAGAATGGACTACATCATGATGACAACTTTGACGTTCGACATTTTGGTCTATAGAGGATTCCCAAAGAAGAGTTTCCTCCATTTGGATCTTTAGAAAGGACCAAATGGTGAGGAAAACTTTAACAAGATTGGTTCTGATCCTCGTTTGACATTGGAACTTTAGAATGGACAAAATCATAAGAACAACTTTGATAAAATTGGTTTTGATCCTCGTTTGATATTTTGGTCCAATGAGGATTTCCAAAGAAGAGTTTCCTCCATTTGGAACTTTAGGACGTACCAAATCATGAGAACTTTGACAAGATTTGTTCTAAGAGGATTCCCAAAGAAGAGTATCCTCCATTTGGAACTTTAGGATGGGCAAAATCTTGACGACAACTTTGACAAGATTGGTTCCGATCCTCATTTGACATTTTGTCCAAAGAGGATTCCCAAAGACGAGTTTCCTCCATTTTCAACTTTTGAATGGACCAAATCATGAGGACAACTTTGACAATATTGGTTCCGATCCTCGTTTGACATTTTTGGTCCAAAAAGGATTCCCAAACAAGAGTTTCCTACATTTAGATCTTTAGGATGGACCAAATAATGAGGGAAACTTTAATAAGATTGGTTCTGATCCTCGTTTGACATTTGAACTTTAGGATGGACCAAATCATGAGGACAACTTTAATAAGATTTGTTCCGATCCTCGTTTGACATTGGAACTTTAGGATGGACCAAATCATAAGGCCAACTATGACAAGATTGGTTCCGATACCCGTTTGACATTTTGGTCCAAAGAGGATTTCCAAAGAAGAGTTTCCTCCTTTTGAAACTTTAAGATGGACCAAATCATGAGGAAAACTTTGACAAGATTGGTTCCAATCGTCGTTTGATATTTTGATCCAAAGTGGATTCCCAAAGAAAAGGATCCTCCATTTATAACTTTTGGATGGACCAAATCATTTGGACAATCTTGAAATGATTGGTTCCGATCCCCATTTGACATTTTAGTCCGCATGAGATTCCCAAAGAAGAGTTTCTTCCATTTGGAACTTTTGAATGGACCAAATCATGAGGACAACTTTAACATTCGATATTTTGGTCCAAAGAGGAGTCCCAAAGAAGAGGACCCCCCATTTGGTTCTTTACGATGTTCCAAATCAGGAGGACAACTTTAACAAGAATGGTTACGATCGTCGTTTGACATTTTGGTCCAAAGAGGATTCCCAAAGAAAAGATTCTTCAATTTTGAACTTTAGGATAGACCAAATCATGAGAAAAACTTTGACAAGATTGGTTTCTATCTTCTTTGACATTTTGGTCCAAAGATGGTTTCCAATGAAGATTATCCTCCATTTGGAACTTTAGGATGGACGAAATTATGAGGACAACTTTGACAAGATTGGTTCCGATCCTCGTTTTATATTTTGATTCAAAGAGGATTCCCAAAAGAAGAGTTTCTTCCATTTCGATTTTTAGAATAGACCAAATCATGAGGACATCTTTGACGTTCGACATTTTTGGAAGAAGAGTTTCCTCCATTTGGATCTTTAGGATGGACCAAATCATGAGGAAAACTTTAACTAGATTGATTCCAATCCCCGTTCGACATTGGAACTTTAGGATAAGATCCAAAGAGGAAACTCTTCTTTCGGAATCCTCTATGGACAAAAATGACAAACAAAGATTGGAACCGATCTTTCAAACTTGTCCTCAGGATTTGGTTCATCCTAAAGATCTAAATGGAGGAAACTCTTCTTTTCGAATCCTCATTGGACCAAAATTTCGAACGTAAAAGTTGTCCTCATGATTTGGTCCATTCTAAAGTTCCGAATTAAGGAAACTCTTCTTTGGGAACCCTCATTGGACCAAAATGTCAAACGAGGATCGTAAACAATCTTTTCAAACTTGTACTATTGATTTGGTCCATCCTAAAGATCCAACCAGAGGAAACTCTTCTTTGGGAATCCTCTTTGGACCAAATCATGAGGATAAGTTTGTCAAGATTGGTTTCGAACCTCGTTTGACATTTTTATCCAAAGAGGATTAAAAAGGAAGAGTTTCTTCCATTTGGAACTTTAGTATGGACCAAATCGGTCCAAAGAGAATTCACAAGGAAGAGTTTCCTCCATTTGGGTCTTTAGGATGGACCAAATCATGAGGACAACTTTGACGTTCGACATTTTGGTCCAAAGAGGATTTGCAAAGAAATTTTTCCTCCATTTGGAACCATAGGATGAACCAAATCTTGAGGACAAGTTTCAAATGATTGGTTCTGAACCTCGTTTGATATTCTTGTCCAAAGAGGTGTACCAAAAAGAGTTTCCTCCATTTCGAACTTTAGAATGTACCAAATCATGAGGACAAATTTGGCGTTCAACATTTTGGTTCAAAGATGATTCGTAAAGAAGAGTTTCCTCCATTCGGAACTTTAGGATGGATGAAATCAAGAGGACAACTATGACAAGATTGATTCCAATCCTCGTTTGATATTTTGGTCCAGAGATGATTCATAAAGAAGAGTTTCCTCCTTTTGGAAATTCAGGATGGAACAATTCATGAGGACAAATTTGAAAAGAATGGTTCCGATCTTTGTTTGACATTTTCGTCAAAAGAGGATACCCAAAGAAGAGTTTCCTCCATTTTGATATTTAGGATGGACCAAATCCATAGGACAAGTTTGAAATTATTGGTTCCGATCCTCGTTTGACATTTTTGTTCAAAGAGGATACCCAAAGATCATTTCCTCCATTTGGAACTTTACAATGGACCAAAGCATTAGGACAACTTTGACATTCGACATTTTGGTCCATAGAGGATTCGCAAAGAAGAGTTTCCTCCATTGGAACTTTTGGATGGACCAAATCATCTCGACAACTTTGACAAGATTGGTTCCGATCTTCTTTTGACATTTTGGTCCAAAGAGGATTCCCAAATAAGAGCTTCCTCCATTTGGATCTTTAGGATGAACCAAATCATGAGAACACCTTCGACGTTCAACATTTTGGTCCAGAAAGGATTCCCAAATAAGAGTTTCCACCATTTGGAACTTTGCGATTGACCAAATCATGAGGACAACTTTGACGTTCAACATTTTGGTCCAAAGAGAATTCCTAAAGAAGAGTTTCCTCTATTCGAAAATTTAGGATGGACCAAATCATGAGGACAAGTTTGAAAAAATATGTTTCGATCTTCGTTTGACATTTTTGTCCAAAGAGGATTCCCAAAGAAGAGTTTCCTCCATTTGGATCATCGGGATGAACATAATTATGAGGAAAACTTTGACGTTCGACATTTTCGTCCAAAGAGGATTCCCAATGAAGAGTTTCCATCATTTTGATCTTTAGGAATGACCAAATCATGAGGACAACTTTGACGTTCAACATTATGGTCCAAAAAGGATTCCCAAAGAAGAGTTTCCTCCATTTGGAACTTGAGGATGGACCAAATCATGAGGACAAGTTTGAAAAGATTGGTTCCGATCTTTGTTTGACATGTTTGTTCAAAGATGATTCTCAAAGAAGATTTTCCTTCATTTGAAACTTTAGGATGGACCAAATGGGTCCAAAGAGGATTCCCAAAGAAGAGTTTCATCCATTTTGGTCTATAGGATAGACTAAATCATGAGGACAAATTTAACCTTCAACATTTTTTTTCAAAGAGGAATCTCGAAGAAGAGTTTTCTCTATTTGGAACATTAGGATGGACCAAATCATGAAAACAACTTTGATAAGATTTGTTTCGATCCTCGTTTGACATTTTGGTTCAAAGAGGATTCCCAAAGAAGAGTTTCCTCTATTTGGAACTTAAGGATGGACCAAATCATAAGGACAAGTTTGAAAATATTTGTTCAGATCTTTGTTTGACATTTTTGTTGAATGAGGATTCCAAAAGAAGAGTTTCCTCTTTTGATCTTTATGATGAACTTAATCATGAGGATAACTTCGACAAAATTGGTTGCGATCCTCGTTCGATATTTTGGTCCAAAGAGGATTCCCAAAGAAGAGTTTACTCCGTTTGAATATTTAGGATTGACCAAATCATGAGGAAACCTTTGACATTCAACATTTTGGTTCAAAGAGGATTCCTAAAGAAGAGTTTCCTCCATTTAGAACTTTAGGATCGACGAAATCATGAGGACAAGTTTGAAAAGAATGGTTCTGATCCTCGTTTGACATTTTGGTCTAAAGAGGATTCCCAAAGAAGAGTTTCCTCCATTTGGATCTTTAGGATGAAAAAAATTATGGGAACAACTTTGATGTTCGACATTTTGATCCAATGAGGATTCCCAAAGAAGAGTTTCCCTCATTTCGATCTTTAGGATTGACTAAATCATGAGGACAACTTTGTCGTTCGACATTTTAGTCCAAAGATGATTCCCAAAGAAGAGTTCCCTCCATTTGGATCTTTAGGATAGACTAAATTATGAGGACAACTTTGACGTTTGGCATTTTGGTCCAAAGAAGTGTTTCTTCCATTTGGAACTTTAAGATGGACCAAATCAATGGGACAACTTTTAAAAGATTGTTTCGATCCTCGTTTTATATTTTAATCCAAAAAGGATTCGCAAAGAAGAGTTTGTTCCATTTAGAACTTTAAGAGGGACCAAATCATGGGGACAAGTTTGACATTCGACATTTTCGTACAAAGAGGATTTCCAAAGAAGAGTTTCCTCCATTTAGAACTTTAGGATGGACCAAATAATGAGGACAATTTTGACGTTTGACATTTTGATCCAAAGAGGACTCCCAAAGAAGAGTTTCCTCCATTTGGATCTTCAAGATGGACCAAATAATTACGACAACTTTGGTTTATCCTAAAGTTCCAAATCATTGATTTGGTCCATCATTGTAAAGTTCCAATGATTTGGTCAAAGTTGTCCTCATGATTTTGTCCATCATTGTAAAGTTCCAATGATTTGTAAAGTTCAAAGCTGTCCTCATGATTTGGTCCATTCTAAAGTTCCAAATCAATGAAACTCTTCTTTGCGAATCCTCTTTGGACCAAAATGTCCAAAAAGGATCGGAACCAATCTTGTCAAAGGTTTCCTCATGATTTGGTCAATCCAAAAGTTCCAAATGGAGGAAACTCTTCTTTTGGAATCCTCTTTGATTTGTTCCATCCTAAAGATCCATATGGAGGAAACGATTTTTGGGAATCCTCTTTGGACCAAAACGTGGAACAAGGATCGCAACAAATCATTTCAAACTTGTCCTCATGATTTTGTTCGTCGTAAAGTTTCAAATGGAGGAATCTCTTCTTTGGGAATCCAATTTGGTAAAAAATGTTGAACGTCAAAGTTGTCCTTATGATTTGGTCCATCCTAAAGATCCAAATGGAGGAAACTCTTCTTTGGGAATCCTGTTTGGACAAAAATGTAAAACGAGGATAGGAAGCAATATTTTAAAACTTTTCCTAATGATTTGGTCCATCCTAAAGTTCCAAATGGAGGAAACTCTTCTTTCGGAATGCTCTTTGGACCAAAATGTCAAACAAAGATTGAAACCAATCTTTTCAAACTTGTTCTCATGAGTGATCCTTATTTGACAATTTGGTCCAAACTTGTCTAAATCATGAGGATCGGAACCAATCTTTTCAAATTTATCCTTAGGATTTGAACAAATCTTTAAAAACTTGTCCTAATTATTTGGTCCATCCTAAAGATCCAAATGGAGGTAACTCTTCTTTGCGAATCCTTTTAAGACAAGTTTTAAAAGATTGGTTCCGATCCTCTTTTGACATTTTGGTCCAAAGATGATTCCCAAAAAAGTGTTTCCTCCATTTGAATCTTTAAGATGGACCAAATCATGAGAACAACTTTGAAATAATTTGGTTCTGATCCTTGTTTGACATTTTGGTCCAAAGAGGATTCGAAGAGAAGAGTTTTCTCCATTTGGAACTTTAGGATGGACCAAATCATTAGGAAGACTTTGAAAAGATTGGTTTTGATCCTCGTTTGACATTTTGTTCTAAACAGGATTCCCAAAGAAGAGTTTCCTCCATTTGGAACTATAGGATGGACAAAATCATGAGGATAACTTTGACGTTCGACATTTTTTCCAAAAGATCATTTCCTCCATTTGGAACCTTAGGATGGACCAAATAATTAGGACAAGTTTTAAAAAATTGGTTCCGATCCTCGTTTGATATTTTTGTCTAAAGATGATTTCCAAAGAAGAGTTTCCTCCATTTCGAACTTTAGGATGAACCAAATGATGAGGACAACTTTGATGTTCGACATTTTGGTCCAAGGATGATTCCCAAAGATCATTTCCTCCATTTGGAACTTTAGGATGGATGAAATCATTAGGACAAGTTTTAAAATAGTGGTTCCGATCTTTGTTTGACATTTTGGTCCAAAGAGGAGGATCCCCAAAGACGAGTTTCCTCCACTTGGAACTTTAGGATGGACCAAATCATGAGGAAAACTTTTACGTTCGACATTTTGGTCCAAAGACGATTCCTAAAGATTGTTTCCTCCATTTGGAACTTTAGGATGGACCAAATCATAAGGATAAGTTTGAAAAGATTGTTCCGATCATCGTTTGACATTTTGGCCCAAAGAGGACTCCCAAAGAAGAGTTTCCTCCATTTGGAACTTCAGGATTGATAAATCATTAGGACAAGTTTGAAAATATTGGTTCCGATCCTCGTTTGACATTTTGGTCCAAAGTGGATTTCCAAAGAAGAGTTTCCTCCATTTAAATCTTTAGGATTGACCAATAATTAGGACAAGTTTGAACAGATTGGTTTAGATCTTTGTTTGACATTTTTGTCGAAAAGAGGATTTCTAAAGAAGAGTTTCCTCCCGTTGGATCTTTAGGATTAACTAAATCATGAGGACAAGTTTGAAAAGATACGTTCTGATCCACGTTCGGCATTTTGGTCCAAAGAGTTTTCCCAAAGAAGTGTTTCCTCTCGTTGGATCTTTAGGATGGACCAAATCAATAGGACAAGTTTAATGTTCAAAATTTTGGTCCAAAGAGGATACCCTAAGAAGAGTTACTCCATTTGGATCTTTAGGATGGACTAAATCATGAGAACAAGTTTGAAAAGATTGGTTTTTGAAACAGGCTTTTCAATTACAAACAATTTTTTGGATTGGATCGACCCTTGTTCGACATTTTGGTCTAAAGAGGATTCCCAAAGAAGAGTTTTCTCCATTTGGAGCTTTAGGATGGACTAAATCATGAGGACAAGTTTGACAAGATTGGTTCCGATCCTCATTGAGATTTGGGTTCAAAGAGGATTCTCAATGAAGAGTTTCCTCCATTTGGATCTTTAGGATGGATCAAATCAATAGGCTTACTTTGACAAGATTGGTTTTGATCCTCGTTTGAGAAATTTGACAAGATTTGTTCTGATCCTCATTTGTCATTTTGGTCCAAAGAGGATTCCTAGAAACAAAATGAAAACAAGAAAAATAGATTGGAAAGGTAAAACATAAATGGAAAGCAAAAGCAGAATTTGAACCCAAATAAGGCAAGAAAAAGTTGCAGTTACAAATTTCTAAATTCGTGGAGTTCAAGAATGAGATTTTAGGTTGCAGCCTAAATGTAGCTTATTTAGATGATTATAAAAAGCATAAAAAATGAAAAATTCAAAAATTCATTCAGAATTTAAAACACTAACTCACAGAATTGAAGTTGTCAAAAAATAGGATAAACCTGCGCACAGAAATGAAATCCCATATTTGAAAAGTTTTCTTTATGATTTTCACGTGTTCTTCTGAACATAAAAATATAACAGTCAGAATAAACTTTTTTAATCAGGGAAGAAAATCAAATTTGGAAGTTTGCATAGAGTTTGAATTGTGAACAAAAGCATTAAATGTGACAGTTACAAAATTGGACAGTTTTTACAATTTTGAACTATAACCGTTTTTTATGCTTTAAATGCGTGGAAATGAATGTGAAAATGATATATTTCAAATGTATCTAATGTATAAACACAATTATATCAGATACACATGAATTTATATGGATCAAACTCAGAAATATCAAGAACATGCAAGATGAACACAAGATGAACAGATTTGGTGCTCTCGGATGCAATTAGACTCTTCTTTCCTGTTCTTTTTTTTCCTTTTTTTTTATTTTCAAGATCATAACGTGATCTTTAAGATGGAGATGAAATCATATTGAAAATATGAAGAAAAAAAAGATGAAATGGCAGAAATGAATGGGATGGACTAAATGTGTAGAAATTGAAAAAAAAATGCATAAAAGTAAGATAGAATTAAATCTAGAGAATGCCACAAGATGCAACCTATGCTTTATACCAAATGATATGAAAACCCTTTTGAAAAACTCTTAGAACCCTTAAACTTAACTAAGGACCCCAAAAGATCAAGACCAAGGAACCCACATATGCCATTTGACACAACCCAAGGAAAAAGGCTAGAAATTGATTATCCTTATGATCAAAGATCTAAAGATAAGAATTGGATTTCTTATTCCAGATTCGAATCAGTCCACCAAATTAGAATGATCAATCCTAATGGCTCGATTCTACAGCCACCCTAAACACAAAGAATGACAAATTGAAAAGGTATGTCCGACTCACAACAATTCAAAGAAAAAGCTCTCAATGAGACTTTGTATTTAAACTTCAATAATCTTAATCTTAAGAGAAAGTTTCATGGCTTCATAGCCTTCCAAATGCACGAAAATAAACTGAAAAAAATGAATGAAAAAGGCCAAAAGACAGCCAGCCATAAAACAGTTCGAAATAATGACAATTAACTAGCCTATTGAATTATTAAAGTGTAACCGATATGTGGGGAGTTACAAATATGATATTTGAGACTTTGTAACTGAAACATCTTGATTACATGTATTGATGAGAATCTTAAATGAAGCCTTAAGATGTCATGAATAAGTCTTGAGAAGCATTGATGTCTTAAGTTGCATTAAATGCGCTTCGGTTGCATTAAATGAACTTGATTTGAGCTTGACTTGCATTTAATGAACTCGGCTTGAAGTTGACTTGCATTTAATGAACTACGCTTGAACTTGACTTCCTTTTATTGAACTAATCTAGAACCTTTTATGTAGCTTGAGGTCGTCAAGAACTTGGAGAACAACGAATGCAAGCTCGGAAAAGATAAACATTAAGGCTCCTTGATTCATAACATAAAAAATCTTTTTAAACCTGTCCTAATGATTTGGTCCATCCTAAAGATCCAACGAGAGGAAACTCTTCTTTGGGAATCTTCTTTGGAACAAAATGTCAAACAAGGATCGGAACTAATCTTTTCAAAGTTGTCCTAATGATTTGGTCCATCCTAAAGTTCCAAATGGAGGAAACTCTTCTTTGCAAATCCTCATTGCACCAAAATATCGAACATGGATCTAACGAATCCAAAAACTTATTTGTAATTGAAAAGCATGGTTCAAAAACCAATCTTTTCAAAGTTGTCCTCATGATTTGGTCCATCCTAGAGTTCCAAATGGAGGAAACTCTTCTTTGGTAATCCTTTTTAAACCAAAATGTAAAACGATGATTGGAACCAATCTTTTCAAACTTGTCCTCATGATTTGGTCCATCCAAAAGTTCCAAATGGAGGAAATGATCTTTGGGAATCCTCTTTGGACCAAAATGTCAAACGAGTATCTGAACAAATCTTGTAAAAGTTGTCCTCATGATTTGGTCATTCCAAAAGATCCAAATGGAGGAAACTCATCTTTGGGAATCCTCTTTGGACTAAAATGTCGAACAAGGATCAAACCACTCCAAAAACTTGTTTGTAATTAAAAAGCATGTTTCAAAAACAAGTCTTTTCAAAGTTGTCCTCATTATTTCGTCCATCATAAAGTTCCAAATGTATGAAACTCTTCTTTGGGAATCCTCTTTGAACCAAAATGTCAAACGAGGATCGAAACGAATCTTTTAAAACTTTTCCTCATGATTTGGTCAATCCTAAAGATCCAAATGGAGGAAACTCTCCTATGGGAATCCACTTTGGACAAAAATGTGGAACAAAGATCGAACCAATCCATAAACATTTTTGTAATTGCAAAGCATGTTTCAAAAAAAATCTTTTCAAAGTTGACCTCATGATTTGGTCCAGCCTATAGTTCCAAATGGAGGAAACTCTTCTTTGGGAATCCTCTTTGGAACAAATGTCAAACGAGGATCGGAACAAATCTTTTCAAAGTTGTTCTAATAATTTGGTGAATCCTAAAGTTCCAAATGGAGGAAACTCTTCATTGCGAATCCTCTTTGGACCAAAATGTCGAACGTCAAAGTTGTCCTAAGGATTTGGTCTATCCTAAAGGTCAAAATGAAGGAAACACTTCTTTGGGAAACAACTTTGGACCAAAATGTCAAACAAGGATCGGAACCATTCTTTTAAAAGTTGTCTTGATGATTTGGTCCATCCTAAAGTTTCGAATGGGGTAAACTCTTTTTTGCGAATCCTGTTTGGACCAAAATGTCAAACATCAAACTTGTTCTCATGATTTGGTCCATCCTAAAGATCCAAATGGATGAAACACTTCTTTGTGAATACTCTTTGCATCAAAATGTAAAACGAGGATCAAAACAAATCTTTTAAAACTTGTCCTAATGATTTGGTCCATCCAAAAGTTCCAAATGGAAGAAACTCTTCTTTAGTAATCCTCTTTTGACAAAAATTACAAACGAGGATCGGAATCAATCTTTTCAAACTTGTCCTAATGATCTAGTTCATCTTAAAGTTCCAAATGGAGGAAACATTCTTTGGGAATCCTCTTTGGGCCAAAATGTCAAACGAGGATCGGAACCAATCTTTTCAAACTTGTTCTCATGATTTGGTCCATCCTAAAGTTCAAAATGGAAGAAACGATCTTTGGGAATCCTCTTAGGACAAAAATGTCAAACGAGGATCGAAACAAATGTTGTCAAAGTTGTCCTCATGATTTTGTCCATTTTAAAGTTCCAAATGGATGAAACTCTTCTTCGCGAATCCTCTTTGGACCAAAATATAGAACGTCAAAGTTGTCCTCATGATTTAGTAAATCCTAAAGATCCAAATGGAGGAAGCTCTTTGAACCAAAATCTCAAATGAGGATCGGAACAATTCATTTCAAACTTGTCCTCATGATTTGGTCCAGCCTAAAGTTCCAAATGGAGTAAACTCTTCTTTGGGAATCCTCTTTGGACAAAAATGTCGACCATCAAAGTTGTCCTCATGATTTGTTCCATTTTAAAGATCCAAATGGAGGAAACCCTTCTTTGGCTATCCTCTTTGGACAAAAATGTAAAACGAGGATTTGAATCAATCTTGTCAAACTTTTCATCATGATTTCGTCCATCGTTATGTTCTGAATGGAGGAAACTCTTCTTTGCGAATCCTCTTTGGACCAAAATGCCGAAGGTCAAATTGTCCTCATGATTTGGTCCATCCTAAATACCCAAATGGAGGAAACTCTTCTTTAGGAATCCTCTTTGGACAAAAATGTCAAACGAGGGTCCGAACTAATCTTGTTAAAGTTGTTGTCATGATTTGGTCCATCCTAAAGATCCAAATGGAGGAAACTCTTCTTTGGGAATCCTCTTTGGACCAAAATATCGAACGTCAAAATTGTCCTCATAATTTGGTCCATCCTAAAGATCACAATGGAAGAAACTCTTTTTGGTAATCGTCTTTGGACTAAAATGTCAAACGTGGATTGGAACCAATCATTTCAAACTTGTCCTAATTATTTGGTCCATCCGAAAGTTTCAAATGGAGGAAAGTCTTCTTTGGGAATACTCTTTGGACCAAAATGACAAACGATGATCAGAACCAATCTTTTCCAACTAGTCCTAATGATTTGGTCCATTCTAAAGTTCCAAATGGAGGAAACTCTTCTTTTGAAATCATCTTTGGACAAAAATGTCGAAGGTTAAAGTTTCCTAATGATTTGGTCCATCCTAAAGTTCCAAATGGTGGACACTTTTCTTTGGGAATCCTCTTTGGACAAAAATGTCAAACGAGGATAGGAACCAATCTTATCAAAGTTGTCCTCATGATTTTGTCCATCCTAAAGTTCCAAATGGAGGATACTCTTTTTTGGGAATCCTCTTTTGACCGAAATATCAAGGATAAGAACCAATCTTTTCAAAGTTGTCCTCATAATTTGGTCCATCCTAAGGTTCCAAATGGAGGAAACTCTTCTTTGAAAATTCTCTTTGGACCAAAATTTCAAACGAGGATCGGAATCAATCTTGTCATGTTTGTCCTTATGATTATGTCCATCCTAAAGTTCTAATGTCAAACCAGGATTGGAACCAATCTTGTTAAAGTTTTCCTCATTATTAGGCCATACTAAAGATCCAAATGGAGGAAACTCTTGATTGGGAATCCTCTATAGACCAAAATATCGAACGTCAAAGATGTCCTCATGATTTTTCCATTCTAAAGTTCCAAATGGAGAAACTCTTCTTTGGGAATCCTTTTTGAACCAAAATGTGAAACGAGGATCGGAACCAATCTTGTCAAAGTTGTCCTCATGATTTTGTCCATCCTAAAGTTCCAAATGGAGGATACTTTTCTTTGGTAATCCTCTTTGGACTAAAATGTCAAACGAGGATCGGAACAATTCATGTTAATGTTTTCCCCATGATTTGGTCCATCCTAAAGAACCAAATGGGGGAAACTCTTCTTTGGGAATCCTTTTTGGACCAAAATGTTGAACGTTAAAGATGTCCTCATGATTTGGTCAATTCAAAAGTTCCAAATGGAGGAAGCTCTTTTTTTAGAATCGTCATTGGACCAAAATGTCAATCGAGGATCGAAACCAATCTTGTCAAAGTTGTCCTCATGATTTGGTCCATCTAAAGTTCAAAATGGAGGATCCTCATCTTTGGGAATCCTCTTTGGATCAAATTATCAAACGAGGATCGAAACCAATGTTTTCGAAGTTGTCCTCATGATTTGGTCCATCCTAATATTTCAAAAGATGGAAACTCTTCTTTGGAAATCCTCTCTGGACCAAAATGTCAAACGAGTATCGGAACCAATCTTGTCGTAGTTGTCCTTATGATTTGGTCCATCCTAAATTCCAATGTCAAATGAGGATCGTAACCAATCTTATTAAAGTTTTCCTCATTATTTGGTCCATCCTAAAGATCCAAATGGAGGAAACTCTTCTTTGGAAATCCTCTTTGAACCAAAATGTCAAACGAGGATCAAAACCAATCTTGTCAAATTTGTCCTTATTATTTGGTACATCCTAAAGATTCAAATGGAGGAAACTCTTCATTGCGAATCCTCTTTGGATCAAAATGTTAAACGAGGATCGGAACCAATCTTTTAAAACTTGTCCTAATGATTTTGAATCCTCTTTGTAATTGAAAAGCATGTTTCAAAAACCAATCTTTTCAAAGTTGTCCTCATGATTTCGTCCATCCTAATGTTCCAAATGGAGGGAACTCTAATGATATGAATTAGGGAGCCTCACAATCAAAAGTTCAAGAGCCAAAAAACTTTTCAAATGAGAGTAAATCGAGAAGAAGATAGTCTTGTAAATCGATGTGTGGACAAAGAATATTAAAGAAGAAGCTCTATGACATTAAGATACTCAGTAAAGAAGCAAACTTTTGAGAAGAAATGTGCTAAAAATAGTTTTAGGAATGTTTTCGGCGATTTTCTTTGGAGCTCTTTGAAATAAATATCCCATGATTTTAATAGTGTTTTTACTCATTTTCTTCATTAGTCAAGTATGTAACCCAATATACTTGCAATTACCCAAGAAAGTCAATCTTCACTGGTTTAGTTGTCGGATTCTTGATCTTTTCTTGATTGAAACCTTGGACTTCAATGTCGTCAATTCTTTGACATTTGGGGCTGGGATGATTCACATCATTCTCTCCAATTTCAAAATGATTCGTCCTTGAATCTAAAGGTTTGATCATGGTAGAGTCTCCCTTGAAAAGTTCGCCAATTGTAAAAGCATTTGTGGCACAATTATTGTCATTGATTTTCTGCAAAAAAATCATAAACAAATTTAACTTTGATAACTCTCTCCCAAATCAAGCTATAATACCAAATGGCGAACCCTCAAACGTTGATGGATTCAAGAACCAGTTGATGGACCCTTGAACTTAAACCTTGAAAACCCTTAACGATTTGAATCAAGCCTTAGGCAAGGTTGGGAAGATGATGACCTAATTGATCAATCCCCTAATTCAAGAAAAGGTTTCATGATCTAAGGTCGAGGCAGTCCACAAGAACAATGATCAATTGGACTTGAATGACTCTAAACATGCAATTCAAGAACATGAATTACAAAGGGATTTTTCAAAGCAAAAGCTTAAACCAAAACAAAAGGATTTTTATTAAAACATCCATAACAAGCCTACATGAGAAAAGTCACATTGAGTATTTTTAGCATATTAATTATGAGTATTTAGGGTTACATTACCTAGATTGATCTTGTAACGTCCTGTTATTTTGAAGTGAAATTTTTTATTTATTTTATTCTATTATTTATTTATTTATTTATTTCAATTTAAGTATTTAGATTAATTATTGTTTTTGTAATTTCGATTTTAGTAGTTAATTTCGTCTGAAACTCTTTTTAATCGTTTTAATACTTTAAATTTCGTTTCGGTGACATTAATAATTATTAATAGGCCAATTAATTATTATTAATCACCTTTAGATTTGTTTAAGAGCATCAGGTTTCGTTTTAGAAGTCAAAAGTCATAAAAGGACGCAAATGTCATTACCAATTTCTTAAAAATATCAAAACACTATTCATTCATCTTTAAATATGCTCATTGACCAAAATTGACCACAATTTCTTCATCCTTTTCTTCTCAAGGCCGTGGGTCTCAAAGTGGGGGGAGAATTTTTCTGGTTTTCTTCGTTTCTAGACAGATCGACTCAATTTCGGTTGCATCGGAAAGCCCTCGGGTCTAGGATTCTTTTCCATCTAACCATCGTGCGTTTCTCTCTAGATCCAAGGAGTTCTCGATAAGATTATCTTGAAACCCTAAGCTCCAAATAGTGTTTTAATGGAGTTTTCTTTGTTTTCTTTCGATTTCTTGTCGTGAATCTCGGTGTTTGTAAATACGGGAGTTGTTTTAAGAGTTTTTGGAAACATTCCCATAACCCTAAAACCGAGTTTCAGTCGAAACCCTTCCCAGTTGAAATTTACCTTTTTGGGTTTAATTATGGGTTATAAATTATTGAAATAATGTTTATTGTAATTCAATTCGGGAAAGGGCATAATGTTCAAAAACCCTAATTATTGATACCCATTGAAATCGGGAATATCGAATTTTCTTAAAACCAACTCGAAACACATTTAAATTGCCTAAAAGCCGGAAAACCAAAACCAAAACCCTTTTTTGAGGGGGGGGCGGCCGAGAGCCTCTTTGTAGGGTTATTGGGTTTTTCGTCATTTTACATGCTTAGATGTTGTTTGATCGTTAGTTGGTTTATTTATTAATTGTTAGATGCAATTCTATTTGTAGGTGGTTTGAACTTTGCTTGATCGCTCTATCGGAGGTTGAGAGCGAGATCTTCTTTTACAAAGGTGAGAATAGTTAGGATTTAAAGTAACTATAGAAAGCAAATAAGTATAATGGTTTGTAGAATTGGGAACTAAGACTAGAATTCGAATCTAAGATAGAGGGAAGTGAGTTTGTGCCCTTATGATTAGGAGTTAATCCTTTAAGTGAGAACTTAGGAGTTCTCGAGGAAAGTATTGAATCTTAGAGAATTCTAAGTTAGATTCATTTCGAAGCTTAAGATGGATCATTGGAAGTTAAAAGATCCAAACTTTTAGATAGAACGGTTAATAGAACTTTGGTTTTAGTTGGAAGATTGGAATCCTTGGAAGTGTAGATTACTTATTCAAGATAAGATCTACTTTTATTAAAGTATCGAAAGTTCGATCTACTTAATGTTTTTCCGGATTTCCTATCTATTTACTTATGCATAAGGACATTTATGATCTTTTTTCTTTATGTCTTTTACTTTATTCCCCTTTTTCTTTATGCTTGTTTCGGCTACTTTAATATTTGTACTTTACATTTACTTACTTTTGCGAGCATATCATAACATCTCGCACCATAACATATTGCACCATAACATCTCGCATCATTGAAAAGAAGGAGAGAATATTGGACCCTTCGGGGGATGTCCGCATCACCTTCAGAGAGAGAAAGAAAAGAAGGAGAGAATGTTGGACCCTTCGGGGAATGTCCGCATCGCCTTCCGAGAAAAAGAAAGGAAAGTGAGAAAGAAAAGAAGGAGAGAATGTTGGACCCTATGGCGGTCTGGTCTTTGAGAGAATTGAGTCTAGGGCTTCCCCTTCCTCTGCCGGTGCCGGTGGGGCTAATGACATTCCTTCATCTCTAGGTGAACCTGGGGGGAATGAGCCTGCGATTGAACTTCGTTCATCGATTGGTGATGAATCCCTCCCTTCTGTGAGTGAACTTGGATCGGTTTCTGAGATTCAGGCAGGTTTAGACCCCATCCCTTCTCCTACTTCTCACCCTTTGGGGGAAACAGATTTTGTTTCGATGGGCCCAACCACTGTCCCTGACCTTTCCCATCTTCCTCTTCCTGTTCCTGCCAAAGAGGCGGCCCAAAAGAAGAGAAGGAAGGGTCGCTCTGAGGGTAGCGGGGCCGCATCTCAAGTTGATCCATCCGTCCCTACGCTTTAGGGGGAAGTGGATTCCTCATTGGCTGAAGAGGTTACCGTCTCTGATCCTCTTGGATCTCCTTCTGCTGGTTCGGACGAGGTGGAGGCAATGAGCAAGCAGAAGAATAAGAAGAAGAGAAAAAAGCCTCAGCCGAAGGGCATCAAGGAAGATAGGGGCCCTTTCCATTTCTTCTCGAAACTAACGCAGGCCAAACTCGATAGGCTGAGGGTTAATTATGGGATTTCTTCAGATTTTGAGATGAGGCTCCCAGAGGCTTTAGAGAGAGTTTATCTTTCCCCGGGGGAGGGTTGGACCTCTTTTTATCCGCGGTTTTTCCAATGGGGAGTTCGGCTTCCCCTTCCCCCTTTGATGGCCTAGTTGCTTCAAAATGTCGGCCTCGCGTTAGGTCAACTCATGCCGAACGCCATAAGATCTTTGATCACCTTTTCGATGGTGTGCTATGGGTTGGGCTTTCGACCTACCTTAAGCATGGTCTCCCACTTCTGGTCCCTTCGTCTGAATGTCCAAGATAGTATGCGTTTCATCTTTCATAATCGTAGCAAACCGGCTCTGGTTGATGAAACTACCTGTGACAAGCATTGGAAAGATGAGTGGTTCTTCATCTGCGGCCCCGTTCTTTCTGGGGGCGGGTCCCTTCCTGCCTCGTGGGAAGACAAGGGAAAGAACATGAGTTCCGTATTACTTTGTGTCTCGTTTACTTATAGCCGTGCTAACCATATTCAGTTTGTCTCGTTGCAGTGAAGAATCCGCTTCCTAAGGGTGCCTCTCGGGACAATCTTATTCAGTGCAGGATTATCGCTTGAAAAGGTCCTTTCAACTGGGAGGAGTTTAACCAGCATCCTTGGCTAGTCTTCGCCAAACTTTGGGCCCCACCTCCAGGTTTTGTGCCCGTTCCTCCTCGTAAGTGTTTGTTTTACTCCTTTTTCCTTTTTCCATTTCTATATGCTTAAACTGTTGTGCGGCTAATTTGGGCTGGTTGTGACGCAGGTTTCAGTGGAAGGATGTCTGGCGTCACGCTCACCCCTGTCCCCAATTCTAATGACCCCGAGGCCTTCGTTACCCTTCTTCAGGGTATGGGAAAGAAAAGAGATGAGGCGGTATCTTCATCTGATCCGAAAGGAAAAAAGGTGGCTGCTCCCAAGCGTCCCCGTAAATCTGGGAATGGGAAATCTGTGAAGGTTGTGAGCGCGGAACCCTCTTCAACGGGTGCGTCGGTTCTTCCCATGGATCCTTCTGTGGACCATCCCTCGGATTTCCCCTGTAATTCCTTCTACGGATTCTCCCATTCTGAAACGAAGAGGGGGCGGAATCATCGGGGCACTCGACCGCGCCGTAAGGGGTGCTGATGCATATATTTTGAAGCATCCTGAGATGGCTTATCGGTCATTTCCTTCCGAGGCGGATTCGCCCTCTCCATCTGATCATGCCCATATTTTATCTTCTGATACGGACTTTGAACAGGAGGACGACCAAGAGACCGGGGGGTTTCTTGATGGTGAAGTTCCGATCCTACCCACTCAGACCACTCCAGCTATACTCCCTCCATCGGGTGCGGGTCCGTCGATGCCAAGTGGATCGGGCGCTGCAGGTGGTGGATCTTCTTTGCTTCACTTGTTCGCTTCCCATGATGTAGACTTTGACAAGGGGCCCTCTCCAGCTCCTATTATGTCCGACGAGCCATGAATTCGGTCGGATTTTCCCTTCACTTGGGGGACGTGCATTTGAAACCTCTCATCTACTACGACAGTGATGATGAGACTTTCTGCCGCATGTGTTATCGTAGCTGGCTAGTTAGTCGTTTACATCTTTTTTCTTCTTTTCTTCTTCTTTTTTTTTGTTTTCCCGTTGGTTTCTTATGTCTTGAAAAATGTATCCTATCTGTCAGGGGATCCAGGCTTTGACGCAGATAACTCTCAATTTGGTGAGTTCACTTGTCAAGCATCGGGAGCTCAAGCAGGAGTTGGCAGAAGCGAGAACCAGCGGTCGACAGTCTCACGTCCTCAACTCAGCGTTGAACGAGGGCCTTCAATTGAGAGCTGATCTGGATGAGTCCGAGAAGAAAATTTCTTTACTAGAGGTTAATGGGCTGCAGCTTTCAGCAAATCTTGAGCGCGTCCAGAAAGAATGTGAGGATCTTCAATCCCTCAATGAGGCCAACAAGAAGCTGCTCGACGAAGCTATTGTTGCTCGGAATAAAGCATTGGAGGATCTGGGCGCTGCTTGTGAGGAGGGGTCCAAAGCCGTGGATGCTTTCAACCAGGAAGCTGAGTCCCTCAGGAAGGCCAAAGAGGAGACGGATCTCCTCGCATTGATGAATGATTTGCTGAGGAATCAGGTGTCCGAGCTCCCAATCCTCTGTGACAGCGTTAGCGACCTTCAGCGAAAGTTGGCTGTGGCGACTGCTGCGTCGGTGGACTCGATCCTCATCGGGTTAGCCGTCGGGCGAGATTCGGTTAAGATACAGATGGAGCAATCTGAGGATGAAAATGATCCGATCAGCCCGATTGGTTACGATGACGCTGTGGACAGCCGAAGGGAGTTGTTCGCGCGAGCCACGAGTCTGAAGGCTTCTAGAGGTGAGGCCGCTGCGGAGGGCGTTGTGGTTGAGGAGGCTGTCGACCCTGCTGAAGATGGAGATGGAGCGATTATTGAAGAGGCTTCTACTGAGGTTCCCCCCGCTGACACCCTTTATGTTTCGAACTGACTCTCTTCTTTTTTCTAGGGTCAACTCCAGATTGTGGAGCCCCTGTATTATTTGTTGCACTGAACTCCTTTTCGCTTTCTCCTTTGATGTTTGAACATACACATTTCTTTTTTTTTTAAAGTGAACTTGTGCTTCTTCTTTGCACCTGCTTGTCTTGTTGTCTTGTTGTCTTGCCCGCTTTACAAGAATGCTTTGACTTGTAAATATTCTTAAAAATGCTCTCGGTTACTCGGGCTGACCGAGGTTTGTTGCTTTCTGAGAAGGCTTTGGAATACTCGGACAGACCGAGGTTTGTTGCTTCCTGGGAAGGCTTTCGAATACTCAGGCGGACCGAGGTTTGTCGCTTCCTGAGAAGGCTTTTGAATACTCGGATGGACCAAGGTTTGTTGCTTCCTGAGAAGGATTTTGAATACTCGGGCAGAGCGTGGTTTGTCTCTTCCTAAGGAGGCTTTTGAATACTCGGACGGACCGAGGTTTGTTCCTTCCTGAGAAGGCTTTTGAATACTCGGACAGACCGAGGTTTGTTGCTTCCTGAGAAGGCTTTTGAATACTCGGACAGACCGAGGTTTTTTGCTTCCGGGGAAGGTTTTTGAATACTCTGGCGGACCGAGGTTTGTTGCTTCTTGAGAAGGCTTTTGAATACTCGGACGGACTGAGTTTTTTTGCTTCTGGAGAAGGGTTTCGATTACTCGGACTGACCGAGATTTTTTGCTTCCAGAGAAGGCTTTCGATTACTCGGACGGACCGAGATTTTTTGCTTCCGGTGAAGGCTTTCAATTACCCAGACGGACCGGGGTTTCTACATTTTAATACTCCAACGTCTTCTGTTCTTATGAACAGGATGTGCTCGGACGGACCGAGGTACTTGCTTCCAGAGAAGGCTTTGGGTGCTTGGACAGGCCAAGGCTTTTGCTTTCTCGGACAGAGGGTGTGGGCAGGCCATATGAAGCAAAAGACGATATAATTTCTTTCTTCTTCCTTTTTTGATTGTACATTTTTTATTGCCAGAAACATAAAAAAAGAAAAAAGAGAAAGAAAAGACGAGGTTGTTTACAAGTTTTCGACCTCTCAGGCAGCCCTCTTAATCTTCATCACTGCGATGATGACCATCGGAGTCTTTCTCTTTCCTTGCTTTAAGGAGGCCAGTTCCTCCTTCAGGGATTGGTTCTCCCGTTCATAGTAGTCATTGAGGTTTTTCACCGATTGGAGGCGATCTTTGAGCACGTGGTAGGGCTCACCTGGCTCGCTATATTCTTCCGTCTCCACGATTTCCAGGCATTCTCGGAGAGAAAGGTTCTCTTGTTCTAGCTGCTCTGCTAGGCTATTCGCCTCTTCGAGAGCTTCTCAGACGCTCTGGACTTCATGTCTTAAAGTCTCCGAGTCTCCCTTTTTTCCTAGGAGGGTCGCCTTGAGCTTGGCGTTTTCTGCGCGCAGTTCTTCGTTCTCCCACTTCAAGACTTGTTTAGTCACCTTTGAAGTCGCAGTGGAGTTGTCCATATCCATGGTCAGATGCCAGATGGTTGAAAAGGCAGGCTGTGGGGCGACAGATGGTTGGAAGCGCAGACCTTTTGACATTCCTGCGATCCTAGTCCCTTTATAGTAGGGGGAGGGATTTGTCTGGGAGTCAGAAGGTTTGCCATTAACTCGGATGGCGCTTGATGCGATGAGTCGTCTCATTGTTCGAGGTGGTGACGTCGGGCGATGGTCAATCGTGTTAAACGTCTGTCGTTCCTGTCAAACAGCTTTAAATACGGTTAATTAGGGGATGTTAACCGCTTAATTGCTCGTTAATGCACACGTCCTCTAGCATGCCTGCACGTTCTCCCCGTGGCGCTCGATGCTTGACATGTGTCGTGATCGCTATGGTTGTCTGCTCCTTTAAATAGGGCCTTTAGAGCCTTTCGTTCGCACGTTTTGAACCCTACCCTCTGGAATAACCTTTTCTCTCGTTCCCAGACTCTCAAGTTTCCAACAGAGCTTAAAATTCCATACCATGGGGTTTTCCCATTCCTTCCTGTTTCTCTTCCACGTCTGGCCTTCCTTAGTCATGGCTTGTGTTGAGAAAGTTTGGTCGTGATCTTCTACGCCTGTTTGGTTGGTCCTGGAGGACTTGGCCTTGGTGGTCGTAATCCTCTACGCCTGTGAGGATGGACCCTAAGGTTAAGGTTGTTCAGGCTAACCAGTCGCTCCACCGCCTTCCATCATGGCTCCAGAGTTTGTTCCAGCAGCCTCCGGGAACTGGGGAGAATGAAGGGGGGGCAACTCCCTTGTCGATCCTCCGACGGTCTTCTTCATCATCACATCGTCCAGGACTTCAGCATGGGAGGTGGCAGCTTGTTTCGTGTTTAAGGAAGCAAGAAATGCCTTTATATGACGAGATAAGCGTACTCCCACTCGGGTTGAAAGTTTTCGGGCGAGAGCTCAGCTACTTTCCAAAATCCATCAGGGAGCTTGGTGTGGCGGGTCGAAGACCTCCCTTTATTTCATCTGACGGGTTATGCTGAGCCTTGGAATTGATGAGTTGACGGAGTAGCTGACGGATGATCTGGCCCCGGCCACTCGCTTTCCGAGCAATACCCCTATCCTCTCCTAGGAGGACATCCTCACTGTTTCCGACAATGATACTTCGAATTCCACAATTTTACTTTGTAGAACTCGTGTAATTTCTCTCGGCTAAGCCCCCAACATGTGTGTCCGAGCCTTACTTATTTGTTGTGAAATAAAAGTTGGCACTTTATTCACCTTCTGCTTCTTTGCTTTACTTCTTGTGTGAATTACTTTCCATAATTCCAAACGTGTTAGATTCTTTGGTTCGCGGGGGACTTAGAAACTATTCTAGCGAATTTGGTGTTTCAATCCGAGGGGGACTTAGTAATTTGCCTAATCGGATTAGGGCTTTTTGTCGTAAAAGGCATCAAATGATCATGTGGGAGGAAAGACACGTAATACTTGTATATTAATTTGAAATGGGCCTCTTCGGCTAAGTACTTACATGATTCTCTCATACTCACACATGATAAATTCTTAAGTGCGTGGAGTTTCATGCCCTTGGAATCAGTTCACCCTTTTCATCTTCAAGACGATAAGTTCCCGGCCTAACTTCTTCGATCACCTTATACGGACCTTCCCAGTTTGGTCCCAACTTTTCTGCTCCGGGCTCTTGTGTGTTCTGGAATACCTTCCTCAGAACGAAATCATTCACTTTGAAGTCGCGTGTCTTACTTTCTTTTCGAAGTATTTGGCCAGTTTCTGCTGGTAGCATGCCATTCGGACTAGCGCTTGCTCCCTTTTTTTCTTCGGCCAAAATCTAGCGCTTCTGCCATCATGGTGTAATTTTCTGCCTTTGGGATCGAGCTTCTGGTCGTGGGGATGATCATTTCCGTGGGAATAACGGCCTCTACCCCGAATGCCATGGCAAACGGGGTTTCGCCAGTTGGGATTCTAGGGGTGGTCCGGTATGCCCAAAGGACTCCAGGCAGTTCATCTACCCATCTTCCCTTCGCTCGTCCTAGTCTCTTTTTCAGAGAGTCCATGATGGTTTTGTTTGAAGCTTCCGCTTGCCCATTCGCCTACGGGTAGCGGGGTGTTGAGTATCGAAGTTCCACATTCCTGTCCGCGCAGTATTTCCGGATAGACCTTCTCGTGAATTGAGTTCCATTGTCGGTGACGATAACTCTGGGAATTCCGAAGCGGGTAAAGATGTGCTTCCAGAGGAACGTCTCCACCTTTCAATCTGTTATCGTTGCTAATGGTTCGGCCTCGATCCATTTGGAGAAGTAATCCGTCGCCACGATCAAGTAGCACTTTTGTCCTGGGACTAGCGGTAATTTTCCCACTAAGTCTAGACCCCATTGCATGAAGGGCCAGGGTGCTGAAATCGTAGTCAGTACTGTTGGCGGCACGTGGATTGTTTTTTAGAACCTTTGGCATCTATCGCATTGAGTGATAAAGTCTTTGGAATCCTTAACCATGGACGGCCAGTAGTACCCTTGGGTTAGTGCTCTGTGACTTAGGGACCTTGGTCCTGCGTGATTTCCACAGTGTCCAAGGTGTAGTTCTCTCAGTACGTAAGAGCTTTCTGTCTTACCCAGGCATTTCAGATAGGGCTCGATGAAGGACCTCCTTTACAACTCTCCTTGAATGACCGAATACCTGGCTGCCCTGGATCAGATTTTTCGTGCTTCTAGTTTTTCCTCGGGCAGAAGTCCTGATTGTAAGTATTCGAGGATTGGTTTCCTCCAATTGGACTCAAGCTCTGGGTCCTGCTCTATCGGCATTATTCGTTCTGCTTCTCCTTTACTCCCCATGTCCGATTCAAGGGTGATGCTTGGTTCAGGCATGTAATCGATAGGAATGAACCTTATTGTCTCTGTTTGGACTGCCGAGCCGAAGTTGGCCAGAGAATCGACATGTCCATTTTCGACCCTAGGCACTTGGCTGATTGTATACTTGGTGAACCGCGACAAGATGGAAATTACCTTTTCTAGATATTTTCCCATTCGGGGATCTTTTGCTTCGAATAAACCCTTTACCTGGTTAACTACGAGTTGAGAGTCGCTTCTAACAACTAGGTCTTCAACTCCCAGTTCTCTCGCTCTTTGCAACCCAGCTATCAGCGCTTCATACTCGGCTTCATTGTTTAAGGCTGCAAATCCGAAACGGATCGACTGTTCTAGGAGGTATCCTTCGGTGGTCAACAGGACAAAACCTGCAGTGGATCCTCTTGAATTCGAGGATCCATCAACGCTCAGGGTCCAGGATCCCACGTCGAGGCTCTCCGGTAACGGCGCGGTCCTTTCAGTTTCGCCTGAGCTTCCTAAGGTCATTTTTGCAATGAAGTGCGCGAGAACTTGTCCTTTAATTGCTGTCCTTGTTTTGTAAGTGATGCCATATCCGCCCAGTTCTATAGCCCACTTCGTTGGACGTCCCAACGCGTCTGGCTTATGCAAAATAGCCTTAAATGGGAACGTGGTCCTCACCATTATCGGGTGACCTTGGAAGTAGTGCTTTAGTTTGCGTGAAGCCACTATCAAAGCCAGTGCCAGCTTCTTTACCTTCGAGTAGCGCGTTTTGGCGTCGATCAGCGCCTTGCTTACGTAGTAGATCGGGTGCTGTGTTTGCCCGTCCTCGCGACTGCCGCATCAGACACGACTAGATATAAGAATAGCTTTTCGTTGTCTGAGGGCTTTGCCAACAGCGGGGGCGAAGATAGATAAACCTTAAGTTCTTCGAACGCCTTCTGGCATTCGACTCCCCAACCGAACTCTCTACTTTTCTTTAGCGCCTTGAAGAACCGATGAACGGGATATGAACCTGCTCAGGGCTGCTTGGCATCCAGCCAATCTCTGTACCCCTTTTAGATTTGTGGGCGCTTGCATGTCCATTATAGCTTTGATTTGGTCGGGGCTTGCTTTGATTCCTCGACTCATCACCAGGTGACCAAGGAATTTACGTACTGGGACTCCAAAAGTACATTTGTCGGGGTTCAGGTCCATCCCGTAGTGATTTAGCACCTCGAACGCCCGCTCGATGTGTGCCAGGTGGTCTTCGGCCTTTTAGGATTTGACCAGCATATCGTCGATATACACCTCTACTGTCTTTCCCAAATGCTCTTGGAACATTCGGTTTATTAGGCGCTGATAGGTAGCTCCTGCGTTCTTTATGCCGAAGGGCACCACCGTATAGCAATATGTGCCCACATTCGTGATGAATGAGGTTTTCTCCTGATCCTTCGGGTTCATCTTTATTTGCTTGTACCCGGAGAATGCATCCATAAAGCTAAGCAATTCATACCCGGCTTTCGCATCCACCAGCTGGTCTATCTTGGGCAAGGAGAATGAATCCTTGGGGCAAGCTTTGTTGAGATCTGTGAAGTCTATGCAGACTCTCCACTTCCCGTTCTTCTTTTTTACTACCACCACGTTGGCTAGCCACTCGGGGTATTAGACTTCCCGAATGAAGCCTGCCTCCAGAAGCTTTCGAACCTCCTCATTAATGATTTCATTCTGCTCGGGTGTGAACTTACGTCTTTTCTGCTTGACGGGAGGTTGGTTCGGGTCGACTTCGAGGTTTTGGGTTATGATACTCAGATCTATTCCGGGCATGTCGGTATGATCCCACGCGAACGTCTTCCAGCTCTTTTTCAGGAAGTTTGCCAGTCCGTCTCTCAGGTCCTCTTTCAGGTCTTTACCACTGCTCGTCGTTTTCTCCCGGTTTTTTGGATGGATATGGATTTTTCCTGATCCGTCCTCAGGCGCTTCTATTCGTGGTTGAGCAAAGGGCGGGTCCCCTTCGAGGTCCCGATTCTGTAATTGCTATGTCTGGCATCGGGATTTCAGCTTTACGATTTCAACCAGGCAGGACCTCGAGACCTGCTGATCTCCCTTTATGACCCTGACCCCCTTTTCAGTGAGGTATTTCAGCTTCTGGTGAAGGGTTGAGGGATGTGCCTTCATGCTGTGAATCCACGGCCTCCCAAGCAGGGCATTGTATCCTGAATGGGAGTCTATGACGTGAAAAAGGGTCATTGGGTTCGCGCCTTCCACTCGGACTGGCAGTTTGATTGTCCCTGAAGAACTTGTCACCGCGCCGTTGAATCCTACCAGATCTTGAGAATTAGAAGCGAGGTCGGACTCCCTCAGCTTCATGCTTTGGAATGCGGGCATGTACAGCAGGTTAAAGGAGAAACCGGGATCGATCAGAACTCTACCGACTGTGTGAGAGCGGATCGATATTGTTATCACCAGTGCGTTGTTGTGGGGTAGGTGGACGTCCTCTAAATCCCTATTGGAGTATTTGATCAAGTCTTCGGAGACGTGCTCGACCTGATAGACGGGGAGCTTTGCCTCGCGGTGGGACCTTTTGTGAGCGTTGATCGACTCCCCGGTACAGTGAATTGAACTGACGTGGCCGTCCCCCGGAATCTTTATTGATGTGGCGAGCCTCTAGTCCACGTCCCACACGTCCTGCTTTTCATTTCTTTGGGTAGGACTCTTCTCGCATACTCTGTCTATCTCTCGGGTGAGGACCTTACAGTCCTCCGTGTTATGTCCTTTAGACTTGTGGAACCTACAATAGGGTTCCTTCCGTTCCGTGCTTCTTCCGATACGGCGCGGCCTTTTCTCTTTCGGGTTCTCTTCCTTTCGGAATGAACCCCTCATCGTCTCTATATGTAGGATCCATTCCGGACTCCGTTTCTTCGGATCTCTGATCCTTCCCTAGACGGACTTTCTCTCCACTTCATCTCTCCTTTCCTCCCTTTTTTTTCTGCGCGCCTACGCTCCTTTCCTCTTCCTTCCTCAGCAGGAAGTTCCTTCTTCTTCCATGTGCCCTCGGACTTCGACCCCATTCTTCGCATTTCTCTGGCCACCCTTTCCGACTCGTCTTGCGATATGTTGGCCATCGCTCTGTCTAAAGCCTCTTTCATTGTCGTTGGTCTTCGCTTGTTGAAAGACCTCCATAAGGGGTGGTTCGGATGTATCGCCCGCGAGAATGTGGTGGCTGCATCCAGATCGTTGCAGTCTTTCACTTCCAGTTTGACCTTTCGGAACCTGATAATGAAATCCCGGAGGGATTCCTTCTCTCCCATCAGCATGTCATAGAGGTCGTGGTTCGTTTTAGCGAACTTCCGACTCACACTATACTCGCTGAGGAATGCCGAGGACAGGTCCGAAAAGGTTTTGATGGACCTCTTAGGGAGGCCGTTGAACAACAATAGGGGCGAGCCCTTCAGACTGGTAGGAAAGAACCTGCAAGTTAGGGCATCCAGATTTGGGCCGAACACGCACGAGGACTCCATCATGTTGACGAAGTGGGCCACATGTTCCATCGGGTCTCCAGTTCCGTCATACATCTCGAACTTAGGGAGGATGAAGTGTCTTGGTTGAGGGACTGACATGATCCCTCTCGTGAAGGGAGAGTCCCCTGTCTTTCGGGCGTGAGAGTCATGTTTGGCTTTTTCCTCCGACTCCTTTTTCGCTGACCTTTCTTCGAGGATCTGCCTTGCATCGGTGTACCGTCGCCTTTTTCGGCGCTTGTCCCGCCCTGTCAAGGTCGAGCTCCTCTGGTCACTCCCCGTGTCGCTGGAATCTTCTTGTCCTTCGGCGGCCTTCCGAGGTAGGGTTTTGCTTGGTGGTTGGCGGCGAGGTTCGTCTCAGAAAGAACCCGCTCTATTCTGGACGTCCTTTTCCTTTGACTAAGAGACCTCCAGATTGGCGTTTTCCCCTCGTCGACGGGCCGTTAGCCTGCTCCGAAGGTCGTCTTTACCCAGGTTTTTTCCTTTTTCCGATACGATGGCCCTTCGACGCCGACGTCTGGCTTGAGACTTTCCGTTCCGCGGCTTTGAAGGGCCTCCCTCATCTATGTTTAGGACGTTCTGGTTGTTGGCCCGGACCGTTGCCAACCCTTCCCCCAGTAAAGCTTTCATCTTCATCATCTCTTCCTTCAGCGCCTTATGAGCTTCAATCAGCTCTTGATGTTCCACTAGTGCAATGGTGATGGTTTCTGGCGTTGGGTCAGGAACTGGAACGTCGTTATCCATCTCTCCCCTCCTGACCTGGTTCTTGTTGAGAACTCGTAGTCTTGCTGACCGAGTGGTCATTGTCTGAACTTGTGGGTACCACGTGAGTATCTAGATTTAGCTGGAAATCAAAGATGTGCAGCCCCACGGTGGGTGCCAAACTGTGTGGGGTATTTCTCGTCGGATACTTGTTCCACACAGTAGAGCACGTCGCGTCACGTGCTGTTCCTTATCGGCGGAGTAACCTGAAACGCTACAGCAGATGATGGTCAGAAGGGCACCGGTGTTGTACCGGCCAATGACCCTCCGACGATCAAGTTAGGTGGTGGTAGGTGAGATATGCCTTGCACCGCAAAGATTAGGTCAAAACAACAGGTTGTTCGTTTTCTAGGTTAAAGTGTCATACCTGATTTGATAGGTCAAGTGCCTTTTATAGTTCCTTGATCGAGGGTTCATCGACTGGGCTAACATGAGGCTAGGCTTAATGGGCTTTCACTTGGCCCAAGAAGGACGAACTCCTTATGGTGTTGGCTCTGATGGGTTTATCCCCATGTGGGCCGGCTTGTAGTGAACGTGGCCCGTAAAAAGGCTGGCTCCTTCAGGATGTGATCCGAATGGGCCTGTCCCCATGTGACTCGGCCCGGTGTGAGCGCAGCCTATAAGAGGGCTATTTTTACCCTTTACATAAATATATATAATGGATAAAGAATTGAGATGTTATATTTATGTATAGTTTATTTAATTTTCTTACTTATGACGTAACAAGATAATGGATGAGTATTAGACTACGTATGTTAGCAATATCATCCCTTATAAATTATAAAACGAGATTACCTTGAGTTTGGAGAACTTTAGGGGTAAATTGTGTCAGATTAATTGGACACAAATCGGAATGCGAGTTTGAGGTCTATCTTTACTTTTTATTCTTATTATTCTCACTGGCCTTAAGTTGTTAGCTCATGATATTACAAAAATTTCAGGTAATGCCCTGGCTAGAGGTCGAGGGAGAGGAGATGGTGTTGCATGATCGAGGGATTAAGACTTTGAGATGGACTAGGTTGTTGTAAAAGTCCATGTACATGGTTTTTTGAATTTTATATAATTTTGGAGTTGTAAATTTGTAAATGGCTCTTAAGAGCTTTTGTCTTTACTTTTATGTTTATAAATCATTTTGAATTCCTGATAGGAACTTAATGTTCCTTGTGATTTTAGATGTCTGAATTTAAGATGTAAACAAGTTTTGGCTAGCATATTTTCAAACATAATCACGCCATTTTTCTTAAAATATAAAAACTTCCGCTGTATTTTCTAATTTAAATTATTTAAAAGTGACGGGTCGTCACAGTTGGTATCAGAGCCTTAGGGTTCTGCAGACTACATGCGACACATGCTTGTTTTCATGTTTTGTTTTAAGTCCATTCTCAAGTCATAATCTGAGATCAGCTGCACCAAGTATGCCTATAATTTCTATTCTCATGCTTTATTTTTTTGATATTGGAAGAATTATGAGAATATTGTTAGAAGTTAATGATGTTTGTGATATTTCACATCCTTGTAAAACCACTAAGTGGTTATGGTTATTTGACCCATTTTGAGATTTGGATAAGGGTGTCGAGAAAGTGAATGACCCCGTGCAGTTTTGGAGGTTATACATCTCGTTAAGAGTATTGACATAATGTCAAAGTAAATCAGATGAGATACTCCGAGAGATCAATCGTTTGATCCTTAAAGTTGATTAAAGTATTATTGTCACACAATTGCTAAGTAGTTGTCTTAGTAGATGTGTGTGGACATTTATGTGTAAAAAGGGGACATGTTTGTCTGAAGCCCAGTATTAAGAGATGAAACACCTGTTTGAGTTGAGAAATTGTTGAAAAGAAATCGGTTTGGCTCGAGTTCCTGACATATGGGTCCGAGCCTTACTTGTTTGTTGTGAAATAAAAGTTGGCACTTTATTCACTTGTTATTTCCTTGCTTCACTTTTTGTGTGAGATACTTTTCCATAGTTCCGAATGCGTTAGATTCTTTAGTCCGCGGAAGACTTAGAAACTTCCTCTATTGAATGAGGGATTTTAGTTCGAGGGAGACTTAGTAATTTGCCTAATCGGATTAGGGCTTTTCATTTTAAAGGCATCGAATGATCATGTGGGAGGAAAGACATGTAGTACTTGTATATTAATTTGAAATGGGCCTCTTCGGCCAAGTACTTACATAATTCTCTCATCCTCACACACGATAAATTCTTAAATGTGTAGCGTTCCATGCCCTCGGAATCAGCTCACCCTTTTGGTCTTCGAGGCGATAAGTCCTCGGCTTGACTTCTTCGATCACCTTATACGGACCTTCCCAGTTTGGCCCCAGTTTCCCCACTCCGGGTTCTTGCGTGTTTTGGAATACTTTCCTCAGAACAAAATCCTTTACTTTAAAGTTGCGCTATCTTACTTTCTTTTCGAAGTACTTGGCCAAATTTTGCTGGTAATCTGCCATACGGATTAGTGCTTGTTCCTTTTTTTCTTCAGCCATATCTAGCGCTTCTACCATCATGTTGTTGTTTTCTGTTTATGGAATCAAACTTCGGGTTCTGGGGATGATCATTTCCGTGGGGATAACCGCCTCAGTCCCGAAAGCCATAGAGAATGGGGTTTCACCGGTTGGGATTCTAGGGGTGGTCCGATACGCCCAAAGGAATACCAGCAGTTCATCTACCCATCTTCCCTTCATTCCTTCCAATCTCTTTTTCAGAGAATCCATGATGGTTTTATTCGATGCTTCTGCCTGTCCGTTAGCCTGCGGGTAGCGGGGTGTCGAATATCAAAGTTCCACTTTCCTGTCCACGCAGTATTTCCGGATAAATCTTCATGTGAACTGAGTTCCATTGTCGGTGATGATGACCTTGGGGATTCCGAAGCGGGTGAAGATGTTTTCTAGACGAACATCTAGATTTTCTATTCAGTTATCTTTGCTAGTGGCGCTGCTTCAATCCATTTGGAGAAGTAGTCTGTTGCTACTATAAGATAACACTTTTGTCATGGAGCTAACGATAGTTTTCACACTAGGTCTAGACCCCATTGCATGAAGGGCCAAGGTGCCGAGATCGTAGTTAACGTCGTTGGTGGTGCGTGAATCGTCTTTGCGAACCTTTGGCATTTATCGCAACTGAAGACGAAGTCTTTGGAATCTTTGACCATGGTGGGCCAGTAATACCCTTGTGTTAACGCTCTGTTACTCAAGGACCTGGGTCCTACGTGATTCCCCCAGTGTCCGAGGTTCAACTCTTTTAGAACGTAAGAACTTTCTGACTTTCCCAAGCATTTTAGATAGGATCCACTAAAGGACCTCCTGTATAATTCCCCTTGGATGATAGAGTATCTGGCCGCCTTGGATCAGATTTTCTGCTACACTAGTTTTTCTTCGGGTAGAAGTCCCGATCGTAGGTATTCGATAATTTGGTTCCTCTAGTTCGACTCGGGCTCCAGATTTTTCTCTACCGACATTACTTGTCTGATAACTCCGTCTCTACCCCCCATGTTCGAATCAAGGGTAATGCTTGGTTCAGACAAATAATCGACAGGGATGATTCTTCTCATCTCTGTTTGGACTGCGGACCCGAAATTAGCCAGAGCATTGACATGTCCATTCTGCTCTCGATACTTGTCTGATGCTGTATTTGGTGAACTGAGATAGGATAGATATAACTTTTTCTAGATATTTCATCATCCTAAGATCCTTTGCTTCGAATAACCCTTTTACCTGATTTACCACGAGTTGAGAATCACTTCTGATGCTCAGGTTCTCGACTCCCAGTTCTTTTGATCTTTGCAGACCAGCTATCAACGCTTCGTATTCTTCTTCGTTGTTTGAAGCTGCTAATCCAAATCAGATTGATTTCTCTAGGAGGTATCCCTCGGGGGTCGACAGGACTAAACCTGCGGTGGATCCTCTTGAATTCGAGGACCCATCAACGCTTAGGGTCAAGGACTCCTTCTCGGGGCTTTTTGGTGACGGCGAGCTTATCTTAGTCCCATTCAAGCTTGCTGGAGTCATCTCTGCAATAAAATCCGCGAGGACTTGCCTTTTGATGGTTGTCCGGGTTGTAGGTGATGTCGTATCCGCCCAGTTCTATTGCCTACTTTGTTAGACGCCCTGAAACATCAGGCTTGTGGAGAATGGCCTTTTGTGGGAAGGTGGTCCTCACCACTATCTGATGGCCATAGAAATAGTGTTTCAGTTTGCGTGAAGCTACTATGAGGGCTAACGCCAGCTTCTCCATTTTCTAATATCGTGTTTCGGCGTCGACCATTGCTTTACCTACTTAGTAGATTGTGTGTTGAGTTTGCCCGTCTTTGCGCACCAGTGTTGAACCGCCGCGTCAGTTACTGCCATGTATAGAAACAACCTTTTGTTATTTGAGGGCTTGGCCAGCAGCGGGGGCGAAGACAAGTAAACCTTGAGTTCCTCAAATGCTTTCTGGCACTCAACTCCCCAGCAAAACTGTTTACTCCTTTTCAGCGCCTTGAAGAAGGGTAGGTATTTATCTGATGATCGAGATATGAACCTGTTTAATGCTGCCAAACATCCAGTTAACTTTTGCACACCTTTCATATTCATCGGCGCTTTCATGTTTATTATCGCTTGAATCTGGTCGGGGTTCGCCTCGATCCCGCGACTTGTCACCAAGTTACCCAAGAACTTGCCTATCGGGACTTCGAATGTGCATTTATCGGGGTTTAGCTTCATCCCATACCGGTTCAGCACTTCGAATGCTTCCTCCATGTGAGCTAGATGGTCTTCTGCCTTTCGCGACTTGATTAACACATCGTTGATGTACACCTCCATCATTAGGCGTTGATAGGTGGCTCCTGCGTTCTTCAAGCCAAATAGCATCACAGTGTAGCAATACGTGCCTACGTTGGTTATGAACGAGGTCTTTTCTTGATCTTTTGGCTTCATCTTGATTTGGTTGTACCCAGAAAAGGCGTCCATGAAACAGAGCAGTTCGTAGCAGGCTGTGGCATCTACTAGTTGATCTATTTTGGGTAATGGGAAAGAGTCTTTTGGGCAAGCTTTGTTGAGGTCCGTGAAGTCAATACACGCTCTCCATTTCCCATTCTTCTTCTTCACGACCACTACGTTGGCCAGGCAATTAGGGTATTTTACCTCTCGGATGAAACCTGCCTCTAAAAGTTTCCAAACCTCCTCGTTGATTATGTCATTCTATTCAGGTGTGAATTTGCGCCTCTTCTGTTTGACAGAAGGTTTGTTCAGATCAACTCTGAGGTTGTGAGTTATGATATCCGAGCTTATACCGGGCATGTCCGTGTGATCCCATGTGAACGTCTTCCAACTCTTTCTTCGGAGGTTTACCAATTCGTCTTTCAGATAATGCTCGTCGTTTTCTCCTAGTCTTTTGGATGGATCTGGATTTTTATTGATCCATCCTCAGGCGCTTCGATTCTTGGTCAAGGAAAGGGCGGCCTCTTTCGGGGCCCCGACCCTATAGCTGCTATGCTTGACATTGGGATTTCAACTTGATGATCTCGACCAGGCACGATTTCGCGACCTGTTGGTTCCCCTTTATGACCCTGATCCCTTTTTCGGTAGGGTACTTCAGCTTTTGGTGAAGAGTTGAAGGGTGTGCCCCCATGTCATGAATCCATAGCCTTCTGAGTAGGGCATTATATCCTGAGCAGGCGTCTATGACATGAAAGAGGGCCATTGGGTTCGCGCCCTAGACTCGAACTTATAATTTGATAGTTCCGTTGGATCTCGTCGCCGTTCCGTTGAATCTCACTAGGTCCTGTGAGTTCATCGTGAGATCTGATTCTCTGACCTTCATGCTTCGGAATGCCGACATATAGAGTATATTAATGGAAGAATCTTGGTCTCCCTGCTGACCGTATGGGATCCGATAGATATCACAATCACTAGCGCGTCATTGTAGGGAAGGTGTACGTCTTCGAGATCCTACCTGGAATACTTAATCAGATCCTCGAAAATGTGCTCAACCCGATAGACGGGGAGTCCAGCTTCGGTATGAGACCTTTTGTGAGCCTGGACAGACTCTCCGGTGCAGTGGATCGAACTGATTTGACCATCCCCGGAACTTCCACGGGTGCGACAAGCCTCTCATCTGTGTTCCAAGGATCTTGCCTTTCGATTCTCCAAGTTGGACCTTGTTCACACACGCGATTTATTTCCCGGGTGAGGATCTTGCAGTCTTTCGTGTAATGCCCGTTAGATTTATGGAACCTGCAATAGGGTTCCTTTCTTTCCAGACCTTTTTGGGCATATCGCGGCCTCTTTTCCCTTTCTTCCTTTCGGAAAGAATTTTTTGCCGTTTCCGCGTGGAGGACTCGTTCTGAACTACACTTCTTTTGATCTCTGATCCTGGACTTTCTTTCCATATCGTCTATTTTTTCTTCCTTTCTCCTATCCGAGCATCCACGCTCTCTTCCTTTCCTTTCCTCAGTGGGAGGTTCTCTCTTCTTCCATACCCCTTCGGATTTCGACCCTGTTCTCTGTATTTCTCTGGCTACCCTTTTGGACTCATCTTATGATATCTTTACCATTGCTCTGTCCAATGCTTCTTTCATGGTTGTCGGCCTTCGTTTGTTGAAAGACCTCCAAAGGGGATGGTTCGGGTGTATGACCCGTGAGAATGTGGTAGCCACCTCCAGGTCATTGCAGCCTTTGACCTCTAGCTTTACTTGTTGAAACCTGACAATGAAGCCCCGAAGGGCTTCTTTTTCCCCCATCAGCACATCGTAAAGGTCGTGGTTCATTTTGGCGAACTTCCGACTCACGCTATATTCACTGAGAAAGGCCGAGGATAGGTCGGAAAAGTTTTTAATGGACCTATTTGAGAATCCCCTTTGGACTAAAAAGACGAACATCAAAGTTGTCCTAATGATTTTGTCCGACCTAAAGTTCCAAATGGAGGAAACTCTTCTTTGGGAATCCTCTTTGTACCAAAATGTCGAACAAGGATCAGAACCAATCTTGTCAAATTTCTCCTAATGATTTGGTTCATCCTAAAGTTCCAAATGGAGCAAACTATCTGTGGGAATGCTCTTTGGACAACAATGTCAAACGAGGATCGGAACCATCCTTAAGATGCAAATGGAGGAAACTATTCTTTTGAAATCCTCTTTGGATAAAAATATCAAACGAGGATCGGAACCAGTCTTGTCAAACTTGTTCTTATGATTTGGTCCATCCTAAAGATTCAAATGGAGGAAACTCTTTTTTGTGAATCATTTTTTGAACTTACAATAATGTCAAACGAGGACCAAAATCTCAAATAAGGACATTCAAGCATAATTTGATATATCCGAAGAGAATTCGCAAAAAAGATTGGTTCTGATCCTCGTTTATTCCTTCCAAAGAGGATTTCCAAAGAAGAGTTTCCTCCATTGGGAACTTTAGGATGGACCAAATCATTAGGACAAGTTTGAAAAGATTGGTTCCGATCCTCCTTTGACATTTTTTTCCCAAGAGGATTCCCAAAGAAGAGTTTCCTCCTTTTGGATCTTTAGGATGGAACAAATCACGAGGACAACTTTGACGTTCAACATTTTTGTCCAAAGATGATTTCCAACGAAGAGTTTCCTCCTTTTGGAACTTTAGGATGGACAAAATCATTAGGACAAGTTTGACATTGAACATTTTTGTCCAAAGAGGATTTCGAAATAAAAGTTTCCTCCATTTGGAAGTTTAGGATGGACCAAATCATGAAGACAACATTGACAAGATGGACAATATCATTAGGACAACTTTGAAGTTCAACATTTTGGTCCAAAGAAGAGTTTCCTCCTTTTGGAACTTTAGGATGGACAAAATCATGATGACAACATTGACAAGATTTGTTCTGATTCTCGTTTGACATTTTGGTCCAAAGAGGATTTCCAAAAAAGAGTTTCCTTCCTTTAGAACTTTAGAATGGACCAAATCATGAGAACAAGTTTGAAAAGATTGGTTCCGATCCTCGTTTGATATTTTGGTCCAAAGAGGATTTCCAAAGAATAGTTTGCTTCATTTGCATCTTTAGGATGGACCAAATCACGAGGATAACTTTTCAAACTTGTCCTAATGATTTGGTCCATCCTAGAGTTCTAAGTGAAGGAAACTCTTTTTTGGAAATCCTCTTTGGACAAAATGTCAACCGAGGATCAGAACCGATCTTGTCAATGTTGTCATCATGATTTGGTCCATCCTAAATTCCCAATGGAGGAAACTCTTTTTTTGGAATCGCCTTTGGAACAAAATGACAAACGAGGATCAGAACAAATCTTTTAAAACTTGTCCTAATGATTTTGTCTATCCTAAAGTTCCGAATGGAAGAAACTCTTATCTGGGAATCCTTTTTGGACAGGAATGTCAAACAAGGATCGGAACCAATCTTGTCAAAGTTGTCATCATGATTTGGTCCATCCTAAAGTTCTCAATGGAGGAAACTCTTCTTTGGGAATCCTCTTTGGACAATAAAGAGGATCGAAACCAATCTATCTTTGTAACAAAATGTCAAACGAGGATCGAAACCAATCTTTTAAAAGTTGTCCTGATGATTTGTTCCATTATAAAGTTCCAAATAGAGGAAGCGATCTTTGAGAATCCCCTTTGGACTAAAAATTCGAACGTCAAATTGTCCTAATGATTTGGTCCATCCTAAACTTCCAAATGGAAGAAACTCTTCTTTGGAAATCCTTTTTTGACTAAAATGTCAAACGAGGATCAGAACCAATCTTGTCGATGCTGTCTTCATGATTTGGTCCATCCTAAACTTTCCAATTGAGGAAACTCTTCTTTGGACCAAAATGTTGAATGTCAAAGTTGTCCTCATGATTTGGTCCATCCTAAAGTTCCAAATGGAGGAAACTATTCTTTGAGAATCCTCTTTTGGACTAAAATGTCAAACGAGGATCGGAACCAATCTTGTCAAACTTGTCATCATGATTTGGTCCATCCTAAAGTTCCAAAAGGAAGAAAATCTTCTCTTGGAATCCTTTTCGGACCAAAATTTTGAGTATCAATGTTGTCCTGATGATTTTTTCCATCCTAAAGATCTAAATGGAGGAATCTATCTTTGGGAGTCCTCTTTGGACCAAAAGTAGAATGTCAAAGTTGTCCTATTGATTTTGTCAATTCTAAATATCTAAAAGGACTAAACTCTTCCTTGGGAATCCTCTTTGGACAATAATTTCAAACGAGGATCGGAACCAATCTTGTCAAAGTTGTCCTCATGATTTGGTCCATCATAAAGTTCCAAATCGTGGAAACTATCTTTGGAAATCCTTTTGGACTAAAATGTTGAATGTAAAAGTTGTCCTCATGTTTTGGTCCATCCTAATGATCCAAATGGATGAAACTATTCTTTGGCAATCCTCTTTGGACCAAAATGTCAAACGAGGATCGAAACCAATCTTGTCAAAGTTGTTGTTATGATTTGGTCTATCCTAAAGATCCAAATTTTGGAACCTCTTGTCCTCATGTTTTGGTCCATCCTCAAGTTCCGAATGGAGGAAACTCTTCTTTTAAGAATCCTCTTTGGACCAAAATGTCAAAAGAGGATCGGAACCAAAGGGGATTATCAAAGATCGTTTCCTCCATTTGGAACTTTATAATGGAACAAATCATTAGGACAAATTTGAAAAGATTGGTTCCGATCCTCGTTTGACATTCCTGTCCAAAGAGGATTCGGAAAAAAGACTTTCCTTCATTTGGAACTTTATAATGGACCAAATCATAAGGACAAGTTTGACAAGATTGATTCTGATCCTCGTTAATCCTCTAGGACCAAAATTTTGACTGTCAAAGTTGTCCTAATGATTTGGTCCATCATAAAGTTCCAAATGGAGGAAACTCTTCTTTGGGATTCATCTTTGGACCAAAATGTCAAACGAGGATCGGAACCAATCTTGTCAAAGTTGTCCTAATGATTTGGTCCATCCTAAAGTTCCAAATGGAGGAAACTATCTTTGGAAATCCTTTATGTTCCAAAATGTTGAACGTCATAGTTGTCCTCATGATTTGGTCCATCCTACAGATCCAAATGGAGGAAACGCTTCTTTGGAAATCCTCTTTGGACCAAAATGTTGAACGTCAAAGTTGTCCTCGTTATTGGTCCATCCTAAACTTCCAAATGGAGGAAACTCTTCTTTGGAAATCCTCTTGGGAACAAAATGACAAACGAGGATCGGAACCAATCTTTTCAAACTTGTCATAATGATTTGGTCTATCCTAAAGTTCTAGATGAAGGAAACTCTTTTTTGCGAATCCTCTTTGACAGGAATGTCAAACGAGGATGTCAAGACTCAATTTTCTCAAATCTTTAAATCAGAATAAACAGCGGAAGACTTTATTTTTATAAAAATTTGGCGTTGATCCGTTTAAAATATGGACTACCTAAACCTATTTACATAAGTCCAAATCAGAGAATTTAAAACAACAAAAGTTCATACTTCAGTTTATAACCAAATCAGAGAAAGTAAATTCGATAATATGTAAAACACATCTTAGGCTCTCATGAGCCACAAAATATAAGTTTAAAGACTAACAACATAGCATTCATAGAATACCCCAAAATATACATATGTACATGTCCCAAAAGCCATCCGCTTGGAATCAAGCAGCACCACCTCCACGACCTCATCCTCTCCCACGAGTATTACCTGAAAAAGTTTAAGTGTAGCAACATTAGTACAAAAATGCTAGTGAGAATAAGATGGATGCAAGCACTTCTATGGACCGAATCCCATATCGGAATATGTGTCCAAATAATCCTAACGTGCTCTTACTACCCATTCAATATTCCCAAGTACTTTTCATAAGAAAATCAATCCATTCAACTATATCGAACTTTCGAAAAGTAAACATTCAAGCTTGCAAAATAAAGTACTAAAACAACTAAAGCATAACAAAGTAAATAATAAAGTAAATTTCTATCATTTACGTCATTCCACTCGTTATTTCACATTGTGACCACATTGTCACATTTCACAATTTAACCGTGACCACTTGTCACCAATCACAACCATACAGTGACCTCACTGTCACTGTAACCACATTGTCACCAATCACAACCATATCGTGACCTCACAGTCACCAAACATAAATCGTACCATGACCTCACTGTCACCGTGACCTCACAATCACCAAACATAATTCGTACCGTGACCTCACTGTCTCCGTGACCTCACATCCACCAAACATAAATTGTACCGTGACCTCACAGTTACCAAACACAAATCGTACCATGACCTCACTGTCACCGCGACCTCACAGTCACCAAACATAAATGGTACCGTGACCTCACTATCACCGTGACCTCACTGTCACCAAACATAAATCGTACCGTGACCTCACTGTCACCGCGACCTCACAGTCACCAAACATAAATCGTACCGTGACCTCACTGTCACCAAGCATAAATTGTACCGTGTCCTCACTGTCACCGTGACCTCACAGTCACCAAACATAAATCGTACCGTGACTTCACTATCACCGTGATCTCACAGTCACCAAAATAAATCGTACCGTGACCTCACTGTCACCAAACATAAATCGTTTCGTGACCTCACTGTCACCGTGACCTCACAGTCACCAATCACAAATATCACGCGTATCATAACGCCATACGTACTACTTCTCTTTATTAGTACTAAATAGCGAATTACATCGCTAATAATATCATACTAACTCGATTCTATACAAAGAATCTCTCCAAAGTTTCTCTTTAACTATCTTATAGCCACTCAATTCATCGGATTAGCTAATACTCTTCTCCAATTTCCGGAATCTAATCCTCCTCGAGAATATAACATAATCCACCAATAACACCTCACTTTAAATCACACAAACTTAACTAATTCTTTCCTTATACACTTTCCTTAACTCCCAATTATAAGCATTCTTTGAAAAGCTCTAAAATCTATTAACCCTCTTAACCTCGATCTAACATAAACGTCAAGTAATTCGAAAACATAAAAGTAATCAAAACCATTTTAAACTCACCTTATAAAAGAAGTCAACTCCTAATCACTTGTTGACCGACATCCTGAACGATGCACAAAACCTATAATTAAAATACACCTAAATTAAATTAATTAACAGAAATGAACAACGATCGTCACATCATTAAAAAAAAGGACAAAACAGCCCCGGAATTCATCCAAGAAGACCACGGCCCAAGGGAAGTTCAAGGTGAAGTTGGTTTTCCGGATTTTTAAGCACTTTAATGACATTCCGTGTTGGTTTTGGGTACTTTGGAGATTGGAAACATTAATGGGTAAACATGATTTAGGGTTTAGGTAAAAAGTTCAATCCCGAACAATTTAGTAAAATCATAAAACATATCAAATTCAAAACCCTAACCATCATGAAAAATGAGAAAAACTCAAGGAAATGGTTTTTGGCTCCCGATTCTAGGGTTTAGGGAAAGTTCTAAATATGCATAAAACAACTCCCTCGATCTAAATCTTTGAGTTCCCGAGCAAGAATTGGAAAATTAAAACCAAAATCACCATTAAAACACTATTTGAAGCTTTAGGTTTTGAACTTAAACATACCTTAAAGCCTTGAGAGAATAGAAAGAAACCTCGATTGATGGTATGGGTAGAAATTACGTCTCTTGAGCTTTCCAACGAGCTAAGGCACGATGAAAACGGTCGAGAAACGAAACCGGGGTGACAATTTCTTTCTCTCCTCCTTTTTTTATCTCTAAGCTACGGGTTTGGGGAAAAAAATGAAGAGAAAAATGTGATGTTTTGTCTAATTTTGGCTTAATAAAGGAGATGGATGAATAGTGTTTAGATATTAAGAATTTCGAAAATGACGCATACGTCCTTTTCTTGCCTTAAGCTTTTAAAACGAAACCCGAAGCACTTAAACTAGCCCAATGGTGATTAATAATTATTAATTGGCCTATTAATAATTATTAATACCATCGAAACTTGTTTAGGCTAATTAAACAGTTATAAAGTTTTCCGAACGAAATTAACTATTTAAATCTAAATGACTAATTCTAAAATTAACTTTAATACTTTAAATCAATAATAAATAAAATAAAATAAAATAATAAATAAATAAAATTCACCTCAAAATAACGGGACTTTACAGTCCACCCTCCTTAAAAGACTTTTCGTCCCCAAAAAGTAACTTCTAAGTAAACAAATGGTGGTATTTATCCCGCATCTCCTCCTCTCGTTCCCAAGTAGCCTCCTCCGATACTTGGTTCCTCCACAAAACTTTCACTAAGCCGATAGTCTTGTTCCTCAACACTTTCTGCTCCGATGCTAGAACCACAACCGGCGTCTCAACATAAGACTAGCTAGCATCCTAAACCAAGGCTCAACTTATACTTATTTCCAAGTCTCATAACACCACTAATGTGTGTCACTTCCAAAAACATGAGATCTCCAACTCCAATCAACTGCACTACGCCTTTCATCAGTGTAACTCTCATGTCTACTCTGAGCCACTCTCATCCTCTATCTGATAAGAGCAATGGAATTGATAGTTATCTGCACTAACTATGATCCCAGAAGTTTCCTCTCACCAACTTCATCCCCAAGAGTTGGTGATATGCACTACTTACCGTATAGTGCCTCAAAAAAAGTGCCAACAATCCTTCATATCTCAATTACATTGAGCAAAACATGGATAATAGCAGATAATGCAAAGATCATACAACATATACATTATTTCCACACCACCAATACAAATGCAGTATCAACAAGAGAATAGGTCCCACAGTGGACCTTCAGTCGATCAGGACACTGAATAGACTCGAGGGATCTCTCAACCCTTATGACCCATCTCTCGGTAAGCACCGGGTCAGTAGATGTCTCAAATCTCTATACTTCTTGGTACTACCTAGATGAACAAAAAAGATAGAATTGTGAGCCTCCTCCAACAACTCTTTCCTGAAAGTCGAACTCAATGTTACACATAGCCTTTGATGATACATCAAAGCACTATCAGAGGAAAAAGTAAAGTGGCTAGGTATACCTGACTCTGCCGCAATAAAACCGGCTTGTAAATGATTCTCGCTCCTCTGTCTCAAAGTAGGTCCCACTATCAAACTAGCCAAACTCACTGTAACCTCGGCAGTAAGGACGGCTATCTCAGCACGCTCCAAATCCCACCTCAATCTCAACGGTAAAGCAGACAAGTGTGAAGACTTTCTGCTAAGTGCATCTGCCACTACATTGGCTTTTACTGGATGGTTCTGAATATCACAATCATAATGTTTCACAAGCTCCAACCATCTCCGTTGTCTCCTATTCAATTCCTTTTGAGTGAAGAAATATTTGAGGCTCTCGTGATCGGTGAATATCAAGATTTTCTCACCATACAAGTAATGCCACCAAATTTTCAAAGCATGTACAACCGCCGCCAAATCCATATCGTGAGTCGGATACTTTTTCTCATTCTCCTTCAACTGACGGGAAGCATAAGCTATAACTTTCCCATGTTGCATCAAAACGCAACCCAAACCTCTCATCGAAGCATCGGTATAAACCGTCAAACCACCACTACTATCAGGTGACACTAAAACAGGTGCAGTTATAAGTCTCTCCTTGAGCTCCTCAAAGCTCTTTTCACACTCCTCGGACCATACAAAGTCCACTGCATTCTTGGTCAAATGTGTCAAGGCCGATGCTATCTTAGAGAAGTCTTGAACAAACCGTCTATAATAACCGGCAAGTCCAAGAAAACTACGAATCTCAGTCACACTAGTTGGTCTAGGACAACTACTAACCTCCTCAACTTTAGATGGATCCACCATCACTCCTTTATTGGAGACCACATGGCCTAAGAATGCCACTTCCCTGAGCCAAAACTCACACTTAGAGAACTTTGCATACAATTTATGTTCCCGTAACACAGTCAAAACTTTCTCTAAGTGCATAGCATGCAACTCCTCGGTCTCAGAATAAATCAAAATGTCATCGATAAACACAATAAAAAAGGAGTCAATGAACCTCCTAAACACCGTTTGCATAAGATCCATAAAAACCGCCGGCGCATTAGTCAAACCGAATGACATAACAACAAACTCATAATGCCCATATCGTGTACGAAATGCGGTTTTGGGAATATCATCCTCCCGGATCCTCAACTGGTGATAACCGGATCTCAAATCTATCTTTGAAAAGATAGTAGCCCCTCTCAAATGATCAAATAAATCATCGATCTTTGGCAAATGATATTAATTTTTCACAGTAACTCGGTTCAACTCTCGATAGTCGATACACAAACTCATTGAACTATCTTTCTTTCTCACAAACAACACTGGTGCTTCCCACGGGGACATACTAGGGCTAAATCTAAAAGTCCTTGTAACTGACTCTTGAGCACATTCAGCTCCGCAAGTGTCATATGATAACGTGCCTTGGAAAATGGAGTCGTCCCAGGTAACACCTCTATCTGAAAATCCATCTCTCTCACCGGTGGTAAACCGGGTAACTCATAAGGGAAAACATCAGTGAAATCCCTCACAATCGGTACTGACTCAAGTGTAGTCACACTAACAGATGTGTCTACCACACTAGCCAAAAAAACCTATAGCACCATCACACAAAAGAGTTCTAGCCTGAATCGCAGAGATGATACAGGAGTCACTCTACCTCGAGTCCCACGGAATCGAAAACTAGTCCCACATGGACCAATAAAATCCACAACCTTGACACTACATCCAATATTGGCGTGGTTGGCTGACAGCCAATCCATACCCAATATAATATCAAAATCACACATAGGCATCACAATTAACCTAGCATGCAGGCAACAACCCCAAAATGCACATGTCATCATAACGTGTTATCGTATGGAGCAACATCAACATACTAACACGTACGGTCTTACCAAATCACGTATCATAGTAAGTTGCCACATATTACCACATAAGGTAATAAGTTCGTAAAAAAAACATTAACCATTATCATCACTGATGCCATAATCCCACAAAGTCTTATAACTCCCAATTAGCAAAAACAAAGTTTAACATCAACATGTCACGAATGACAATAAAGCACCTTAAATCCCAAGAATAAATTCAAAGTCATTACCATAAATTACGAGTTGACTTTCAAACATTTCCTTTACTTTACTTTAGTGAAAACTACCTAAAGTAATTTCAACTCCGAACTTTATCTCAAAATCTCCATAACCTTTAATACTTTTGAGAATTCCTTCTAAGCTACTTTGATTCAAAACTACTCCACATATCTTAAACTTCCAAATTTCTTCTAAAACTTTCCATAATCTTTCAAGACTTCAAAACACATTCTCAAACTTACTTTTTCACAAACACTCATTTGTTCAAGAAACCTCGTCTCTCAACACCGAAATATGGTTAAAACATGCCTCATTTACACAAAGTGTTGGTCAAGTGTTCCACTCACACAACCACTTTATCAACTAGGCAACAATCAAACTATCATCAAAGTGATGATCAAAAGATCAATCTCTTGAAGTATTCCAACTCCTTTGCTCTAGTTCAATGTCACACACTACACGATGTGCATAACCTTCAAACCTCACATCATAAAGCCTAACCACAGTACTTATACCAAGATCCTCGCCTATCAGTCAAATCAACACCGCCACTAAGTGGCTCTTATGAGGTGGAATATCACAATTAGACAAGTTCCTTGTGAGCCAAACATAAATTAGGAACTTACAAGTCTACACTTAACTTATCGATAAAATATTCTATAAAGTACAAACTTAGAGGATACCTGGTGTCGTCGATCCGAGTGATGCTTTGGACAAGGACTTAAACCAAAATATGAAAAATATGCGATGCATATGGTCTACAGAACCCGTAGGCTCTGATACCAACTGTAAAGGCTCGAATTTTCTCAAATCTTTAAATCATGAGTAAAACAGCGGAAGACTTATTTTTACAAAAATTTGGAGTGGATCCGTTTAAAATACGAACTCCCTAAACCTGTTTACATCGGCTTAATCCAGAGAATTTAAAACAAACGACATTTCACGCCATTTTATACCCAAAATCAGAGAAAATAATACGAAATAATATACAACAGTTATTAAATTCTCATGAGCCATAAATACAAGTTTAAAAGTAATGACATATGATTTTTATCAAGCATTCGTAGAATGCTCCCAAAATGTACATGCAAGTCAATGTCCCAAAAGCCATCCCATCGAGATCAAGCAACACCACCTCCACGACCTCGTCCTCTCCCACGAGTATTACCTGAAATGTTTAAGTGTAGCAACATTAGCATAAAAATGCTAGTGAGCAAAAGATGGATGCAAGCACTTGTATGGACCGAATCCCATATCGGAAAATGTGTCCAAATAATCCTAACGTGCTCTTATACCCATTCAATATTCCCAAATACTTTACATAAGAAAATCAATCCATTCTACTATATCGAACTTTCGAAAAGTAAACATTCAAGCTTGTAAAATAAAGTACTAAAACAACTAAAGCATAACAAAGTAAATAATAAAGTAAATTTCTAACATTTACGTCATTCCACACGTTATTTCACATTGTAACCACATTGTCACATTTCACAATTCAACCGTGACCACTTGTCACCAATCACAACCATACCGTGACCTCACTGTCACCGTGACCACATTGTCACCAATCACAACCATACCGTGACTTCACAGTCACCAAACATAAATCGTACCGTGACCTCACTGTCACCGTGACCTCACAATCACCAAACATAATTCGTACCGTGACCTCACTGTCACTGTGACCTAACAGTCACCAAACATAAATCGTACAGTGACCTCACTGTCACCGTGACCTCACAGTCACCAAACATAAATCGTACCGCGTCCTCACTGTCACCGTGACCTCACTGTCACCAAACATAAATCGTACCGTGACCTCACTGTCACCATAACCTCACAGTCACCAAACATAAATCGCACCATGACCTCACTGTCACCGTGACCTCACAGTCACCAAACATAAATCGTACCGTGACCTCACTGTCACCGTGACCTCATTGTCATCAAACATAAATCATTTCGTGACCTCACTATCACCGTGACCTCACAGTCACCAATCACAAATATCACGCATATCATAACGCCATACGTACTACTTATCTTTATTAGTACTAAATAGCGAATTACATCACTAATAATATCATACTAACTCGATTCTATACAAAGAATCTCTACAAAGTTTCTCTTTAACTATCTTATAGCCACTCAATTCATCGGATTAGCTAATACTCTTCTCCAATTTCTGGAATCTAATCCTCCTCGAGAATATAACTTAATCCACCAATAACACCTCACTTTAAATCACACAAACTTAACTAATTCTTTCCTTATGCACTTTCCTTAACTCCCAATTATAAGCATTCATTGAAAAGTTCTAAAATCTTTTAACCCTCTTAACCTCGATCTAACATAAACGTCAAGCAATTCGAAACATAAAAGTAATCACAACCATTTTAAACTCACCTTATAAAAGAAGTCAACTCCTAATCACCGGTTGACCGAAATCACGAACGATGCACAAAACCTATAATTAAAATACACCTAAAGTAAATTAATTAACCGAAATGAGCAACGATCGTCACGTCATTAAAATAAAGGACAAAAAAGCCCCGGAATTCATCCAAGAAGCCAACGGCCCTAGGGAAGTTCAAGGTGAAGTTGGTTTTCCGGATTTTTAAGCACTTTAATGACATTCCGGGTTGGTTTTGGGTACTTTGGAGATTGGAAACATTAATGGGTAAACATGATTTAGGGTTTAGGTCAAAAGTTCAATCCCGAACAATTTAGTAAAATCATAAAACATATCAAATTCAAAACCCTAACCATCATGAAAAATGAGAAAAACTCAAGGAAATGGTTTTTGGCTCAAACCCGATTCTAGGGTTTAGGGAAAGTTCTAAATATGCATAAAACAACTCCCTCGATCTAAATCTTCGAGTTCCCGAGCAAGAATTGGAAGATTAAAACCAAAATCACCATTAAAACACTATTTGAAGCTTAAGGTTTTGAACTTAAACATACCTTAAAGCCTTGAGAGAATGGACAAAAACCTCGATTGATGATATGGGTAGAAAGTACGTCTCGAGAGCTTTCCAACGAGCTAAGGCACGATGAAAACGGTCAAAAAACGAAACCGGGGTGATAATTTCTTTCTCTCCTCCTTTTTTTCTCTCTAAGCTACGGGTTTGGGGGAAAAAATGAAGAGAAAAATGTGATGTTTTGTCTAATTTTGGCTTAATAAAGGAGATGGATGAATAGTGTTTAGATATTAAGAATTTCAGAAATGACGCATACGTCCTTTTCTTGCCTTAAGCTTTTAAAACGAAACCCGAACCACTTAAACTAGCCCAATGGTGATTAATAATTATTAATTGGCCTATTAATAATTATTAATACCATCGAAACTCGTTTAGGCTAATTAAACAGTTATAAAGGTTTCCGAACGAAATTAACTATTTAAATCTAAATGACTAATTCTAAAATTAACTTTAATACTTTAAATCAATAATAAATAAAATAAAATAAAATAAAAAATAAATAAATAATTTACCTCAAAATAACGGGACGCTACAGTTTAATTTCGTTATAATGGTATTATTAATTATTAACGGGCTAGTTAATAATTATTAATCACCATTGGGATAATTTAAGAACTTCGGGTTTCGGTTTATAAGTCAAAAGTCATAAAAGGACAAAACCGCCATTTCCAAAATTCCTAAATATCTATTTACTATTCACTTCATCTTCTTTAAATTGCTTTGACCCAAAAGTTGACCAAAAACACATCAATTTTCTCTCCAAACCTGAGCAACAAAAGGGAGAAAAGAGGAGAGGAAGAAAGTGTCTCCCCTTCTTCGTTTCTTGGCCGTTTTGCGTGATTTCAGATGTGTTGGAAAGCTCTCGCCGAGACCTTTCTACCCATTCCACTCTTGGAACGTTTCCAAATCTCTAAGGTAAGCCCTAGATTTTGAATTCTCATAGTATTTCCATGGAAATTGATTCAAGTTTTTGAGTTATTGGCCAAAACTCTCATCCCCTTCCAATTTTGTTGTTGAATGTCGATGGAAAACTTATTGGGTAACTATTACTTGACTTTCCCTTAACCCTGAACCCGAGTTTCAGTCGAAACCCTTTCCATTTGAATTTTACCTTTTGGGATTTGATTATGGGTTATTTACTATTGATAATATTGTTATTGTAATTCAATTCGGGAAATTATATAATGTTCAAAAATCCGGTTTATCCATACCTATTGAAAACCGAAATAGCCAAAGTACTTGAAATCAATCACAAAAACCTCTAAATTGCCTAAAAGCCGGAAAACCAAACCCGAGGCCTATTTTCCCTATCATGGCCGAGAGCACCGTTTGGGATATTCAGGGTTTTTCATCGTTTTATGCCTTTAGTTGTCAATCGATTGATGTATGTTTATTTATTAATTGTTAGATGTAATAATTTGTAGATGTTTATTGATTTCCTTGCTTGATCGCTCTTCCGGAGGTTTGGAGCGAAACCACTTCTTCTAAGGTGAGAATAGTTAGGATTTAAAGTAATTATAGAAAGCAAATAAGTATGATGGTTTGTAGAATTGGAAACTAAGATTAGAATACGAATCTAAGATTAGGGGGATGTGAGTTAGTGCCCTTAGGATTAGGAGTTAATGCTTTAAGTGAGAACTTTGTAGTTCTCGAGGAAACTAATGAATCTTAGAAGATTCATTTCGAAGCTTAGGTTGGATCATTGGAAGTTAAAAGATCCAAACTTGTATTTAGAATGGTTAATAGAACCTCTGATTATGTTGGAAGTTTAGAATCCTTGAAGGTTTAGGTTAATCCTTTAAGTTATGATATTACTTTTATTATTATTAGCGGAGTTCGATTGACATATCGTTCGTCCGAAGTTTCCTATTTATTTACTTTATGTTCTTTTACTTTATGCCCCTTTACTTTATGTTTGTTTCGATTACTTTATTATTCACACTTTACTTTATTTACTTTTGGAAGCATGTGCAAGCATAACCATAACATCTTGCACCATACTATCTTAAACCATTGAAATGGAAGAGAAGGGAGGTGAGAAACAAAAAAGGTGAATGTGGATCCGACGGGAGTCCCCATTACCTTCATGCATAAAAGGTGAATGTGGATCCAACGGGAGTCTCCATTACCTTCATGCATATCATTGATGGAAATGGAAAGTGAGAAAAAGAAGCGAAAGCGAGAGAAAAAACGAAAGTGAGAAAGAAAAGGAGGGGAGAATGTTGGACCCTACGGCGATTGTCCGCATCACCTTCTTCATTCATAAGGTAGAATGTTGGACCCTACAGGGAGTGTCAGCATTACCTTCATTTATGCATAAAAGGTGAATGTGAATCCTACGGGATGTCTTCATTACCTTCATGCATATTATCGGTGGAATTATATCATGGAGAAAGAATTGTTTATTTCATAATGGAAAGTAAAACAATAAGAAGAATTAAGATGTTATATTTATGCAAAGCTTATTTATTTTCTTATTTATGTTGTAACAAGTTACTTGTGACGACCCGTCACTTTTAAATAATTTAAATCAGAGAAAACAGCGGAAGTCTTTTATTTTAAGAAAATTTGGCGTGGTTATGTTTGAAAATTTGCTGGCCAAAAACCTGTTTACATCTTAATTTCAAAATCTAAAATACACAAGGAACATTAAGTTCCTATCCAGGAGTTCAAAATGATTATAATCATAAATCAAAGACAATAAGCTCTTATGAGCTAATTACAAAGTACAAATCATCAAAATGATATAAAGTTCACAAAACCATGTACATGGATTTTACATAACACATAGTCCATCTCGATCATCATCATCCTCTCGATCAAGCGCGCACCAGCTCCTCTTTCACGATCCCAAACATTACCTGAAATGTTTGTAATATCATGAGCTAACAACTTAAGCCCAGTGAGAATAATAAGAATAAAAAGTAAGAATAGACCTCAAATTCGCATTTCGATTTGTGTCCATGAACATACTTACTCTTTGCTATCATCAATTCAAAGAGTTTATAACAAGGTGTTCCACTTTTCTTACCAATTCTCCAATAATATTGTGGAACTACATTCCAAATATTCCTGGTATGATTTCATAAATGCATATAGCATTTATATCACATTTTCCATACATACCTTATACTATATGTAGACACCGTATTTTGTCCGGCCTATTTTATTTTTAAAGAATAAACTTAATGAAAAACACAAAAAAATAGATAAATTTGAAAAAATAAAAAAAAATGGTTTTAATTGAAAAATGCATAAAAATTAAAAAAAAAGACAAAAAAACGTGTTTAAAAAAAAATGATTTTAAAGTTAATTAAATAGAGATTTGAATTTGCTTTGAATCTTTATTTAATTTATTTTTAAATTAAAGGAAAAATCAATATTTTCATTTTTTACTTTAAATTTAAATTAATTCATTTAATTTGATTAAATTAAGGTTTAATTTTAAAATCTAAATCTAAGTTTAATCATGTTAATTTAATTAATTAAAATTTAATTCCACCTCCAGATTTAAAATTAATTCTTTTAATTTAATTAAATTGAGTTAAGATTTGAATTCAAATTCTTTAATTAAATTTAGTTATATTAATTTAATTAGTAAAAATTTGGTTTCAATTTCTAAATTAGTTTTAATTCTTTTAAATTAAATAAATTGTGATTAGAAATTAAATTTGAATATGAATTTAAATTCTAAATCTAAATTTAATTAATTTAAGTTTATTAAAAAAGATTTAGATATGATTTGCAAATCCATTTTGGATTCATTTTTTTAAACTATAAATAGGACACAATTGATGAAGAAAAATCGAAGAAGCTATCCCTCTCTCCCCTCATCACTTCCTATGTGAACTTCAAAAATATCCAAATATTTGTTCATTTATTTCTCCCACTTTCCTCATATATTTCTCTTACCATTTTCTAACCCAATAAAAATTCTCATCATCATTAGCTTACCCATAAAAATTCACAAGCCATACATTGCTTAACCTTTCACTGTGTGAAGTCAACATGTGAGTAGATTTCTTCATCTCCTTATTCATATATTTTATATGGTTTTTTTAATAATTTTTAGTATTATTAAAATGCACATACATCATTTAATTTTAGGCCATTTGATTATATTGTATAATTTTGCATTTTAATTGTTAAAATAAAATGTAATAAATGCATTTTAAAATGTGATACTTATATTAAATTTGTCACTGGGTTCATGCATCTTTAAATTAAAATTGACATAATCATCATAATGTATGTAATAAAATTGTCATGCATTTTTATGTTTTTTTTTTATATGATAATTTTATTTCTCATGCATTTCTTTCTTTCTTTGAAATAATAAAATTGAAAACATTATTTTAAAATTAATTCATTTGGAAGAAGATGATTTATTTTAAAATATATTTAAAATGGATTTATGAAAATATTAAAAAATAAAAATCTGTCATTTAAGTTAACAGATTAAAAAAAAAATGGTTTTAAATCAAGTTAGTTAAAAAAAAAAGAGAAGATTTTTTTCTCTAGAGTTAGTTTTAGAAATAAAAAAAAATTAAAAAGCTTAAAAAAAAACAATAAAAAAAAACGTAGATTTTTTTTTCTTTTGAAAAAAACAAAACAAAATCATTTTTTTTTTAATAGAATTTCAAAATTAAGGCAAAAAATATATTTTAAAACATAAATATACAATCCGATGATGGATTTTGAGAAGTAAAATTCTCAATTTCTTACGGTGGAATTTTCCAATTCCAATTTTGTTCAATAAATGGCAAATAACCCCACTCATTCCAATTTCAATTCTTACTTCATTTTTGAAGTTAAGAGAAATAAAATGGGACATTTGTTTTCTAAAAATAAAACTAACAATTTTCTTAAATAAAATAAAGGACCATTTTTTAATTTTAGGATAATATCAGATAAAATGTGGTAACTGTTTTTTAACAGGTGTTGTAGGGTGCTAACACCTTCCCTACACACAATCGCCTCCCGAACCCAATTTTGTTTTCGCAGACCCTTTTTTTTGTTTTAATTCTGCAGGTGACCAATCACACCCAATAATGGTTGGTGGCAACTCTAAACTCATTTATCTCAAAAGAGGATGTCGGCCGCTCCGCGTCGCAAAACACGTTATGACAGCTTGGCGACTCTGCTGGGGAATCTACTAAGAGAGGCAAGCCATTTAATTTTATCATTTATTATCCTTTTTATTTTATTTTTTGGTCCATTTCGTTTGTGTTTTTGTTATTTCTTTTGTTTAATATTTAATATTTGTATTATACTGTACTTTATTCATTCACACAATCACGAGCCCTCAACCTGGGCTAATACCTTTTAGAACTAGAGAGGATGAAGAAGTGTCGACCTTCGAGGGATTTCGGTCCCCGTGTAGGCTCACGAAAAATCCCCACTCAGGTTATTTTCTTTGTTATTAACATTGGATTTAATTTGGGGACCTTTAAGGTACAATTAGAACCTAACCTCACAATAACATATTTCATTGTCACTTTATTTTATAAAGGAAAAAAAAAAAATTTCAATTATCACAAAAAAAAAAAATCCTTTTAAATAATTCATTTCATTATTAAAAAAAAATTATTTTCTCCTTTCTTCTCATATTATCATAAAAAAAAAATCACAGATTTCTTTAATTTTTTTTTATTTTTACAAAAAAAAAAAAATCTTTCTCAATCATAAAAAATAAATCCTTCTTTATTATTATTAAAAAACAAAAATATTTTCTTTCATTGTAATTATTTTTAAAACATATATTTTTTTTTCTCATTGATATACAAAAAAAATCATTCAGAAAAAATAAAAAAATGAATTCACATTGTCAAATAAAAATTTCTCATTGACATTAAGACAAAAAAAAAAAATTTACTCATTATTACATAAAAGAAAAAAATATATCTCCATCCATAATGCATAAAAAAAAAATCAATTTATCACATAAAAAAATGTTTTTTTTTCTCTTCCATTCATTATTACATAAAAAAATCTTCACTCATTATCATATATTTATTTTTCTTTCCACATTATTCCATGAAGAAAAATTGAAAAAAAAATCACACATGATCATATTAAAAAAAAATCTTGAACTCATTTTTGTCACATACCTATCACATTAAGAAATAGTTTTAACATTTTTTTTCTCATACATTATCACATTAAAAAATTGTTTGAGTTTATTTTTATTCTCCTAACAAAAAAAAAAACTTGGTCCACATAAAATAAATTGGATTTGTTTTATCACATTTTTTTTTCATACATTAAAAATTGATAAAAATCCATGTTTACACAAAAAAAATTTGTTTAATTTACACATCATTAAAAATACTTGTGTTTACACATAATTCAAAAGAAATAAATTGTTTTTACACATCATACAAAAAAAAAAACTTTTGTATTATACATCATGCCTTGTTTGATTGACCTCTTTTGCTTTTTCTAAGCATAACGTTTTTTCTTTTGTGCCTCGGTCTCGGGCTGTGAGATTTACTTTTTATATACTTTTATTCATAGGAAAGCTAGGGCATAACCATTTTTTGATTGATTTGATGTAACATAATATTCATTTTGTATAGCATCATATTAAAAAAAAAGTTAGTCCTCATATTTTTTTTATCATGTGAAAGGAAAAAAAACAAAAAGAAAAATGGGTCACAAATGTTTGGCCTATGCATTTCATCTGTATGCTTGGCTTCATTTCATCCCATATTCCACAACATATATATAGGAGTCCTGAAAAATATTCATTTCTTAGATTAATTTCATGGTAGCATTGCATATGTTTGTATTTTAGCTACATATCATCATTTGAAGAAGAAAAAAAAAGTTGGTTATCATAATTTTTTTCAATCATGTCAAGAAAAAAATTCAAAAAAGAAAAAATCATCCTTATTTAGCTTATGCATTTCATTTGCATGGCTAGTTTCATTTCATATCATTAAATAAAGGAATGTCGGGGCATATTCAATTTTAGAATTAGCATCACATAATTTTTTTTATTATAGCTACATATCATCATTTAGAGTAAAGGTTTGAGTTGGTTGCATGTATTCCATTCATTCTTCTAATTAATTCCATGTATTGCATCATATACAATTCATTTGGTCTTCACCTACATTAAAAAAAGAGTCACAGTTTTTCACTTAGACATGTCATTATCCCATGCATGTTAGTAAGATTTAATTCAAACTTGCATAATGATTTTTATGACTTTAAGTCATCTACATTCACTAGCATTTTCATGCATTTTATTTGATCATTCATTATCATGATAAATCATTTAGATGGTGAAATAGGTCAGCACCAAGTTTTAGGTGAGCATATCATGCATTAAAAAATAAACCATAAAATATGGGTCTTCTAAATTGCATTTGCATCCAATAGCATTTTTCATGCATTTCTTTTGAAACCATGTAGGTAGTCAAATAGGTATAAAGTTTGTGTCACACATCAAGTTTTAGGTGAGCATATCATGCATTTAAAAAATTATGAATTTACTTGTAAATTAGACTAATTTATCTACATTCATCACTCTTAAATAAATGGATCAAAATCAAGGGTAAATAATGTGAATAGTGAGTAAAATGTGCTAAAAAATCATCAAGGAAAATTCTCGTTCAGAAGAAAACTTTTGTTTGCCTAGTTTCCTTCCATCAATAAATTTGAAGCTATCAAAGCCAATCTTCTTAGATAAATCTTGAGCTCATGTGTTTTTTTTTTTAGAGAACTTGGAAGAAACAATAATGTTGAATCATTTGGTCGCATCTGAATTTTATTAGCCTAAATTTCATATGAATTCCACATATTGGTTTTTAAGCAAACACATAAAAAATGGAATTCACTTCGCAATATTGGAGTTTGTCAAAGTTGAAAATGATGAAATTCTGATGAAATCATGATCTCACTGGCCAATGATAGAATCATTAGAAATTTCTAGTTTTTGCAAAATATGAAATATTCATATGTTTTCTGATTCGGTTTAAAACTTGTTTTGCTTTGTTTATGGTTCTCTTACACATTCTTGAGCACGCAGTCCAACTTGTGTTGTTATTTGAAGGTTTAGAACCATTTATGTGAATGTGGGGCACATTTGATTTTTAAAGACTCTTTGATTTGCTAGATAGTTATCTAAAGCAAGAGTTGGATAATGCTCCACTTGGGAGATGACTTAGGCATGTTTTACAATGAGAAATCCCTCTTTGCATATTTAATTTGAGGGAGATCGGGTGGAGTTTTGAGTAAAGAAAAAAATAATTGAAAAAAAAGAATGATAAGCACTGCCTCCATTATGATCTGCTAAGACCGCCTTCGGGTAAAGGTTTCGTTAATGGATGTGTAGAAAAAAAAAGAGAATTGAAACAGAAAGAGCTACCACTATTGTGATCAGTTAGGGCCGCTTTTGAGTAATCTGAGTTTGCCTATCACAAATAGTCAAAGGACGAACTACCATGGGTATGGTGCCCCTACAATAAGTGTGTGAAAGCTACTGTAAAAAAAAAAAAATCTCATGGGTCATTTCTCTAAGTCCTAACGATCCTAATGCATCATTACTTAGCTCGAGTGGAGGGTAATTTAAAGGCAAATTTCAGAGTTATAAGAGGCCAACTGAATTTCCATTTTGCATAAATAGAGCTGAGTTTGAAAAATAGCAAAATAGGAAGGACTGATCACACACACACGTGCATTGGACCATAAATGGAGTAAAACCGATTTTACAATGAATTGGTTAACATTGCTTGATATTTGATATTTTTCATAAATTTTGATTTTTCTGTGATGAGGCCTGGGTCTCTCATTCCAAATATTGGGACTAAAAAATGCAACATTATTATCACACTGGGGCAAAGCCAGAAGATTGAATCAATAAAGTCAACTACATCATATTCTTGAGATTTAATAATCAATATTTTATTGGAATATGGACAAATCATCACTGGGTAAAATAAAATTGGTTGAATTATAATTTAAAGGTGAAAATGATCAATTTACTCCACAATGGGATAATCTCGATTGATTTTACATTTCTCATATCTTGAAGCACACCTTTCCAAGCTTCCCAAAACGCCAGTCCATATGCTTTGTCAAGATTCTCAATGACCAATCCAAGTTTTTTTTATAAAAATCCTCTGTCTAATTAAAGACACACCTTTCCAAGCTTCCAAAAAGGCCAGTCCATATGCCTTGTCAAGATTCTCAATGGCCAATCCAAGTGTTTTGTCAAATTTCTCAAAGGCCTATCAAGAGCCTTGTCAAGCTTACATGTGAGATCTTCTTCTTGAATGATACCCCTTTAATGGAAGTATTCTTTTGAAAAGACAAGACATTTCTCTACTCGATGGTTAATAATTATTTATCCTTTATCTTGATCCAAAATCATTAAAAGAAAAATCATTTTAGTTTTTAGCTGAAAATAAAAAAATTGAAAAAGACATGTAAAAAGTCTCATGCATATTTCACTATCTTCGTTCATGCATTTCGGTCATGTTATATTAGTCTACACCATGCAAGTCCATATTTATCTCTCATTCATAATAAGGTTGTAGTTTCAAAAGATCATGCATTGAACAAACTTTGAGTCATTCAACTCAAGAAAAAAAACACATCACAAGCATTAGATAAGTCAATATCTTCATTCATGCATTGGTGTCACAATTTGTTGATTCATACTCGTTTTACTTGCAATAAACTTTTACAGTTATGAAAATCATGCATCTCAATCATAGAAAGTTTTGAGCCAATCAACTTTGAAAAAATGAGATAAAAAATTCATCAACGTACATATATAGCGATTCTCATGCATGTTTCACATAGTTACTGGTGTTTCTAGTCATATAGAATCAGCATCTCTACTCATGTCATATTGTTGACGTCACATATGCATCCTTTCATCATTTCAAGGAATAAAATAAATAAATTCATACATTTTCTTGATAATGGGCAAACCCCATACGACATTTGTCATCAAATAAAAAATGCATTTTCTCAATCATGAATTAGATTTCACATCTCATTTTCAAATAATAAAAAATCAATTGCATTTCGTGCATTTATCAATAATGGTCAGATCTTGTAGGTCATTTTCCATGTCATTTTCGGTTAAAAATACAAATCAATTGCATTTCATGTATTTCTCAATAATGGGAAAATCTCATAGGTTGATTGTCATGTTGTTTTCAAAATGTTGCATTTCATAATAATGAGAAAACATGAAAGGTCATTCGTCATCTCATTTGAAATCATTAAAAAAATCAAACATGCATATCATGCGCTTATCATAGCTTATTTTTATGACATTTATGAGAAAAAAAATCAGACATGCATCTCATGCATTTTTCATATGTCATCTTCCATGTCATTTATACATGTGTCTCATAAATTTTCTCAATATTGGGGTAAAACCCTGCATAATAATTCTGTAAAGTTCATGCACATTTTCAAATCATATTTGGGTTTTGTAAGTATCCCACTTTTAAAAATTCACAGTTGACTGCATTATTACTTACATCATCTTATGGGTCAATTTACATCATAAAGACAACATGTATTTCATGCAAAATCAAGCATTCATCATGCATTATTAAAATATCGTTGAGTTCTCATATTCAGTGCATTCAATATTCTTTGAAGCTTTTTGAAAAAAATGCATCATGCATCACATTACATTATACTCAATACCCTCGAGTTTTCATATCTCATTATCTTCAATATCCTTTGAAGATCGTAATAAAAAATATCCATAAAAAATGCATCATGCATTCTTTCATATCTCATTATCTTCAATATCTTTGAAGCTTTCAAAATGGGGACATCATGCATTTCATGCAGATTAATGTTTGTCTACATTGTACTTTCTTCAATATTCTTTTGAAGTCTAAAAAAGGCCATGCATTTCATGCAAATCAATTATCACATTTCGACATTTGTTGAAAGTAAAAAAATGCATCATGCATATATTTTCATTGACTTCAATATCATTTTGAAGGTTTCATGCATGGTTTTGAAAGTCTTAACATGAATTGTGTGATTGTTGCATCACGTTTCATGCATTATGACTGGGGCAAACCCAGTCATTTGAGTTATAGCTTTTGTCTTTACACTATCGTGTATCTGTTGATGAATTAAAAAAAAAAGCATCATGCATTCATCAACTTCAATATTCTCTTGATGTTTAATAAAATCCTCATGCATGGGTTTGAAATTGTCATAAATTGTCTGATTTGTTCCATCACATTTCATACTTTAGGACTGGGGCAACCCCAGTTATCTTGGGTTCAAGCTTTGTCCTTGCACTATCATGCATTCATTAATAAATTGGAAATCATGCATCAACAAGTTTCATACTTTGCATTTCTAAATGCTAAAATAATTTGTCATTTCACAATCATTCATCATGACTTTTTCATCTTGAGACTGGGGCAAACCCAGTCATCTAAATTTTGAGAAATTATATTTCTCACCAAAATTAATGGATTTTTACCTTTTCTACTGTAGTTTAATCTCAGTAGAGACCTGTGAGCCAGGTCCATTTTCCTTTATCTTTCGGTTAAATCGAATCCTAACGCCGGTCCACCCGTTAGAGGTCGAAGCCTGTGAGCCAGGTCCATTTTCCTTTACCCTTCGGTTAAACCGAATCCTAACGCCGGTCCACCCGTTAGAGGTCGAAGCCTGTGAGCCAGGTCCATTTTCCTTTACCCTTCGGTTAAATCGAATCCTAACGCCGGTCCACCCGTTAGAGGTCGAAGCCTGTGAGCCAGGTCCATTTTCCTTTACCCTTCGGTTAAATCGAATCCTAACGCCGGTCCACCCGTTAGAGGTCGAAGCCTGTGAGCCAGGTCCGTTTTCCTTTACCCTTCTTATAAATCGAATCCTAACGCCGGTCCACCCGTTAGAGGTCGAAGCTTGTGAGCCAGGTCCGTTTTCCTTTACCCTTCGTTAAATCGAATCCTAACGCCGGTCCACCCGTTAGAGGTCGAAGCCTGTGAGCCAGGTCCGTTTTCCTTTACCCTTCGGTTAAATAGAATCCTAACGCCGGTCCACCCGTTAGACGTCGAAGCCTGTGAGCCAGGTCCGTTTTCCTTTACCCTTCGGTTAAATAGAATCCTAACGCCGGTCCACCCGTTAGAGGTCGAAGCCTGTGAGCCAGGTCCGTTTTCCTTTACCCTTCGGTTAAATAGAATCCTAACGCCGGTCCACCCGTTAGAGGTCGAAGCCTGTGAGCCAGGTCCGTTTTCCTTTACCCTTCGGTTAAATCGAATCCTAACGCCGGTCCACCCGTTAGAGGTCGAAGCCTGTGAGCCAGGTCCGTTTTCCTTTACCCTTCGGTTAAATCGAATCCTAACGCCGGTCCACCCGTTAGAGGTCGAAGCCTGTGAGCCAGGTCCGTTTTCCTTTACCCTTCGGTTAAATCGAATCCTAACGCCGGTCCACCCGTTAGAGGTCGAAGCCTGTGAGCCAGGTCCGTTTTCCTTTACCCTTCGGTTAAATCAAATCATAACGCCGGTCCACCCGTTAGAGGTCGAAGCCTGTGAGCCAGGTCCGTTTTCCTTTATCTTTCGGTTAAATCAAATCATAACGCTGGTCCACCCGTTAGAGGTCGAAGCCTGTGAGCCAGGTCCGTTTTCCTTTACCCTTCGGTTAAATCGAATCCTAACGCCGGTCCACCCGTTAGAGGTCGAAGCCTGTGAGCCAGGTCCGTTTTCCTTTACCCTTCGGTTAAATCGAATCCTAACGCCGGTCCACCCGTTAGAGGTCGAAGCCTGTGAGCCAGGTCCGTTTTCCTTTACCCTTCGGTTAAATCGAATCCTAATGCCGGTCCACCCGTTAGTGGTCGAAGCCTGTGAGCCAGGTCCATTTTCCTTTATCCTTTGGTTAAATCGAATCCTAACGCCGGTCCACCCGTTAGAGGTCGAAGCCTGTGAGCCAGGTCCATTTTCTTTTACTCTATAGGTTAAATCAAACATTAATGTTGGTCCACCCATTAGAGGTCTAAGCCTGTGAGCCAGGTTTGTAGCATTTTGCTCATTTCGGTTAAACTGAATTGCTTTTATTTGGTCTTGATCGAATACTAGTCAAGCTAGATTCGTCACATTCCACTTTTCCTATCAATTTGAATCGAAGCCTATGTTAAACTAGATCTTTTCTTTTTTTAAAAAATAAAATCTTTTGCCAACAAAATACTTTATCTATTCATTTGTCCAACTTTTCAATCTTTCAAAGAAGGACAAAGAGGGGCAAGCTGTAGACACCGTATTTTGTCCGGCCTATTTTATTTTTAAAGAATAAACTTAATGAAAAACACAAAAAAATAGATAAATTTGAAAAAATACAAAAAAATGGTTTTAATTGAAAAATGCATAAAAATTAAAAAAAAAAGACAAAAAAACGTGTTTAAAAAAAATGATTTTAAAGTTAATTAAATAGAGATTTGAATTTGCTTTGAATCTTTATTTAATTTATTTTTAAATTAAAGGAAAAATCAATATTTTCATTTTTTACTTTAAATTTAAATTAATTCATTTAATTTGATTAAATTAAGGTTTAATTTTAAAATCTAAATCTAAGTTTAATCATGTTAATTTAATTAATTAAAATTTAATTCCACCTCCAGATTTAAAATTAATTCTTTTAATTTAATTAAATTGAGTTAAGATTTGAATTCAAATTCTTTAATTAAATTTAGTTATATTAATTTAATTAGTAAAAATTTGGTTTCAATTTCTAAATTAGTTTTAATTCTTTTAAATTAAATAAATTGTGATTAGAAATTAAATTTGAATATGAATTTAAATTCTAAATCTAAATTTAATTAATTTAAGTTTATTAAAAAGATTTAGATATGATTTGCAAATCCATTTTGGATTCATTTTTTTAAACTATAAATAGGACACAATTGATGAAGAAAAATCGAAGAAGCTATCCCTCTCTCCCCTCATCACTTCCTACGTGAACTTCAAAAATATCCAAATATTTGTTCATTTATTTCTCCCACTTTCCTCATATATTTCTCTTACCATTTTCTAACCCAATAAAAATTCTCATCATCATTAGCTTACCCATAAAAATTCACAAGCCATACATTGCTTAACCTTTCACTATGTGAAGTCAACATGTGAGTAGATTTCTTCATCTCCTTATTCATATATTTTATATGGTTTTTTTAATAATTTTTAGTATTATTAAAATGCACATACATCATTTAATTTTAGGCCATTTGATTAAATTGTATAATTTTGCATTTTAATTGTTAAAATAAAATGTAATAAATGCATTTTAAAATGTGATACTTATATTAAATTTGTCACTGGGTTCATGCATCTTTAAATTAAAATTGACATAATCATCATAATGTATGTAATAAAATTGTCATGCATTTTTATGTTTTTTTTTATATGATAATTTTATTTCTCATGCATTTCTTTCTTTCTTTGAAATAATAAAATTGAAAACATTATTTTAAAATTAATTCATTTGAAAGAAGATGATTTATTTTAAAATATATTTAAAATGGATTTATGAAAATATTAAAAAATAAAAATCTGTCATTTAAGTTAACAGATTAAAAAAAAAATGGTTTTAAATCAAGTTAGTTAAAAAAAAAAGAGAAGATTTTTTTCTCTAGAGTTAGTTTTAGAAATAAAAAAAATTAAAAAGCTTAAAAAAAAACAATAAAAAAAAACGTAGATTTTTTTTTCTTTTGAAAAAAACAAAACAAAATCTTTTTTTTTTTTTAATAGAATTTCAAAATTAAGGCAAAAAATATATTTTAAAACATAAATATACAATCCGATGATGGATTTTGAGAAGTAAAATTCTCAATTTCTTACGGTGGAATTTTCCAATTCCAATTTTGTTCAATAAATGGCAAATAACTCCACTCATTCCAATTTCAATTCTTACTTCATTTTTGAAGTTAAGAGAAATAAAATGGGACATTTGTTTTCTAAAAATAAAACTAACAATTTTCATAAATAAAATAAAGGACCATTTTTTAATTTTAGGATAATATCAGATAAAATGTGGTAACTGTTTTTTAACAGGTGTTGTAGGGTGCTAACACCTTCCCTACACACAATCGCCTCCCGAACCCAATTTTGTTTTCGCAGACCCTTTTTTTGTTTTAATTCTGCAGGTGACCAATCACACCCAATAATGGTTGGTGGCGACTCTAAACTCATTTATCTCAAAAGAGGATGTCGGCCGCTCCGCGTCGCAAAACACGTTATGACACTATACATAAGGTTTACTTTAAATTCTTATTCTCCCAAAGGATGATATTAATTAGCACACTTAGTCTAATTATTTATCCATAAACTTGTTATGACATAAAAATAAGAAAAATAAATAAACTTTGCATAATTATAACATCTCGATTCTCTTTCTCATCTATCATATGCATAAAAGTAATGAGTACATCCCGTAGGATACGCATTCGCCATTTATGCATGAAATGAAGGTAATTTGGATTTTTACATACTATCCACCCTTATCCTTATGTATGAAGTAGTGTGGACAATTATCGTATTCCACCAGTACTTATGTATGAAAGTAGTGTGGGCAATTATCATGTCCCACCAGTACTTATGCATGAAAGTAGTGTGGGCAATTATCATGTCCCACCAGTACTTATGCATGAAAGTAGTGTGGGCAATTATCATGTCCCACCAGTACTTCCGACAATCCAAGGTTCTATTAACAGTTCTAAAAATACAAGTCTTGGATCTTTTAACTTCCAATGATCCATCTTAAACTCCGAGACGAATCTAACTTAGAATCTTCTAAGATTCGATACTTTCTTTGAGAACTCCTAAGTTCTCCTTAAAGGATTAACTTCTAATCCTAAGGGCACTAACTCACAACCCTTTAATCTTAGATTCGGATTCTAATCTTAGTTTCAAACTCTACAAACCTTCACACTTATTCGATTTCTATAATTACTTTAAATCCTAACTATTCTCACCTTAGCCAAATAATTCCAAATCTCCAATTTCCACGAAACAACCACCGAGCAATTGCACCTACAATTCACCGATTGTACAACATATTACAAATCATAACTAATATGCGAACAAATGTGCAATTTCGGGTGAATAGTGATTTCGGATGAATAGTGTCTCAGGTGAATAGTGTTTTTCAAAACTATGGGCTCAAAATCGTCATTTTTCATGATAGAAATTCATGATTTCAACTTCAAATCTCATTTATAATAAAAAACGAACAAAACCACCTAAAAAGTTTTGAAAACTTACTTTTTGGAACTTCCTTTAGAGAACGGAAAACTTCGAAAAGCTAGGTTGGATAGGTAGCCCTCATCCCTACCAATCCAACGCAACCGAAAACACGATGATCCGCCGAGAAACGAAGAAAGGAGAAGAAAAAGTTTCTTCTCATCAATGGAGGAAATGGCTCACGGTCAAAGGAGAAGAAGAAGAAGAAAAATGAGTTGTTTTGGTCAACTTTGTGACTTTTAAAGATGATGGAATAGTGAATTTAGATATTTTATGAAATTGGAAATGACGGTTGCGTCCTTTTATGACTTTTGACTTCTAAATCGAAACCCGATGCTCTTAAATAAATCTAAAGGTGATTAATAATTATTAATTGGCCTATTAATAATTATTAATGTCACCGAAACGAATTTAGAGCATTAAAACGAATTTTGGCGAAATTAACTACTAAAATCGAAATTACAAAATAATAATTAAACTAAATACTTAAATTGAAATAAATAAATAAATAAATAACATTAAATAAATAAATAAAATAAATAAATAGAAAATTCACTTCAAAATAACGGGACGTTACATTACTGGATGAGGATTGACTACGAGTGTTACTAATATCATCCTTTGGAAAGTTTAGAATAAAATTACCTAGAGTATGGAGAACTTTAGGAGTGTATTGTGTCAGATTATTTGGACACAAATCAAAATGCGAGTTTGAGGTCTATCTTTACTTTTTATTCTTATTATTCTCACTGGGCTTAGTTTGTTAGCTCATGATATTACAACCAATTTCAGGTAATGCCCTGGGAAGAGGTCGAGGGAGAGGAGATGGTGTTGCGTGATCGAGGGATGTTGACCTCGAGATGGACTCAGTTATTGTAAAGTTTATGTATTCACTTTTGTGAACTTTAATGATTTTGGTGTTTTGTACATTTGTATTTAGCTCATAAGAGCTTATTGACTTTGTTTTATGATATTACATCTTTGAACTCCTGATTGGGACTTAATGTTCCATGTGATTTATTAGATTTGAAAATTAGGATGTAAACAGGTTTTTGGCAGCCAACTTTCAAACATAACCACGCCAATTTTTCTTAAAATAAAAGACTTCCGCTGTTTTCTCTGATTTAATCTAATGTAATTTAATTTAATTTATTTAAAAGTGACGGGTCGTCACAATTGGTATCAGAGCCTTAGGGTTCTGTAGACTACATGCGATGCATGTTCGTTTTCATGTTTTGTTTTAAGTCCATTCTCAAGTCATCATCTGAGATCAGCAACACCAGGTATGCCTATAACTTCTATTCTCATGCTTTATTTCTTTGATATTGGAATAGTTATGAGAATATTATTAGAAGTTAATGATGTTTGTGATATTTCACATCCTTGTAAAACCACTATGTGGTTATGTTTATTTGACCCATTTTGAGATTTGGGTAAGGGTGTCGAGAAGGTGAATGACCCCAAGCAATTTTGGAGGTTATACACCTTATTAAGAATATTGACATAATGTCAAAGTAAAGGAGATGAGATACTCCGAGAGATCAATCGTTTGATTCTTAAAGCTGATTAATGTGTTATTGTCACACAATTGCTAAGTAGTGGTCTTAGTAGATGTGTGTGGACATTTATGTGTAAATAGGGGACATGTTTGTCTGGAGCCTAGTATTAAGAGATGAAGCACCTGTTTGAGATGAGAAATTGTTGAAAATAAATCGGTCTAGCTCGAGTCCAGTAACCTAGATTCAGCTCAAGGGACAAGTTCCTGGTTTGAGTTGAGAAAGTTTAATTATGGTAAGTGGTAAATCCTTATGGTAGCATTGTGCTAAAAGGAAAGTGTGTTACCACTCAAAAGAGGAAGTAAGTACTTAACGTGATAAGTCTCGATGAGGACCATTAACGACAATATTAATTAGTGAATGGCCTAGTTTGATCACTATTACACTATGGTGTATCAATCTGAAATGGAAACACTCGAGGTCGAGTAATGAAGATACATATTCAGTAAATTGTCAAAATTGACTAACACTAAGTTGAGTGTTGGTATTTGATTGAAATATAGATGGAAGTCGATGGACCATGATATCGGTAACTTCTATAAGGCAATGAGATGGTTTGGTGAATATTAATTCATATTGAGTTTGACCATCTAATTGGACGGTGAACTTTGAGAAACTTGTAGGTCGTAGTTTGGACCTACTGAGCCATTTCAAGATAGACTCTAAAGTGAATCATATGTTGGAAGGATAGAATGTTATTGGACTAAGGTGTTTGACAGACACTAGTTTTGCTTTGCAAGAAAGGAAATGATATCTGAAATCGAGTTCATTCTAGATTTGAATATGGAAGCTTAGGAGTTATCCTTATCTTGGATTTAACATATTATGAAAGGAAAAGAAAACTAGCTACCACAGACCAATTTCCTCTCAGGAGCAGAAGACAGAAGTTGACGATGCCGGTCAAGGGACACCGCAGAAGTAACACCAGCAGCAGCAACAAGATCAACAGCTACAACAACAACAACAACAACAACTGATTCGAGGTGGAGCTCAATAAGAATAGTATCATCCTTACTACAATAGTTGTGTCAGTTTCCATCAGGGAGATGCACACTTCCATCAAGATGTTATGTTGTGATCAAACTTGGATTCACGCCACTTTTATAGGGCGTACAAGATCCATCACAACATATTAGCAAAGTCAGGATTATCAGGAAAAGCTACCAGTATGGTAGTGGTTTATACTTTATTATTTTCAGGCCGATTGGCTTTTGTTCTGCTCAATTCTGGAGCTAATCACTCTTTTATTTTATCACGTTATGTTGAGTTTACTTTTCGGGGACGAAAAGCCCTTTTAAGGAGGGTTGACTGTAACGTCCTGTTACTATTGAAGTTAAAATATATATATATATATATATATATATATATATATATATATATATATATATATATTTATTTATTTATTTTATTTTAATTTAAGCATTTAAAGTCTATTTTAGAATTGGTAATTTAGAAATTAGTAGTTTATTTCGGTTTAAATCTTTTTAAATTACCTTTTTAGTTTAATTTCATTTTAATGGTATTAATAATTATTAACGGGCCAATTAATAATTATTAACCACTATTGGGATAATTTAAGAACTTCAGGTTTCGGTTTATAAGTCGAAAGTCATAAAAGGACAAAACCGTCATTTCCAAAATTCCTAAATATCTATTTACTATTCACTTCATCTTCTTTAAATAGCTTTGACCCAAAAGTTGACCAAAAACACATCCATTTTCTCTCCAAACCTGAGCAACAAGAGGAAGAAAAGAGGAGAGGAAGAAAGTGTCTCCCCGGCTTCGTTTCTTGGCCGTTTTGCGTGATTTCGGATGCGATGGAAAGCTCTCGCCGAGACCTTTCTACCCATTCCACTCTTGGAACGTTTCCAACTCTCTAAGTTAAGCCCTAGATTTTGAATTCTCATAGTGTTTCCATGGAAATTGATTCAAGTTTTTGAGTTCTTGGCCAAAACTCTCATCCCCTTCCAATTTTGTTGTTGAATGTTGATGGAAAACTTATTGGGTAACTATTACTTGACTTTCCCTTAACCCTAAACCCGAGTTTCAGTCGAAACCCTTTCCGTTTGAATTTTACCTTTTTGGATTTGATTATGGGTTATTTACTATTGATTATATTGTTATTGTAATTCAATTCGGGAAATTACATAATGTTCAAAAATCCGGTTTATCCTTACCTATTGAAAACCGGAATTGCCAAAATACTTGAAATCAATCACAAAAACCTCTAAATTGCCTAAAAGCCGAAAAACCAAACCCGAGGCCTATTTTCCCTATCATGGCTGAGAGCACCGTTTGGGATATTCGGGGTTTTTCATCATTTTATGCCTTTAGTTGTCAATCGATTGATGTATGTTTATTTATTAATTGTTAGATATAATTATTTGTAGATGTTTATTGATTTCCTTGCTTGATCGCTCTTCCGGAGGTTTGGAGCGAAACCACTTCTTCTAAGGTGAGATTAGTTAGGATTTAAAGTAATTATAGAAAGCAAAGAAGTATGATGGTTTGTAGAATTGGAAACTAAGATTATAATCTGAATCTAAGATTAGGGGGATGTGAGTTAGTGCCCTTAGGATTAGGAGTTAATCCTTTAAGTGAGAACTTAGGAGTTCTCGATGAAACTAATGAATCTTAGAAGATTCTAAGTTAGATTCGTTTCGAAGCTTAGGTTGGATCACTGGAAGTTAAAAGATCCAAACTTGTATTTAGAACGGTTAATAGAACCTCGGATTATGTTGGAAGTTTAGAATCCTTCAAGGTTTAGGTTAATCGTTTAAGTTATGATTTTACCTTTATTATTATTAGCGGAGTTCGATTGACATATCGTTCATCCGAAGTTTCCTATTTATTTACTTTATGTTCTTTTACTTTATGCCCCTTTACTTTATGTTTGTTTCGATTACTTTATTATTCGCACTTTACTTTATTTACTTTTGGAAGCATGTGCAAGCATAACCATAACATCTTGCACCATACTATCTTACATCATTGAAATGGAAGAGAAGGGAGGTGAGAAACTAAAAAGGTGAATGTGGATCCGACGGGAGTCCCCATTACCTTCATGCATAAAAGGTGAATGTGGATCCAACGGGAGTCTCCATTACCTTCATGTATATCATTGATGGAAATGGAAAGTGAGAAAAAGAAACGAAAGCGAGAAAAAAAACGAAAGTGAGAAAGAAAAGGAGGGGAGAATGTTGGACCCTACGACGATTGTCCGCATCACCTTCTTCATTCATAAGGTAGAATGTTGGACCCTACGGGAAGTGTCAGCATTACCTTCATTTATGCATAAAAAGTGAATGTGAATCCTACGGGATGTCTTCATTACCTTCATGCATATTATCGGTGGAATTATATCATGGAGAAAGAATTGTATATTTCATAATTGAAAGTAAAACAATAAGAAGAATTAAGATGTTATATTTATGCAAAGCTTATTTATTTTCTTATTTATGTCGTAACAAGTTAATGGATGAGGATTGACTACGAGTTAATATCATCCTTTGGAAAGTTTAGAATGAAATTACCTAGAGTTTTGAGAACTTTAGGAGTGTATTGTGTCAGATTATTTGGACACAAATCGAAATGCAAGTTTAAGGTCTATCTTTACTTTTTATTCTTATTATTCTCACTGGGCTTAGTTTGTTAGCTCATAATATTACAACCAATTTCAGGTAATACCCTGGCAAGAGGTCGAGGGAGAGCAGATGGTGTTGCGTGATCGAGGGATGTTGACCTCGCGATGGACTCAGTTATTGTATAGTTTATGTATTCACTTTTGTGAACTTTAATGATTTTGGTGTTTTGTACATTTGTATTTAGCTAATAAGAGCTTATTGACTTTTTTTTATGATATTACATCTTTGAACTCCTGATTGGGACTTAATGTTCCATGTGATTTATTAGATTTGAAAATTAGGATGTAAACAGGTTTTTGGCTAGCCAACTTTCAAACATAACCACGTCAATTTTTATTAAAATAAAAGACTTCCGCTGTTTTCTCTGATTTAATCTAATTTAATTTAATTTAATTTATTTAAAAGTGACGGGTCGTCACAGATTCAAAAATTTTAAACAAATACCCTTTCGGGCTCAAAAAGACACAATACGAAAGTTGGAAATAATTTACAAGCATTTCAAAGAATGCTAAACCAAAAGTGTTTTAATATTGTCCGTACACCATCTCGACAAGTCACGGGGCTCCACCTCCTCTACCACGCTTCTTAGGACGGGGTTTACCTGAAAATTTGTAAGTCTAGCAACATTAGCATAAAAATCTAGTGAGAGTAAAACGAAAGCAAGTAATCCTATGAACAAAATTTCATAACCGAAATCGTGTCCAAAGGCGTATAATGCTCAATACTACCCATATCCACACTTCCAATTTCCATACAATCATACGATAGTAATATACTACCCGTAACCGTCATTCAATACCATAAGATAGAAATAAAGACTTAAAGTAAAAGTAACATTCATTACTAAGTCTTACTACACAATTCTAAAGAATATGTAAATGTAACATTATCTATCTTTGTTACCAAACAAGTTTCATCGTAATATGCTATTGTATGGATCGAAATCAACATACCACGTACGGTCGTACCATATCTCAAGTCACCGTACCATGATACCGTATGGACCGAAGTCAACATACTATCATGTACCGTATTACAATCATCGTAACTCTCATCACATCGGATATCATAACTTTCACCATATTACAAATCATCACACCATGATACGTATGGATCCAAATCAACATACTATCATGTGCCGTATCACAAACATCGTAACGTGCTCGTATGGATCCAAATCAACATACCACGTACGGTCGTACCATATCTCAATCATCGTACCATGATATGTATGGATCCAAATCAACATACTATCATGTGCCGTGTCACAAATAATAGTACTATGGTACGTATGGATCCGAATCAACATACTACCATGTACCATATCACAAACCATCGCACCACGATACGTATGGATCCGAATCAACATACTATCATGTGCCGTATCATGAAAGGTTAAGCTCCCTAATAAGTTAGTTAAACTCAAAGAATCCTACTAAGTTATTAAGAAACCTAACTAACTAGATTACACGAGTTATCACTCAAGAGTATCTTCTAACTACTTTAACTTCCAAACCAATCAAAGTAACTTTCATTTCCACTTTCATCTAACATCTCCAATTCACTTTGCAATACTTCCAAACCACTCCGATGTTTCCTTTTCATCAAACTCATTATAACTCCAAATTCTCTCCACTCAATTCCGAATTAAAGTCTCCAACCAAAACTTAATTCTAAGAAGTTATTTCCCTCTTTACCTTGATAAACAATAACATAACGAAACTCAATTCATAAAACCACTAACTTTCACTTTAAACTCACCTTGGCTTGTAGAAAAGCTCTGATCTATCCGAGGTTGGAAATCCACGATCAAATCACAATCCTACAAACGAATTACACCTAAATAGCATTAATTAATCGAAAATCGTTCAAACTATATCTAAACGTACAAAACGACAAAAAACCCGGATTTCCTCCCTATGGTACTCTCGGCCATACAAGGGAAAATAGGGTTCGGGTTTGGTTTTCCGATTTTTATGCACTTTAGAGGTGTTTCGATTTGGTTTCGGATACTTTGGAGGTTCACAACTACAATGGGTATCCGTAAATTAAGGTTTTGTTCATTAATCGATTTCCGAAAAATTAAGTAAATAGATAAAATACAATAACCCTAACATCCTAAACATGGCCAAGTGAGGGAAAATCACATGGGACGGGTTTCTGGCTCAAACTCGGTTTTAGGGTTTAGGGGAAGTTTCTAAAATCGATCAAAACGACTTTCCCGATGGAAATTTGAAGATTTCAATCCAAAACCACCATTAAAATATTATTCACATCAAATTTTAGAAACTTTGTCATGCCTTAAAGCCTCGAGAAAACGAGCGAAAACCTCGATTTTTAGGATGAGTAGAAAGTACGTCTCGAGAGCTTTCCAACGAGCTAAGGCACGATGAAAACGGTCGAGAAACGAAGCCGGGGTGACAAATTCTTTCTCTCCTCTTTTTTTCTCTCTAAGCTGCGGGTTTGGGATGAAAAAATGAGAAGAAATTTATGATTTTTGTCTAATTTTGGCTTAATAAAAGAGAAGGATGAATAGTGTTTAGATATTTAAGAAATCGGAAATGACGCCTACGTCCCTCTTTTGTTTTTACTTTAAAAACGAAACCCGAAGCTCTTTAACTAATCTAAAGGTGATTAATAATTATTAATTAGCCCATTAATAATTATTAATGTCACCGAAACGAATTTAAAGTATTAAAAGGATTAAAAAGGTTTTCGGACGAAAATAGCTACTAAAATCGAAATCACTATTATTAATTACGCGAATCTAGAGTTTAGTTAGTAAAAACTCATTTTACTTATACTTAACTCATTTGATGTTTAATTCTCAAAGGTCTTTTGTCGAATTCTTACATGGAAGTAAATTCATGTTCGAATTTGAGCCCGTGCAACTCATAAAATCTCTCATTTTATCTATGTGCACTAACATACTATTTGTAAATTTTATTTTAGTCACATTGGTTGTAGGATTCTCGAAATTCTTAAGCTCCCACTACAAAGTAATTCTCCTTTAATTTCATTTGTTTAATGATTACAATTGTATACTTCTTATTATTTCCAAAAATAATGTATAAGTATAAGTGACCCTTTTCAACTCAACTATTGAAAATTCATGTCATTTTTATTTCATTTATTTTGAACTTTATTCATTGATTTTGAAGTCAATGAGTTTCACTTGGACTTCTAAAATCCGTTTGGTTTGTGCTATAACGCTCCCACTCAAATAAAGTTCTACATGTAGTTTTACTATTTAAACTTTTAAATAACTACTTGTTTTATTGTGGAATAAAATTATTGTAATTCTAGTCTATATTTCAAGTAAGGTTTAAAGCTTTCAGTATCACTGATTTACTGAACTTTTCTTTAATAATTTGTGAATTCAATTATCCACTAATTATTGCTTTTCAATTTCTGTTTTGTTTATTCCATATTAGTTAGTACTCCTTGAAAACATCTTTTAAATAACTGAATATTTGGAATATAAGAAATTGATTTAATGTTTGCTTATCACTTAAGTTCTAACATCTAAATGTCCAACTTTAGTGATATTTAAGTCTAGTTATCTTTGATAAATCAAAGATGTTTGATTTTACTTATCCCACTAGTTCATGGATTAATATGGTTATCATCTCAAATTTCTTGAGAACCATCTTTAAGAAGTTAATCCTTTTAACTTATTTAAGTAATTCTAGACTTAAACATTTTAAACATTTTTAAACCTTTATAACTTATTTAGATATTTCGGGGTTTATAATTTGGTTTTGGAATTTATTTGTTTTATACTAAGTATTTTGAATAACCATCCAATCAAACTTTGGAACTCTGTAATATAATTGTAAAGGAATATCTACCTAAATAACTCTTATTTAAAATATTCCCAGACTTGGTTCATACGAAATGAGAACCAATAGTTATTACATAATTTAAAATAAAAACAAATTGATAACTAAACTAAACTAGAAAACTATGGTTTGTGAAGAAAAATATTTTTCTTCCATTTAGACTAGTAAATCGAATATGAGAAAAAATAGGAAGAATAAGAGTTTTCAATTTCGAGAATTGAAATTAGAAGCTTTTGAATGAACAACTAAGACGCTTGTATTTATACGCAAAACAGTTTTCCAATCGAATTAGGAAATACTATCAAAATAAATACAAGATAAATGCCAAGAATAAAATCATATTTTATTTCTTATTTATCTTACGTGCCGATTTTATGTGCATAAAATCAATAATTAAACAATAAGAAAAACTAATTCAACAATAAGAAAAACTAATTTTTTCTTTGTTTAAGAATAAAATCATATTTTATTTCTTATTTATCTTAAACTCAGGGTTTATTCACCCTAGTGCGTCCTCGTAAGGAGCACCTCGTAGTTTGTGAGAAAAAAAAAAGACAGTTCAGTGAAACTGTGTATTGATTATCGAGGGTTGAATCAAGTTACAATGTAAAACAAGTATCAATTGCATTGGATTGGTGATCTATATGATCAGTTGAGGAGCCCCGATGTTGTTTGTGAAAAAGAAAGATGGCTCTATGCAATTGTGTATCGATTATAAATAGTTGAGCCGTGTTACGGTGAAAAACAAGTAACCTTTGCCAAGGATAGAGGAATTGTTTGATCAATTGAGAGGAGCCACTATCTTTTCAAAGATAGATTTGAGATCTGGCTATCATCAGTTGAGGATTCGGGATGAGGATATTCCAAGACTGCATTCAGGACGCGTTTTGGACATTATGAGTTTTTAGTTATGTCCTTTGGCTTGACCAACGCGCCTGCAGCTTTTATGGACCTTATGCACACGGTGTTCAGAAGGTTCATCGACTCATTTGTGATTGTTTTCATCAATGATATCTTGGTTTATTCCAAGACAGAAGAGTTGCATGCTATGCACTTATGGGAAGTTTTGACGGTACTACGAGATCAGAAATTGTATGCCAAGTTCTCAAGGTATGAGTTTTGGCTGAGAGAAGTGGCATTTTAAGCCATGTAGTATCGAGTAGAGGAGTATCTGTTGATCCCTCTAAGATTGAGGCAGTGAGTAACTGGCCTAGACGATGAGTGTGGCTGATATTCGCAGTTTTCTGGAACTTGTAGGCTATTATAGACGGTTTGTGCAAGATTTCTCCAAAATTACTTCAGCCTTGACATGTTTGACTCGGAAGGGAGTTGATTTTGTATGATCTGAGGATTGTGAAAGAAGCTTTGAGGAGCTCAAGAGAAGGCTTGTAACAACACCTATTCTAGTGTCGCCTGACAGAACCGGTGGTTTTACTGTGTATACAGATGCTTCCCATAGAGGTTTGGGATGTGTGTTGATGCAACACGGGAAAGTGATAGCTTATGCTTCCTGTCAGTTGAAGGAGCATGAGAAGAACTATCTGACTCATGATTTAGGGTTGGCAGCTATTGTTCATGCATTGAAAATATGGAGGCTTTATGTGTATGGTGAGAAGATTATGATATTTACTGACCATAAGAGTCTCAAATATTTCTTCACTCAGAAGTAATTGATTATGAGACAGCAGAGATGGTTAGAGCTCGTTAAGGATTATGATTGTGATATTCAGTATCATCCTGGGAAGGCCAATGTAGTGGATGACGCACTCAGTAGAAAGTCTTCTCATTCATTAGCTTTGTCAGCAATACCCTTGAGATTGAGGTGGGTTATGGAACGAGCTGAGATAGCATTGCATACTGCCGAGGTCACTGTGAGTTTGGCTAGTTTAACAGTGGGACCTACTTTGAGGTAGAGGATGATTGATGTACAAAGAGGTACGGGAACCGAGAAAAATTTATCGATGACCTGGGATGAAACATGAGATTGTAAAGTACGTGATTATATGCATGATTTGTTAGCAAGTCAAGGCCCTAAAGATCTACAGGGTTATCTTACCTTTGAAAGTGCTTGAATGGAAATGGGAGAAGATTTCCAGGGAGTTTATCAGGGGTTTGCCGAAAGGTGACAACGAATTATGATATCATTTGGGCGATTGTAGACCATTTGATGAAAAACCGCACACTTTACTTTTGGAAGGATCATCTATCCAGTTAAGACTATGGTACAGTTGTACCTAAGAAAGATTGATAGATTGTGGTGTGCCGGTGAAGATTTTATCAGATTGAGACACTCGCTTTGTCTCAAAGTTTTGGCAGTGTTTAGACACTTTATGGTTGGAAGTGTTGTTCTTCCACTCATTGGGATGAGATTGGAGAAAATAGACCTTTGGTACTCAAGTTGTAGCAAATGACTAGCGAGTCTATCATTTGTTTAGAGAAAGGTTAAGGGTTAACTAAAGTTGACAACAGGATTCGATGTAATCCCTTCAAGTTGTAGAAGTGGATCTCGTATACTTAAAGTGACACCAAGGAAGGGTGTTATGAAAGTTGGGAATAAGGGTCAGTTGAACCCTAAGTTTATTGGCCTATCGGGATACTCAATCGAGTAGAAGTGTAGCTTATTGTTTAGTAATACCACTTTCGTTATCGGCCGTTTGTAATGTTTTCCATGTATTGATGCTTTGGAAATACATGGTGAATCCGTTCCACGTGATTGATTATGAACTGGTAGTTTGAATGCTAATAAGTCTCTTGAGAAGACACCAGTTAAGGTATGAGCATTCGAACAAAAGTCGATGAGAAATAAAAAGGAATTCACTTGGTTAAGGTCCTTTGGAAGAACCAAATGTCAAAGGAAGCAACGTGGGAATGTGAAGATAAGATACAATCTAAGTACCCTCGCTTTTGTGACGACCCGTCACTTTTAAATAAATTAAATTCAGAGAAAACAGCGGAAGTCTTTTAATTTACGAAAAATTGGCGTGGTTTTGTTTCAAAATTGGCATGCCGAAAACCTTTTTACAACCTAATTTTCAAATCTAATCAAATCTCATGGACTTTAAGTCCAAATCAGGAGTTCAAATATATAATATCATAAAAACATCATCCAGAAGCTCTTATGAGCCAAAATACAATATTAAAGTCTTTGAAATTCATAAAAGTGATACATAAACTATACAATGACAAGTCCATCTCGAGGCCAGCATCCCTCGATCACACAGCACCACCTCCTCCTCCTCGACCTCTAGCCAAGGCATTACCTGAAATTGGTTGTAATATCATGAGCTAACAAACTAAGCCCAGTGAGAATAATAAGTATAAAAAGTAAAGATAGACCTCAAACTCGCATTTCGATTTGTGTCCCAATTAATCTGACACAAACACTCCTAAAGTTCTCTAAACTCTAGGTAATTTCGTTTTATACTTTCTAAGGATGATATTACTAATAATCGTAGCCAATACTCATCCATTAACATCATTATAAAGTAAATAAGTAAAGTGAACACACTTTGCACAACATACAACTTCTCAATTCTCTCTTGCATCTATCATAACCATGAATGCATGAGAGCATCCCGTAGGATTTCACAATTGCCCTTTTTATGAGTGAATGAAGGTAATGAGTACATCCCGTAGGATTACCATTCAACCTTATGCATGAGGAAGTAATGCGTACAGCCCGTAGGTTACCATTTAACTCCCTATGCATGAAGAAGTAATACGTACCAGCCCGTAGGTTACCATTTAACTTCTTTTCTTTCACATTCTTTCTTTTCTTGAAGGTGATGTGAACTCCACGTAGGGTTCATCCATCTTCCTTCTTTTCTCATTCACTTTCTTTTCTTTTCACTTTCATTCTTTTTCACTTTCATTCTTTTTCACTTTCATTCGTTTTCATTTCCATTCTTTTCACTTTCATTCTTTTTCATGAATGTTGCGAGAATGGTATGATGCAATATGATATGCATATGCTTGCATATCCTTGTAAAAGCAAATAAGTAAAGTGCGGAATTAAAGTAATCGTAAACAAGCATAAAGTAAAGGTGTAAAGTAAAGGGCAAAATGTAAATGACATAAGATAAAAGTAGATAAGCATTTCGGATGAACGATATATCGATCGAACTCCGGTATCAAATAATAAAATTAGAAACATAACTTAAACGATTAACCTATGCCCTCCGGATTCTAAACTTCCAAATAATCCGAGGCTCTATTAACCGTTCTAATTACTAGTTGGATCTTTAACTTCCAATGATCCAAACTTAGTTTCACATCGAACCTAACTTAGAATCTTCTAAGATTCAAGTCTTCCTTGAGAATTTCTAAGTTCTCACTTAAAGGATTAACTCTTAATCCTAAGGGCACTAACTCACAACCCTCTAATCTTAGGTTCGGATTCTAATCTTAGTTCAAACTCTTAAAACCGTCATACTTGTCCGCTTTCTATAGTTACTTTAAATACTAACTATTCTCACCTTAGTTAAAAGATGACTTTGCTCCTAAGTCCGAAGGAGCGATCAACCACGAGGTTCAAAAACACCTACAAACGAATTATATCGTAACAATCAATAACTTTACCAACTATCGATCAAACAACTACTAAACATACAAAGCAACGAATAAAACCCACAAAGAGGCCCACGACCCTATCATTAAAAATGAGTCTCGGGTTTGGTTTTTCGGCTTTTTGGCAATTCAAATACGTTTTGAGTTGGTTTTAATCAAATCCGATAATCCCGATTTCAATGGGTATCGATAATTAGGGTTTTTGAACATTAATCCCTTTCCCGAATTGAATTTAAATAAACATTTATTCATTAATTTCTAACCCAAAATCAAACCCAAAAGGGTAAATTTCAAACGGAAAGGGTTTCGGCTGAAACTCGGTTTTAGGGTTATGAAATAGTTTCCAAAAACACGTAAAACTACTCCCGAATTGACAAACACCGAGTTTCATGGCAAGAAATCGAAAGAAAACAAGTAAAACTCCATTAAAACACTATTTGGAGTTAGGGTTTGAAACTTCACTTACCGAGAACTCCTAGGATCTCGAGAGAAACGGACGATGGCTAGGTGGAAAATGATCCTTGACCCGAGGGCTTTCCGATGGATCTAAGATCAAGCCGATCCGACAAGAAACGAACAAAATCAAAATCCTCCCTTTTCTTCTTTGTGACCCACGGGTGGAGGAGAGGGAATTTGGAGAGTTTTGGTCAATTTGTGAAGTCAATGACTCATTTAAAGAAGATGACAAATAGTAATTTTAGATATTTTGCAAATTGGGTAATTACAACTTTGCCCTTTTATGACTTTTGGCTTAAAAACGAATCCCGAACATCTCAAACTATTCTAATGGTAATTAATAATTATTAATTGGCCCGTTAATAATTATTAACACCATTAAAACGTATTTAAATAAATAAAGCCATTAAAATGAAATAAAATGAAATAAATTACTAAATTCTAATTTAATAATAAATAAATGAATTTTAATTACTCAAATTAAAATAAAATAAATAAAAGTTTTTTTTTATCACAAAATAACGGGACGTTACAGCTTTATTCACTTAGTGAACGTACTTTTCGAGGACGAAAAGTCTTTTAAGGAGGGTAGACTGTAACGTCCCGTTATTTTGAATTGATTTTTTTTTTTTTTTTTAATTTAATTTTATTATTTATTTAATTTTATTTATTTATTTATTTCAATTTAAGTATTTAGATTAATTATTATTTTTGTAATTTCAATTTTAGTAGTTATCTTCGCTTGAAATTCTTTTTAATCGTTTTAATACTTAATTTTCGTTTCGGTGACATTAATAGTTATTAATAGGCCAATTAATAATTATTAATCACCTTTAGATTTATTTAAGAGCTTCGGGTTTCGTTTTATAAGCTAAAAGTCATAAAAGGGCAAAACCGTAATTTCAAAACTACCAAAATATCTAAATTTACTATTCATTTATTTCTTTAAATATCAAAAATTCATCAACTTGGCTTCATCTTTCTTCTCCCTTCCTTCTCCTTGCCATAGCTTTCCTTCCTCCATTGATGAAGTTTTTATTTTCTTCGTTTCTCATTCGTTTCTCGATGGATCGTCGTGTTTTCGGTTGCGTTGGATTGGTAGGGACGAGGGCTACCTATCCAACCTAGCTTTTCGAAGTTTCCCGTTTTCTAAGGGAAATCCCAAAAAGTAAGTTTTCAAAACTTTTTAGGTGGTTTTGTTCGTTTTTTATTGTAAATGAAATTTGAAGTTGAAATCATGAATTTCTATCATGAAAAATGACGATTTTGAGCCCGGATTTTCGAAAAACACTATTCACCAGAGACACTATTCATCCGAAATCACTATTCACCCGAAATTACACATTTGTTCGCATATTAGTTATGAATTGTAATATGTTGTACAATCGGTGAATTGTAGGTGGAATTGCTCGGTGGTTGTTTCGTGGAAATTGGAGATTTGGAATTATTTGGCAAAGGTGAGAATAGTTAGAATTTAAAGTAATTATAGAAATCGAATAAGTGTGATGGTTTCTAGAATGGAAACTAAGATTAAAATTTAATCTAAGAGTAAAAGGAGTGAGTTAGTGCCTTAGGATTTGAAGTTAATCCTTTAGGCGAGAAACTTAGGATTTCTCGATGAAAGCCTCGAATCTTAGAAGATTCTAAGTTAGATTAGTTTCGGAGTTTAGAATGGATCATTTGGAAGTTAAAGGATCCAAGACTTTGATAAAGATTGGTTAATAGAACTTTGGATCATTGGAAGTTTAGAATCCTTGAAAGTTTAAGTTAACCGTTATGTTTTGATTCTTTACTTATTTAACGGAGTTCGATCGTTATATCGTTCGTCTGAGATTACTATCTATTTTACTTATGTCCTTTACTTTATGTCTTTACTTTTACTCCTTTACTTTATGTATGTTTCGGTTGTTTTATCATTTACATTTACTTTATTTACTTTTGCAAGCATATGTAAACATATGCATAACATCTCGTATCATTGAAAGAAGTTGAATTGTAAGTTGCGAACGCACACATTACTTCCTTATGTGGAGTTGAATCGTAAGTTGCGGACGTACATATTACTTCTCATGCATAGAAGTTGAATCGTAAGTTGCGGACGCACATATTACTTCCTCATGTGGAGTTGAATTGTAAGTTGCGGACGTACATATTACTTCTCATACATAGGGAGCTGAATCGTAAGTTGCGAACGCACACATTACTTCCTTATGCGGAGTTGAATCGTAAGTTGCGGACGTACATATTACTTCCTCATGCATAAAAGAAATTGTGGAATCCTACGGGATGTCCTTATGCAATCATGATTATGATTGATGATATAGAGAATCGAGATGTTATATTTTATACAAAGTTTATTTACTTTACTTATTCTTTATCATAACAAGTTGATGGAAGAGAATTTGACTACTAGTGTTAGCATTATCATCCTTTGGTAGGTTTAGAATGAAATTACCTAAAGTTTGGAGAACTTTAGGATTGATTGTGTCAGGTAAATTGGACACAAATCTGAATACGAGTTTGAGGTCTATCTTTACTTTTTATGCTTATTATTCTCACTGGGCTTAAGTTGTTAGCTCATGATATTACAAACATTTCAGGTAATGTTTGGGATCATGGAAGAGGAGCTGGTGCGCGCTTGATCGAGATGATGATGATTTCGAGATGGACTAAGTGTTATGTAAAAATCCATGTACATGGTTTTGTGAACTTTATATAATTTTGGAGTTGTATATTTGAAAATGGCTCTTAAGAGCTATTGTCTTTTCTTTTATGATTATAAATCATTTTGAACTCCTGATAGGAACTTAATGTTCCTTGTGTTTTTAAATGTTTGAATTTAAGATGTAAACAGGTTTTTGGCTAGCCTATTTTCAAACATAATCACGCCAATTTTTATTAAAATAAAAGACTTCCGCTGTGTTTCTAATTTAATTTACTTAAAAGTGACGGGTCGTCACATGCATTCAACATTCAAATACTCAAAGTTTCGACATATAATTAAATATTATGCATGAATGCGAACATATTAATGAACAGAAAAGCCCTAAAACATGTTACTATGTTACGATATTTTAATGATGCCGGTGAAGTGTCGTTGAATGATAGGTCAGTTACCATCATTCAAACGAGATGTCACTCGAACAATTGACAACACCAGAATAACTCATATTCCTATGTCATTGTTTATTGTGTGTTTGGTCAAGAATTTTGATAACAAACTTTATCAAATTTCTTCTTAAGTGTAACCCACTAATTTAGTGTAACGTCCCGTTATTTTTGTGATAAAAAAAACTTTTATTTATTTTATTTAATTTAAGTAATTGAAGTTTATTTATTAATTGTTAATTTAGAATTTGCAGTTTATTTCGGTTTTAATCTTTTAATTGATCTTTTTCGTTTATTTTCGTTTTAATGGTATTAATACTTATTAACGGGCCAATTAATAATTATTAATCACCTTTAGATTTATTTAAGAGCTTCGGGTTTCGTTTTATAAGCTAAAAGTCATAAAAGGGCAAAACCGTAATTTCCAAACTACCAAAATATCTAAATTTACTATTCATTTATTCTTTAAATATCACAAAATTGACAAAGATGACATCTTTCTTCTCCTTCCCTTCTCCTTGCCGTGAGCAACTTCCACCATTGATGGATTGTTTCTTTTCTTCGTTTCTCATTCGTTTCTAGGCGGATCGTCGTGTTTTCGGTTGCGTTGGATTGGTAGGGATGAGGGCTACCTATCCAACCTAGCTTTTTGAAGTTTCCCGTTCTCTAAGGGAAATCCCAAAAAGTAAGTTTTCAAAACTTTTTTGGTGGTTTTGTTCGTTTTTGATTGTAAATAAGTTTTGAAGTTGAAATCATGAATTGTTATCATGGAATTTGACGATTTTGAACCTGGATTTTCGAAAAACACTATTCATCCGAAAATGCAAACTTATTCTCATATTAGATATGAGTTGTAATATGTTGTGCAATTGATGAATTGTAGGTGCGATTGCTCGGTTGTTGAATTGTGAGAATCGAAGATTTGGAGAAAATCTTTTTTGGCAAAGGTGAGAATAGTTAGGATTTAAAGTAATTATAGAAAACGAATAAGTATGTTGATTTGTAGAATCGGAAACTAAGATTAGAATCCAATCTAAGGTTAGAGGGAGTGAGTTAGTGCCTTAGGATTTAAAGTAATCCTTTAGGCGAGAAACTTAGGATTTCTCGATGAAAGCCTTGAATCTTAGAAGATTCTAAGTTAGATTTAGTTTCGGATTTTAGAATGAATCATTGGAAGTTAAAGGATCCAAGACTTTGATAAAGAACGGTTGATAGAACCTTGGATTATTGGAAGTTTAGAATCCTTGAAGGTTTAGGTTAATCGTTATGTTTTGATTCTTTACTTTATTTAGCGGAGTTCGATTGATATATCGTTCGTCCGGGATTCTATCTATTTCTACTTTATGCCCTTTACTTTATGTCTTTACTTTATGCCCCTTTACTTTATGCTTGTTTCGGTTACTTAATCATTTACATTTACATTATTTACTTTTGCAAGCATATGCAAGCATATGCATAACATCTCGCATTATTGAAAAGAAAAGAAAGTGAGAAAGAAAAACGAAAGGTTAATGCTGGAATATGAGAAAGTCCACATTTCCTCCATGCATAAGTACTGGTGGGATATGATAATTTGCCCACACTACTTTCATGCATAAGTACTGGTGGGATATGATAATTTGCCCACACTATTTTCATGCATAAGTACTGGTGGGATATGATAATTTGCCCACACTACTTTCATGCATAAGTATTGGTGGAATATGAGAATTTTTCCACACTACTTCATACATAAAGATAAGGGTGGATAGTTGTAACGACCTGATTTTTCGTAAAATCCATTGAAATAAAAGCGCAGCGGAAAACTATATTTTACAGAAAAACGGCGTGGGTCCGTTTAAAATTCGGATAAACCAAAACCTGTTTACAAACCAGTTTTTTTCAGAAAAAACATTAATACTAGAATGCACCTTCCATGTTATGATGAAAATGCTAAAGGAAGTTTAAAGTTCAAAATATATATACAAACGCTCCATCGAGCTCAAAATGTAACAAAATAAAAAGTGATGCAATGTTCATGAGCATTCAAGAATGCTACTCTCAAAATCAATTGCGTTCCTGTCCATTCATTATCTCGATCGGTCACGCGGTGCCACCTCCTCTACCTCATCCTCTACCATGAGTCTTACCTGAAAAATTGTAATTGTAGCAACATTAGCATAAAAATGCTAGTGAGAGTAAAATGAAAGCAAGTAATCCTATGAACAACGTTTCATGTCAGAAATCGTGTCCAAAGGCCTAGATTTCACTTTTGCTACCCATTCCACATTCCAAATTTCACACATAAACAACATACATAATAAACTTTCTTAACTTCGTGGCTCAACGAATCTTATGAGTTATGGATTTCCTCAAAAACATTCTATCATCATAAAAGAAATACTCAAACCAAGATACAAGTAAAAGAATGTGATATACTAAGTGCTAGTAAAGTCGTAACCACACATGCTCAAATCTTTGAGTGCCAACCGTATCACCGCATGTGTAGTACTATAATAATGATAACAATAATAACACATCCATACACGCTCAAATCTTCGAATGCCACCCTTACCACAGCGTGTATAGTGCTATATCACAAATCATCGCACCATGATACCGTATGGAGCGTATCACATACTATCATGTGCCATATCACATAACCTCGCACCATGATACCATATGGAGCGTATCACATACTATCATGTGCCATATCACATAACCTCGCACCATGATACCGTATGGAGCGTATCACATACTATCATGTGCCATATCACATAACCTCGCAGAATCCGTCAAGCTCCCTAGTAAGTTAGATAAAGTTCCACTAAACTACTAAAGAACATAAACCGCTTGAATTACACGAGTCAATACTCAAGTGTAATTTCTAAGCCACTTTGACTCCTGAATCACTTAAAGTTCCTTAGTCAATCACTTTCTTCTAAAGTCTCCAAATCACCTTACAAGACTTCCAAACCACTCATAATTCCTCTTTTAATTCGAAAACCATAAATACATCAAAATCACTCCACTCACATCCGAGTTAAAGTCTCCAACCAAGTATAACTTCCGGAAGTTAGTTCCCCTCTTAACCTCGGTAAACAATATCGTAATGAAACATAATTCATAAAATTATTGACTTTCATTTTAAACTCACCTTAGATGTGAAATCCAAGCTTCCAAAATGCCGGAGTCAAAGTCACGCAAACGATCACCAACCTACAAATCAAATACACCTAACAACCATTAATTATCCGAAAATCGAGCAAACAACATCTAAATGCATAAAATGATGAAAACCCCAGATTTGAACCCTAAGGGACCCACGGCCCAACAAGGAACAGAGGGTTCGGGTTCGGTTTTCCGTCTTTTATGCACTTTTGAGATGATTTGGGTTGATCAAAGACACTTTGAAAGTCGAGATAACAGTGGGTCACGATATTTTAGGGTTTTACATAATAATCGATTTCCGAAAAATTAAGTAAAACGTAAAATCATAGCAAACCAAACACCCTAATCTTGGTTAAGTGAGAGAAATTAACATGGAACGGGTTTTCAACTCAAACTTGATTTTAGGGTTTAGGGAAGTTTCTAAAACTTGCTAAAACGACTTCCTCGATTGAAATCTTTAAGCTTCGGGGTGTGAATTTGAAGATTTCAATTCAAAACCTCCATTAAAACACTATTCACAACAAGTTTTAGAAAGTTTGTCATACCTTAAGGTTTCCAGAAAATTGACGAAAACCTCGATTGTTAGGTTAGAAATGATCCTCGGGATGAGAGCTTGTGACGACCCGTCACTTTTAAATAAATTAAAATCAGAGAAAACAGCGGAAGTCTTTTATTTTAAGAAAAATTTGCGTGGTTTTGTTTGAAAATTGGCATGCCGAAAACCTGTTTACATCCTAATTTTCAAATCTAATAAAATCTCATGGACTTTAAGTCCCAAATCAGTAGTTCAAATATTTCATATCATAAAACCACATCAAAAGCTCTTATGAGCAAAATACAACATCAAAGTCTTTGAAATTCACAAAAATAATTACATATACTTTACAACGACAAGTCCATCTCGAGGTCAACATCCCTCGATCACGCAGCACCATCTCCCCTTCCACGGCCTCTAGCCAGGGCATTACCTGAAATTTTTGTAATATCATGAGCTAACAACTTAAGCCCAGTGAGAATAATAAGCATAAAAAGTAAAGATAGACCTCAAACTCGCATTTCGATTTGTGTCCAATTAACTGACACAATACACTCCTAAAGTCCTCCAAACTCTAGGTAATTTCATTCTAAACTTCCAAAGGATGATATTACTAATAATCATAGTCAATACACATCCATTAACATTAATACAACATAAGTAAGAAAAGTAAATATCCTTTGCACATCATACAACTTCTCGAATCTCTCTTTCATCTATCATAAATATGAATGCATGAGGGCATCCCGTAGGATTTTGCATTTGCCCTTTTTGTGCGTGAATGAAGGTAATGCGGACATCCCGTAGGCTCCCATTTAACCTTATGCATGAAGAAGTAATGCGTACATCCCGTAGGCTACCATTTAACTCCCTATGCATGAAGAAGTAATGCGTACATCCCGTACGCTACCATTTAACTCCTTTTCTTTCACATTCTTTCTTTTCTCTGAAGGTGATGTGAACTCCACGTAGGGTTCATCAATCTTCCTTCTTTTCTCTTTCACTTTCATTTCTTTTCACTTTAGTTTCTTTTCACTTTCGTTTCTTTTGCACTGGATGGTGCGAGAATGGTATGATGCAATATGATATGCATATGCTTGCATATCCTTGTAAAAGTAAATAAATAAAGTGCGGAATTAATGTAGTTGATGCAAGCATAAAGTAAAGGGGTATAAAGTAAAAGATATAAAGTAAATGGCATAAAGTAAAATAGATAAGCATCTCGGACGAAAGATATATCGATCGAACTCCGGTGTCAATAATAAAAGTAGAATCATAAATCAAACGATTAACCTATACCTTCAAGGATTCTAAACTTCCAATAATCTGAGGTTCTATTAACCGTTCTAAAATACAAATTGGATCTTTTAAGTTCCAATGATCCAATCTTAGTTTGAAACGAATCTAACTTAGAATCTTCTAAGATTCGAGGCTTTCAATGAGAAATCCTAAGTTTCTCGCTTAAAGGATAACTACAAATCCTAAGGCACTAACTCACTCCCTCTAATCTTAGTTTGGATTCTAATCTTAGTTTCCGATTCTACAAACCATTACACTTATTCGATTTCTATAATTACTTTAAATCCTAACTATTCTCACCTTAATTAAAAGATGACTTTGCTCCTAAGTTCGAAGGAGCGATCATCCACGCGGTTCAAAAACACCTACAAAAAAATTATATCATACAATCAATAACTTTACCAACTATCGATCAAACACCAACTAAAGGTTCAAAACAACGAAAACTCATCAAACCCTCCCTTAGGGCTCTCGGCCCCCCCCCAATAAAATGGGTTTCGGGTTTGGTTTTCCGGCTTTTTGGCAATTTAAATACGTTTCAAGTTGGTTTTAAGCAAATTCGATAATCCCGATTTCAATGGGTATCGATAATTAGGGTTTTTGAACATTAAGCCCTTTCCCGAATTGAATTTAAATAAACATTCATTCATTAATTTCTAACCCAAAATCAAACCCAAAGGGTAAATTTCAAACGGAAAGGGTTTCGACTGAAACTCGGTTTTCGGGTTAAGGAATAGTTTCCAAAAAGTCTTAAAACTACTCCCGAATTGACAAACACCGAGTTTCACGGCAAGAAATCGAAAGAAAACAATGAAAACTCCATTGAAACACTATTTGGAGCTTAGGGTTTCAAGAGAAACTTATCGAGAACTCCGTGGATCTCGAGAGAAACGTGCGATGGGTAGGTGGAAAAGATTCTTATGACCGATACCTTTCCAAAGGACCCAGAATCAAGTCGATCGGGCAAGAAACGAACGAAATCAAAAATCTCACTTTTCTCTCTTGAAGCTCACGGCCTTGGAGCAAAAATGAGGAGTGATTTTTGGTCAAAATGAGTCAATGGTCATTTAAAGAAGATGAAGCAAATAGTGTTTAGATATTTTGAAATTTTGGAAATTACGACTTTGCCCTTTTTAAGACTTTTGGCTTAAAACGAATCCCAAACATCTCAAACTATCCCAATGGTGATTAATAATTATTAATTGGCCCGTTAATAATTATTAATACCATTAAAACGTATTTAAATAAATAAAGCCATTAAAAAGAATTAAAATGAAATAAACTACTAAATTCTAATTTAACAATTAATAAATAAACTTTAATTACTTAAATAAAATAAAATAAATAATCTTTTTTTTATCACAAAATAACGGGACGTTACAGAGCTTTTCAACGGTACTAGACTGACGACGATCTACCGAGCAAATAAGAAAAACCAAAAGAGGGGGTGGGTAGATGAGAGCCACGGCCAAAGGAGGAGGAAGAGAAAAGGAGAAAATGAAGATTTTGACCAATAGTTGACTATTTAAGGATGAGGATGGTGAATAGTGATTTTTTAAGAAATTGGAAAATGACGTATACGTCCCTTTTAAAAGATTCGATTAAAAATACGAAACCCGATGGTCTTAAAATAATCTAAAGGTGATTAATGATTATTAATTGGCCCGTTAATAATTATTAGTGTCACCGAAACTAATTTAAAGTAGTAAAAGGTTTAAAAGTTTAAAAAGGTTTTCGAACGAAAATAACTACTAAAATCGAATTACTAAGTTTAAACTAACTAAATACTTTATTTAAAATAAAATAAATAATAAAAAAAAATTACCTCCAAAAGTAACGGGACGTTACAATAGTATGTAAAAATTCACATTACCTTCATTTCATGCATAAATGGCGAATGCGTATCCTACGGGAGGTACTCATTGCTTTTATGCATATGATAGATGAGAAAGAGAGTTGAGATGTTATATTTATGCAAAGTTTATTTATTTTCTCAATCATGTTATAACAAGTATATGGATGAATAATTAGACTAAGGGTGCTAATTAATATCATCCTTTGGGAGAATAAGAATTTTAAAGTAAACCTTGTATATAGTATAAGGTAAATATGGAAAATGAGATATAAATGCTATATGCATTTATGAAACCATATCAGAAATATTTGGAATGTAGTTCCACAATTATATTGAAGAATTGGTAAGTAAAAGTGGAATACTTGGTTATAAACTCTTTGAATGGATGGATAGCAAAGAGTACGTATGTTCTTGGACTCAAATCGAATGCGAGTTTGAGGTCTATTCTTACTTTTTATTCTTATTATTCTCACTGGGCTTAAGTTGTTAGCTCATGATATTACAACCATTTCAGGTAATGTTTGGGATCGTGGTAAAGGAGCTGGTGCGCGCTTGATCGAGAGGATGATGATTTCGAGATGGACTAGGTTGTTGTAAAAATCCATGTACATGGTTTTGTGAAATTTATATCATATTGATGATTTGTACTTTGTAATTAGCTCATAAGAGCTTATTGTCGTTGTTTTATGATTATAGTCATTTTGAAACTCCTGATAGGAACTTAATGTTCCTTGTGTTTTTAGATGTCTCAATTTAAGATGTAAACAGGTTTTGGCTATCCTATTTTCAAACATAATCACGCCAAATTTTCTTAAAATAAAAGACTTCCGCTGTGTATTCTAATTTAATTTATTTAAAAATGTCGGTCACATTTAGTCTTTTAAATAAAAATTGAAGAGTATCTACGAAGTGTAGATTCAGTATTCAATCGCATTTAAAATTCTTTATCCCTTTTGGGAGGCCCAACTTGATATTGATTTATACAATAAACCTTCCTATAGGAATGAACAGCTGCAGTAGTGTTACAGATGCCATATATAAATCTCACGTTTCGAGCCCATTAGTAGAGACCATAGGATACATTGACATGTTTCCTTCTCCCACTTAATATTTCAAGTTAGGGTTTCATAACTTAGACTAATTCAGGCTAATTCATTAATCCATGTTTTAATTAACCTACTCAACTTTAACTCTTAAATTGGTTAGATTAATTTTATAAATGTGATTGTTCAAGTTTTCCTAATTAAAACTAATCACATTATGAGCCGTCTTATTAATTTCGATTTATTAATTTGAACTTTTCTCCCAGATCGCTCCCAGTTAGAGGCCCTCTGTGTTAGGGGAACTTTATGAAACCTCATCGCTTGAACAAAGCTTTCTCACCAGAGATCCATTCAATTCAATTAATCTCAATTATTAATTTTTAATTAACCCTTAATTAAAAGTTTCTATTTGTTTATCTTATATGGATTTTGGCCCAATTGTTTAAACAATAATTCCATATTACAAATAATTCATTTAGTTTCTATTCAACTTTTAAACTAGATTTAACTTTTGAATTTTAACTAAATAAGCATGCTTTTAATTCTAAAACAATTAGAATATAATTTTCGATAATAACATTTATAAAATAAAATTATAGCATGCTTCACATACATTAGCATATAATAACACATATTATACATAATGCATGTATGTACAATTAATAAAATCATACAACCTATGGTGGGATTTTCTACATGACATACTTTTATGCATGAACATTATTTAAAACAATTATATCATACATATAAACAATTTAAATAATAAATAGCTAAACTGACCGGTATTCTTGGCACTATTTCTAAAACGGAAAATTAAAATTACAACTTAATTAAATCTTCCATTGTAGAACTTGAGATTTCAACTTTCTCTCTCCTCCATGGTGTAGGCATGGGCATGGGTATTTATGGGGCAAATATTATCTCCTTAATATTTCCATAAATACTTGTTTTAAAATAATTATCTTTTAATTATATGGAAAAATAAAGAAAATATTTTCCATGTAATCTTATATTAATTTCTAAATTTATAATTTAAGATAGGGATATAATCTTAAAAAAAATTTAATCCTTATCTTAAATATTTAAATTTTTAAATTGAGATAACAAGATAATTATGATAAAATATCATACCATATTTTTACCTTTTTCTCTCTCCTTGGGCGTGGACATCATTGTTGATGGAGAAAAAATTTCTTTTCTTCCTTCCCTTTGGTGTAGCCGATTTTGCTCCTCTTTGGTATGGGAAAATTACAAATTTTTCCTATACCCTAAATTTAGGGTTTACAAATTTTCTACTAAAATTTGAAAACCTAAGTGCCTCAAGAATACCTAAACAGTCAATAAGCAAACCTCCAAAATTTATATAACACAATTTATATAAACATACATAAAACAATTTTTATGCAACCCACCAAAATTTTCGAAAACTCACAATTTTGCATGATAATTAAAATTAGCTCTGATTCCAATTGAAGGGATAATTTACTAAACTATCGGAATTTTATTTAGTAAACTTATTAACATTTAAAAACGGATCTATTAACATCATGCAATTTGTGAAAAACAAGTAGATTCATGCTTATATTTTCAAAAATTAAAATCAATTATACTTACATTGAGTAGTTAATTGAGAATCGGTTGGAGGTTTCTTTACAGTATGTCATGAAGAAACATTAGCATAAAAATGCTAGTGAGAGTAAAATGAAAGCAAGTAATCCTATGAACCAAATTCCATACCGGAAGTTGTGTCCAAAGGCCTATATTTCACTTTTACTACCCATTCCACATTCCAAATTCCACACTATCAACAATGCATAACATGCTTCTTGGAAAGTAACGATATTATGACTTAAAGTAAAAGTACCGGTTATTACTAAGTCTTTCTATCCATTCTAATGAGTATATGTAACTGTAACATTAACATTTTTATTACCAAACCAGAATCATCGTATCGGGTATACCATATGGATAAATATCACATACTAAGCCCGTACGGTATTACCATATCACAACTATCGTATCGGGTATACCATATGGATCAATATCACATACTAAGCCCGTACGGTATTACCATATCACAACTATCGTATCGGGTATACCATATGGATCAATATCACATACTAAGCCTGTAACAACCCGAAAAAAATCACCAAAAATATATAAACATATAACCAACAGCAGAAGCATTTTAAAGATGACATCAAGTCAATTTATTGAAAATCAAGTTCAATAACAATTCTAAACCGATCGGTTTGACTTTAAAAACTGAAAACCCCAAAATAAAACAATCTCGAATCATTGTTTAGAAATTCTCAAATAAAAGTATATTCAATATACTTATTTAAAAACAAAACAAACATGAATTCAAAAGACGTTATCCACGAAAACAAATAATAAAGAACAAGACTTCGCCGGCGTTGCAAATCCATGCCAACCGATCACTCGCCTCGAACATCATCAGCCACCGAGTTTCTTCTTTCTTTTACCTAAAAAAAAAGTTGTAGCATCATGAGGCTACGCCCAATGAGTAGAAAATTGTTAAAGAAAGAATCATGCCAATGAGAGGTTTCCTAAGACTTTAAGTCCATAAACGTCCTCACCGACTTCCAATAAGTCACTCACTCCCAAAGAAGTCATAAATCCTATCTCAACAAATTAAAAGTTATCTCTATTCGAATTAGTTTTAAACATAATTTTTCTACAATTTAAAACTATTCGAATCCTTTCCTGTCTAATACATTTAATCTCCTCTTTATTCAAGTTATCTCTATTCGAATTAGTTTTAAACATAATTTTTCTACAATTTAAAACTAATCGAATCATTTCCCGTTTAATACCTTTAATCTCCTCTTTATTCACAAACAAAGAGAGACTACGCCCATAAGGAATTTAAACATAATTTTTCTACAATTTAAATCCTTTAGGGATATTCTTTTCCATTGTACGGATGGAATGAACCTGCCCCGTTAGGTGTTATTTAAGTTGTGCACACTAAATAATCTCCCCTAACAGCTATTCTTCATTAGACAAGGCCTTGCCTAATGCGAACCTACAACCATATTACCAAGGTATTTTAAAGTAATACGATTTCACACAACGTCAACCTTGACGTTCCAACAAGCCAAAAACCTCACTTTCCGCAACTAACCCAACTGAAAGGCTAAAATTTCCTAAATTACAACTTATAGGATTTAACCTTAATCTCACCTCAAAACAGCCCAAAAATATCCAACTAAACACTTTGGGTCATTTTCAGTCACTTCCAACATCGTTACCAATCTAGAGACGAAACTATCCTAGGTTTACGCCATTTCGTCCCTTAATCGAAACTTAGAATCTAATAATTTCTAAAGAAAAACCGGCGGCATAACGGCTATATTTTTAACTCCCAAATAGCCCTACACATCCAAATAAAATATCGCAACACAAAATAATAAATCCAGCATCAGTTTCTAACTAGCCTCCTAAGCCTAAATTCTCCTAATTGGGCACTATCATACAGAAACGGCATCTTATAACTTAACGACAATTATTACGATTTACCCAAGAACAGTCTTAAACATCCCAAAAGTCATCCAAGAAAGAAAAGGAAAAATTATAAAGCTGCCAAATAACACAAATCGATATCGATATAACTTTTCGTCTTAAACCCAATCTTTTAAGCATGCTTCTCATTAATTTTTCCAAGTTCTTAATTCAACCCAAATAACCTCATTTTATTCTTATAAACATCCAAGGTCAATGCCAAAATTAAAGAGGTTATACTATTAAAGAAAAAGGAAAACAAACATGGAAAAATTCTAGCCTTAACAACTTCTACTCACCTTGTACACAGCAATAATTTTTCCAAATTCTTTTCCTTTCACAACACAACTACGACCTGAAACATAAGTTACGATCTAAAATAAATTAAACCTAACTTTATGCTAACATAAATATTAAACTAAACGTAGGACAGAGGGATTACAGGGTAGAACAATTAGGACAGCATTAGGATGGAGGGTGACGGGTTCGACTTCGGGTTAGGATGGTTATAACAGGGGGAATTTGGGTTAGGCAGATGTAGGACGGGCGTAGGTCAGCGTAGGACAGGCAGGGGGAATTCGGGCTAGGACGGACGTAGGACAGCGTAGGATGGGCAGGGGGAATTCGAGTTAGGACGGACGTAGGACGGCGTAGGTCAACGTAGGACGGGCGTAGGTCAGCGTAGGATGGAGGAAGAATTTTGGGGTTCTGATTCATTCGTTATCTATCCATTATACATTAGGTTTCAAAACAGAAATCATTACCTCAATTCAATCTTTATCTCCGTTTAATGAAAGAAATTGTATTAAATTCCTGTAAAAGAAATTTAAATATCAATTACCATCATTTACCTTAAATCCAATAAATATTATAATAAGAATAATATTTATTTAATTTAAAACTTACCCAAAAACACGGGGTGTTACAAAGCCCGTACGGTATTACCATATCATAAATAATCGTATCGGGTATACCATATGGATAAATATCATATACTAAGCCCGTACAGTATCACCATATCACAACAATCGTATCGGGTATACCATATGGATAAATATCACATACTAAGCCCGTACGGTATTACCATATCACAAATCATCGTATCGGGTATACCATATGGATAAATATCACATACTAAGCCCGTACGGTATTACCATATCACAAATCATCGTATCGGGTATACCATATGGATCAATATCACATATTAAGCCCGTACGGTATTACCATATCATAAATCATCGTATCGGGTATACCATATGGATAAATATCACATTCTATGCACGTACGGTATTACCATATCACAAATCATCGTATCGGGTATACCATATGGATCAATATCACATACTAAGCCCATACGGTATTACCATGTCACAACCATCGTATCGGGTATACCGTATGGATAAATATAACATATTAAGCCCGTACGGTATCACCATATCACAACCATCAAGTTTCTTAGTAAGTTAGATTTCTTAAACGAGATTATACTAAAGTACTAAAGAACATAAACTACTTGAATTACACGAGTTATCACTTCAAATGTAACTTCTAAGCCACTTTGACTCTCAAACTATTCAAAATTCCTTAAACTTCCACTTTCCCTAAAATCTCCAATTTCATCTAAAACTCTTCAATTCATCTTACAAGACTTCCAAACCACTCAAAGTTTCCTTAAAATTCCAATTTCATAAGAATTCCAAAGTGACTCCACTCACTTCCGAGTTTAAAGTCACCAACCAAGATAATAACTTTCAGAAGTTAGTCTCCCTCTTATCATCGATAGACAATATCGTAATGAAACATAATTCATAAAATCACTCATTTTCATTTTAAACTCACCTTAGATTGTGAAGTCCAAGCTTCCAAGTGCCGAGATCAAAACCACGCGATCAAATCACAATCCTACAAATCAATTACACCTAACAATCATTAATTATCCGAAAATTTAGCAAATGACATCTAAATGCATAAAACGACGAAAAACCCGGAAATCGACCCTATGTAGCTCTCGGCCATACAAGGGAAAGGGGGGCTCGGGTTCATTTTTCTAGCTTTTATGCACTTTTGTAACGTCCCGTTATTTTGTGATAAAAAAAAACTTTTATTTACTTTATTTTAATTTAAGTAATTAAAATTCATTTATTTATCATTAAATTAGAATTTAGTAGTTTATTTCATTTTAAGTCATTTTAATGGCTTTATTTATTTAAATACGTTTTAATGGTATTAATAATTATTAACGGGCCAATTAATAATTATTAATCACCATTGGGATAGTTTGAGATGTTCGGGATTCGTTTTTAAGCCAAAAGTCATAAAAGGACGGAATCGTCATTTCCAATTTCTTAAAATATCTAAAATTACTATTCATTTATTTCTTTAAATATAAAAAATTCTTCAACTTGGCTTCATCTTTCTTCTCCTTTCCTTCTCCTTGCCGTAGCTTTCCTTCCTCCATTGATGAAGTTTTATTTTCTTCGTTTCTCATTCGTTTCTCGATGGATCGGCTTGATTTCGGTTGCGTTGGATTGGTAGGGACGAGGGCTACCTATCCAACCTACCTTTTCGAAGTTTCCCGTTCCCTAAGGGAAGTCCCAAAAAGTAAGTTTTCAAAACTTTTTAGGTGGTTTTGTTCGTTTTTGATTATAAATGAGATTTGAAGTTGAAATCATGAATTTCTATCATGAAAAATGACGATTTTGAGCCCGGATTTTTGAAAAACACTATTCACCCGAAACACTATTCATCCGAAATCACTATTCACCCGAAATTGCACATTTGTTCGCATATTAGTTATGAATTGTAATATGTTGTACAATCGGTGAATTGTAGGTGCAATTGCTCGGTGGTTGTTTCATGGAAATTGGAGATTTGGAATTATTTGGCTAAGGTGAGAATAGTTAGAATTTAAAGTATCTATAGAAAGCAAATGAGTGTGAAGGTTTGTAAAGTTTGAAACTAAGAGTAGAATCCGAATCTAAGATTAGAGGGTTGTGAGTTAGTGCCCTTAGGATTAGAAGTTGATCCTTTAAGCGAGAAACTTAGGATTTCTCGAGAAAGACTTTGAATCTTAGAAGATTCTAACTTAGTTTCGATATGAAACTAAGGTTGGATTATTGGAAGTTTAGAATCCTGGAAGGTATAGGTTAATCGTTTTAGTAATGATTCTACTTTTATTTTTTATACCGGAGTTCGATCGACATATCGTTCGTCCGAGATGCTTATCTACTTTTATCTTATGTCATTTACATTTTGTCTTTTACTTTACACCTTTACTTTATGCTTGCGTACGATTACTTTAATTCCGCATTTTATTTATTTACTTTTACAAGGATATGCAAGCATATGCATATCATATTGCATTATACCATCCTCGCACCATTCATGAAAAAGAAATGAAAGTGAGAAAGAAATGAAGGGGAGAATGTTGGAGCCTACGGGTAGTGTCTGCATCACCTTCAGAAAAAGAAACGAAAGTGAAAAAGAAATGAAAGTGAAAAAGTAAAAGAAAATAAAGTGAAAGAGAAAAGAAGGAAGAATGATTAACCCTACGTGGAGTTCACATCACCTTCAGTGAAAAAGAAAAGAAAGTGAAACAGAAAGGAAGGAAGATTGATGAACCCTATGTGGAGTTCACATCACCTTCAGAGAAAAGAAAGAATGTGAAAGAAAAGAAGTTAAATGGTAACCTACGGGCTGTACGCATTACTTCTTCATGCATAGGGAGTTGAATGGTAACTTACGGGCTGTACGCATTACTTCCTCATGCATAAGGTTGAATGGTATCCTACGGGATGTACTCATTACCTTCATTCACGCATAAAAAGGGCAAATGCGAAATCCTACGGGATGCTCTCATGCATTCATGGTTATGATAGATGCAAGAGAGAATTGATAAGTTGTATGTTGTGCAAAGTGTGTTTACTTTACTTATTTACATTATAATAATGTTAATGGATGAGTATTGGCTACGATTATTAGCAATATCATCCTTAGAAAGTATAAAATGATTTCACCTAGAGTTTGGATGACTTTAGGAGTTAATTGTGTTATACTTTGGAAAATATGGTTTAGAATGACCTAGACTTTGGAGGATTCTAGGAAAGTTTGTGTCAGATTATTTGGACACAAATCAAAATGCGAGTTTGAGGTCTATCTTTACTTTTTATGCTTATTATTCTCACTGGGCTTAGTTTGTTAGCTCATGATATTACAAACATTTCAGGTAATGTTTGGGATCGTGGTAGAGGAGCTGGTGCACGCTTGATCGAGAGGATGATGATTTCGAGATGGACTAGGTTGTTGTAAAATCCATGTACATGGTTTTGTGAACTTTATATCACTTTGATGATTTGTACTTTGTAATTAGCTCAGAAGAGCTTATTGTCGTTGTTTTATGATTATAATAATTTTGAACTCCTGGATAGGAACTTAATGTTCCTTGTGTTTTTAGATGTTTGAATTTAAGATGTAAACAAGTTTTGGCTAGCCTATTTTCAAACATAATCACGCCAATTTTCTTAAAATAAAAGACTTCCGCTGTTTTCTCTGATTTAATTTATTTAAAAGTGACGGGTCGTCACAACTTTAGAGGCGTTTCAGGTTGTTTTCGGGTACTTTGGAAACCAAGATATCAATAACTATTAATCACCTTTAGATTTATTTAAGAGCTTCGGGTTTCGATTTTTAAGTCAAAAGTCATAAAAGGACGCATCCGTCATTTCTGATTTCTTAAAATATATAAAATTACTATTCATTCTTCTTTAAATATCACCAAATTGACCAAGTTGTCTTCATCTTTCTCTCCTTCCCTTCTCCTTGCCGTGGGATTCATCCACCATGGATGGGTTTTTCTTTTCTTCATTTCTCATTTGTTTCTCAATGGATCAGCTTGGTCTCGGTTGCGTTTGATTGGTAGGGACGAGGGCTATCTATCCAACCTAACTTTTCAAAGTTTCCCGTTCTCTAAGGGAAGTCCTAAAAAGTAAGTTTTCAAAACTTTTTATATGGTTTTGTTTGTTTTTTATTATAAATGAGTTTTGAAGTTGAAATCATGAATTTCTATCATAGAATTTGAAGATTTTGAGCCCGGATTTTCAAAAAACACTATTCACCCAAAAACACTATTCATCTGAAAATTCAAACTTGTTCTCATATTAGATATGAGTTGTAATATGTTGTGCAATTGATGAATTGTAGGTTTGTTTGCTCGGTTGTTGATTCATGGCAAATAGGAGATTTGGAGCAAAACTAAATGGGCCAAGGTGAAAATAAATATGATTTAAAGTGTAAAGACTCGAATTTTCTCAAATCTTTAAATCATAATAAACAGCGGAAGACTTTATTTTTATAAAAATTTGGCATGGATCCATTTAAAATATGAACTACCAAAACCTGTTTACATAAGTCCAAATCAGAGAATTTAAAACAACAGAAGTTCATACTCCAGTTTATAACCAAATAAGAGAAAGTAAATTCGATAATATGTAAAACACATCTTAGGCTCTCATGAGCAACAAAATACAATTTTAAAGACTAACAACATAGCATTCATAGAATGCCCCAAAATAAACATATATGTCCATGTCCCAAAAGCCATCCGCTAGGGATCAAGCAGCACCACCTCCCCGACCTCGCCCTGTCGCACGAGTATTATCTGAAAAGTTTAAGTGTAGCAACATTAGCATAAAAATGCTAGTGAGAATAAGATGGATGCAAGCACTTCTATGGATCAAATCCCATATCGGAAAATGTGTCCAAATAATCCTAACGTGCTCTTACTACCCATTCAATATTCCCAAGTACTTTACATAAGAAATCAATCCCATATCATAAATTCAAAAAGTAAACATTCAAGCTCGTAAAATAAAGTACAAGTGCATAACAAAGTAAATAACAAAGTAAATTTCACACTGTGACCACATTGTCACATTTCACAATTCAACTGTGACCACTTGTCACCATTCACATTCTCACTCGTGACCACATTGTCACCAATCACAAATAATACCGTGACCTCACTGTCACCGTGACCACATTGTCACCATACATAGTCATACCGTGACCTCATTGTCACCGTGACCACATTGTCACCATACATAACCATACCGTGACCTCATTGTCACTGTGACCACATTGTCACCATACATAACCATACCGTAACCTCATTGTCACCGTGACCACATTGTCAACATACATAACCATACCGTGACCACATTGTCACCATACACAAATCATACCGTGACCTCATTGTCACCCTTCACAAATCTTACCGTGACCTCATTGTCACCGTGACCACATTGTCACCATACATAACCATACCGTGACCTCATTGTCACCGTGACCACATTGTCACCATACACAAATCATACCGTGACCTCATTGTCACCGTGACCACATTGTCACCATACATAACCACATCGTGCTAACTCGATTCTACACAAGAATATCCCCAAAGTTTCTTTTAACTATCTTATAACCACTCAAAATAAACGGAGTATCTAATACTCTTCTCCAATTCCCGGAATCTAAAACTCCTCAAGAAATTAACTTAATACACAAATAACATCTCACTTTAAATCACACAACTTAACTAATTCTTTCCATATGCACTTTCCTTAACTCCCAATTATATGCATTCTTGGAAAAGTTCTAAAATCTAATAACCCTCTTAACCTCGATCGAACATAATCGTCAAGCAATTTGAAAACATAAAAGTAATCACAACCATTTTAAGCTCACCTTATTATTGAAGTCAACTGCAAATCACCGGTTGACCAATTTCACGAACGATGCACAAAACCTATAATTTAAATACACCTAAAGTATATTAATTAACCGAAATGAACAACGATCGTCATGATACTAAAATAAAGGACAAAACAGCCCGGGAATTAAGCTCACAAGGCCCACGACCCAAAGAAGGTGACAGGTGGAATTGGTTTTCCTGATTTTTAAGCACTTTAAAAGTGTTTCGAGTTGGTTTCGGGTACTTTGGAGGTTGGTAACATCAATGGGTAAACGTTATTTAGGGTTTAGGTCAAAAGTTCAATCCCGAAAAATTTAGTAAAATCATAAAACATATCAAATTCAAAACCCTAACCATCATGAAAAATGAGAATAACTCAAAGAAATGGCTTTTGGCTCAAACCCGATTCTAGGGTTTAGGGAAAGTTATAAATATACATAAAACAACTCCCTCGATCAAAATCTCCTAGTTCCCGAGCAAGAAATGGAAGATTAAAACCAAAAACACCATTAAAACACTATTTGAAGCTTTAGGTTTTGAACTTTGACATACCATAAGGCCCTTAGAAAACAGACGAAAACCTCAAATGTTGAGATGGGTAGAAAGTACGTCTCGAGAGCTTTCCAACGAGCTAAGGCACGATGAAAACGGTCGAGAAATGAAGCCGGGGTGACAATTTCTTTCTCTCCTCTTTTTTTTTCTCTCTAAGCTACGGGTTTGGGGAAAAATGAAGAGAAGAATGTGATGTTTTTGTCTAATTTTGGCTTAATAAAGGAGAAGGATGAATAGTGTTTAGATATTTAAGAATTTCAGAAATGACGCCTACGTCCTTTTCTTGCCTTAAGCTTTTAAAACGAAACCCGAACCACTTAAACTAGCCCAATGGTGATTAGTAATTATTAATTAGTCTATTAATAATTATTAATACCATCGAAACTCGTTTAGGCTAATTAAGCAATTAAAAAGGTTTCTGAACGAAATTAACTATTTAACTCTAAGTAACTAATTCTAGAATTATCTTTAATACTTTAAATAAACAAATAATTAATTAAAATAAAATAATAATAATAATAAATTCACCTCAAAATAATGGGACGTTACATAAAGTAATTTTAGAAACCGAATAAATAGAACGGTTTGTAAAATCGGAGGTTAAGAATAGGATTCGAATCTAAGAGTAAAAGAAAGTGAGCTAGTGCGTTAGGATTAAGAACTAGTTCTTTGAGTGAAAACTTTGGTGTTTCTCGAGGGAAACATCGAACACTAGGAAGTTCTAAGTTAGAATCGTATCGGACATTAAAAAAGGATCATTGGAAGTTAAAGGATCCAAACTTTTAGATAAAATGGTTAAAGGAACTCGAAAATAGAGCTTTGGATTTTATTTGGAAGTTTAGAATCCTTGGAAGTGTAGATTACTTAATTAAGAAAGAATCTACTTTGTTTAAATTATCGGGAGTTCGGTTTACTTATTGTAAATATGAAATTTCTGTTTAGTTACTTTATGCACTTTACTTTATGCATTTTACTTTATGCACTTTACTTTATGCAATGCACTTTATGCACTTTACTTTATGCATTTTACTTTATGCACTTTACTTTATGCAATGCACTTTATGAACGTTACTTTATGAACGTCACTTTATGCACTTTACTTTTATTTTACTTGAAATCACAAAATTTTCAAATTCATACTACATAGCTTGAAAGCTATGTAGTATTTTACTTTATTGTAAATATGAAATTTCTATTTAGTTACTTTATGCACTTTACTTTATGCATTTTACTTTATGCACTTTACTTTATGCAATGCACTTTATGCACTTTACTTTATGCATTTTACTTTATGCACTTTACTTTATGCACTTTACTTTATGCAATGCACTTTATGAACGTTACTTTATGAACGTCACTTTATGCACTTTACTTTTATTTTACTTGAAATCACAAAATTTTCAAATTCATACTACATAGCTTGAAAGCTATGTAGTATTTTACTTTATTGTAAATATGAAATTTCTATTTAGTTACTTTATGCACTTTACTTTATGCATTTTACTTTATGCACTTTACTTTATGCAATGCACTTTATGCACTTTACTTTATGCATTTTACTTTATGCACTTTACTTTATGCACTTTACTTTATGCAATGCACTTTATGAACGTTACTTTATGAACGTTACTTTATGCACTTTACTTTTATTTTACTTGAAATCACAAAATTTTCAAATTCATACTACATAGCTTGAAAGCTTTCACGTAGCCTGCGAGAGCTACCACATAGCCTGCAGGAGCTATTGCACGGCCTGAGAGCTGACACATGGCCTGCGGGAGCCATCACAAGCCGCGAGAGCTTACACATAGCCTGCAGGAGCTATTATTATTGTCATTCATCACAAAAATTTTTTTATTTAAATATGTTTATATCAAGAGAAGATGATATAAGTTTTTATGGTGAAATGAATATAACCATATACCTCGATGAATGTTGTAAGGAGAAATTTGGGTATGACCACTTTCTTCTAAACTTTGGGAGTTATTATTCTCGAGTTTGGAAGTTTTAGTGAGAATGTTGTAAGAGAATTAGTTTCTCAATAACTTAGAAGATTTCGTAATTGGAGAATAAGACTTGATGTAAACCTTATGTATAGTATAAGGTATTAAAGAGAACGAGATTCAAATGTTATATATATATATATATATGTTATGAAACATATCCTCCTAATTGTTGGAAGATGGTTCCTCAAATATTTGGGAGAATAAGATTTGATGTAAACCTTGTACATAGTATAAGGTATATAAGAAAATGAGATATAAATGCTAAATGCATTACGAAACCATACCCAGAAATGCTTGGAATGTAGTTCCACGATTATTGGAGAATTGGTAAGAAAAAGTGGAACTCTTAATATAAAACTATTTGAATGGATTGATAGCAAAGAGTAAGTGAGTTTTACTTGAACACAAATCCGGATGCGGGTTTGGGGTCTAACTTTACTTTTTATTTTGTTTATTCTCATTGGGCTTAGTTGTTAGCTCATGATATTACAAACATTTCAGGTAATGTTTGGGGTCGTGGGAGAGGAGCTGGTGCACGCTTGATCGAGAGGATGATGACACAGAGATGGACTAGACATTCTAAAGACCATGGTCTCATTTTGTTAATTTGTATCTTATGTTATGTAAATTTGTATATAGCTCTTTATAGCTTTTGGTTTACTTTTATTATGTATTCTTTTGAACTCCTTAAATAGGAATTTGAAATTCCTTGTGTTTAAATTTCTGAATTTAAAATGTAACAGGTTTTTGGCTAGCCAATTTTCAAACATAACCGCGCCATTTTTTTTAAATATAATGACTTCCGCTGTGTTTTATATTTAAATTATTTTAAAAGAGTCGGATCGTCACAGCATTCCTCATGTACATATACGGAAACATAAAACGAATAATACCAGACAATGCAAGCACACTCAACCTATGCATTGCCTCATTATTCATCTCAATAACCAATAATGAAATTGAAAATTGATTCAAGCTTTTGAGTTCTTGGCCAAAACTCTCATTCCCTTCCAATTTTATTGTTGAATGTTGATGGAAAACTTATTGGGTAACTATTACTTTACTTTCCCTTAACCCTAAAACCGAGTTTCAGTTTAAGCCCTTCCCGTTTGAAATTTACCTATTGGGATTTCAATATGGGTTATAAATTATTGAAATAATGATTATTGTAATTCAATTCGGGAATTGGCTTATTGTTTAAAAACCCTAATTATCGATACCCATTGAAATCGGGAATATCGAAATTGCTTAAAACCAACTCGAAACACTTTTAAATTGCCTAAAAGCTGGAAAACCAAATCCGAGGCCCATTTTCCATGTGAAGGCCGAGAGCCTCTTTGTGGGGGGTTTGATGAGTTTTTCGTTGTTTTGAACGTTTACTGTAACGTCCCGTTATTTTTTAACTAAATTTTTTTTTATTATTTATTTATTTTATTTTATTATTTATTTAATGTTATTTATTTATTTCAATTTAAGTATTTAGATTAATTATTACTTTTGTAATTTCGATTTTAGTAGTTAATTTCGCCCGAAATCCTTTTTAATTGTTTTAATATTTTAAATTCGCTTCGGTGACATTAATAATTATTAATAGGTCAATTAATAATTATTAATCACCTTTAGATTTATTTAAGAGCTACGGGTTTTGTTTTAGAAAGCAAAAGTCATAAAAGGACGCAACCGTCATTTCTGATTTCTTAAAAAACCATCCAAACACTATTCACCTCTTATTAATATCTTCTTTGACTTCCATTGACCAAAAAACTTCATCTTCTTCATCCATTTCTTCTCGAAACTCGAGCAACAAAGGGAAGAAAAGAAAAGAGGAAGAAAGTGTCGCCCCGGCTTCGTTTCTTGGCCGTTTTGCGTGATTTCGGATGCGTTGGAAAGCTCTCGCCGAGACCTTTCTACCCATTCCACTCTTGCAACGTTTCCAACTCTCTAAGGTAAGCCCTAGATTTCGAATTCTCATAGTATTTCCATGGAAATTGATTCAAGCTTTTGAGTTCTTGGCCAAAACTCTCATTCCCTTCCAATTTCATTGTTGAATGTTGATGGAAAACTTATTGGGTAACTATTACTTGACTTTCCCTTAACCCTAAAATCGAGTTTCAGTCGAAGCCCTTCCCGTTTGAAATTTACCTTTTGGGATTTGAATATGGATTATAAATTATTGAAATAATGATTATTGTAATTCAATTCGAGAATTGGCTTATTGTTTAAAAACCCTAATTATCGATACCCATTGAAATCTGGAATATCGAAATTGCTTGAAACCAATTCGAAACACCTCTAAAGTACCTAAAAGCAGGAAAACCAAACCCGAGACCCACTTCTCATGGGGGGCCGAGAGCTTCATAGTGGGATTTTTGGGGTTGTTCGTTGTTTTGAGCTTTTAGTTGTTAATTGATCGATGTATGTTTATTTATTAATTGTTAGATGTAATTAATTGTAGGGGTTTCGGATCATTGTTTGATCATGCTTTCGGAAACTTGGAGCGAAATCTTATTTGGCTAAGGTGAGAATAGTTAGAATTTAAAGTATCTATAGAAAGCAAATAAGTGTGAAGGTTTGAAGAGTTTGAAACTAAGATTATAATCCTAATCTAAGATTAAAGGGATGTGAGTTAGTGCCCTTATGATTAAGAGTTAATCTTTAAAGTGAGAACTTAGAAGTTCTCAAGGAAAGTATTGAACCTTAGAAGATTCTAAGTTAGATTCAATTCGAATTTAAGGTTGGATCATTGGAAGTTAAAAGATCCAAACTTATATTTAGAACGATTAATAAAACCTCGGATTATATTGGAAGTTTAGAATCCTTGAAGGTATAGGTTAATCGTTTAAGTTATGATATTACTTTTATTATTGATACCGGAGTTCGATCGACATATCGTTCGTCCGAGATTACTATCTATTTCACTTATGTCCTTTACCTTATGTCTTTACTTTTGCTTCTTTACTTTATGCATGTCTCGGTTACTTTAACATTTACATTTACTTATTTACTTTTACAAGCATATGCAAGCATATGTGTAACATCTCGCATCATTGAAAAGAAAAGAAAGTAAAACAAGGAAAGAAGTTGAATGGTAAGTTACGGACGTACACATTACTTCCTTATGCGGAGTTGAATGGTAAGTTACGGACGCACACATTACTTCTCATGCATAGAAGTTGAATGATAAGTTACGGACGTACACATTACTTCCTTATGCGGAGTTGAATGATAAGTTACGGACACACACATTACTTCTCATACATAGGGAGTTGAATGGTAAGTTACAGACGTACGCATTACTTCCTCATGTGGAGTTGAATGGTAAGTTACGGGACGTACGCATTACTTCCTCATACATAAAGGCAATTGCGGAATCCTACGTGATGTCCTCATGCATTCATGCTTATGATTGATGATATAGAGGATCGAGATGTTATATTTATGCAAAGTTTTTTTACTTTTCTTATTATGTCATAACAAATTTATGGATGAGGATTTGACTGCAAGTGTTAGTAAAATTCATCCTTTGGAAGGTTCAGAATGAAACTACCTAAAGTTTGGAGAACTTTATGATTGATCGTGTCAGGTAAGTTGGACACAAATCGAAATACAAGTTTGAGGTATATCTTTACTTTTTATGCTTATTATTCTCACTGGGCTTAAGTTGTTAGCTCATGATATTACAAAATTATAGGTAATGCCCTGGCTAGAGGTCGAGGGAGAGGAGATGGTGCTGCATGATTGAGGGATGAAGACTTTGAGATGGACTAAGTGTGATGTAAAAATCCATGTACATGGTTTCGTGATTTTTATATAATTTTGGAGTTGTATATTTGTAAATGGCTCTTAAGAGCTTTTGTCTTTACTTTGATGATTATAAATCATTTTGAACTCCTGGATAGGAACTTAATGTTCCTTGTGTTTTTAGATTTCAGAATTTAAGATGTAAACAGGTTTTGGCTAGCCTATTTTCAAACATAATCACGCCAATTTTTCTTAAAATAAAAGACTTCCGCTGTTTTCTCTGATTTAATTTATTTAAAAGTGACGGGTCGTCTCAGTTGGTATCAGAGCCTTAGGGTTCTGTAGACTACATGCGATGCATGTTTGTTTTCATGTTTTGTTTTTAGTCCATTCTCAAGTCATCATCTGAGATCAGCAGCACCAGGTATGCCTATAACTTCTATTTTCATGCTTTATTTCTTTGATATTGAAAGAGTTATGAGAATATTGTTAGAAGTTAATGATGTTTGTGATATTTCACATCCTTGTACAACCACTATGTGGTTATGTTTATTTGACCCATTTTAAGATTTGGGTAAGGGTATCGGGAAAGCGATGACCCCGTGCAGTTTTGGAGGTTATACACCTCGTTAAGAGTATTGACATAATGTCAAAGTAAAAAAGATGAGATACTCCGAGAGATCAATAGTTTGATCCTTAAAGATGATTAAAGTGTTTTTGTCACACAATTGCTAAGTAGTGGTCTTAGTAGATGTGTGTGGACATTTATGGGTAAAAAGGGGACTTGTTTGTCCGAAGCCCAATATTAAGAGATGAAACACCTACTTGAGGTGAGAAATTATTGAAAATAAATCGGTTTGGCTTGAGTCCAGTAACCTAGATTTAACTCAATGGACAAGTTCCGGGTTTGAGTTGAGGAAGTTGGATTTTGTTAAATGGTAAAACCTTGTGGTACTGTTGTGCTAAAAGGAAAGTGTGTTGCCACTCAAAAGAGGAAGTAAGGACTTTACGTGATAAGTCTCAACGAGGACCATTAACGGTTTTGTTAATTGGTGAATGGCCTAGTTTTGTTGCTATTACACTATGGTGTATCAATCATAATTGGAAACACTCGAGGTCGAGTAATGAAGATCCATCTTCAGTAAATTGTCAAGATTGACTAACACTAAGTTGAGTGTTGGTATTTGATTGAAATATAGAAGGAAGTTGATGGACCGTGTTATCGGTAACTTCTATAAGGCAATGAGATGGTTTGGTGAATTTCAATTCACTTTGTGTTTGGCCATCTATTTCGATGGAGAATTTGATAAACTTGTAGGTCGTAGTTCGGACCTACTAAGTCTTTCCGAGATAAACTCTAAAGTGAAACCTATGTTGGAAGGTTAGAATGCTATATTGGCTAAAGTGTTTGACAAACACCAGTTTTGCTTTGTAAGAAAGAAAATGATCTCTGAAGTTGAGTTCATTCAAGATTTGAATAAGGAGACTTATGAGTTGTCCTTATCTTGGATTTTACATCTTCTGAAAAGAATAGAAAATTAACTACTAAGGAACAGACTACTTCTCAGAAGAAGAAAGAAAAGGATAACGACGCCAGTCAAGGGATACCGCAACAGTGACAACAACGACAGCAACAACATCAACAATAACAGCAACAGCAGCAACAACAACAACAACTGGTTCGAGGTGGGGCTCAGCATGGACAACCAAAAGTACAAGGATAGGATCATCCTTACTACAATAGTTGTGCCAAATTTCCATAAGGGAGATGTACACTTCCATCAAGAAGCTATGTTGTGATCAAACATGGATTCACGCCACTTTATAGGGCGTACAAGACTTAACCATCACAACGTAGTAATAAGGTCAGGATTATCAGGAAAAGCTACCAGTGTGGTAGTGATTTATACTTTGTTATTTTCAGGCCATTTGGCTTTTATTCTATTTAATGCTCGAGCTAGCCACTCTTTTATTTTTATCTTGTTATCATGAGTTTGTAGCTTTTGAGCTGAGACTGTTGAGTTTCGAGATGTGTTTTTTTACCCGGAGGGGACGTTTATTATGATGATAGTGCGTATGACACTTATGACATTTGCATTATGAGTAGATGCTCACATTTTACTTTGTTTATTATGCATATGTCTGATTTTGATGTGATATTGGGTATAGATTGGCTATCAGCTAATTGTACCATCATTATAGTTTGTATCGAGAAAGTTTTGATCGTACTGAGAGAGTTGTTGATTTTATGAGTCCATGTGGGACTAGCTTATGCCGTCGTGGGTCTAGTAGATGAGTAATACACACTTTGATATGTATGTTAGAAGCTAGAATGCTTCTAAGAGATATAGCTTGAGATGATTTAGCTAGTGTTGTCGATACTTCTGTACCGAAGACTAGATGAGTTAAAAGAACTTAAGAGTGAGTTATAAGAACTCTTAAACTCAGGGTTTATTCACCCTAGTGCGTTCTCATAAGGAGCACCTCGTTGTTTGTGAAAAGAAAGATAGTTAAGTGAAACTATGTATTGATTATCGAGGGTTGAATCAAGTTACAATGTAAAACAAATATCAATTGCATTGGATTGATGATCTATATGATCAGTTGGGGAGCCCCGGTGTTGGTTGTAAAGAAGAAAGATGGCTCTATACGATTATGTATCGACTATAGAGAATTGAACGGTATTACGGTGAAAAAACAAGTATCCTTTGACAAGGATAGAGGACTTGTTTAATAAAGTGAGAGGAGCCACTATCTTATCGAAGATAGATTTGAGATCTAGCTATCATCAGTTGAGGATTCGGGATGAGGATATTCCCAAGACTGCATTCAGGATGCGTTATGGGCATTATGAGTTTGTAGTTATGTCCTTTGGCTTGACCAACGCGCCTACAGCTTTTATGGACCTTATGCACACAGTGTTCAGGAGGTTCATTGACTCTTTTGTGATTGTTTTTATTGATGATATCTTGGTTTATTCCAAGATAGAGGAGTTGCATGCTATGCACCTACGGGAAGTTTTGACGGTACTACGAGCTCAGAAATTTTATGCTAAGTTCTCTAAGTGTGAGTTTTGGCTGAAGGAAGTGGCATTTTTAGGCCATGTAGTATCGAGTTGAGGAGTATCAGTTGATCCCTCTAAGACTGAGGCAGTTAGTAACTGGCCTAGACCGACTAGTGTGGCTGATATTAGCAGTTTTCTGGGACTTGCATGCATTGAAGATTTGGAGACATTATTTGTATGGTGAGAAGATTCTGGTATTTAATGACCATAAGAGGCTCAAATATTTCTTCACTCAGAAGGAATTGAATATGAGACAGTGGAGATGGTCAGAGCTCGTTAAGGATTATGACTATGATATTCAGTATCATCCTGGAAGATCCAATGTAGTGATGCACTCAGTAGAAAATCTTCTCATTCATCAGCTTTGTCGGCCATACCTTTGAGATGGGATATGGAAAGGGTTGAGATAGCACTTCTGACTGCCGAGGTCACTGTGAGTCTAGCTAGCCTAACAGTGGGACCTACTTTGAGACAAAGGATGATATATGAACAGATAGGTGAGGCTCATCTACAAGCCGGTTTTAGAGAGGCTGAGTTCGATGTGCCTTGCCACTTTACCTTCTCTACTGATAGTGCTTTGATGTATCGTAATAGGCTTTGTGTGCCTATGGGATCGACTTTTAGAAGAGAACTATTGGAGGAGGCCCACAGTTTTATCTTCTCTATTCATCCAGTTAGTACGAAGATGTACAAGGAACCGAAACAATATTATTGGTGGCCTGGAATGAAGCTTGAGATTGCAGACTTTGTTAGTAGATGCTTGATTTGTTATCAAGTCGAAGCCCTAAAGATCTACCAGGTTATCTTACTTTTGAAAATACTTGAATAGAAATGGGAGAAGATTTCCATGGAGCTTATCTGGGGTTTGCCGAAAGAGAGCATAGAATTATGATACCATTTGGGTGATTGTAGACCATTTGATGAAAAACCGCACACTTTACTCTTGGAAGGATCATCTATCCAATTAAGACTAGGGTACAGTTGTACCTAAGAAAGATTGATAGATTGTGGTGTGTTGGTGAAGATTTTATTAGATCGAGACACTCGCTTTGTCTCAGAGTTTTGGCACTGTTCAAGCACTTTGTGGTAGAAAGTGTCGTTCTCCCACTCATTTGGATGAGGTTGGAGAAAAGAGACTTTTGGTACTCAAGTTATAACAAATGACTAGTGAGTCTATCATTTGTTTAGAGAAAGGTTAAGGGTTAACCAAAATTGACGGTAGGAAACGGCGTAGTTCGTTCAAGTTGTAGTAGTGGATCCCGTATACTTCAAGTGGCACTTTTGAAGGGTGCTATGGGAGTTGGAAATAAGGGTCAGTTGATCCATAAGTTTATTGGCCTATCGCGATACTCAATCGAGTAGAAGTGGTAGGTTATTGTTTAGCAATACCATTTTCATTATCGGTCGTTTGTAATGTTTTTCATGTATTGGTGCTTCGGAGATACATGGTGAATCTGTTCCATGTGATTGATTATGAACTGGAAGTTTTGAATGCTATTAAGTCTTATGAGAAGACACCAGTTAAGATAAGAGCATTCAAACAAAAATGATGAGAAATAAAAAGGAACTCACTTGGTTAAGGTTCTTTTGAAGAACCAAGTGTCAAAAGAAGCAACGTGGAAACGTGAAGATGAGTTACAGTCTAAGCACCCTCACTTTTTCACTTAGTGAGCGAACTCTTCGAGGATGAAAAGTCTTTTAAGGAGGGTAGACTGTAACGTCCCGTTATTTTTTAACTAAATTTTTTATTTTTTTATTTTATTTTATTATTTATTTAATGTTATTTATTTATTTCAATTTAAGTATTTAGATTAATTATTATTTTTGTAATTTCGATTTTAGTAGTTAATTTCGCCCGAAATCCTTTTTAATCGTTTTAATATTTTAAATTCGCTACGGTGACATTAATAATTATTAATAGGCCAATTAATAATTATTAATCACCTTTAGATTTAATTAAGAGCTTCGAGTTTCGTTTTAGAAGTCAAAAGTCATAAAAGGACGCAACCGTCATTTCCGATTTCTTAAAAAACTATCCAAACACTATTCACCTCTTATTAATATCTTCTTTGACTTCCATTGACCAAAAAACTTCATCTTTTTCATCCATTTCTTCTCCAAACCCGAGCAACAAAGGTAAGAAAAGAGAAGAGGAAGAAAGTGTCGCCCCGGCTTCGTTTCTTGGCCGTTTTGCGTGATTTCGGATGCGTTGGAAAGCTCTCGCCGAGACCTTTCTACCCATTCCACTCTTGGAACGTTACCAACTCTCTAAGGTAAGCCCTAGATTTCGAATTCTCATAGTATTTCCATGGAAATTGATTCAAGCTTTTGAGTTCTTGGCCAAAACTCTCATTCCCTTCCAATTTTATTGTTGAATGTTGATGGAAAACTTATTGGGTAACTATTACTTGACTTTCCCTTAACCCTAAAACCGAGTTTAAGTCGAAGCCCTTCCCGTTTGAAATTTACCTATTGGGATTTGAATATGGGTTATAAATTATTGAAATAATGATTATTGTAATTCAATTCGAGAATTGGCTTATTGTTTAAAAACCCTAATTATCGATACCCATTGAAATCTGGAATATCGAAATTGCTTGAAACCAATTCGAAACACCTCTAAAGTACCTAAAAGCAGGAAAACCAAACCCGAGACCCACTTCTCATGGGGGGCCGAGAGCTTCATAGTGGGATTTTTGGGGTTGTTCGTTGTTTTGAGCTTTTAGTTGTTAATTGATCGATGTATGTTTATTTATTAATTGTTAGATGTAATTAATTGTAGGGGTTTCGGATCATTGTTTGATCATGCTTTCGGAAACTTGGAGCGAAATCTTATTTGGCTAAGGTGAGAATAGTTAGAATTTAAAGTATCTATAGAAAGCAAATAAGTGTGAAGGTTTGTAGAGTTTGAAACTAAGATTAGAATCCGAATCTAAGATTAGAGAGATGTGAGTTAGTGTGCCCTTAGGATTAAGAGTTAATCCTTAATGTGAGAACTTAGAAGTTCTCAAGGAAAGTATTGAACCTTAGAAGATTCTAACTTAGATTCGATTCGAACTTAAGGTTGGATCATTGGAAGTAAAAAGATCCAAACTTGTATTTAGAACGATTAATAAAACCTCGGATTATATTGGAAGTTTAGAATTGTTGAAGGTATAGGTTAATCGTTTAAGTTATGATATTACTTTTATTATTGATACCGGAGTTCGATCGACATATCGTTCGTCCGAGATTACTATCTATTTTACTTATGTCCTTTACCTTATGTCTTTACTTTTGCTCCTTTACTTTATGCATGTCTCGGATACTTTAACATTTACATTTACTTATTTACTTTTACAAGGATATGCATAACATCTCGCATCATTGAAAAGAAAAGAAAGTAAAACAAGGAAAGAATTGAATGGTAAGTTACGGACGTACACATTACTTCCTTATGCGGAGTTGAATGGTAAGTTACGGACACACACATTACTTCTCATGCATAGAAGTTGAATGATAAGTTACGAACGTACACATTACTTCCTTATGCGGAGTTGAATGGTAAGTTACGAACGCACACATTACTTCTCATACATAGGGAGTTGAATGGTAAGTTACGGACGTATGCATTACTTCCTCATGTGGAGTTGAATGGTAAGTTACGGGACGTACGCATTACGTCCTCATACATAAAGGCAATTGCGGAATCGTACGGGATGTCCTCATGCATTCATGCTTATGATTGATGGTATAGAGGATCGAGATGCTATATTTATGCAAAGTTTATTTACTTTTCTTATTATGTCATGACAAGTTTATGGATGAGGATTTGACTACAAGTGTTAGTAAAATTCATCCTTTGGAAGGTTTAGAATGAAATTACCTAAAGTTTGGAGAACTTTAGGATTGATCGTGTCAGGTAAGTTGGACACAAATCGAAATGCAAGTTCGAGGTATATCTTTACGTTTTATGCTTATTATTCTCACTGAGCTTAAGTTGTTAGCTCATGATATTAAAAAAATTTCAGGTAATGCCCTGGCTAGAGGTCGAGGGAGATGAGATGGTGCTGCATGATCGAGGGATGAAGACTTTGAGATGGACTAAGTGTTATGTAAAAATCCATGTACATGGTTTCGTGATTTTTATATAATTTTGGAGTTGTATATTTGTAAATGGCTCTTAAGAGCTTTTGTCTTTACTTTTATGATTATAAATCATTTTGAACTCCTCGATAGGAACTTAATGTTCCATGTGTTTTTAGATTTCAGAATTTAAGATGTAAACAGGTTTTGGCTAGCCTATTTTCAAACATAATCACGCCAATTTTTCTTAAAATAAAAGACTTCTGTTGTTTTCTCTGATTTAATTTATTTAAAAGTGACGGGTCGTCACACAATATGATATGAATATGGTTTCGAGTGCAAGTAAAGTAAATATAAACATTAAACATAATCGAAAGGGCATAAAGATAAAGTGCTTAAAGTAAAGTGCATAAAGTAAAAAGGATCATAGACCTTATGCATAAAGTAAATAAATAGGAATTTCGGAAGAACAAATAAGTAAATCAAACTTCCGATATTTTAATAAAAGTAAGATCTCCTCTTAAACAATAATCTTCACTTTCAAGGATTCTAAACTCCTAAAATAAAGTCCAAGGTTCTATTTTCAAGTTCCTTTTACCATTCTATCTAAAAGTTTGGATCCTTTAGCTTCCAATGATCCATTCTAATCTCCGAAAGGATTTTAACTTAAAACTTTCAAAAGTTCAATGTTTCCCTCGAGAAGTTCCAAAGTTTTTAGTCAAAGAACTAGCTCCTAATCCTAAGGTCACTAGCTCACTTTCTTTTACTCTTAGATTCGAATCTTAATCTCAACTTCCAATCCTACAAACCGTTCAACTTATTTGGTTTCTAAAACTACTTTAAATCCTATTTATTCTCACCTTAGCCAAAGTAGATTTGCTCCAAATCTCCGAAAGCACGATCAATAAATGATCCGAAACACCTACAATTTAAAAGTATATCTAACAATCATTAACAATCAAACATTGATCAATTAACATCTAAAAGCTCAAAACAACGAACAACCCAGGAAAAACCCAAGGGTGCTCTTGGCCCCTCTATAGAAGGTGGGTTTCGGGTTCGGTTTTCCGGCTTTTAGGTACTTTAGAGGTGTTTTGAGTTGGTTTTAAGTAGTTCGAAGTTCCCGATTTCAATGGGTATCGATGATTTGGGGTTTTGGACAATAATTGATTTCCCGAATTTAATTACAATAAACAATATATCAATAAAAGTAAACCCCAAAACAACCCCCACGATGTAAAATTCAAACGGAAAGGGCTTCGACTGAAACTCGGTTTTAGGGTTTAGGGAAAGTTGCCAAATCACTAAAAACAACTCCCGTAATTAAAGTCATCGAGTTCCTCGGTAAGAAATTGAAGAATCAAAGAGAAAACTCCATTAAACACTATTTAGAGCTTTAGGGTTTGAAGTTTAACTTACCGAGATGTGACGACCCGTCACTTTTAAATAAATTAAATTCAGAGAAAACAGCGGAAGTCTTTTATTTTTTAGAAAATTTTGCGTGGTTTTGTTTGAAAGTTGGCATGCCGAAAACCTGTTTACATCCTAATTTTTCAATCTAATAAATTCACATGGACTTTAAGTCCAAATCAGGAGTTCAAATAAATCATATCATAAAACCCACATCAAAAGCTCTTATGAGCTAAATACAACATCAAAGTTTTAAAATTCATCAAAATAAAGACATAAACTTTACAAACAAAAGTGTCCATCTTGAGGTCAGCATCCCTCGATCACGCAGCACCACCTCCTCTCCCTCGACCTCTAGCCAAGGCATTACCTGAAATTGGTTGTAATATCATGAGCTAACAAACTAAGCCCAGTGAGAATAATAAGCATAAAAAGTAAAGATAGACCTCAAACTCGCATTTCGATTTGTGTCCAAATAATCTGACACAAACTTTCTTAGAATTCTCCAAAGTCTAGGTCATTCTAAACCATACATTCCAAAGTATAACACAATTAACTCCTAAAGTTATCCAAACTCTAGGTAAAATCATTTTATACTTTCTAAGGATGATATTGCTAATAATCGTAGCCAATACTCATCCATTAACATTATTATAATGTAAATAACTAAAGTAAACACACTTTGCACAACATACAACTTCTCAATTCTCTCTTGCATCTATCATAACCATGAATGCATGAGAACATCCCGTAGGATTTCGCATTTGCCCTTTTTATGCGTGAATGAAGGTAATGAGTACATCCCGTAGGATACCATTCAACCTTATGCATGAGGAAGTAATGCGTACAGCCCGTAGGTTACCATTCAACTCCCTATGCATGAAGAAGTAATGCGTACAGCCCGTAGGTTACCATTTAACTTCTTTTCTTTCACATTCTTTCTTTTCTCTGAAGGTGATGTGAACTCCACATAGGGTTCATCAATCTTCCTTCCTTTCTCTTTCACTTTCTTTTCTTTTTCTTTTTCACTTTCATTTCTTTTTCACTTTCATTTCTTTTTCTGAAGGTGATGCGGACACTACCCGTAGGCTCCAACATTCTCCCCTTCATTTCTTTCTCAATTTCATTTCTTTTTCATGAATGGTGCGAGAATGGTATGATGTAATATGATATGCATATGCTTGCATATCCTTGTAAAAGTAAATAAATAAAATACGGAATTAAAGTAATCGTAAGCAAGCATAAAGTAAAGGTGTAAAGTAAAGGACAAAATGTAAATGACTTAAGATAAAAGTAGATAAGCATCTCGGACGAACGATATGTCGATCGAACTCCGGTATCAAAATAAAAGTAGAATCATTACTAAAACGATTAACCTATACCTTCCAGGATTCTAAACTTCCAATAATCCAACCTTAGTTTCATATCGAAACTAAGTTAGAATCTTCTAAGATTCAAAGTCTTTCTCGAGAATTTCTAAGTTTCTCGCTTAAAGGATCAACTCCTAATCCTAAGGGCACTAACTCACAACCCTCTAATCTTAGATTCGGATTCTACTCTTAGTTTCAAACTTTACAAACCTTCACACTCATTTGCTTTCTATAGTTACTTTAAATTCTAACTATTCTCACCTTAATAAATGTGAAGACTTTGCTCCTAAACACCGTAAGAGCAATCAACCACGCGGTTCGAAAACACCTACAATTAAGTTATATCGCAAAATCAATAATTTACCAACTATCGATCAAACAACTACTAAACATACAAAGCGATGAAAAACCCAACAAATCCCACAAAGAGGCCCACGGCCCTATCATCAAAAATGAGTCTCGGGGTTGGTTTTCCAGCTTTTAGGCAATTTAAATACGTTTTGAGTTGGTTTTAAGCAAAATCGATAATCCCGATTTCAATGGGTATCGATATTTAGGGTTTTCGAACAATAAGCCCTTTCCCGAATTGAATTTAAATAAACATTCATTCATTAATTTCTAACCCATTTTCAATCCCAAAAGGGTAAATTTCAAACGGGAAGGGTTTCGACTGAAACTCGGTTTTAGGTTTAAGGGATAGTTTCTAAAAACACGTAAAACTACTCCCAAGTTTACAAACACCGAGTTCTACAACACGAAATCAAAGGAAATCAAAGAAAACGCCATTAAAACACTATTTGGAGTTTAGGGTTTCAAGCTTTACTTACCGAGAACTCCGTGAAACACGAGCGGCAAGTACGAAGGGTAGATGGAAAAGGATCGTAGGACCGATACCTTTCCAATGGAACGAGAATCAAGTCGATCCAGCAAGAAACGAACAAAAACCAAAAATTCTCTTTTCTTCTTTGATGCTCACGGCAAAGAAGGAGGAAAAATGAGCAATTTTGGTCAAATTTTGAAGTCAATGGTTCATTTAAAGAAGAAGGTAAATAGTATTTTTAGATATTTTGCAAATTGGGAAATTACGGTTTTGCCCTTTTAGGACTTTTGGCTTAAAAACGAATCCCGAACATCTCAAACTATCCCAATGGTGATTAATAATTATTAATTGGCCCGTTAATAATTATTAATACCATTAAAACGTATTTAAATAAATAAAACCATTAAAATGAATTAAAATGAAATAAACTACTAAATTCTAATTTAACAATTAATAAATAAACTTTAATTACTTAAATAAAATAAAATAAATAATTTTTTTTTATCACAAAAATAACGGGACGTTACACGAGAAGTCCGTAGAACACGGATGGAAAGCACGATTGCTAGGTGGAGAAGAATCCTAGGACCGAAGACTTTTCGATGCAACTGAAATCAAGTCGATCAGTCGAGAATCGAACAAAACCCGAAAATTCTTCCCCCACTCCTTGAAGCCACGGTTTGGAGAAGAAAATATGAGATGTTTTGGTCAACTTTGGTCAAATGGCAATTTAAAGAAGAATATGAATAGTGTTTTGAATATTTTTAAGAAATTGGAAATGACGGTTGTGTCCTTTTATGACTTTTGACGTATAAATTGAAACTCGAAGCTCTTAAATTAATCTAAAGGTGATTAATAATTATTAATTGTCATATTAATAATTATTAATATCACCGAAGCGAATTTAAAGTATTAAAACGATTAAAAAGAATTTCGGGCGAAATTAACTACTAAATTCTAAATTACAAAAATAATAATTAAACTAAATACTTAAATTGAAATAAATAAATAAATAATAACATTAAATAAAATAATAAAATAAAAATTAATAAAAAAATTCACTTCAAAATTAACGGAACGTTACAATGAATGACTATAAAACAAAAAAAACCGCGTATTATTATGCAGTTATACCATTTCTTGTGATCAAGAATTGCTTTTCCAATGGCAAGTACGATTTCCCCTTGTTTGGATCACCCGATTCCCTAAAATCATGAAAAACATATTTTGACACGTATTAAACATGTTTAAAATAGTAGCAAAAACTAGAAGAAGAAAATTAGTACATTAATGGAGAAAATAAAAAGTAAGAGGGAGCCACCATTGATGTGAGTTTAAAAATAATATATACATATATGTATGCACATATACATATGTGTATATATGTTTATACATATGTGTATATACGTTTATACATATAGGTATATATATACCTACATATAGGTATATATATATGTAACGTCCCGTTATTTTGAAGTGAATTTTTTTTTATTTATTATTTTTTTATTTTATTATTTATTAATGTTATTTATTTATTTCAATTTAAGTGTTTAGTTTAATTGTTATTTTTTTAATTTCGATTTTAGTAGTTAATTTCGCTCCAAATTCTTTTTAATCGTTTTAATACTTTAAATTTCAATTCAGTGACATTAATAATTATTAATAGGCCAATTAATAATTATTAATCACCTTTATATTTATTTAAGAGCTTCGGGTTTCAATTCATAAGTCAAAAGTCATAAAAGGACGCAACCGTCATTTTTGATTTCTTAAAAATATCAAAACACTATTCATCCATCTTTATAAACTCATCTTGACCAAGTTTGACTCATTTTGCTCATCCTTTTCTTCCCAAAACCGTGGTTATCAATGGGAGGGGAGAAATTTTTGGGTTTTGCTCGTTTCTCAGCGGATCGACTCGATTTCGGTTGTATCGGAAAGCCCTCGGGTCTAGGATTCTTTTCCACCCATAGATCGTGCCTTTCTCCCGTGATCCACGGAGTTCTCGGTAAGTTTATATTCAAACCCTAAGCTCCAAATAGTGTTTTAATGGAGTTTTCTTTGTTTTCTTTGTTTTCTTTCGATTTCTTGTCGTGAAACTCGGTGTTTGTAAATACGGGAGTTGTTTTAAGAGTTTTTGGAAACTTTCCCATAACCCTAAAACCGAGTTTCAATCGAAACCCTTCCCGTTTGAAATTTACCTTTTTGGGTTTGATTATGGGTTATTTATTGATGAATTATTGTTTATTTAAATTCAATTTGGGAAATTACATATTGTTCAAAAACCCTAATTATAGATACCCATTGAAATCGGGAATATCGAAATTGCTTGAAACCAACTTGAAACACATCTAAATTGCCTAAAAGCCGGAAAACCAAAACCAAAACCCTTTTGTGAGGGGGGGACGAGAGCCTCAAAGTTGGGGTTGTTGGGTTTTTCGTCGTTTTAAACGCTTAGATGTTGTTTGATCGTTAGTTGACTTATTTATTGATTGTTAGATGTAATTTTAATTGTATGTTGTTTGAACTTTGCATTGACCGCGTTATCGAAGGATTGGATTTAAATCTTCTTTTACAAAGGTGAGAATAGTTAGGATTTAAAGTAATTTTAGAAATCAAATAAGTATGATAGTTTGTAGAATGAGAAACTAAGACTAAGATTCGAATCTAAGATTAGAGGGAGGTGAGTTAGTGCCCTTCGATTAGGAGTTAATCCTTTAAGTGAGAACTTAGGAGTTCTCGAGTAAAATATTGAATCTTAGAAAATTCTAAGTTAGATTCGTTTTGAAGCTTAGGATGGATCATTGGGAGTTAGAAGATCCATACTTTTAAATAGAACGGTTAAGGTACTTGAATGTACAACCTTGGATCTTATTTGGAAGTTTATAATCCTTGGAAGGTAAAGATCATACTTTAGTATGTATCGGTTCTACGGTTTACTTATCTTTCTTCCGAAAGTTACTATCTATTTATTTTATGTCGTTTACTTTATGCCCCTTTACTTTATGCTTGTTTCGGCTACTTTAATATTTGTACTTTACGTTTATTTACTTTTGCGAGCATATCATAACATCTCGCACCATAACATATTGCACCATAACATCTCGCATCATTGAAAAGAAGGAGAGAATGTTGGACCCTTCTGGGAATGTCCGCATCGCCTTCAGAGAGAGAATGAAAAGAAGGAGAGAATGTTGGACCCTTCAAGGAATGTCCGCATTGCCTTCCGAGAAAAAGAAAGGAAAGTGAGAAAGAAAAAAAGGGGAGTCGGCGTGGCGTAAAGTGAAGATTGAGGGAAGTAGAGCAAAATTCCCTTTTGGGGTATTCCGAAGGTGACCCCTGAGAGGAGGGGCTATATGGGACATCTATCTACGGGGGCCTTCACTTTATTCTTCTCGCTCAAGCGAATGGATCTGACCCACCTCAATAGAGAATGTTGGATCCTACGGGGAATGTCCGCATCGCCTTCAGAGAAAAAGAAAATAAAGAGAGAAAGAAAGAAAAGGAGAGAAGAATGTTGGACTTTTCGGGGAATGTCCGCATCACCTTCTTCATTCATTTCATGCATAAAGGGCGAATGCGTATCCTACGGGATGTTCTCATTACCTTCTTGAATGTGATTGATGGAATAGAGAATCGAGATGTTATATTTTATGCAAAGTTTATTTATTTTTTCTTATTTATTGTTGTAACAAGTTAATGGATGAGGATTTGACTACGAGTGTTAGTAATATCATCCTTTGGAGAGTTTAGAATGAAATTACCTAAAGTTTAGAGAACTTTAGGATTGATTGTGTAAGATTGATTGGACACGAATCGGAATGCGGGTTTGAGGTCTAACTTTACTTTTTATTCTTATTATTCTCACTGGGCTTAAGTTGTTAGCTCATGATATTACAAAATTTCAGGTAATGCCTTTTCTAGAGGTAGAGGGAGAGAAGATGGTGCTGCTTGATCAAAGGATAATGACCTCAAGATGGATTAGGTTTATTTAAAGTCCATGGACTATGTTTTGTGAATTTTATACATACTTTGGAGTTGTATATTTGTATATAGCTCTTATGTAACGTCCCGTTATTTTATTAAAGTAAATTTTTTTTATTTAATTTAATATTTCATTTAGTTATTTATTTATTTTAATTAAAGTATTTAGTTTAGTTTTATAAATTTAGAATTTAGTAGCTAATTTCGTCTGAAAACCGTTTTAATCGTTTTATTAGCTTAAATTAGTTTTGGTCATATTAAAATTATTAGTGGGCCCTTTATTGATTGTTAAATACTTTTAAGATAGATTAGAAGTAGTTAAGTTGAATTAGAATTAGAAACGTGAAATAACGAGCATCCGGAACAAGTTTTCTTAAGGAAATAAGAGGAGGGGCAATATGGTCTTTTACCAAAATATATTTATATATATTAATACATAGTTTGCAAGGATAATGATAAGAAAAATGAAAGGAAAAAGTGAAAAAGGAGCTCCCAAACCCGTAGCTTAGAGAGAAAAAAAGAGAAGAGAAAGAAAGTGTCGCCCCGGCTTCGTTTCTCAACCGTTTTCATCGTGCCTTAGCTCGTTGGAAAGCTCTCAAGACGTACTTTCTACCCATCCCATCAATCGAGCCAAACCATTAAAGATCCAGGAGATACAAGGTGAGTAAGAAATGGGTTTTTGTGTTTTCTTTTTTTTCCAATCTTGTATGCAAGCCTTGATTCGTTTTTCCCTGGTGTTGTTTGTGAATTCTAGGTAGGAAAAATCACTTTGGATGAGGTTGTTGTCATGGACCTAAACCCGAGTCCAATGGAAAACCCGTTCCGTTTGTTTTTCTCTCACTTAGTGATGGCTAGAGTGTTTAGTTTGTCATTGTTTTGTACTTTACTTAATTTTTCGGGAGTAAAGTATTGTGTAAAACCTTAAATCACGGTTACCCACTGATAATTCGAACCTCCAAAGTACCTAAAATCAACCCGGAACACCTCTAAAATACCTAAAAGTCGAAAAACCAAACCCGAAGCTCATTTTCCCTCCTATGGCCGAGAGCACCACAAGGCTAAAAACTGGGTTTTTCGTCGTTTTACGCATTTAGATGTCGATGGTTCAATTTCAGGTTAATTAATGTTTATTGGATGTAACTTATTTGTAGGTTGGTAATTGCTCGCGTGGGATCTACTTCGCACTTTGGAAGTTCGGTTTCAATTCTAAGGTGAGTTTAAAATGGAGGTTAGCAATTTTATGAATTAAGTTTCATTACGATTTTGTTGATCGAGGTTAAGTGACAAAACAATCCCCTAGGAGTAAATACTTATTGGTTGGTGACTTTAGACTCGGAAGTGAGCGGAGTGACTTTTGGAGTTTGTAGTGAATTGGGGTGGAAAAACAAGTTTAAGTATATTTGGAAGTCTAGTAAGATGAAATTGGGGAATTTAGGTGAAATTGGAGAGTTTAGATGAAATTGGAGAGTTTAGATGAAAGTGAAAGTTTAAGATACTTTGAGTAGTTTTAGATCAAATTAGCTTAGAGGTGATCCTTTGAATAAAGTTTATAGAGATTTGAGATAAAGTTGAGAATTGAATTTACTTTGGGTAGTTTTGACTAAAGTAAAGTAAAGGAAATGTTTGAAAGTCAACTCATGGTTTATGGTAATGGCTTGGAAATTATTCTTGGGATTTGAGGTGATTTATTGCCATTCGTGACATGATGATGTTAAACATCGATTTTGCTTATTTGGGAGTTATAAGACTTCGTGGAATATGGCATCAGTGATGATATTGTTTAGTGTTTTTACGAACTTATTACCTTGTGTGAGTAATAAGGATTGTATTTTATTATAGTAATAATGTGGAGTATGAAAGTTCTAATGATAATAAGGTTTGGTGTGGATTGTGGTGGTGTCGTTGAATATGGAATCATGATGATAGTACAATTGATGTACTCGGGTCTTTGGTAAGAAGCAACACTTTAAGTACAAAAGATAAGCATGTTATTGAGTGTAATTGTAGTATGATTGTATTGTTTGTTAGTTGTTTGTGTTGATGTGCTCATTTAATGAACTGATTTATAGATATATGTGTAGTCCATGGAAGAAAGAGGCTATGGGCGTCACTATATCAGGATACTTGTGGATAGGTGTAGTCCATGAATGAAAGAGGCTATGGGCGTCACTTATCAGGATACTTATAGATATACGTGTAGTCCATGGATGAAAGAGGCTATGGGCGTCACTATAGCAGGATACTTATGGATAGGTGTAGTCCATGGATGAAAGAGGCTATGGGCGTCACTTATCGGGATACTTATGGATATGTGTAGTCCATAGATGAAAGAGGCTATGGGCGTCACATATCGTGATACTATGTGATATGATCTTGTGATATAACAGGTTCATAGATGAAACAGGCTATGAGCGGGTGTTATATGCAAGATTGGCAGATAGGTCGAGTTCATATACTAAGCATCTCAGCTTGTATGTTATTTGTTACGTAGATACATGCTTATCCTTTGTACAAGTGTTTGGTTTTCGATGGTAATACCTTATGTGGTAATATGTGGCAACTTATGGTAATTCGAGAATTGGTAGTATGTGATATGTTATTTGGTAAGACCGTACGTGTTAGTATGTTATTGTTGATCCCTACGGTAACGCGATATGATGATACGTGATTTGGTAAGACCGTACGTGGTAGTATGTTGATGTTGATCCATACGGTATCACTATACAAGGACACTTGATATGGTAACGCCGTACGTGTTAGTATGTTGAGGTGGTAACATACGGTAACACGTTACGAGATATTTAGATGTGGTAATATGATATGGTACGGATTTGGTTTAGATGTGGCTCGATATGATTTGGAATTTGGGAAATTGATTGGTGTATGATTATTATGATTTGGAAGTGTAGACTGGGTAGTAAAGAGAAATTTAGAACTTTGGACACAATTTCTGGTATGGAATTTGGTCCATAGAGTTACTGGCTTTCATTTTATTCTCACTAGCATTTTTATGCTAATGTTGTTACACTTAACATTTTTTTCAGGTACATCTTTATGAGGGGGACGTGGTAGAGGAGGTGGCGCCGTATGAATGGTCGAGATGATGGATGGACAGGAACATGGAATCATTTTGGTTTAGCATTCTTGAAATGCTTGTAAAACTTCATCATCCTTCATACTTTATGTTTTTAGCTCGAAAGAGCATTTGTCCAAAATTGTAATTGTCTTATGGTTTTAAAGTTCTTTTAGAATTTTACTTTTAAGCTGGAATGTCCATTCCCTTCATTTTTATTGCTTTATCTGAATTGGGTCGATGTAAACAGGTTTTGGTTTATCTGAGTTTTAAACGAACCCATGCCGTTTTTCTTTAAAATTGAGTCTTCCGCTGTGCATTTGAATTTAAAGGAAATAACGGATTTGGGTCGTTACATCTTAAGAGCTTTTCGTTTTACTTTTATGATAAAAATCTCTTTGAACTCCTGAGTAGGAACTTGAAGTTCCTTGTGTTTTCAGATTTCATAATTTAAGATGTAAACAGGTTTTGGCTAACCAATTTTCAAACATAACCACACCAATTTTCTTCAAATATAAAACTTCCGCTGTGTATTTCTAATTTTAATTATTTAAAAGTGATGGGTCGTCACAGTTGGTATAAGAGCCTTAGGGTTCGGTAGACTACATGCGATGCATGTTTGTTTTCATGATTTGTTTTAAGTCAATTCTCAAGTCATCATCTGAGATCAGCAGCACCAAGTATGCCTATAACTTCTATTCTCATGCTTTATTTCTTTGATATTGGGAGAATTATGAGAATATTGTTAGAAGTTAATGATGTTTGTGATATTTCACATCCTTATAAAACCACTATGTGGTTATGTTTATTTGACCCATTTTTATATTTGGGTAAGGGTGTTGAGAAGGCGAATGACTTCGTGCAGTTTTAGAGGTTATACACCTCGTTAAGAGTATTGACATAATGTCAAAGGAAAGGAGATGAGATACTCCGAGAGATCAATCGTTTGATCCTTAAAGTTGATGAAAGTATTATTGTCACACAATTGCTAAGTAGTGGTCTTAGTAGATGTGCGTGGACATTTATGTGTAAAAAGAGGACATGTTTGTCGGGAGCCCAGTATTAAGAGATGAAACACCTGTTTGAGGTGAGAAATTGTTTAAAAGAAATTGGTTTGGCTCGAGTCCAATAACCTAGATTCAGCTCAAGGGACAAGTTCTTGGTTTGAGTTGAGAAAGTTGAATTTTGGTAAGTGGTAAATCCTTATGGTAGAGCATTGTGCTAAAAGGAAAGTGTGTTGCCACTCAAAAGAGAAAGTAAGGACTTTACGTGATAATCTCAATGAGGACCATTAACGACAATGTTAATTGGTGAATGGCCTAGTTTGGTCGCTATTACACTATGGTGTATCAATCTGAATTGGAAATACTCGAGGTCAAGTAATGAAGATCCATATTCAGTAAATTGCCAAGATTGACTAACACTAAGGTGGAGTGTTGGTATTTGATTGAAATATAGAAGGAAGTTGATGGACCGTGATGTAGGTAACTTCTATAAGGCAATGAGATGGTTTGGTGAACATCAATTAACATTGTGTTTAACCATCTAATTGGACGGAGAATTTGATAAACTTGTAGGTCATAGTTTGGACCTACTAAGTCTTTTCAGGATAGACTCTAAAGTGAAATCTATATTGGAAAGTTAGGACGTTATTAGACTAAGGTATTTGACAGACACTAGTTTTGCTTTGTATGAAAGAAAATGATCTCTTAGGTCGAGTTCATTCAAGATTTGAATAAGGAAGCTAAGAAGTTATCCTTATCTTGAATTTTTACATCTTCTGAAAAGAAGAGAAGATTTACTACTACGGGACAGATTACCTCTCATAAGAAGAAAGCAAAGGATGACGAAGACAATCAAGGGATACCGCAGCAAGAACAGCAACAGCAACAACATCAACAACATAACCATCAACAGCAACAACTGCAGCGACAACAATAACAACTGGTTCGAGGTGGAGCTCAACAAGGATTGGATGATCCTTACTACAATAGTTGTGTCAGTTTCCATCAGAGAGATGCACACTTCCATCAAGATGCTATGTTGTGATCAAATTTGGATTCACGCCACTTTTATAGGGTGTATAAGATACAACCATCACAACATAGTAGCAAAGTCAGGATTATCAGGAAAAGCTACCAGTATGGTAGTGATTTATACTTTATTATTTTTAGGCCGTTTAGCTTTTATTTCTGTTTAATTCCAGAGCTAGCCACTCTTTTATTTTATCTTGTTATGTTGAGTTGGTAGCTCTTGAGCCGAGACTGTTAAGTTTCGAGATGCGTGCTTTTACCCCAGTGGGGAAGCTTATTATGATGATAATGCATATGGCACTTATGACATTTGCATTATGAGTAGATGCTCAAATTTTACTTTGTTTATTGTGTATATGTCTGATTTTGATGTCATGTTGGGTATGGATTGGCTATCAGCTAATCGTACCATCATTACCGATTGTATTGAGAAAGTTTTGATTGTATGAGTCCATGTGGGACTAGCTTATGCTTTCGTGGGTCTAGTAGACGAGTAACACCCACTTTGATATCTATGATAGAAGCTAGAATGCTTCTAAGTGATATAGCTTGAGATTATGTAGCTAGTGTTGTCGATACTTCTGTACCAAAGACTAGTTGGGTTAAAAGGGCTTAAGAGTGAGTTATAGGAACTCTTAAACTCAGGGTTTATTCACCCTAGTACGTCCTCATAAGGAGCACCTCGTTGTTTGTGAAAAGAAAGACAGTTTAGTGAGACTGTGTATTGATTATCGAGGGTTGAATCAAACTACAGTGAAAAATAAGTATCATTTGCATATGATTGATGATCTATATGATCAGTTGAAGGGAGCCACTATCTTTTCGAAGATAGATTTGAGATCTGACTATCATCAGTTGAGGATTCGGGATGAGGATATTCCCAAGATTGCATTCAGGACGCGTTATGGACATTATGAGTTTGTAGTTATGTCCTTTCTCTTGATCATCACGCCTGCAACTTGTATGGACCTTATGCACACGGTGTTCAGGAGGTTCATTGACTCTCTTATGATTGTTTTTATTGATGATATCTTCGTTTATTCCAAGTCAGAGGAGTTGCATGCTATGCACTTACGAGAAGTTTTGACGGTACTACGAGATCAGAAATTGTATGCCAAGTTCTCAAAGTGTGAGTTTTGGCTGAGGGAAGTGGCATTTTTAGGTCATGTAGTATCGAGTAGAGGAGTATCAGTTGATGCCTCTAAGATTGAGGCAGTTAGTAACTGGCCTAGACCGACTAGTGTGGCTGATATTCACTGTTTTCTGGGACTTGCAGGCTATTATAGACGGTTTGTGCAAGATTTCTCCAAAATTGCTTCAGCTTTGACCCGTTTGACTCGGAAGGGAGTTGATTTTGTATGGTCTAAGGATTGGGAAAAGAGCTTTGAAGATCTCAAGAGGAGGCTTGTGACAGCACCTGTTCTAGTGTCGCCTGATAGAACCGGTGTTCTGACTGTGTACACAGATGCTTCCCACAGAGGTTTGGGATGTGTGTTGATGCAACACAGGAAAGTTATAGCTTATGCTTTTCGTCAGTTGAAAGAGCATGAGAAGAAGTATCCGACTCACGATTTAGAGTTGGCAGCTATTGTTCATGCTATGAAAATTTGGAGGCATTATGTGTATGGTGAGAAGATTCTGATATTTACTGACCATAAAAGTCTCAAGTATTTCTTCACTCAGAAGGAATTGAATATGAGACAGCGGAGATGGTTAGAGCTCATTAAGGATTATGACTGTGATATTCGGTATCATCTTGGGAAGGCCAATGTAGTGGATGACGCACTCAGTATAAAGTCTTCTCATTCATCAGCTTTGTCAGCAATACCCTTCAGTTCGAGGTGGATTATGGAACAGGCTGAGATAGCATTTCTGACTGACAAGGTCACTGTGAGTCTGGCTAGTATAATAGTGGGACCTACTTTGAGGCAGAAAATGATTGATGCACAGAGGGAAGAAAATCATCTACAGGCTGATTTTAGAGAGCCTGAGTCAGATTTACCTAGCCATTTTACCTTCTCTATAGATCGTGCTCTGATGTATCGTAAGGGGCTATGTGTGCCTTAAGGATCAACTTTAAGAAGGGTACTGTTGGAGGAGGCTCACAGTTCTATCTTCTCTATTCATCCGGTAGTACAAAGAAGTACGAGAATCGGGACAATATTTTTGATGACCCGGGATGAAACATGAGATTGTAAAGTATGTGAGTAGGTGCTTGATTTGTTAGCAATTCAAGGCCCTAAAGATCCACCGGGTTTTCTTCACTTTTGAGAGTACTTGAATGGAAATGGGAGAATATTTCCATGGATTTTATCAAGGTTTGCCGAAGACGGTAAAGGGTTATGAAATCATTTGGGTGATTGTAGACCATTTGATGAAAACCGCACACTTTACTCTTGGCAGGATCATCTATCAAGCTAAGACTAGGGTACACTTGTACCTAAGAAAGATTGATAAATTGTGGTGTGCCGGTGAAGATTTTATCAGATTGAGACACTCGCTTTGTCTTGAAGTTTTGGCACTGTTTAGACACTTTGTGGAAGAAAGTGACGTTCTCCCGCTCATTTGGATGAGGTTGGAGAAAAGAGACTTTTGGTACTCAAGTTGTAACAAATGACTAGCAAGTCTATCATTTGCTTAGAGAAAGGGTTAAACAAAGTTGACAGCAGGATTCGTTGTAGTCCGTTCAAGTTATAATAGTGGATCTCGTATACTTCAAGTGTCACCAATGAAGGGTGTTATGAAAGTTGGGAATAAGGGTCAGTTAAGCCCTAGGTTTATTGGCATATCGAGATACTCAATTGAGTAGAAGTGGTAGCTTATTATTTAGCTTTACCACTTTTGTTATCGGCCGATTGTAATGTTTTCCATGTATTAATGTTTCGGAAATATGTGGTGAATCCGTTCCACGTGATTGACTATGAACTGGTAGTTTTGAATGCTATTAAGTCTTATGTGAAGACACCAGTTAAGATAAGAGCATTCAAACAAAAGTTGATGAGAAATAAAAAGGAATTCATTTGGTTAAGGTTCTTTAGAAGAACCAAGTGTCAAAAGAAGCAACGTGGGAATGTGAAGATGAGATACAGTCTGAGTAACCTCACTTTATTCACTTAGTGAACGCACTTTTCGAGGACGAAAAGTCTTTTAAGGAGGGTAGACTGTAACGTCCCGTTATTTTGAAGTGAAATTTTATTTTATTTATTATTTTATTTTATTTTATTATTTATTAATGTTATTTATTTATTTCAATTTAAGTGTTTAGTTTAATTGTTATTTTTGTAATTTCGATTTTAGTAGTTAATTTCGCCCGAAATTCTTTTTAATCATTTTAATACTTTAAATTTCGTTTCGGTGACATTAATAATTATTAATAGGCCAATTAATAATTATTAATCACCTTTAGATTTATTTAAGAGCTTCGGGTTTCAATTCATAAGTCAAAAGTCATAAAAGGACACAACCGTCATTTCTGATTTCTTAAAAATATCAAAACACTATTCATCCATCTTTATAAACTCATCTTGACCAAGTTTGACTCATTTTGCTCATCCTTTTCTTCCCAAAACCGTGGGTATCAATGGGAGGGAAGAAATTTTCAGGTTTTGCTCGTTTCTCGGCAGATCGACTCGATTTTGGTTGCATCGGAAAGCCCTCGGGTCTAGGATTCTTTTCCACCCATCGATCGTGCCTTTCTCCTGTGATCCACGGAGTTCTCGGTAAGTTTATATTCAAACCCTAAGCTACAAATAGTGTTTTAATGGAGTTTTCTTTGTTTTCTTTCGATTTCTTGTTGTGAAACTCGATGTTTGTAAATACGAGAGTTGTTTTAAGAGTTTTTGGAAACTTTCCCATAACCCTAAAACCGAGTTTCAATCGAAACCCTTCCCGTTTGAAATGTACCTTTTTGGGTTTGATTATGGGTTATTTATTGATAAATTATTGTTTATTTAAATTCAATTCGGGAAATTATATATTGTTCAAAAACCCTAATTATAGATAACCATTGAAATCGGGAATATCGAAATTGCTTGAAACCAACTCGAAACACACCTAAATTGCCTAAAAGTCAGAAAACGAAAACCAAAACCCTTTTGTGAGGGGGGGCCGAGAGCCTGAAAGTTGGGGTTGTTGGGTTTTTCGTCGTTTTAAACACTTAGATGTTGTTTGATCGTTAGTTGACTTATTTATTGATTGTTAGATGTAATTCTAATTGTAGGTGGTTTGAACTTTGCATTGACCGCGTTATCGAAGGTTTGGATTGAAATCTTCTTTTACAAAGGTGAGAATAGTTAGGATTTAAAGTAATTTTAGAAAGCAAATAAGTATGATGGTTTGTAGAATTAGAAACTAAGACTAAGATTCGAATCTAAGATTAGAGGGAGGTGAGTTAGTGCCCTTGGATTAGGAGTTAAATCCTTTAAGTGAGAACTTAGGAGTTCTCGAGTAAAATATTGAATCTTAGAAAATTCTAAGTTAGATTCGTTTCGAAGCTCAGGATGGATCATTGGGAGTTAGAAGATCCATACTTTTAAATAGAACGGTTAAGGAACTTGAATGTACAACCTTGGATCTTATTTGGAAGTTTAGAATCCTTGGAAGATAAATATCATACTTTAGTATTTATCGGTTCTACGGTTTACTTATCGTTCTTTCGAAAGTTACTATCTATTTATTTTATGTCTTTTACTTTATGCCCCTTTACTTTATGCTTGTTTCGGCTACTTTAATATTCGTACTTTACGTTTACTTACTTTTGCGAGCATATCATAACATCTCGCACCATAACATCTCGCATCATTGAAAAGAAGGAGAGAATGTTGGACCCTTCGGGGAATGTTCGCATCGCCTTCAGAGAGAGAAAGAAAAGAAAGAGAGAATGTTGGACCCTTCGGGGAATGTTCGCATTGCCTTCAGAGAAAAAGAACGGAAAGTGAGAAAGAAAAGAAGGAGAGAATGTTGGACCCTACGGGGAATGTCCGCATCGCCTTCAGAGAAAAAGAAAATAAAAAGAGAAAGAAAAGGAGGGAAGAATGTTGGACCCTTCGGGGAATGTCCGCATCACCTTCTTCATTCATTTCATGCATAAAGGGCAAATGCGTATCCTTTGGGATGTTCTCATTACCTTCATGAATGTGATCGATGGAATAGAGAATCGAGATGTTATATTTTATGCAAAGTTTATTTACTTTTTCTTATTTATTGTTGTAACAAGTTAATGGATGAGAATTTGACTAAGAGTGTTAGTAATATTATCCTTTGGAGATTTTAGAATGAAATTACCTAAAGTTTAGAGAACTTTAGGATTGATTGTGTAAGATTGATTGGACTCGAATCGGAATACGGGTTTGAGGTCTAACTTTACTTTTTATTCTTATTATTCTCACTGGGCTTAAGTTGTTAGCTCAGGTAATGCCCTGGCTAGAGGTCGAGGGAGAGGAGATGGTGCTGCATGATCAAAGGATAATGACCTCGAGATGGACTAGGTTTATTTAAAGTCCATGGACTATGTTTTGTGAATTTTATACATACTTTGGAGTTGTATAATTGTATATAGCTCTTAAGAGCTTTTCGTTTTACTTTGATGATAAAAATCTCTTTGAACTCCTGATTAGGAACTTGAAGTTCCTTGTGTTTTTAGATTTCATAATTTTAGATGTAAACAGGTTTTGGCTAACCAATTTTCAAACATAACCACGCCAATTTTCTTAAAATGTAAAGACTTCTGCTGTGTATTTGTAAATTTAATTATTTAAAAGTGACGGATCGTCACAATATACCTACATATAGGTATATATATACCTACTATGTATACATATACATACATATATGATGTGTATATATATATATACACACATATACGTATATATGTTATAGGTAATTAAAAGAGCAAACATTCAAGATGCTAAAATATATTTAGAATAAAGTACTCAAATTTTCCAATGCCTTTTATTCAACCGATATGTGCTATTTAAACATTAGAATTTTAAAACCACCATGGAGCAGATTATCCATGAAAATCGTAAAGAGCAAAAAACTAACTTAATGGTGGGTTACACAAATTTTTACATTCTCGAATAAACACTTCCATGGTTCTTATCTGTATATGGTAATGAGTTTAGTTTGAATTTGAATCTATTGTTATATACTCAAATCTAATAATATTGGTTAAGTTTTACATAAATTTAAATAATACAAATAAATTTAAACTTTTAAAATACTAGTTCATTGATAGGTCCTACGCACGTGAAATTTTAAGTTTTTCATTTTAATTGAAGTTTATTTAATTTCAAATGAATTAGAAAAAATACTATCGATGTATATCCTATAGTTATAGATTAATTACATAAAGTGAAATCAAACTTTACGACTCAACCTTATAATAAATAAGTCATATTATATGTTGAGTATAAATATTTACTCATATATTATAAAGTCTTGTATCACATCAATTTATTTCATTAAGTCTTATTTTATCAAATTCAACATATCAAAATTCATATATATATATATATATATATATATATATATATATATATATATATATATATATATATATATATATATATTTTGTTTTAACTTATTTGAGAATAAATTATAGTTAAGTTGTTACTCTAATCTAGAGTTCTACATGTTACCTTAAAAAGATCAAAACTACAAAAATAATTTTTCATGTACAAATCTTTTGCTACAAGGACAACCAATTAAACTATCAAAACACCAAGTGATATATTTAATTAATTGAATCAAAAGATGTATATGGAGATAATGATCCATATTTACAAAATTCAACCATTTTACATAAAAAAAAAAATCCAAAACAAATAGATCACACATACAATTCAAGAGTATCATCATAATAAATCTCTTTAAATTCAACATTCACTGGAATAGTCGTATAATTGGATTCTCGAAATCATTCATCATCTGCATTTGAGTTTATTATTGATTCAAGTATCTAAAAACATAAGTTAAATTTTCTAATTTTCTCTCTAACAACCATTCTTCTTCCATCTCCAATCTTTTCTTTTTATAGAAAAATAGATTCACGAATTTAAAAAACATAATAATAAGATAATAAAATTCAACTTTTGCACCAATATGATTTTTTTTTTAAATATAAAAAAAGTCACACCTTTTATTTCATCTAAAAATTAATAGAATTATATTCTTATCCACTAATTCCAATATGGCTTCATTTAATCAATAATTATGACTATAAAATTAAATTGAATATAAAATTGAAGTAATATTCTCCCCTCTTCCAAACTCATATAAGATTAAAATATATATATATATAATTTTAAAATTGGCCTTTATTTAATTTAATTACATACATCATATTAAAAGGTTTTAAAAAGTAAAATGAATTTTTTTTTGAGATTTTAAATATAAATATTAAATACAGGTCATTAATATATATATAATTTAATAATTAATTTATCCAATTTAATTAAATACGTTAACCTAGGTAAAATAAAATTCTATAATTTTTTTAATACTATTAAATAGATAAATAAATAAATAAAAATTAAAAGTAAATGTTAAAACAGGAGTAAAAGGGAAAATTAAAAGCATCTCCCCTCAAATCCCTTTTAGATATAGTATAAATTTAATTCAATACATTAACTTAGGTAATTAAATTCTTAGGTAACTTTTCTAATACTATTAAATAGATAAATAAATAAATGAATAAAATTAAAAAGTAAATATTAAATTGGGATAAAAGGAGAAATCAAAAGTTTCTCCTCTTAATCCACTTTTATATAGAAGTATTGTAACATTTTAAAATTAGAATTTAATAATAGCGCAAGCGGAAGACTTGCATAACATTTTAAAACCTGTAATCGAAGAATATCATCCTTCATTTCAAAATAAAATCTGAAATCTTTAACATTTAAAGATGGGAAGTGCTTCCCTTTTTAAGTTTCAAACATAAAGTAAGATAACTCATAAATCCGTAAATCCATAAAGACAAGTGAGCATAAATAGTGTTGCTAAAAGAGCTCAACAAATCCATAAGAACAAAACGAAATAAAGAAAAACAAATCCATGGACTACACCGACTTAAGTCCATCCATCATCATCGATCTGTGAATCACGCTACACCAGCTCCACGACTACATCCCGTACCTGAAAGTGTAATATAATGAGCGGGAAACCCAGTGAAGATAAATTGAATAGAAAGTAACTTTAGATCCCAAATCCAATCCGGATTTGTGTCCAATGAATCCTATTGTCTCTTGACTACCCAAACAGACTTCCGAACATAAGGTCATGCATTTCTCCCAAGAACATAAAAATAAAGAACAATAATGAAGATCATGCAAGTTGTCAAGTTTCCCGAACTCTTAGTAAACAGAACGCGTAATCTTATGTTTAACTTTCAGGAAAATATCTAGAATGAGGTAAGCTCACGTAGTCTTAACTAAGAATAAGATCAAGATCAAGATCATAGAGCCAAGAACATAGAACTTAGAACTTAGAACATAGACGTAACGTCCCGTTATTTTGAGGTGAATTTTTATTTTATTTTATTTATTTTATTTAATATCTATTTGTTTATTTAAAGTATTAGAGATAATTCTAGAATTAGTTATTTAGAGTTAAATAGTTAAATTTCGTTCGAAAACCTTTTTACTTGCTTAATTAGCCAAAACGAGTTTCGATGGTATTAATAATTATTATGTAACGTCCCGTTATTTTTGTGATAAAAAAAATTTATTATTTATTTTATTTTAATTTAAGTAATTAAAGTTTATTTTAGAATTGTTGTGACGACCCGACACTTTTAAATAAATTTAAATTAGGAAACACAGCGGAAGTCTTTATTTTAAGAAAAATTGGTGTGGTTTTGTTTGAAAGTTGGCTAGCCAAAACCTGTTTACATCCTAATTTTCAAATCTAATAAAATCACATGAAACTTTAAGTCCCAATAAGGAGTTCAAAGATGTAATATCATAAAACAATAACCATAAGCTCTTATGAGCTAAATACAACGTACAATTCACAAAATCCTTTAAAGTTCACAAAAGTTAATACATAAGCTTTAAAATAACTGAGTCCATCTCGAGGTCATCATCCCTTGATCACGCGGCACCACCTCCTCTCCCTCGACCTCTAGCCAGGGCATTACCTGAAATTGGTTGTAATATCATGAGCTAACAACTTAAGCCCAGTGAGAATAATAAGAATAAAAAGTAAAAGTAGAACTCAAACTCGCATTTCGATTTGTGTCCAAATATTCTGACACAATACACTCCTAAAGTTCTCCAAACTCTAGGTAATTTCATTTTATACTCTCTAATGGATGATATTACTAACTCTCGTAGTCAATCCTCATCCAATTACTTGTTATGACAAAGTTAAGAAAAATAAATAAAACTTTGCATAAATATAACATCTCGATCCTCTATTCAGGATATATAATTTCATCGATCGTATGCATGAAGGTAATGAGTACATCCCGTAAGATACGTATTCGCCCTTTATGCATGAAATGAAGGTAATGTGGACTTTTCACATACTATCCACCCTTACCCTTATGTATGAAGTAGTGTGGACTTTTCCCGTAGTATCCACCAATACTTATGCATGGAAGTAGTGTGGACTTTTCCCGTAGTATCCACCAGTACTTATGCATGGAAGTAATGTGGACTTTTCTCGTATTCCACCATTATCCTTTCGTTTTTCTTTCTCATTTTCTTTTCTTTTCAATAATGCGAGATGTTATACATATGCTTGCAAAAGTAAATAATGTAAATGTAAATGATTAAGTAATCGAAACAAGCATAAAGTAAAGGGGCATAAAGTAAAGACATAAAGTAAATAGATAGGAATCTCGGATGAACGATATGTCGATCGAACTCCGCTACCAATAATAAAAGTAAAAACATAACTTAAACGATTAACCTATAACTTCCAGGATTCTAAACTTCCAATATAATCCGAGGTTCTATTAACCGTTCTAAATACAAGTTTGGATCTTTTAACTTCCAATGATCCAACCTAAGCTTCGAAACGAATCTAACTTAGAATCTTCTAAGATTCATTAGTTTCCTAGAGAACTCCTAAGTTCTCACTTAAAGGATTAACTCCTAATCCTAAGGGCACTAACTCACATCCCTCTAATCTTAGATTCGGATTCTAATTTTAGTTTCAATTCTCCAAACCATTATACTTATTTGCTTTCTATAGTTACTTTAAATTCTAACTATTCTCACCTTCAAAAGTGATGACTTCACTCCTAAATCCGTAAGAGCGATAAATGAAACGGTTCGAAAACACCTACAAATGAATTATATCACACAATCAATAATTTACCAACTATCAATCAAACATCAACTAAACGTTGAAAATGACAAAAAACTCAACAACCCTCCTAAAGAGGCTCTCGCCCCCCTCAAAGAAAATGGGCCTCAGGTTTGGTTTTTCGGCTTTTAGGCAATCTAAAAGTGTTTTGAGTTGGTTTTAAGCAAAATCGATATTCCCGATTTCAATGGGTATTGATAATTAGGGTTTTCGAACATCATACCCTTTCCCGAATCGAATTTCAATAAACAATATTTCATTAAATTCTAACCCATAATCAAACCCAAAAAGGTAAATTTCAAACAGGAAGAGCTTCGACTGAAACTCGGTTTTAGGGTTAAGGAAAAGTTGTCAAAATCACTAAAAACAACTCCCGTATTTACAAACACCGAGTTTCACGACACGAAATCGAAGGAAAACAAAGAAAACTCCATTAAAACACTATTTGGAGCTTAGGGTTTGAAACTTTACTTACCGAGAACTCCGTATAACACGAGTGGCAAGTACGATGGTTGGCTGGAAATGATTCGTAGGACCGATATCTTTCCAAAGGACCCGGAATCAAGTCAATCGGACGAGAATTAAACGAAACTCAAATTTGGGAAATGGGGGAAGAGGACCCTCGGCCTTGGAGAAGAAAAATGAAGAAGATGGAGTGTTTTTCTTGGTCAATGGAAGTCAAAGAGGATATTTAATATGAGGTGAATAGTGTTTGGATAGTTTTTTTAAGAAATTGGAAATGACGGTTGCGTCCTTTTATGACTTTTGACTTATAATTCGGAACCCAAACTTCTTAAACTATCCCAATGGTGATTAATAATTATTAATTGGCCCATTAATAATTATTAATACCATTATAACGTATTTAAATAAATAAAGCCATTAAAATGACTTAAATCGAAATAAACTACTAAATTCTAATTTACCGATAAATAAATAAACTTTAATTACTTAAATTAAAATAAATAAATAAATAAAAAAAATTTTATCACAAAATAACGGGACGTTGAAATTGTTAATTTAGAATTTAGTAGTTTATTCCGGTTTAGATCTTTTAATTACCTTTTTAGTTTAATTTCATTTTAATGGTATTAATAATTATTAACGGGCCAATTAATAATTATTAATCACCATTGGGATAGTTTAAGAACTTCGGGTTTCGAATTATAAGTCAAAAGTCATAAAAGGATGCAACCGTCATTTTTAAAATTCCTAAATATCTAAACACTATTCCATTATCTTCTTTAAATCTCCATTTGACCAAATTTGACCAAAATCACCATCCATTTCTCTCCTCATCGCCATGGGTTCCAATGGGGGGGAAGAAAAATTTGGCTTTTGTTTAATTCTCAACCGATCGACTTGATTCCGGGTCCGTTGGAAAGATATCGGTCCTACGATTCATTTCCACCCAACCATCGTGCTTGCCACCCGTGATATACGGAGTTCTCGGTAAGTTTATCTTGAAACCCTAAGCTCCAAATAGTGTTTTAATGGAGTTTTCTCTTTGATTCTTTGATTTTTTTTCGGGAAACTCGGTGTTTGTAAATACGGGAGTTGTTTTAAGAGTTTTTGAAAACTTTCCCTTAACCCTAAAACCGAGTTTCAATCGAAGCCCTTCCCATTTGAAATTTACCTTTTGGGGTTTGAATATGGGTTATAAATTATTGAAATAATGTTTACTGTAATTCAATTCGGGAAATTACATATTGTTCAAAAACCCTAATTATCGATACCCATTGAAATCGGGAATATCGAAATTGCTTGAAACGAACTCGAAACACATCTAAATTTCCTAAAAGCCGGAAAACCAAACCCGAGACCCACTTTTCATGGGGGGGCCGAGAGCCTCATGTTGGAGTTTGTTGTCGTTTTGTATGCTTAGATGTTGTTTGATCGTTATTTGGTAAATTATTGATTGTTAGATGTAATTCTAATTGTAGGTGGTTTGAACTTTGCATGATCCCTCTATCGGAGGTTGGGAGCGAAATCATCTTTTACTAAGGTGAGAATAGTTAGGATTTAAAGTAACCATAGAAAGCAAATAAGTATAATGATTTGTAGAATTTGAAACTAAGACTAAGATTCGAATTTAAGAATAGAGGGAAGTGAGCTACTGCCCTAGGATTAGGAGCTAGTTCTTTGAGTGAGAACTTAGGAGTTCTCGAGGAAAACATTGAACCTTAGAAAGTTCTAAGTTAGATTCGTTTCGAAACTTAGGATGGATCATTGGGAGTTAGAAGATCCATACTTTTAGATAGAACGGTTATGGAACTCGAAAGTTACTATCTATTTACTTTAAGTGTTTTACTTTATGCCCCTTTACTTTATGATTGTATCGGCTACTTTAATATTCGCACTTTACGTTTATTTACTTTTACGAGCATACCATTACATATTTCACCATAACATCTCGCATCATTGAAAGAAAAGAAGGGCGAATGATGAATCCTACGGGAAGTTCACATTACCTTTAGAGAAAAAAAAATAAAATAAAGTGAGAAAGAAAAGAAGGGAGAATGTTGGACCCTACGGGGAATGTCCGCATCACCTTCAGAGAAAAAGAAAAGAAAGTGAGAAAGAAAAAAAGGTTGAATGGGATCCTACAGGATGTCTCATTACTTTCTTCATTCATAAGGTTGGATGGGGATCCTACGGGACGTCCTCATTATCTTTATTCATGCATTAAAGGGCGAATACGAATCCTACGGGATGTCCTCATTACCTTCATTCATATTATCGTGGTTAAAGGATCGAGATGTTATATTTATGTAAAGTTTATTTTCTTTTCTTATTTATGTTATAACAAGTTAATGGATGAGAATTTGACTACGAGTGTTAGTAATATCATCCTTCGGAGAGTATAGAATGAAATTACCTAGAGTTTGGAGAACTTTAGGAATGATTGTGTCAAATTAATTGGACACGAATCGAAATATGAGTTTGAGGTCTAACTTTACTTTTTATTCTTATTATTCTCACTGAGCTTAAGTTGTTAGCTCATGATATTACAAAAATTTCAGGTAATGCCCTGGCTAGAGGTCGTGGGAGAGGAGATGGTGTTGTGTGATCGAGAGATGATGACCTCGAGATGGACTAGTGGTTGTAAAAGTCTATGGATTTAATTTTGTGAACTTTAAAGATTTTGTGAATTGTACATTTGTATCTAGCTCATAAGAGATTATTGTCTTTATTTTATGAATATAAGTCTTTGAACTCCTGATTTGGGACTTAAAGTTCCTTGTGATTTTATTAGATTTTGAAATTAGGATGTAAACAGGTTTTGGCTAGCCAATTTTCAAACATAACCACGCCAATTTTCTTAAAAAACAAAGACTTCCGCTGTGTTTTCTAATTTAATTTATTTAAAAGTGTCGGGTCGTAACAGTTGGTATCAGAGCCAGGTTGGTTCTATAGACTACATGCGATGCATGTTTGTTTTTCATGTTTTCTTTTATGTCCATTCTCAAAGTCATCATCTTAGATCAGCAGCATCAGGTATTCCTAGACCTTTATCTTTTAAACTCGCCTATTTATTTTGATTTGGCAAAGGAGTGGTGAATCCTCTTTTACTAGTAACTTATCAAGTTATATTGACTATGATGCAGTATGCCTCCTAGAAGGGGTGCTAGGCGAGTTAGAGCGGGAGCGGTTACTCCTGCGAGAGGTAGAGGCAGAGCTCGGAACCCTACACCTCCACCACCACCTCCACCTGTGATTCCTTTTATACCGCCACCTATTCAGAGGTGAGGAGTTTACATCGCTGAGGATGTTTATCTTGAGTTATTACGGGGTGCTGGTAGACCCGTTGCGCCTTTTTTACCTCCACCTAGAGCAGCAGATATAGCAGTTGATCAGGTTGGAGTTACTGATGCTGCTAGGACTCTGAGGGAGTATAGGCGATATGCACCTACTGAGTTTGATGGTAGGTCTTTGGATGCATCTGTTGCAGAGTTATGGCTTGATAGGGTTGAGAGAGCCTTCGAGTTTATTGAGTGCCCAGACTGGCTGAAGGTGCACTATGGCACGTATTCTCTTGTTGATGATGCCCTGTATTGGTGGAGAGGACTTTATAGATCACTTTATCTCACTATGGAGGTTACTTGGGAGGTATTTCGAGAGAAGTTTTATGAGAAAAATTACTCAGCTGATTTACGAGACCGATTACAGGTGGTGTTTCTGACCCTAAAACAGGGTGATAGATCAGTAACAGAGTACGAGTGAGAGTTTGATTGACTGTCTAGGTTTGCTCCTTGATAGATTGCTGACCCTCAGAGCAAGAAGAAGAGGTTTATGGTGGGATTGAGAGCCGAGGTTAGGGCTCATTTACGCACTTTACGTCCGACTACCTACGAGGAGGCTTTGGAGTTTGCCCTTTCTTTAGATTTGGCATCTAAAGAAAGGAAGGATAAACTAGCTGCTACAGGACAAACTTCCTCTCAGAAGCGGAAGGCAGAGGATGACCATACTGGTCGAGTACCACTACCTCAGCAGAGACAGCAGCAGCAGGCTCGAGGTGGAGTGCAGTTTAGACAGGGCACAAGCACAGACTCCCCATTATTGCCATAATTGTTCTATTTATCATGCTGGGGCATGTATCCTATCACTGAGATGTTATATTTGTGGTCATGAGGGACATGGATTTAGGCAGTGTAGATCTCGTCAGGCACAGCCACTCCATTATGGTTATCCGGGTCATGGTGTTCAGCAGAGACCATATCGGGCACCACCAGCTTTCTATGCTCCTCCAGTTAGGGGCAGAGGTCAGTATAGGGGTAGAGGTCAGGGTGGACAGGCTTAGCAGTATAGACTTCCGCCTGTTGTTCCACCGCCACAGATATTACCTCCACCACCACGTTCGATACCTCCTCCACCTGTTTAGCATCAGGCTCGTGTATTTGCCACCAGAGAGGAGGCCGAGGCTGCAGGTACTGTAGTGACTGGTACTTTGATAGTTTTGGGCCATTCGACTTTTTTTTTATTTGATTCTGGGGCTAGCCACCTTTTATTTCTTCTGAATTTGTTGAGTTGGCTGCACTTGAGTCTGCACCGTTAGGTTTTGTGATGCGTGTTTTGACCCCGATGGGGAAGTTTTATATTGCTGAAAGTATGATTAACACTGATGATTTGTGTTTTATGGGTTGTTGCTTGCATGCTACTTTGATTATCATGCCTATGTCTGATTTTGATGTGATTTTGGGTATGGATTGGCTATCAGCTAATCGTGCCACCATTGATTGTACTGAGAGAGTAGTTGATTTTATGAGTCCATATGGGACCAGTTTACATTTTCGTGGGACTAGTAGCCGAGTAGCACCCACTTTGATATCTATGTTAGAAGCTAGAACACTTCTAATGATGGAGCCTTGGGCTATATAGCTAGTGTTGTCGATACTTCTGTATCGGAGACTAGCTTGAGTTCTGTGCAAGTAGTGAGGGATTTTGTTGATGTTTTCCCTGATGAGTTACCCGGTTTGCCACCGGTGAGACAGTTTGATTTTCAGATTGAGGTTGCTCCTAGGACAGCTCCATTGTCCAAAGCACCTTATCGTATGGCACCTGGTGAGTTGAAAGAACTCGAGCCGCATTCGAGGACTTTTAGACTTGGGGTTTATACGCCCGAGTGTTTCACCGTGGGGAGCTCCGGTGTTGTTTGTCAAGAAGAAGGATGGTTCTATGCGTTTATGCATCGATTATAGAGAGTTGAACCGTGTTACGGTGAAAAACAAATATCCTTTGCCTAGGATAGAAGACTTGTTTGATCAGTTGAGGGGAGCCACTATCTTTTCGAAGATAGATTTGAGATCTGGCTATCATCAGTTGAGGATTCGGGATGAGGATATTTGTAACGTCCCGTTACTTTTGGAGGTAAATTTTTTTTTTAATTAAAGTATTTAGTTAGTTTTAACTTAGTAATTCGATTTTAGTAGTTAATGTCGTTCGAAAACTTTTTTAAACTTTTTAAACCTTTTATTACTTTAAATTAGTTTCGGTGACATTAACAATTATTAACGGGCCAATTAATAATTATTAATCACCTTTAGATTATTTTAAGATCATCGGGTTTCGTATTTTAATCGACTTATTTAAAAAGGGACGTATACGTCATTTTCCAATTTCTTAAAAAAATCACTATTCACCTCTACTTTCATTAAATAGTCAACCCTTGGTCAAAGTGTTCATTTTCCCATTTCTCTTCTCCTTCCTTTGGGCCGTAGCCCTCATCTCCCCGCCCCCCTCTTTTTGGCTTTTCTTATTTGCTCGGTAGAACGCCGTAATTCTGGTACCGTTGAAAAGCTCTCATCCCAAGGATCATTTCTAACCTAGTAATCGAGATTTTCGCTCGTTTTCTCGAAACCTTAAGGTATGACAAACTTTCTAAAACTTGTTATGAATAGTGTTTTAATGGAGGTTTTGAATTGAAATCTTCAAATTCACACCCCGAAGCTTGAAGATTTCAATCGAGAAAGTCGTTTTAGCAAGTTTTAGAAACTTCCCTAAACCCTAAAATCAAGTTTGAGTTGAAAACCCGTCCCGTGTTAATTTCTCTCACTTGACTAAGAATTAGGGTGTTTGGTTTGCTATGATTTTACGTTTTACTTAATTATTCGGAAATCGATTATTATGTAAAACCCTAAAATATCGTGACCCACTGTTATCTCGGCTTTTAAAGTGTCTTTGATCAACCCAAATCATCTCGAAAGTGCATAAAAGACAGAAAACCAAACCCGAACCCTCTCTTCCATATTGGGCCGTGGGTCCCTTAGGGGTTAGATCAGGGGTTTTCGTCGTTTTATGTGTTTAGATATCGTTTGCTCGATTTTCGGATAATTAATGGTTGTTAGTTGTATGTGATTTGTAGGTTGGTGATCGATTGTTTGACTTTGACTCCGGCACCTTGGAAGCTTGGATTTCACATCTAAGGTGAGTTTAAAATGGAAGTTAGTAATTTTATGAATTATATTTCATTACGTTATTGTTTATCGAGGTTAAGAGGGGAACTAACTTCTGGAAGTTATACTTGGTTGGAGACTTTAACTCAGATGTGAGTGGAGTGATTTTGATGTATTTATGGTTTTGGAAGTAAAAGAGGAATTATGAGTGGTTTGGAAGTCTTGTAAAGTGATTTGGAGACTTTAGATGAAAGTATTTGACTAAGGAACTTTAAGTGATTCGGGAGTCAAAGCGGCTTAGAAATTACACTTGAGTATTGACTCGTGTAATTCAAGCGGTTTATGTTCTTTAGTAGTTTAGTGGAACTTTATCTAACTTACTAGGGAGCTTGACGAATTCTACGAGGTTATGTGATATGGCACATGGTAGTATGTGATACGCTCCATACGGTATCATGGTGCGAGATTATGTGATATGGCACATGGTAGTATGTGATACGCTCCATACGGTATCATGGTGCGAGATTATGTGATATGCACATGGTAGTATGTGATACGCTCCATACGGTATCATGGTGCGAGATTATGTGATATGGCACATGGTAGTATGTGATACGCTCCATACGGTATCATGGTGCGAGGTTATGTGATATGGCACATGATAGTATGTGATACGCTCCATACGGTATCATGGTGCGAGGTTATGTGATATGGCACATGATAGTATGTGATACGCTCCATACGGTATCATGGTGCGAGCTTATGTGATATGGCACATGATAGTATGTGATACGCTCCATACGGTATCATGGTGTGAGGTTATGTGATATGGCACATGATAGTATGTGACACGCTCCATACGGTATCATGGTGTGATGATTTGTGATATAGCACTATACACGCTGTGGTAAGGGTGGCATTCGAAGATTTGAGCGTGTATGGATGTGTTATTATTGTTATCATTATTATAGTACTATGCACACTGTGGTAAGGGTGGCATTCGAAGATTTGAGCGTGTATAGATGTGTTATTATTGTTATCATTATTATAGTACTACACATGTGGTGATACGGGTGGCATTCGAAGATTTGAGCATGTGTGGTTGCGACTTTATTAGCACTTAGTAGATTACACTCTTTTACTTGTATCTTGCCTTGATTATTTCTTTTATGATGATAGAATGTTTTTCGAGGAGATCAATAACTCATAAGATTCGTTGAGCCACGAAGATGAGAAAGTTTATTATGTTTGTTGATTATATGTGAATTTGGAATGTGGAATGGGTAGTAAAAGTGAAATCTAGGCCTTTGGACACAATTTCTGACATGAAATGTTGTTCATAGGATTACTTGCTTTCATTTTACTCTCACTAGCATTTTTATGCTAATGTTGCTACAATTACAATTTTTTTCAGGTAAGACTCGTGGTAGAGGACGAGGTAGAGGAGGTGGCACTGCGTGACCGATCGACATAATGAATGGACAGGAACGCAACTGATTTTGAGAGTAGCATTCTTGAATGCTCATGAACATTGCATCACTTTTATTTTGTTACATTTTGAGCTCGATGGAGCGTTTGTATATATGTTTTGTATTTTAAACTTCTTTTAACATTTACATCATATCATGGAAGGTGTAATTTAGTCTTATTGCTTTTTCTGGAAAAACTGGTTGTCAACAGGTTTTGGTTTATCCGAATTTTAAACGGACCCATGCCGGTTTTCTGTAAAAATCTAGATTTCCGCTGCGCATTTGTTTTAATGGATTTTACGAAAAAAATCGGGTCGTTACAATATTCCCAAGACGCATTATCGACATTATGAATTCGTAGTTATGTTCTTTGGTTTGACCAACGCGCCTGCAGCTTTTATGAACCTTATGCACACGGTGCTCAGAAGGTTCATTGATTCTTTTGTGATTGTATCCATTGATGATATCTTGGTTTATTCCAAGACAGAGGAGTTGAATGCTATGGACCTTTGGGAAGTTTGACGGTACTACGAGAATAGAGATTGTATGCCAAGTTCTCTAATTGTGAGTTTTGGCTGAGGGAAGTGGCATTTTTAGGCCATGTAGTATCGAGTAGAGGAGTATCTGTTGATCCCTCTAAGATTGAGGCAGTTACTAACTGGCCTAGACCTACGAGTGTGGATGATATTCACAGTTTTCTGGGACTTGCAGGCTATTATAGACGGTTTGTGCTAGTTTTCTCCAAAATTGCTTCAGCTTTGACACGTTTGACTCGGAAGGGAGTTGATTTTGTATGGTCTGAGGATTGTGAGAGTAGCTTTGAGGAGCTCAAGAGGAGGCTTGTGACAGCACCTGCTCTAGTGTCGCCTGACAGAACCGGTGCTTTGACTATGTACACAGATGCTTCCCACAGAGGTTTGGGATGTGTGTTGATGCAACACGGGAAAGTTATAGCTTATGCTTCCCGTCAGTTGAAAGAGCATGAGAAGAAGTATCAGACTCATGATTTAGAGTTGGCAGCTGTTGTTCATTCATTGAAGATATGGAGACATTATTTATATGGTGAGAAGATCCTGATTTTTACTGACCATAAGAGTCTCAAGTATTTCTTCACTCAGAAGGAATTGAATATGAGACAGCGGAGATGGTTAGAGCTCGTTAAGGATTATAATTGTGACATTTAGTATCATCCTGGGAAAGCCAATGTAGTAGCTGACGCGCTCAGTAGGAAGTCAAATGTTATGTTTTTATGTTTTTCTTAATTGTTCAGGATTGAACTTTTTCCCTAAAACCTAAATCACGTTTACCCATTGATGGTACCAACCTCCAATGTGCCCGAAACCAACTCGAAACACCTTTAAAGTGCTTAAAATCCGGAAAACCAACTCCATTCCTTCCCTCCCTTTGGGCCGTGGGCCTTGTGAGCTCATTTCCCTGGCTATTTTGTGTTTTATTTTAATAACGTGACGATCGTTGTTCATTTCATTAAATTAATATACTTTAGGTGTATTTTAATTATAGGTTTTGTGCATCGATAATGAATTTTGGTCAACCTGCGATTAGGAGTTGACTTCTTTTATAAGGTGAGTTTAAAATGGTTGTGATTACTTTTATGTTTTCGAATTGCTTGACGATTATGTTCGATCGAGGTTAAGAGGGTTATTATGTTTTAGAACTTATCCAAGAATGTATATAATTGGGAGTCAAGGAAATTGAATAAGGAAAGAACTAGTTAAGTTTGTGTGATTTAAAGTGAGATGTTATTGTTGGATTAAGTTGTATTCTCAAGGAGAATTAGGTTTCGGGAAATTAGAGAAGAGAATTAGATTTCTCCGTTTATTTCGAGTGGTTATAAGCTAGTTAAAAGAAAACTTTGGAGAGATTCATCGTGTAGAATTGAGTTAGTATGACATTATTAGCTATGAGATACGCTATTTAGTACTACCAAAGGGGAGTAGTACGTGTGGCATTATGATACGTGTGGTAATGTGATTGGTGACAATGAGATCACGGTGTGGTTTGTGATTGGTGACAATGAGGTCACGGTGTGATTTGTGAATGGTGAGAATGAGGTCACGATGTGGTTGTGATTGGTGACAATGAGGTCACGGTGTGGTTTGTGATTGGTGACAATGAGGTCCAGGTATGATTTGTGATTGGTGACAATGTGGTCACGGTGTGGTTTGTGATTGGTGACAATGTGGTCACGGATGTGAAATGTGAATGGTGACACTGTGGTCACGGTGTGAAATGTGAATGGTGACAAGTGGTCATGGTTAAAATTGTGAAATGTGACAATGTGGTCACGTTGTGAAATGTGAATGTTGACAAGTGGTCACGGTTAAAATTGTGAAATGTGACAATGTGGTCACGTTGTGAAATGTGAATGTTGACAAGTGGTCACGGTTAAAATTGTGAAATGTGACAATGTGGTCACAATGGAAAATAACGTGTGGAATGACGTAACTGATAGAAATTTACATTATTATTTACTTTGTTATGCTTTAGTACTATCTAGTTGTTTTAGTACTTTATTTTACGAGCTTGAATGTTTACTTTTCGAAATTACGATATAATAGAATGAGATTGTTTTTCTTATGTAAATTACTTGGGGTTGGAGATTGAGGCCTCTAAAAGAGTTCTCAAGCGGAAGTCCCACAGATCTTTCCTTGCAGTATAATATTAACAAAATCTAAATGCATAAACAGAATACTAACCCTTGTCGAGAAGTGTCTGACTCTTCCTCGTTCTTCGATGGTTACGATCTTGGGACCACCAAAAAGATCTTCCTCACTAAGCACAAAAGAGAATCGGTGCGTGGGCACTATCTCCTTTGAAAAAAGGAAAATTGGGAAGAAGCAATTTTCTTCCCAATACCCTATGGTCGGCGACTAAGAGGGAGGGAGGAGAGGAATTTCCTGAGCCTTTACTTTAACTCTCTTAGTTGTGTGTTTTGGGGTCACCCCAAATGTCCTATTTATAGGAAAACTAAGGTCTCAGAAAATCTTCTGAATATCTTTTAATTAATAAATAATTAATTAAGATATTCTAAAATATATTTGAATAATAAAGATATTATATTTTATTCCATAATAAAATATTCCATATCTTTTATTTAAATTAATCAATATCAATTTAAATATATTATTCCATATCTTCCATTTAAATTAATCATATTAATTTAAATAAGATATTCTAAATATATTTCGAATAATAAAATGCAAACTCTTTGTCAACTGTTGACCAAAGTGGCGTGTGACCCCACCATGGGTCACACGCCCATGTCATCCACCAATGACATTATTGGGTATTTTTTTTTTCCTTTTATTTAATGGAACAATTCCTTTAAATAAATAAATAAATAAAACTCCTTTTATTTATTCCAATAAATAAAACTCCTTTTATTTATTTCCTCATTTAATTTGATAATTTCAAATTAAATATTTAAATAGACTCTTCTATTTAAATCCCCATTAATTTTGGACAACACAAAATTAATTTAATTAAATAGACTCCTCTATTTAACTCTTATAATTAAATAGGCTCTTCTATTTAATAATTAAATAGACTCCTCTATTTAATTCCACCATTAATTAAATAATTAAATAGACTCCTCTATTTAATTTCTTTTAATTAATTGAATAGACTCCTCTATTCATTTCCAGAATTACCCTTGATTAAAACTCCTTTTAATCAATTAATTCTCATTCATTAACTCCTAGATAACTCCACTAAATATCTAGAGTTGCACTCTTAGTAGTATAGATATAGTTATGTCCATTGGCTATAATCATTAACTACACTTTGATCCTTCACAAGTTAGTTCGTATCCATGGCTAGGTATTTACACCGTATTAACCTCCATGATACATCTTGTTCCTTAAGCCCAACTGATTCTCCAATGAACAACCTTACATAATCTCCATTATGCGTCTTTAACCTTTTCCTTGATCAGAGGAATATTGTAACGACCCGATTTTCCGTTAAATTCTTTAAATTCAAATGCACAGCGGAAGACTTAATTTTTAAAGAAAAACGGCATGGGTTCGTTTAAAAGTCGAATAACCAAAACCTGTTTTACAACCCAAAGTCCAGAGAAAGCTATAAATCGGGAATGCACATTCCAAAATAAAGTTTAATCATAAAAACATCAAAATACTTTACACATACACCCTTCACGGGCTCAAAATGACACAAAGTATGTAAAAAGTATATGATTACAAGCATTTTAATAATGCTTATCAAAAGTGTTTAATATTGTCCCTTACACCACCTCGAACAGTCAAGCGACAACATTTCGTCTACCTCGCTTCTTAGGGCGGGGTTTTACCTGAAAATATTGTGGTGTAGCACCATTAGCAAACAATGCTAGTGAGAGTAAAATGAAAGCAAGTAATCCTATGAACTAAATCTCATACCAGAAATCGTGTCCAAAGGCCTAAATGTTCATTATTACCCATAACCACATTCCAATTTCCATGTATACATATGATAGTATCATACTACCCGTATTTGTCATTCAAAACCAAGAGATAGAAATAAAGACTTAAAGTAAAAATTAACATTTACAACTAAGTCTCACTACACATTTCTAAAGAATAGGTAAAAAATAACATTAACTATCTTTATTACCAAACAAGTTTCATCGTATCGTGCTATTGTATGGATCGAAATCAACATACCACGTACGGTCATACCATGTCACAACCATCGCACCATGATACGTATGGATCCGAATCAACATACTATCATGTGCCGTATCATAGATCATAATACCATGGTACGTACGGATCCGAATCCACGTACTACCATGTACCATATCACAACCATCGTACCGGGTATACCATATGGATAAATATCGCATACTAAGCCCGTACGGTATTACCATATCACAACCATCGTACCGGGTATACCATATGGATAAATATCGCATACTAAGCCCGTACGGTATTACCATATCACAACCATCGCATATCAGAAGTTTCACCATACCGGATATCAGGAATTTCACCATAGGTATCAGGAATTTCACCATAGGTATCAGGAATTTCACCATAGGTATCAGGAATTTCACCATATAACAATTCATCGCACCATGATACCGTATGGAGCGTGTCACATACTATCATGTGCCGTATCACAAACTATAGTACCATGGTTACATATGGATCAAAATCACATACTACCATGTACTAGTTACAAACCATAGTACCATGGTTACATATGGATCAAAATCACATACTACCATGTACTATCCCACTAATCATCTCACCATGATTACGTATGGATCAAAATCACATACTATCACGTGCAGAATCAAAGTGCTCAAGGTCCCCACAAGTCATCACACCATGATTACATATGGATCAAATCAACATACTACCATGTGTGAATCATTGTGCCCTAGGTCTCCAATAAGTTAGCTAAACTCCGAAAAAGTCTACTAAGTTAATTAGAAACCTAACTAACTAGAATACACGAGTTACTACTCAAGTGCATCTTCTAATTACTTTACTTCCAAATCCATCCAAGTAACTTTCAAATCAATCAAAGTAACTTCCATTTCCACTTTCATCTAACATCTCCAAATCACATTACCATACTTCCAAACCTCCCCGATGATCTCTAATCATCAAACTAACCAAAAGTCCAACTTTCTCCACACACACTTCCGAATTAAAGTCTCCAACCAAACTATAATTCTAAGAAGCTAATTCCCTCTTAACATCGATAAACAATATCATATCGAAACGTAATTCATAAAATTACTAACTTCCCTTTTAAACTCACCTTAGGTTTTAAGTCGAGTATCCAAGAAATCGAAGTCGAATCCACACGACAAATACAAACCTACAATTCACCAATTGCACAACAATTAACAACTCATATCTAATATGAGAACAAGTTTGCATTTTCGGATGAATAGTGATTTCGGATGAATAGTGATTTCGGATGAATAGTGATTTCGGATGAATAGTGTTTTCACGTGAATAGTGTTTTTCGAAAATCCGGGTTCAAAATCGTCAAATTCCATGATAACCATTCATGATTTCAACATCAAAACTCATTTACAATAAAAAACGAACAAAACCATATAAAAAGTTTTGAAAACTTACTTTTTGGGACTTCCCTTAGGGAACGGGAAACTTCGAAAAGCTAGGTTGGATAGGTAGCCCTCGTCCCTACCAATCCAACGCAACCGAAAACACGACGATCCGCCGAGAAACGAAGAAAGGACAAGAAAAAGTTTCTTCTCATCAATGGATGAGAAGCTCACGGCTTGGGGATGAAGAAAGGATGATGAGTTTGGTCAATATTTGGTCAAAGAGGATAGTTAAAGAAGATGAAACAAATATCTAGATATTTAGGTAGTTTGGAAATTACGGTTTTGCCCTTTTTGACCTTTTGCTTATAAAACGAAAACCGACGGTCTTAAATAAATCTAAAGGTGTCTAATAATTATTAATTGGCCCGTTAATAATTATTAGAGTCACCGAAACGAATTAAAACAATAAAAAGGATTTTCGGACGGAAATAACTAATAAAACTGAAAATTACTAATTTTAACTAATTTTAAAAGCTTTAATTAAATAAAAATAATAAATTAATAAAAAAAAAAAAATTACTTCTAAAAGTAACGGGACGTTACAAATATGGGGCCCCGCTGTTCAAGACCGAATCAGTCCATAAGGGAACTACGTATCTATTTTCCTATATGGAAAATAGTGAATTCCAATTCTTTTGTAATTACGTTCCCAGCTATAAGCAAGATGCAATCCCCAAAGTGGGAGGCTTATTGAGCGAACTATTCGAGTCACTCTCACCTATGCAAATCAAAGGCTTGTCTCTTGTGAACAGGAGTTCGTAATCCACTCAAGATTAAGATCAATTGTACATGATCAACCGGTTGATAAACAAAGTGTCTTTCTGTAACGGCTTTCCCAGAAGACAGTAAGTTTATATCAGTCCAGTCTACTACAATCTCTATTGCAGCAACACCCCCACTCACATGTCTCTACATGAGCGATCCAGATGAGATCACTTGTGCCAATTCACAAGTTGGCCGTGTTAGTGGTGTTACCAGAAATAAGGCACCCAACCTTTATTCATGTACCACAGACTATGAGTTACACTTAAGTGAATCTTCCCGCATCATATGCTGACTTTAAGTTATCATACGTAACTCTGGATCTTATGGTGGATTACATTTATTAAAATAATAATAAATGACAATGTAAATATTACTAATTAATAATTCCTTTATTTATTTATAGTTTAAATGGATTACATAAGATTTAGGGCAGAAATCCCAGCACTTGGGAATATTGAATGGGTAGTAAGAGCACAATAGAATTTTTGGACACATTTTCCGATATGGAATTCGGTCCATAGAAGTGCTTGCATCCATCTTATTCTCACTAGCATTTTTATGCTAATGTTGCTACACTTAAACTTTTTAGGTAATACTCGTGCGAGAGGGCGAGGTCGTGGAGGTGGTGTTGTGTGATTGCGAGTGGATGTCTTGGATACTTGGACTAATAAAGGCATATTTTGGAGCATTTTAGGAATGCTATTAATATAAACTAGATTTTGATGTCTTTAAACTCGTATTTTGTGGCTCACGAGAGCCTAAGATCTGTTGTACATATGTCTGAGTTTATTTTCTCTGATTTGGTATCAATCGAAGTCTGAAATCCTGTTGTTTTAAATTCTCTAATTTGAGCTCATGTAAACAGGTTTAGGGAGTTCGTATTTTAAACGGATCCACGCCAATTTTTTTTAAAATCTAGTCTTCCGCTGTTTTACTTATAATTTAAAGATTTGAGAAAATTCGAGTATTTACAATAGAACATAGAACATGTGAATAATGTCAGATGGTGCAAGCTCATGTAGTCTATGCACGATCCCATTATCTCACTCCAATATCAAGTAAAGCTCACGAAGCCTTTACTTTCTTATCAAGAACAAATGCAAGCTCACGTAGTCTTTGCATTATAGAACCAGAACCAGAACCAAAATCTCCTGGGTGAATAATCGTCAGATGGTGCAAGCACATGCAGTCAATGCCTGATACCGTTATCTCACCAATGACATGCATAGCTCACGTAGTCTAGCAGTCGAGAACATATATGTATCATAGTAATTATGAATAATACCAGATAATACTAGCTCACACAACTATATTATCTCATTATTCATCTCCTCCGTTCATGCAACTCACGTAGTCTATGCATGCCTCATGATACATATATCGAACCATGAATAATACCAAACAATGCAAACACACGTAGTCTATGCATTATCTCATTATTTATCACCATGCAAACAAGTGTGATAATATAGAGTCAGAAATTCGAGAGTCAAATATAAAAAGAGAACCAATTTTAGAACATCTCATCAGAGAAATAATAATCAAGTACATAAGAACGTGTAGGGTCATAAGCCCACACTCTATCGATCGCAAAAATCCTAAAATAATCAAATGACTTGTGTACTAAGGACCAATGCGGGAAGGCCCAGTCTCAGTAAAAGCCCAAAGTAATGAGAAAACCTCGATATCATAAATAATCTCCAAGAACATGAGATAACCATTGCTGGGAAGGCCCAGTTTCAGTAAAAAGTTCCAAGTAATCATAGTATCTCGATAACGAAAATAAAATCATCCAAGAACATAATATAAATCATACTTCGAATTAAACATGCTCGAACCCAGTAATCCCATACTTTAACTTCCAAAAATATGCAAAATCCATAATTCCCAATATCAATTCTATACTCTCGATTCCTATTAATTCATAAAATTAGCATGCTCAAATCACTTAATTCAAATTTTAACTTAACTTCTGAATCATACAAATCATTCAAGAATTTAGTTCCTAAATTTACTGCAAAATTCTATTTATCTTCACTTTTGGTAATTAACTTGAAATAAAAAATCTCAATCAAACAATTGAGAGAGAAATCAAGAATTACCTACAGTTAAATATATCTTACTTGCATTAATTACCAAACAAACAACAAATGACGCGTAAAACGAAACGAATGAAGAAAAAGCCCATTTTTCCCCCAACAGGCCGAGAGGTATTTTGATGATAACTTTTTCCACAAAACTTGGATGGCTATGAAATTAGATTCAAAAGATAGATCTCGGAAAAACGAAGAGTTTGATACCTCACGAGGTCAAAACGGAGTTCGGACGAAGAAGTTATAACCAAAATACTTTAAAATTTAACTACACTCTCAGAAAAGAAAAGAAAAAGTATTTTGGCCAAATCTACATTCAAGGGTTTGGGTTTGTGTGAATCTCTTTGATGTTTAAGCCAAAATTACCCAAGAGCAAGTTTAAACACAGTTTTATTTGAAATCTTCAAGTTCCATGGAATGGAATTGAAGATTTCAACTCAAATTTACAAAAAGCTAAAAGAGGAAATAAAAACCCAATTGGAAAAACGAGTAATCTTACCCTTAGGCCTCTTGGAAGTTGGAGGAATACTTCCAAGGTTAGTTCAAAAGATAGATCGGGGGCCAATCTATCCAACGCACCCAAAAACACTCGAATCAGAGAAGGAATGGGAAAATCCCGGGCCGTGGGAGGTTTATAGCAAGAGAGGGTTTGGGAGAGAGTGTTTTCTAATTTTTTATCTTTTGCTCCAAATGAAAGATGAGGAAGAAGACACCTAAACTTGAATGTGCACTTTTCAATTTGCAAAAAGACCCTTTTCCTTTTCCTTTTCTTTTAAAAATTACCCCATGCCCTTAAAACATAATTCACCTCTTAAATTTAATCAACACAATTAATCTAGACTAAAAGGTAATTAATTATTATTAATTGGCCTTTTAATAATAATTAATGCACCGAGTTCAAATAATTACTTGAAAATATAAAATTACCAAATAAAGATTAAAACTTCTAAATTCTAAATTATCGGAATTAAACTAATTAAACTTAAATTAAATAAATAAAGGAATAATAATAGATAAAAAAATTAATTCTACCTGAAAATAACGGGACGTTACACGTATAGATATAGAGTTTTATATAACGGGATGTGATTTCCAATTACCCATATTATTTACCTACCACTAAAAAAAAATCTATAGTAAACAACGGCTCTTTAAGCCAGGGTGGATATTGTTTTTTGTTTTTTGTTTTTGAATAATGGGTATTGTTGTTTTTACAACCTTAATCTAATCCAAAAGAAACAAATACAAACAATAAGGAAAAACAACAATATTCAGAAAGGAAATTCCATGGGATTAAATACAAAGCACGAAACGAAGACACGTGGACACATGCGATCTGAGCTTTCCTTTTCGCTTTCAAACACCAAACGCCAGCCGAACAACCGACTCCACGAACATGAACCTTCCCGAATTTCAATTCATCATCCTCTTTCCCTTTCTTTCTCTGTAAATTTACCGGCGGGAAAATTTAAGATTAAGATTATCAACCAAATCCAATGTGAGGCCATGATTGGATTAATACAACTCTTCCTGATTAGCTAATCATCAAGATTTTCCGTTTTCTCAATTCATAGCTAAGTCACGATTCCTTTGCCTCCATTATCAAATTGCAACCAATGCCTCTCCCTTTTAATAAGAGTTTCATCTCATTGAATAAATTTGTTTTAAAATTTCAAAAAAACCAATGCACTAATCGAGGAATGAGGTTACATAAAAAAGAACAAAATCCCTACACTATTTCATGAACCAATTAATTACATCTTAATTCATTTCATTTAAAATATGTTATTTAGTGATGACCCGTCACTTTTGAAATAAATTTAAATTAGAAAACACAGCGGAAGTCTTTTATTTTAAGAAAATTGTCGTGATTATGTTTGAAAATAGGCTAGCCAAAACCTGTTTACATCTTAAATTGAGACATCTAAAAACACAAGGAACATTAAGTTCCTATCAGGAGTTTCAAAATAATCATAATCATAAAACAACGACAATAAGCTCTTATGAGCTAATTACAAAGTACAAATCATAATATGATATAAATTTCACAAGACAACCATGTACATGGATTTTTACATAACACATAGTCCATCTCAAAGTCGTCATCCTCTCGATCAAGCGTGCACCAGCTCCTCTTCCACGATCCCAAACATTACCTGAAATGTTTGTAATATCATGAGCTAACAACTTAAGCCCAGTGAGAATAATAAGAATAAAAAGTAAAGATAGACCTCAAACTCGCATTTCGATTTGAGTCCATAAACATACTTACTCTTTGCTATCATCAATTCAAAGAGTTTATAACAAAGTGTTTCACTTTTACTTACCAATTCTTCAATAATATTGTGGAACTACATTCCAAATATTCCTGGTATGGTTTTGTAAATGCGTATAGCATTTATATCTCATTTTCCATATATACCTTATACTATATACAAGGTTTACTTCGAATTCTTATTCTCCCAAAGGATGATATTAATTAGCACACTTAGTCTAATTGTTCATCCATAAACTTCTTATAACAAAGAAAAGTAAAGTAAATAAACTTTGTATAAAATATAACATCTCGATTCTCTATATCATCAATCATAATCATGATTGCATAAGGACATCCCGTAGGATTCCACAATTTCTTTTATGCATGAGGAAGTAATGTGTACGTCCGCAACTTACGATTCAACTCCGCATAAGGAAGTAATATGTGCGTCGCAACTTACGATTCAACTCCCTATGTATGAGAAGTAATATGTACGTCAGCAACTTACAATTCAACTCCACATGAGGAAGTAATATGTACGTTCGCAACTTACAATTCAACTTCTATGCATGAGAAGTAATATGTACGTCCGCAACTTACAATTCAACTCCACATAAGGAAGTAATATGTGCGTTCGCAACTTACAATTCAACTTCTTTTCAATGATGCGAGATGTTATGCATATGTTTACATATGCTTGCATAAGTAAATAAAGTAAATGTAAATGATAAAGCAACCGAAACAAGCATAAAGTAAAGGGCATAAAGTAAAGAACATAAAGTAAAGGGCATAAAGTAAAAAAAATAGAATCCCGGATGAACGATATATCGATCGAACTCCGCTTCCAATAATAAAAGTAAAGGTCAAAATATAACGATTAACCTAAACTTTCAAAGATTCTAAACTTCCAATAATCTGAGGTTCTATTGACCAATCATATCAAAGTCTTGGATCCTTAAACTTCCAAGTAATCCATTCTAAACTCCGAAACTAATCTAACTTAGAATCTTCTAAGATTCGAGGTTCTCATCGAGAAATCCTAAGTTTCTCGCCTAAAGGATTAACTCAAAATCCTAAGGCACTAACTCACTCCCTCTAATCTTAGGTTGGATTCTAATCTTAGTTCTGATTCTACAAATCATCGTACTTATTTGCTTTCTATAGTTACTTTAAATTCTAATCATTCTCACCTTTGTAAGAGGAGAACTCGCTCTCAACCTCCAATAGAGCGATCAAGCAAAGTTCAAAAACACCTACAATTGAAATTATAACTCAAAATTTAATAAATTACCAACTACCGATTAAACAACAACTAATCGTTCAAAACAACGAAAAACTCAACAAACCCCCCCATAAGAGGCTCTCGGCCCTCTAAAAAAAAATGGGTCTCGTGTTTGGCTTTTCGACTTTTTTGGCAATTTAAATACGTTTTGAGTTGATTTTAAGCAAATTCGTTAATCCCGACTTCAATGGGTATCGATAATTAGGGTTTTTGAACATTAATCCCTTTCCCGAATCGAATTTAAATAAACATTTATTCATTAATCTATAACCCATATTCAAACCCCAAAAGGGAATTTTCAAACGGGAAGGGTTTCAACTGAAACTCGGTTTTAGGGTTTAGGGGAAAGTTTCAAATACACGTAAAACGACTCCCGTAATTACATACACCGAGTTTCATAACACGAAATCGAAAGAAATCAAAGAAAACTCCATTAAAACACTATTTGGAGTTTAGGGTTTCAAGAGAAACTTACCGAGAACTCCGTGGATCTCGAGTGGCAAGTACGATAGTTGGGTGGAAAAGAATCCTGGACCCGAGGCCTTTCCGATGCAACCGAAATCGAGTCGATCCGCCGAGAAACGAGCGAAACCCGAATTTTTCCTTTTCCCCCTTGATAGCCACGGTTTTGGAGAGAAAGAATGGAGGTTTTTTGGTCAAAGATGGTCAATGGTGATTTAAAGAAGATGAAGGCAAAATATCTAGATATTTAGGTAAGTGAGAATTTACAGTTTTGCCCTTTTTATGACTTTTAGCTTATAAAACGAAACCCGAAGCTCTTAAATAAATCTAAAGGTGATTAATAATTATTAATTGGCCTATTAATAATTATTAATGTCACCAAAACGAAAAATAAACATTAAAAACGATAAAAATGAATTTCGGGCAAAATTAAGTACTAATATCGAAATTACAAAATAATAATTTGTAACGACCCGATTTTCCGTTAAATTCTTTAAATTCAAATGCACAGCGGAAGACTTAATTTTTAAAGAAAAACGGCATGGGTTCGTTTAAAAGTCGAATATCCAAAACCTGTTTTACAACCCAAAGTCCAGAAAAAGCTATAAATCGGGAATGCACATTCCAAAGTAAAGTTTAATCATAAAAACATCAAAATACTTTACACATACACCCTTCACGGGCTCAAAATGACACAAAGCATGTAAAAAGTATATGATTACAAGCATTTTACTAATGCTTGTCAAAAGTGTTTAATATTGTCCCTTACACCACCTCGAACAGTCAAGCGACACCATTTCGTCTACCTCGCTTCTTAGGACGGGGTTTACCTGAAAATATTGTGGTGTAGCACCATTAGCAAACAATGCTAGTGAGAGTAAAATGAAAGCAAGTAATCCTATGAACTAAATCTCATACCTGAAATCGTGTCCAAAGGCCTAAATGTTCATTATTACCTATAACCACATTCCAATTTCCATGTAAACATAAGATAATATCATACTACCCGTATTCGTCATTCAAAACCATGAGATGGAAAATAAAGACTTAAAGTAAAATTAACATTCACAACTAAGTCTCACTACACGTTTCTAAAGATTAGGTAAAAAAAAATAACATTAACTATTTTTATTACCAAACAAGTTTCATCGTATCGTGCTATTGTATGGATCGAAATCAACATACCACGTACGGTCCTACCATGTCACAACCATCGCACCATGATACGTATGGATCCGAATCAACATACTATCATGTGCCGTATCATAGATCATAATACCATGGTACGTACGGATCCGAATCCACGTACTACCATGTACCATATCACAACCATCGTCATCGGTATACCATATGGATAAATATCGCATACTAAGCCCGCACGGTATTACCATATCACAACCATCGTCATCGGGTATACCTTATGGATAAATATCGCATACTAAGCCCGTACGGTATTACCATATCACAATCATCGGATATCAGGAGTTTCACCATACCGGATATCAGGAATTTCACCATAGGTATCAGGAATTTCACCATAGGTATCAGGAATTTCACCATATAGATATCAGGAATTTCACCATAGGTATCAGGAATTTCACCATATCGGATATCAGGAATTTCACCATATCGGATATCAGGAATTTCACCATATCGGATATCAGGAATTTCACCATAGGTATCAGGAATTTCACCATATCGGATATCAGGAATTTCACCATATCGGATATCAGGAATTTCACCATATCGCAACATGATATGTATGGATCGAAATCGACATACTATCATGTGCTAGTTACAAACCAAAGTACCAACATCACACCATGACTACGTATGGATCCGAATCAACATACTATCATGTGCTAGTTACTAAGTGCTCAAAGTTCCCACAAATTCATCACACCATGATACGTATGGATCGAATCAACATACTATCATGTGTGAATCATTGTGCCCTAGGTCTCCAATAAGTTAGCTAAACTCCGAAGAAGTCTACTAAGTTAAATAGAAACCTAACTAACTAGAATACATGAGTTAACACTCAAGTGCATCTTCTAATTACTTTACTTCCAAAGTCATCCAAATGACTTCAAATCCATCAAAGTAACTTCTAAATCAACCGAAGTAACTTCCAAATCAACCGAAGTAACTTCCAAATCAACCGAAGTAGCTTCCAAATCAACCGAAGTAGCTTCCAAATCAACCGAAGTAACTTCCAAATCAACCGAAGTAACTTCCAAATCAACCGAAGTAACTTCCAAATCAACCAAAGTAGCTTCCAAATCAACCGAAGTAACTTCCAAATCACGTTACCATACTTCCAAACCTCCCCGATGATCTCTAATCATCGAACTAACCATAAGTCCAACTTTCTCCACACACACTTCCGAATTAAAGTTTCCACCCAAAACTTAATTCTAAGAAGTTAACCCCCTCTTAACATTGATAAACAATTACATAATGAAACTAAATTCATAAAATTGCTAACTATCATATTAAACTCACCTTAGCCAAATAACTCCAAATCACCACTTTCCACGAAACAACAACCGAGCAATCGCACCTACAATTCACCAATTGCACAACATATTACAATTCATAACTAATATGCGAACAAATGTGCAATTTCGGGTGAATAGTGATTTCGGATGAATAGTGTCTCGGGTGAATAGTGTTTTCGGGTGAATAGTGTTTTTCGAAAATCCGGGCTCAAAATCGTCATTTTTCATGATAGAAATTCATGATTTCAACTTCAAATCTCATTTATAATAAAAAACGAACAAAACCACCTAAAAAGTTTTGAAAACTTACTTTTTGGGACTTCCCTTAGGGAACGGGAAACTTCGAAAAGCTAGGTTGGATAGGTAGCCCTCGTCCCTACCAATCCAACGCAACCGAAATCAAGCCGATCCACCGAGAAACGAATGAGAAACGAAGAAAAGAAATTCTCATCCATGGCTTGAAGTTGCTCACGGCAATGGCAAGGAAAAAATGACAAGTTTTTGGTCAATATTTGGTCAAAGAGGATAGTTAAAGAAGATGAAGCAAATATCTAGATATTTAGGTAGTTTGGAAATTACGGTTTTGCCCTTTTATGACTTTTAGCTTATAAAACGAAACCCGACGGTCTTAAATAAATCTAAAGGTGTCTAATAATTATTAATTGGCCCGTTAATAATTATTAGAGTCACCGAAACGAATTAAAACGATAAAAAGGATTTTCGGACGGAAATAACTAATAAAACTGAAATTACTAATTTTAATTAATTTTAAAAGCTTTAAATAAATAAAAATAATAATTTAATAAAATTAAAAAAAAAAATTTACCTCTAAAAGTAACGGGACGTTACATAATTAAACTAAATACTTGAATTGCAATAAATAAATAAATAAACAATATTAAATAAATAATAAATAAAAATAAAATAAAATAAAGTTTTTTTTTTTTTGACTCCAAAATAACGGGACGTTACATATTTAATAGCAATACTAATAATAATAACAAAAAAATATATAACAACACTAATAATGAATAATTAATGAGGGGCAAAAGGGAAAATTAAAAGTTTCTCCCTTTAACCCCTTTTAGAGGTAGTATAGATTGAATGCCAACATATGAACATATTTAATATATTTTTCTTTTACTGTTTAAGTTTCTATAAATCTTAACGAAATTTGATAATAAAGGGTATTTTTTAAACAAGTTATAAGGTTGAGAGTAGAATTAAAACTTTTAAAAATGTTAGGGGAAAATTAAAATAAACAATATATAGGTTAAGGGCATCTTATATAATTTAGTATTTATTTTTAATATTCTCTCAGATGTGGTTTCACACCTTTTTTTTCTCACTAAAAATATTGTAGATACTGGAATTTTAAATCATTGATTTTAAATCTAGATTGATTTTTTTTAAACTAAAAAAACAGTATTTTCAAGTTCCATTTTTATTTAACGAAATAAGTAAATAAATTTAAATTCAAGTTAATTTATTAAAATTTATTTTTAATTAATTATTTATTGAAATATAATTTAAAACTGTTTTGAAAAAATATTTAAATTTATGATAAAAAAAAATATAAAATAAATTGATTATATTACTTATAAAGTCAATATGCTTAGAAATTTAAAGCTATCTATGAAAAATATCATAAAACATTATTTTCAATATGATTATACCTAGGGGTGAACACGGGGCGGGGTATCCCGTTTATACCCCGACCCTGTTTAAGCCAAAAAATGGCACCCCGACCCCGTCCCAAATAAATTTTATCCCGACCCCACCCCCATTTAACTGTCGGGGTCAAGGCGGGGCGGAAATGGGGTAGAAATAGGTTTTTTTTTTAAATTGGGGTAGGAGATTAAACTACATAATTTAAAAAAAATAACATACCCTAAATCTAAGTTCTAAACAAAAGAAAAAAACATAAAATAGAATACTGACCAGTAACGGTAATGGCAGGTGCGGCAGCACGGGGCTGGCAGTGGTGGTGCGGTGTTCGTGAGTATGGGTGAGCAAATACCAGTAGATAGAAGAAAAAAGTGAGGCAGAGGCAAGGCTGTTGCTGCTTAGGAGAAAAAAATAACAGTATACAATAGAGGCACATGCTTTTGATCGTGAGAAAAAGAAAAGAAAGAAAGCAAATAAAAGGAAAAGAAAAAAAGAAGGCTCTGCATGGGGACTAGGGTCAGGGACAGTGTGCGTGGGTGGGAATGGAATATAATACTAATCGGGGTCAGGGCCCCGACGGGGTCCAATCCCCTTGCCCCGACCCCGTCCCGTTTATTAAACAGGGCAATATATCTCACCCCGACCCCGACCCCGACTAAACATTTAAACTGGGCGGGGCGAGTTTGCGGGGTATCGGGGTGTTTGTTCACCCCTAATTATACTGTTGATGTATTTATTAACCTCATTTATTGAAATTATAAAATTTAATGAACACGTATTTTAAAATAAATATTCTTTCATGTTAATTTTAATATTTGATATTATTTAACTAAAACTATTATAATTATACTAAATAAAAAAATCATTTTACCAAAAACTTTCTAATTTTGTATCGTACAATTATTTTTATTTATTTTAAATAAACTGCATAATTATATTCAATGTCTCATTTCTAAAACTTTTCACTACCTAATGTATTTTATTTTTCCATTAAAAAGATATATATATGTTGTGCTATTTAACAAAAATCAGATATTTTCTTTAACTAATCAATTAATAAAAGTACCATATGACTAATAGATTATCTTTTGACAACCTTTTTCTTAATTGTTTTATGCGAATGAAATAATAATAAATAGATATTGATGGAAGAAAAAATAAAAATAAATTTATTTAGAGAGCAATATAATATCGATGTGGAGAAGTTGGAAGGATTTAAATTTAAATTATTTGACATCCAACCCTAGCTTATTTATAATCAAGTAAGAAATATAAGAAATATCAACCGTCTAAAATGAAGATTTAGCCACACAGACAATTGTAACTACCCAAAACTCGTAAAATCCTTTTGATTTCAAATGCACAACAGAAGACTTGATTTTATAGAAAACTGTATGGGTCCGTTTAAAAATCGGATTATCCAAAACCTGTTTACAACCCAATTTTTCAGAAAAAGCAATAAACCTGGAATGCACATTCTATACTATGATGAAACTCCTAAAGAAAGTCTTAAAGTCTAAAAACATATATATATTATAGAAATGCTCCATCGAGCTCAAAATGAAACATAAGAAAAAAGTAATGAAATGTTTATAAGCATTCAATAATGCTACTCCCAAAACCAGTCGTGTTCCTGTCCATTCATCATCTCGATAAATCACGCTACGCCACCTCCTCTATGTCGTCCTTTACCGCGATTCTTACCTGAAAATTTGTAATTCTAGCAGCATTAGCATAAAAAATGCTAGTGAGAGTAAAATGAAAGCAAATAATCCTATAAACCAAATTCCATACCGGAAATTATGTCCAAAGGCCTATATATCACTTTTACTACCCATTCCACATTCCAAATTCCACACAGAATCAACATACATAATATGCTTCTTGTAAAGTAACGATATTAAGACATCAAGTAAAAAAATACCGGTTACTACTAAGTCTTTCTATCAAGTCCAATGAGTATATGTAACTGTAACATTAACATTACTTATTACAAAACCCGTATCATCGTATCGGGTTTACCATATGGACTGATATCACATACTAAGCCCGTACGGTATTACCATATCACAATCATCGTATCGGGTATACCATATGGATCAATATCACATACTAAGCCCGTACGGTATTACCATGTCACAATCATCGTATCAGGTATACCATATGGATCAATATCACATACTAAGCCCGTACGGTATTACCATATCACAATCATCGTATCGGGTATACCATATGGATCAATATCACATACTAAGCCCGTATGGTATTACCAGATCACAACCATCGTATCGGGTATACCATATATATCAATATCACATACTAAGCCCGTACGGTATTAGCATGTCACAATCATCGTATCCTCTAGTAAGTTAGATTGAATTCTACTAAACTACTAAAGAACATAAACTACCTAAAGTTACAGTAAATAACTCTCAAGTGCAACTTCAAGCCTCTTAGACTTCCAAACCACTCGAATCCTATCTATTACTTCCAAATACATAAGAACTCCAAAGTCACTCCACTCACTTCCGAGTTTAAAGTCACCAACCAAACATTAACTTCCGGAAGTTAGTTCCCCTCTTAACCTCGATAAACAATATCGTAATGAAATATAATTCATAAAATTACTAACTTCCATTTTAAACTCATCTTCGATTGTGAAATCCAAGCTTCCAAGATGCCGAGATCAAAACAACGCGATCAATTCACAATCCTACATATTAATTACACCTAACAATCATTAATTTTCCTATAATCAAGCAACGATATCTAAATGCATAAAACGATGAAAAAACCGGAAATTGACCCTAGTAGCTTTCGGCCATACAAGGGAAAGGGGAGCTCAGGTTCGGTTTTCCTGCTTTTATGCAATTTAGAGGTGTTTCGGGTTGGTTTCGGATACTTTGGAAGTTCGGGTTATCAATGGGTCACCGTATTTTAGGGTTTTAAACAATAATCGATTTCCGAAAAATTAAGTAAAATACAAAAGCATAGCAACTAAACACCCTAATCTTGGTCAAGTAAGAGAAATTAACACGGAACGGGTTTTCAACTCAAACTTTATTTTAGTGTTTAGGGAAGTTTCTAAAATTGAATAAAATGACTTCCTCGATTGAAATCTTCAAGCTTCGGTGTGTGAATTTGAAGATTTCAATCTCAAGCTCCATTAAAACACTATTCAAAGCTTGAATTTAGAAACTTTGTCATACATTGAGGCTTGTAGAAAATTGATGAAAACCTCGATTCCTAGGTTAGAATCGATCCTTGGGATGAGGGCTTTTCAACGCAACTGAAATTACGTCGATCCACCGAGTAAATAAGAAAAGTTGAGAGAGAGAGAGAAGGGGAGGGGTTTCGGCCAAGGCAAGAAGAAGAGAAAAGAAAAGAAATGAAATGTTTGACCAACTTTGACTTTAAAAAGGAAAAGAGAATGAATAGTTAAAAGAGATATTTTTTAAGAATTTGGGAAATGACGGTTAAGTCTTTTTTTAAACGATTTGATTAAAATACGAAACCCGAAGATTTTAATGTAATCAAAAGGTGATTAATAATTATTAATTGGCCCGTTAATAATTATTAATGTCACCGAAACTAATTTTAAGTCACAAAAGGATTAAAAAGACTTTCGAACTAAAATAACTATTAAATTCGAAATTACTAATTTTAAACTAACCTTAAATACTTTTAATAAATAATAATAAAAAAAAAATTTTACCTCCAAAAGTAACAGGGCGTTACAATCTACCCTCCTAAAAGGGCTTTTCGTCCTCGAAAAGTAGGCTCCCTACGTGAAAAGGTGAGGATACTTTGCTCGTATCTCGTCCTCACGTTCCCACATAGCCTCCTCTGATACTTGATTCTTCCACAACACTTTAACCAAGTTTATAGTTTTGTTCCTCAGCACCTTTTGTTCTGTAGCAAGAATATCAACTGGTACCTCCTCGTAAGATAGACTAGCATCCAGAGTCACTTGCTCATAATCAATATTATGCGAAGTGTCAGCCACATACTTCCTAAGCTGGACACATGGAATGCATTATGAACTGCCGAAAAGGCCGTGGCAAAGCCAATCGATAAGCTATTGACCCAATGTGATCCAGGATCTCGAAAGGGCCTATAAATCGAGGGCTCAACTTGCCTTTCTTCCCAAATTTCATCACACCTTTCATGGGTGCCACTTTCAGGAATACGTGGTCACTAACTTCAAATCCAAGTGCACTACGCCTCTCCTCAGCATAACTCTTCTGTCTACTCTGAGTCACCCTCATCCTCTCTCTGATAAGAGCAATGGACTCACTAAGTCATCTGCACTCACTCCAGTCCCAGAAGTTTCCTGTCACCAACTTCATCCCAATGAGCCGGTGATCTGCACTTCCTACTGTAAAGTGCCTCAAAAGGTGCCATGTCGATGGTAGCTTGATAACTGTTATTATAAGCAAACTCCACAAGATATAACTGAGTATCCCAACTACCACCGAACTCTAGAGCACAAGCTCTCAACATATCGTCCATAATCTTGTTGACCTCTCGGTCTGACCATCTGTCTGAGGATGAAAAGTAGTACTGAAATCTAGGCCAGTGCCCATAGCAGTATGCAGACTCTGCTAGAATTTCGAGACAAAGCGGGTGTCTCGATCTGAAACAATCCTGACTGGTACTCCATGAAGTCTGACAATCTCCTTCATGTACAACTATGCCCATGTCTCAATAGGATAGGTTATCTTCCCTAGTATGAAATGTGCACTCTTCGTCAACTTGTCCACAATCACCCAAATGGTGTCATAACCCTTCGCGGTCCTCACAAGCCACTAATAAAGTCCATCGATATTTCTTCCCATTTCCACTCAGGTACGCTCAAAGGGTTAAGGTAACCAGGTGGACTCTTCCTCAAAGCCTTTACTTGCTGACAAATCAAACACTTACTAGCAAAGTCAGCAACTTCACGTTTCATCCCAGGCCACCAATAATGCTGTCTCAGGTCCCTGTCCATCTTAGTACTACCTTGATGCACAGAAAATATAGAACTGTGAGCCTCCTCCAACAGCTCTTTTCTGTAAGTCGATTCTAGAGGCACACACAGCCTCCTACGATACATCAAAGCATTATCAGTGGAGAAAGTAAAATGGCTAGGTAAATTGGACTCTGCCTCACGGAAACCCTCAGCCAAGTGCTTTTCACCCCGCTGTGCATCTATCATTCTCTGTCTCAGAGTAGGGCGAACAGACAAACTTGCCAAACTCACATTAACCTCAGCTGTAAGAACGGCTATCTCAGCTCTTTCCATCTCCCATCTAAGTCTCAGCGGAGTAGTACTCAAAGCTGACAAGTGTGATGACTTTCGACTAAGTGCATCAGCAACTACGTTGGCCTTTCCTAGATGATATTGTATGTCACAGTCATAATCTTTCACAAGTTCTAGCCACCTCCTTTGTCTCATATTTACCTCTTTCTGAGTGAAAAAGTATTTGAGACTCTTGTGGTCGGTGAAAATCAGAATCTTTTCACCATACAAATAATGTCTCCATATTTTCAACGCATGTACCACCGCTGCTAGCTCTAAATCATGAGTCGGATACTTTTTCTTATGCTTCTTTAACTGCCGAGATGCATAAGCTATTACCTTCTCATGCTACATCAATACACATCCCAGTCCCTTCTTGGATGCATCTGTATACACTGTCAAGCCACCTGACTCATCAGGTGATACTAAAACCGGGGTCGATACAAGTCGCCTTTTAAGCTCCTCAAAGCTATTTTCACACTCATCAGTCCACACAAAATCAACCCTCTTTCGTCAAATGAGTCAAAGAGGATGCAATCTTGGAAAAATCTTGCACAAATCGTCTATAATAACCTGCAAGTCCAAGAAAACTCCGTATCTCAGCCACATTGGTAGGTCGGGGCCAACCACTAACGGCTTCCACCTTAGAAGGATCAACAGAAATCCCTCTACTAGATACTACATGCCCAAGGAAAGCCACTTCCTTCAACCAGAATTCACATTTAGAGAATTTTACATACAACTTATGAGCTCTCAAAGTCGATAACCCTCTCTAAATGCATAGCATGTAACTCCTCAGTCCTCGAATAAACAATGATATCATCAATAAACACTATCACAAAGGAGTCAATGAATCTCTTGAACACAGTATGCATCAGATCCATAAAGACCGTAGGAGCATTAGTCAAGCCAAAAGACATGACAACAAGCTCGTAATGACCATATCGTGTCCTTAAGGCAGTCTTGGGAATATCCTCATCTCTAATTCTCAACTGATGATACCCCGTTCGAAGATCTATCTTCGAAAATACAGTAGCTCCCCTCAGCTGATCAAACAAGTCCTCTATCTTGGGCAAAGGATACTTGTTTTTCACTATGATCCGGTTCAGCTCCCTATAATCAATACATAATCTCATGGAGCCATCTTTCTTCCTTACAAACAATACCGGAGCACCCCAAGGTGATACACTTGGGCGTATAAACACCAAATCTAAAAGTTCTTGCAATTGCCTTTTCAACTCTTTAAGTTCAGCTGGTGCCATACGATAAGGTGTCTTGGACAATGGAAAGGTCCCAGGAATCACCTCAATCTGGAAGTCTAACTCCCTCACTGGTGGCAAACCAGGTAACTCATCAGGGAAAACATCAATGAAATCCCTCACAACAAATACAGAAGCTAAGGTAGTCACACTAACAGACGTGTTCACTACGCTAGCTAAGTAACCCCAAGCACTGTCACTCAAAAGTGCTCTAGCCTGGATCACCGAGATAACTGCAGGTGTCACTCTACCTCGAGACCCATGAAATCGAAAATTAGTCCCACATGGACCAACAAAGCCTACCACTTTCTCACAACAACCGATGTTGGCGTGGTTGGCTGACAGTCAATCCATACCCAAAATAATATCAAAGTCAGACATCGGCATCACAATCAACATAGCATGCAGAAAGAAACCCATAATACACAAATCATCAGTATAAACCACTCTATCCACAATCACAGATTTTTCGAGCGGAGTAGTAACATGCAACTCATGTCCTAACAGCTCAGAATCAAAGGTAGCAGACTTAACAAACTCAGTAGAAATTAATGAGTGACTAGACCAAGAATCAAATAATACAAGAGTAGAGTGCCCTAATACTGACAAAGTACCTGTAATAACAGTACCAGATGGCTCAGCATTCTCTCGAGTAGTGGCAAAGACACATGCCTACTGTCATGTCTAGGGCTGTGCCTGAATGGCTGGTGGTGCTCTCTGCTGCTGAGTAGGCCTAACCTGGCCTCTACCACCTGCCTGACCTCGGCCCTGACTTTGTCCTCGGCTCTGACCCTGTCCAGAACTCTGACCCTATCCTGAACTCTTACCCTGACTCCCACGATGTTGTGGTGTCTGTAAACTAGGACAAAATCGTCTAACATGCCAGACCTGCCCACACTGGAAGCACTTTTTCACATAACACTGACCCAAGTGGTACCCAGTACAATCAGGACAATAGGGCAAAGAAGGGGCCCGATCACTAGACTGACCTGAATGGAACTGCGGTCCTGTCTGTCCCTTGCACCTATCAGGAGCCTGTCTATGTGACTGTATCCCTCGACCGGGAAGGTCGTCCACAGCCTTCCTCTTCCCAAAAGAGGTCTGTGCAACAATCTCATTGGTCTTTTTCTCAAAATCACCAATATCTAAGGCCAAAGCAGCAGTCAGAGCATCAGCATACGTAGCAGGCTATAAAGCTCGTACCTGCCCTCGTAGCTCTGCCCTCAACCCTACAATAAACCTTTTTCTCTTACTCTCAGGATCAGTAACATGTTTAGTAGCAAATTTTGACAACCTGTTAAACTCCCTCTCATACTCCACAACAGACCTATCACCCTGTCTGAGTGTGAGACACTGTATCTCTAATTGATCACGGGTACCTCTAGATAATATTTCTCAAAACACTTTTCCTTGAACATCTCCCAACTAACCTGCAACTCCGGGCTGAGAGTACGGAATAAACCTTTCCACCAGTACAAGACATCATCTACTAAAGAATAGGTCTCACAGTGGACCTTCAAATGATCCAAACACTTAATGAATTCAATTACCCTCTCTACTCTGGTGATCCATCTTTCAACAATTGTAGGATCAGTAGATGTCCCATCAAACTCGAGCATATTATACCTGATATACTCTTTCAAAGTTTTTGCAGCATCAGTAATACCAGACTGGTCTACCACTAGAGTTGGTACTCTAACAGGCGGTATAACACGATCAGCTTGTCCTCCACCACCTCGTAACAGGTCTAAAAAGTACTCCTCTAAAATGGTGATACTACGACCATGCTAGGTGGCTGATCAACTGGAGGCTCATCCTCCCGATAAACAAGTGGATGGGGTGGCGGTGTAACTGCCCTCGCCCGACCTCTACCTCGTACCCCAACCGGTACTCTACTCTAACCTCTCCTAGGTGTCATTGTCCTCGGAGGCATACTGAAATCACAATCAGAAAACCTCTCATAAGATACTAGGAAAGGTGAAGCAAAACTACAATTGAACTTCTCAAAAGAGAAAGTTTTAAGGATACCTAGCGCCGTGACCTCTAATCATGATTGGACAAGAAAAAAATAAAAACATGAAAACATGCGATGCATGTGGTCTACAGAACCAAAGAGGCTCTGATACAACCTGTAACGACCCAAAACTCGTAAAATCCTTTTGATTTCAAATGCACAACAGAAGACTTGATTTTACAGAAAAACTGCATGAGTTCATTTAAAAATCGGATTATCCAAAACCTGTTTACAACCCAATTTTTCAGAAAAATCAATAAACCTGGAATGCGCAATCTATACTATGATGAAACTCCTAAAGAAAGTCTTAAAGTCTAAAAACATATACAAATTATACAAATGCTCCATCGAGCTCAAAATGAAGCATAAGAAAAATGTAATAAAATGTTTGTAAGCATTCAATAATGCTTACTCCCAAAACCAGTCTTGTTCCTGTCCATTCATCATCTCGATAAGTCACTCTGCGCCACCTCCTCTACCTCGTCCTTTACTGCGATTCTTACCTGAAAATTTGTAATTGTAGCAACATTAGCATAAAAAATGCTAGTGAAAGTAAAATGAAAGAAAATAATCCTATGAACCAAATTCCATACCGAAAATTGTGTCCAAAGGCCTATATTTCACTTTTAATACCCATTCCACATTCCAAATTTCACACAGAATAACCATATATAATATGCTTCTTGTAAAGTAAAGATATTAAGACTTAAAGTAAAAAAAATACCTGTTACTACTAAGTCTTTCTATCAATTCCAATGAGTATATGTAACTGTAACATTAACATTCCTTATTACCAAACCCGTATCATCGTATCGGGTTTACCATATGGATCGATATCATATACTAAGCCTGTACGGTATTACCATATCACAATCATCGTATCCGGTATACCATATGGATCAAAATCACATACTAAGCCCGTACGGTATTACCATATCACAATCATCGTATCGGGTATACCATATGGATCAATATCACATACTAAGCCCGTTCGGTATTACCATGTCACAATCATCGTATCGGGTATAACATATGGATCAATATCACATACTAAGCCCGTACGGTATTGCCATATCACAATCATCATATCGAGTATACCATATGGATCAATATCATATACTAAGCCCGTACGGTATTGCCATATCACAATCATCATATCGAGTATACCATATGGATCAATATCATATACTAAGCCCGTACGGTATTACCATGTCACAATCATCGTATCCCCTAGTAAGTTAGATTGAATTCTACTAAACTACTAAAGAACATAAACTACCTAAAGTTACACTAAATAACTCTCAAGTGCAACTTCAAGCCTCTTAGACTTCCAAGCCACTCAAATCCTTTCTATTACTTCCAAATTCATAAGAACTCCAAAGTCACTCCACTCACTTCCGAGTTTAAAGTCACCAACCAAACATTAACTTCCGGAAGTTAGTTCCCCTCTTAACCTCGATAAACAATATCGTAATGAAATATAATTCATAAAATTACTAACTTCCATTTTAAACTCACCTTAGATTGTGAAAATCCAAGCTTCCAAGATGCCGAGATCAAAACCACGCGATCAATTCACAATCCTACAAATCAATAACACCTAACAATCATTAATTTTCCGAAAATCGAGCAACGATATCTAAATGCATAAAACGACGAATAACCCGGAAATGGACCCTAGTAGCTCTCGGCCATACAAGGGAAAAGGGAGCTCGGGTTCGGTTTTCCGGCTTTTATGCAATTTAGAGGTGTTTCAGGTTGGTTTCGGATACTTTGGAAGTTTGGGTTATCAATGAGTCACTGTATTTTAGGGTTTTACACAATAATCGATTTCTGAAAAATTAAGTAAAATACAAAATCATAGCAACTAAACACCCTAATCTTGGTCAAGTAAGAGAAATTAACACGGAACGGGTTTTCAACTCAAACTTGATTTTATGGTTTAGGGAAGTTTCTAAAATTGCATAAAATGACTTCCTCGATTGAAATCTTCAAGCTTCGCTGTGTGAATTTGAAGATTTCAATCTCAACCTACACTATTCAAAGCTTGAATTTAGAAACTTTGTCATACCTTGAGGCTTTTAGAAAATTGATGAAAACCTTGATTGCTAGGTTAGAATCAATCCTCGAGTTGAGGGCTTTTCAACGCAACTGAAATTACGTCGATCCACCGTGTAAATAAGAAAAGCCAAGAGAGAGAGAGAGGGGGGGAGGGGTTTCGGCCAAGGCAAGAAGAAGAGAAAAGAAATGAAATGAAATGTTTGACCAACTTTGACTTTAAAGAGGAGAAGAGAATTAATAGTTAAAAGAGATATTTTTTAAGAATTTGGGAAATGACGGTTACGTCCTTTTTTAAATGATTTGATTAAAATACGAAACCCGAATATTTTAAAGTAATCGAAAGGTGATTAATAATTATTAATTGGCCCGTTAATAATTATTAATGTCACCGAAAATAATTTTAAGTCACAAAAGGATTAAAAAGACTTTCGAACAAAAATTACTACTAAATTCGAAATTACTAATTTTAAACTAACCTTAAATACTTTTAATAAATAATAAAAAAAAAAAATTTACCTCCAAAAGTAACGGGGCGTTACAACAATAGAGAAGTCAAAGCCCTTCATCGAGGAGATTGTGAGACGAGTAATAAAAATAATTATCTCTTAAATCGAAACACAAAAGAAGCATAAAAATAGTTTTAGGAAAATGGGTGTGGTTAATATTATCAATTATGTAAGATTAATGTGCAATATGATGAGTTTCACTACATTTTTTGTGACGACCCGACTCTTTTAAATAATTTAAAATCATATTGACGCGGAAGTCTTTAAATTTAATAAAAATTTGGCATGGATATGTTTAAAACTCGGACAATCCATAACCTGTTTACATTTTTCACAATCAGAGAAATTAAAAGTAAGGAAATACAACTCCTTTTCCAAAATTAAAAAAAGATTATTACATAAAACTTAAGACAAAAAGCTCTTAAGAGCTTATAAACAAGTTTACATCTCAAAGACCAAAATCAAAACAAAATAAGGTAAGCCCCGGGACTTTTAAATGACATCTAGTCCATCTCAGCGTCATCATCCTCTCGATCAAGCCGCACCAGCTCCTCTCTCATGACCCGAACACCTAAAAATGTTTGTAATATCTTGAGCTAACAACAAAGCCCAGTGAGAATAAACAGAATAAAAAGTAAAGTTAGACCCAAACCCGTATCTGGATTTGTGTCCAAGAACAAACTTACTCTTTGCTATCAATCCATTCAAAGAGTTTTATATCAATAGTTCCACTTTTTCTTACCAATTCTCCAATAATCGTGGAACTACATTCCAAGCATTTCTGGGTATGGTTTCATAAATCAATATAGCATTTATATCTTATTTTCTTTATATACCTTATACTATATACAAGGTTTACATCAAATATTATTCTCCCAAATTAGAGATCTTCCAATTTAGTGAGAAACTAGTTCTTTTACATATGTAATTTATTGAGAAACTACTTCTCTTACATATGTATCACATAATAATTATACAACGTTCAATACGCCCTTGTATTCTCTCATTATCCAATTCAATCTCATTCCTTTTTCCTATAGCACTCGGCTATACATCAATTTCATTACTTATCTTTATAGAAATGTATGTCATACAAAATGTGACGACCCGACACTTTTAAATAAATTTAAATTATAAAACATAGCGGAAGACTTTTTTTTAAAGAAAAATTGGCGTGGTTATGTTTGAATATTGGCTAGCCAAAACCTGTTTACATCCTAATTTCAAAATCTAATAAAATCACATGGAACTATAAGTCCCAATCAGGAGTTCAAAGATTTAATATCATAACATAACGACGATAAGCTCTTATGAGCTAAATACAATGTACAAATCATCAAAGTCTTTAAAGTTCACAAAAGTAAATACATAGACTTTACAACAACTGAGTCCATCTCGAGTCAACATCCCTCGATCACGCAGCACCATCTCCTCTCCCACGACCCCTTGCAGGGCATTACCTGAAATTTTTGTAATATCATGAGCTAACAACTTAAGCCTAGTGAGAATAATAGGAATAAAAAGTAAAGATAGATCTCAAACTTACATTTCCGATTTGTGTCCAATTAATCTGACACAATCCACTCCTAAAGTTCTCCAAACTCTTGGTAATTTCATTTTAAACTTTCCAAAGGATGATATTACTAACACTCGTAGTCAATCCTCATTCATTAACTTGTTACGACATAAATAAGAAAAGTAAATAAACTTTGCAATGAGTATAACATCTTAATTCTTCTTATTGTTTTACTTTCCATTATGAAATATACAATTCTTTCTCCATGATATAATTCCACCGATAATATGCATGAAGGTAATGAAGACATCCCGTAGGATTCGCATTCGCCTTTTATGCATAAATGAAGGTAATGCTGACATTCCCCGTAGGGTCCAACATTCTACCTTATGAATGAAGAAGGTGATGCGGACAATCTCCGTAGGGTCCAACATTCTCCCCTCCTTTTCTTTCTCTCTTTCGTTTCTTTTTCTCACTTTTGTTTCTTTTTCTATCTTTCGTTTCTCTTTCTCACTTTCGTTTCTTTTTCTCACTTTCCATTTCCATCAATGATATGCATGAAGGGAATGGGGAATCTCGTCGGATCCACATTCACCTTTTTTGTTTCTCACCTCCCTTCTCTTCAATTTCAATGATGTAAGATAATATGGTGCAAGAGGTTATGGTGCAAGATGTTATGGTTATGCTTGCACATGCTTGCAAAAAGTAAATAAAGTAAAGTTCGAATAATAAAGTAACCGAAACAAACATAAAGTAAAGGAGCATGAAGTAAAAGAACATAAAGTAAATAAAAAGGAAACTTTGGCTAAACGATATGTCAATCGAACTCCGCTACCAATAATAAAGTAAAAACCATAACTTAAACGATTAACCTATGCCCTCAAGGATTTTAAACTTCCAATATAATCCGAGGTTCTATTAACCGTTCTATATAAAAGTTTGGATCTTTTAACTTCCAATGATCCAACCTAAGCTTCAAAACGAATCTAACTTAGTAATTTCTAAGATTCAATGCTTCCCTCGAGAACTCCTAAGTTCTCACTTCAAGGATTAACTCCTAATCCTAAGGGCACTAACTCACATCTCTCTAATCTTAGATTCGAATTCTAATCTTAGTTTCCAATTCTACAAACCATCATACTTATTTGCTTTCTATAGTTACTTTAAATCCTAACTATTCTCACCTTAAAGAGCGATGACTTCGCTCTTAAATCCGAGAGATCGATCAAACGAACTGTTCGAAAACACCTACAATTTGAATTATATCACATAATCAATAAATTACATACTAACGATCAAACAACAACTAAACGTACAAAACGATGAAAAACTCACAAACCCCCCACATGAGGCTCTCGGCCCTCACATGAAAAATGGGCTTCGGGTTTGATTTTCCGGCTTTTAGGCAATTTAAATGTGTTTCGAGTTGGTTTCAAGCAATTTCGATATTCACGATTTCAATGGGTATCGATAATTAGGGTTTTTGAACATTATACCCTTTCCTGAATCGAATTTCAATAAACTTTATTTCATTAATTTATAACGCATAATTAAACCCAAAAAGGTAAATTTCAAACGGAAAGGGTTTCGACTGAAACTCGGTTTTAGGGCTATGGGAAAGTTTCCAAAAACTCTTAAAACAACTCCTGTATTTACAAACACTGAGTTTCCCGATAATAAATCGAAAGAAAACAAAGAAAACTCCATTAAAACACTATTTGGAGCTTAGGGTTTGAAGCTTTACTTACCGAGAACTCCGTATATCACGGGTGGCAAGCACGATGGTTGGGTGGAAAAGAATCCTAGGACCAATGGCTTTCCGATGCAACCGAAATCGAGCCGATCAGCCGAGAAACGAAGAAAAGCCAAAAATTCCCCAATCCCCCTTGTAGTTTCGGCCTTGGGAGAGAAAGGATGAGATGAAATGGTCAACTATGGTCAAGATGTGTTTTAAAGATGATGGAATAGTGTTTTTGGATATTTTTAAGAAATCGAAATTGACGGTTGCGTCCTTTATGACTTTTGACTTATAAAACGAAACCCGATGCTCTTAAATAAATCTAAAGGTGATTAATAATTATTAATTGACCTATTAATAATTATTAATGTCACCGAAATGAAATTTAAAGTATTAAAACGATGAAAACAAATTTTGGTCGAAATTAACTACTAAATTCTAAATTACAAAAATAATAATTAAACTAAATATGTAAATTTAAATAAATCAATAACTAAATAAAATTAAATAAAATAAATAAATAAATAAAATTTCACTTCAAAATAACGGGACGTTACACAAAATGTTCAATTCTTTTCTCTATAGCAACTCAGGCTATCAAAAGTTTACTTCCCATTATTTTTAATATAATAATGTTAAGTTCACTCGGACTTAACATAATCAACAATCACAGTTTGCGATTAATGATGATAATATTAGCACTCGTAGCCTAATCATTATTCATTAAGTCGCTAAACAAGTGTAAGGACATACAACCTTACATCAATATAACATAAATTGCTTATAATGACAGTATTGAAGTCCCGCGGTCCTTTCAATACTTCATTATCTCGCTCAATAAATGTAAAAGACACACAACCTTTACATTAATATAACATCATCAATGCTTATAATGACAGTATTGAAGTCCCGCAGTCCATCAATAGTTCATTATCTCGCTCAACAAGTGTAAAGGGCACTCAACCTTTACATCAATATAATATCAATATAATCTTCCCACCTCTAGTGAATATTTTCAGGTAATGAAGTCCCGCAGTCCATCAATACCTCATTATCTCACCCATCGAATACAGGCTTCAATGCACACCTGTATCCTCGTATATGTATCATAGTAATTATGGATAATACTAGATAATTTGAACTCGCATAGTTCCATCATTATCTCATTATCCATCTCCTCCGATCATGCAAAGTCCCTCAGTCCTTTAGCATTCCTCATGTACATATACGGAAATATAAAACAAATAATACCAGACAATGTAAAGTCCCGCAGTCCTTTAGCATGTCTCATTATTCCTCCCAATAATCGATTATGCAATATGATATGATATGAATTATGCCTTCGAGTGCAAGTAAAGTAAATATAAACATTCAACATAATCGAAAAGGGCATAAAGGTAAATTGATTAAAGTAAAGTGCAAAAAGTAAAAGGATCATAGATGTCCTTATACATAAAGTAAATAAGTAGGAATTTCGAACGAACAATAAGTAGTTCGAACTTCTGATACTTTAATAAAAGTAAGATCCTATCTTAAACAAATGATCTTCACTTTCAAGGATTCTAAACTCCCAAATAAAATCCAAGGTTCTATTTTCAGGTTCCTTTAACCATTCTATCTAAAAGTTTGGATCCTTTAACTTCCAATGATCCATGTTAATCTTCGGAACGATTCTAACTTAGAACTTTCAAAAGTTCAACGTTCCCTCGAGAAACTCCAAAGTTTTCACTCAAAGAACTAGCTCCTAATCCTAAGATCACTAGCTCACTTTCTTTTCTTTTTAGATTCAAATCTTAATCTTAACCTCCGATTTTACAAACCGTTCTACTTATTCGGTTTATAAAGTTACTTTAAATCCTATTTATTCTCACCTTAGCCAAATTATATTTGCTCCAAATCTCTGAATGCACGATCAATCAACAATCTGATACACCTACAATTTAAAAGTATATCTAACGATCATTAATAAATCAAACATCAATCAATTAACATCTAAAAGCTCAAAACGACTAACAACCTCCGAAAAACCCTAAGGGTGCTCTTAGCCCCTCTCTAGAAAATGGGTTTCGGGTTCGGTTTTCCAGCTTTTAGGTACTTTAGAGGTGTTTCGAGTTGGTTTTAAGTAGTTTTGAAGTTCACGATTTCAATGGGTATCGGTGATTCGGGTTTTTGAACAATAAAGGATTTCCCGAATTTAATTCCAATAAACATTATATCAATAAAAGTAAACCCCAAAACAACCCCCCCACGATGTAAAATTCAAACGGGAAGGGCTTCGACTGAAACTCAATTTTAGGGTTTAGGGAATGTTGCAAAATCACTAAAAACAACTCCCGTAATTAAAATCATCGAGTTCCTCGGCAAGAAATCGAAGAATCAAAATGAAACTCCAATAAAACACTATTTGGAGCTTAGGGTTTGAACTTTAACTTACCGAGAAGTCCTTATAACACCGATGGAAAGCACGATTTCTAGGTGGAGAAAAATCCTAGGACCAAGGGCTTTCCGATGCAACCGAAATCGAGCCGATCCGTCGAGAAAAGAGTTAAAACCTGAAAATCCCCCAAACCCCCTCATGACTCTCGGCCTTAGAGAGAAAGATGAGAAGAAAAATAGTCAAGTTTTGGTCAAGATGTGTTTTTAAAGATGAATGAATAGTATTTTGATATTTTAGGAACTTGGAAAATGACGGTTCCGTCCTTTAATGACTTTTGACTTATAAATCGAAACCCGAAGCTCTTAAATTAATTTAAAGGTTATTAATAATTATTAATTGGCCTATTAATAATTATTAATGTAACCGAAGCGAATTTAAAGTATTAAAATGATTAAAAAGAATTTCGGGCGAAATTAACTACTGAATTCTAAATTACAAAAATAATAATTAAACTAAATACTTAAATTGAAATAAATAATAACATTAAATAAAAAAAATCACTTCAAAATTAACGGGACGTTACAGTTTCTCATTAAACCTTGGTTGAATTCGAGTTTCTATGATTATGCGATTCTCGTAGCAACATCTCAAATTTAGCTCTGATGAAAACTTTTTTTTAAAAATAAATTCAAATAGAATTCACTCTCAAACAAACAAATAAATGATAAAATTTAAAAAGTTCTCATTTGTATGACACTCCAAAATACTATGAGTAAAAATGAAATTAGAGAGAAACATAATACTGATACAGATGCAATATGACCTACTTCCCATTCCCTTTATAGATTATGCCATAAATGTAAAGACTCGAATTTTCTCAAATCTTTAAATCAGAATAAACAGTGGAAGACTTTATTTTTGTAAAAAAATTTGGCATGGATCCATTTAAAATATGGACTACCAAAACCTGTTTACATGGACTCAAATCAGATAATTTAAAACAACAGACATTTCATTCCATTTTATACTCAAAATCAGATAAAATAACACGAAAATATATACAACATATCTTAGGCTCTCATGAGCCACAAAATACAAGTTTAAGACATCAGTATCAAGTTTATACTTAGCATTTCTAAAATGCTCCAAAATATGCCTTTACTAGTCCAAGTATCCAAGACATCCACTCACGATCACGCAGCACCACCTCCACGACCTCGCCCTCTCGCACGAGTATTACCTGAAAAGTTTAAGTGTAGCAACATTAGCATAAAAATGCTAGTGAGAATAAGATGGATGCAAGCACTTCTATTGGCCAAATCCCATATCGGAAAAATGGTCCAAAAATCCTAATGTGCTCTTTCACTACCCATTTGATATTCCCAAGTACTTTGCATAAGAAATCAATCCCTTTCTACTATATCGTAAATTCAAAAAGTAAACATTCAAGCTCGTAAAATAAAGTACTAGTGCATAACAAAGTAAATAACAAAGTAAATTTCACATTGTGACCACATTGTCACATTTCACAATTCAACCGTGACCACTTGTCACCATTCACATTCACACTCATGACCACATTGTCACCAATCACAAATCTTACTATGATCTCACTGTCACTGTGACCACATTGTCACCATACACAACCATACCGTGACCTCACTGTCATCGTGACCATATTGTCACCATACATAACCATACTGTGACCTCATTGTCACCATAACCACATTGTCACCATACACAAATCATACCGTGACTTCATTGTCACCGTGACCACATTGTCACCATACACAAATCATACCATGACCTCATTGTCACCGTGACCACATTGTCACCATACATAACCATACTGTGACCTCATTGTCACCGTGACCACATTGTCACCATACACAAATCATAAGTGACCTCATTGTCACCATGACCACATTTTGACCATACATAACCATACCGTGACCTCATTATCACCGTGACCACATTGTCACCATACACAAATCATACCGTGACCTCATTGTCACCGTGACCACATTGTCACCATACATAACCATACCGTGACCTCATTGTCACCGTGACCACATTGTCACCATACATAACCATACCGTGCTAACTCGATTCTACACAAGAATCTCCCCAAAGTTTCTTTTAACTATCTTATAACCACTCAAAATAAACGGAGTATCTAATACTCTTCTCCAATTTATGGAATCTAATTCTCCGCGAGAATATAACTTAATCCACCAATAACATCTCACTTTAAATAACAACCAAAGTTAACTAATTTTCCTTATGCACTTTCCTTAACACCCATATAATATACATTCTTGGAAAGATCTAAAGTCTATTAACCCTCTTAACCTCGATCGAACATAATCGTCAAGCAATTTGAAAACATAAAAGTAATCGCAACCATTTTAAGCTCACCTTATAATCGAAGTCAACTACGAATCACCGGTTGACCAAAATTCACGATCGATGCACGAAACCTATAATTAAAATACACCTAAAGTATATTAATTAACCGAATCGAATAAAAATCATCACGATACTAAAATAAAAGACAAAACAACCCAGAATTAGGCACACAAGGCCCACGGCCCAAAGGAAGTTCTAGGTGAAGTTGGTTTTCTGGATTTTTAAGCACTTTAAAAGGGTTTCGAGTTGGTTTCGGGCACTTTGGAGGTTGGTAATATCAATGGGTAAACCTCAATTAGGGTTTTAGACACAAGTTCGATCCCGAACAATTATGTAAAGTCATAAAACACATCAAAATCAAAACCCTAACCATCATCAAACATGAGAAAAACTAATAGAAATGGCTTTTGGCTCAAACCCGATTCTAGGGTTTAGGGAAAGTTCTAAATATACATAAAACACAACTCCCTCGATCTAATTCTCTGAGTTCCCGAGCAAGAATTGGAAGATTAAAACCAAAAACACCATTAAAACACTATTTGAAGCTTTAGGTTTTGAACTTTAAAATACCTTAAAGCCTTGAGAGAATGGACGAAAACCTCGATTGATGGGATGGGTAGAAAGTACATCTCGAGAGCTTTCCAACGAGCTAAGGCACGATGAAACGGTCGAGAAACGAAGCCGGGGTGACAATTTCTTTCTCTCCTCTTTTTTTCTCTCTAAGCTACGGGTTTGGGATGAACATATGAGAAGAAATTTATGATTTTTGTCTAATTTTGGCTTAATAAAGGAGAAGGATGAATAGTGTTTAGATATTTAAGAAATCAGAATTGATGCCTACGTCCTTTTCTTGCCTTAAGCTTTTAAAACTAAACCCGAACCATTTAAACTAGCCCAATGGTGATTAATAATTATTAATATGCCTATTAATAATTATTAATACCATTGAAACTTGTTTAGGCTAATTATGCAACTAAAAAGGTTTTCGAACGAAATTAACTATTTAAATCTAAATAACTAATTCTAAAATAAACTTTAATAATTAAAATAAATAAATTAATTAAATAAATAAATAAAAATTCACCACAAAATAACGGGACGTCACAGTCCACCCTCCTTAAAAGACTTTTCGTCCCCGAAAAGTAGCTTCTAAGTAAACAAATGAGGGTATTTATCCCGCATCTCCTCCTCTCGTTCCCAAGTGGCCTCCTCTGACACTTGGTTCCTCCACAAAACTTTCACTAAGCCGATAGTCTTGTTCCTCAATACTTTCTGTTCCGATGCTAGAATCTACATCGGTGTCTCCTCATAAGACATGTTAGCATCAAGAACAACGGGCTCATGATCTATCACATGTGAAGGGTCAGCCAAATATCTTCGAAGCATCGAAACATGAAAAATACTATGAACGGCCGATAAGGATGGTGGTAAGGCTAAACGGTAAGCCACTGCCCCAACCCGATCTAGAATCTCAAATGGACCGATAAACCTAGGGTTCAACTTGCCCTTCTTCCCAAACCTCATCTCACCCTTCTTAGGTGCCACCTTCAGAAATACGTGGTCCCCCACTGCAAACTTAAGTGGACTACGTTGCTTATCGTCATAGCTCTTCTGTCGACTTTGGGCAACCCTCATCCTATCTGTAATCAACATAATGGACTCACTAGTCCTCTGTAATAACTCGGGTCCCAACAGTCTCCTCTCCCCAACCACATCCCAATGAGCGGGAGAACAACACTTTATACCATAAAGTACCTCAAATGGTAGCCTGGAAACTATTATTATACGCAAACTCTACCAAGTACAAATGCGAGTCCCAACTACCACCAAAGTCAAGAACACAAGCCCTCAACATATCCTCTAAAATCTGGTTAACTATCTCTGTCTGACCATCAGTCTGAGGATGAAAGACTGTGCTAAAATCCAAACCAGTACCCATGGCGGAATGTAAACTCTGCCAAAACTTTGACACAAACCTAGTGCCCCGGTCTGATACAATCCTCATAGGCACACCATGCAGTCTAACAATCTCTCTCAAGTATAACTGTGCCCACGTCTCAACCGAATAAGTGATCCTCTCCGGTAAAAAGTGTGCGGATTTTGTCAAACGATCCATAATGACCCAAATGGTATCATACCCTTTGGATGTTCTAGGCAACCCACAAACAAAATCCATAGATATCTCCTCCCATTTCCACTCAGGTATACTCAAAGGATTAAGATAACCCGCTGGTCTATTCCTTAAAGCCTTAATTGCTGACAAGTCAAACATCTACTCACAAACTCCGCAATCTCAAGTTTCATCTCGGGCCACCAATAATGTTGTCTCAAATCTCTATACATCTTGGTGCTACCCGGATGAACAGAAAAGATAGAATTGTGAGCCTCCTCCAACAATTCTTTCCGGAAAGTTGAACTCAAAGGTACACATAGCCTTTGACGATACATCAAAGCACTATCAGAGGAAAAAGTGAAGTGGCTAGGTACACCTGACTCTGTCTCAATAAAATTGGCCTGTAAATGATTCTCGCTCCTCTGAGCCTCAATCATCCTCTGTCTCAAATTAGGCCCCACTGTCAAACTTGCCAAACTCACTGTAACCTCGGCAGTAAGGAGGGCTATCTCAGCACGCTCCAACTCCCACCTCAATCTCATCGGTAAAGCAGACAAGTGCAAAGACTTCCTGCTAAGTGCATCCGCCACTACATTGGCTTTCCCGAGATGGTACTGAATATCACAATCATAGTTCTTCACAAGCTCCAACCATCTCTGTTGTCTCATATTTAATTCCTTCTGAGTGAAGAAATATTTGAGGCTCTTGTGATCGGTGAATATCAAGATCTTCTCACCATACAAGTAATGCCTCCAAAATTTTAAAGCATGTACAACCGCCGCCAACTCCATATCGTGAGTCGGATACTTCTTCGCGTGCTCCTTCAACTGACGGGAAGCATAGGACCTTTTCCTTTATTATTTTGACCATGTTGTATTTCTTCTTATTATTGCCATCTTTTCCTTTACGACCCCTTGATGTTTACATTTGTGGCCCTCATTCCCATTAGATCTAGGACCACTCATATACATGTCACCATTAACGTTTTCAAGCCTTGTTACCTCAACGTGATCTTCCTCTAGTTCCAGGTGACGTGTAACATCATTAAGAGTCTTAATACCCTTATTATGGGTAAGATGCACCTTCACGTGCTCCCAGTTATGGGAAGGGTTCGAATTTGTGACGACCCGACTATTTTAAATTCATTTAAATATAAAACACAGCGGAAGTCTTTATTTTTTAAGAAAAATGGCATGGTTATGTTTGAAAATTGGCTAGACAAAAACATGTTACATTTTAATTTCAGAATTTAAAACACACAAGGAACATTAAGTTCCTATCCAGGAGTTCAAAAGAGTTATAGTCATAAAAGTAAAGACGAAAAGCTCTTAAGAGCTATTTACAAATATACAAATCCCAAAATATATAAAATTCACAAAACCGAAGTCCATGGACTTTAAATACACCTAGTCCATCCCGAGATCATCATCCTGCAATCATACAGTACCAGCTCCTCTCCCACGACCTCTAGCACGAGCATTACCTGAAATTTGTTGTAATATCATGAGCTAACAACAAAGCCCAGTGAGAATAGACAAAATAAAAGGTAAAGTTAGACCCTAAACCCGTATTCGGATTTGTGTCCAAGTAACTTTTACAACTTTCTCACTAAACTTCCAAAGTTGGAGAATAATAACTCCCAAAGTTTAGAAGAAAGTAGTCATACTCAAATTTCTCCTTAAAATCCTTCATCGAGATATATGGTTATATTCATTTGACCATAAAAACTTGTTTTCTCTTTTCTTGGTATAAACATATTCAAATAAAATAAATTGTGATGAATGACAATAATAATAGCTCTCGCAGGGTATGTGTAAGCTCCCGCAGGCTTTGTGATAGCTCCCGCAAGCTATGTGATAGCGCCCTCAGGCTATGTGATAGCTCCCCCAGGCTATGTGTAAGCTCCCGCAGGCTTTGTGATATGATATGAATATCTTTTATTTGTAAGTAAAATAGATAAAATAATTCATCACTAAATGAAAGAACATAAAGTAAAGTGCAAAAGTAAATAAATAGAAAATTCGGATTTACAATGAGTAAAGCGAACTAACAATTCTTTAAATGAAGTAGATCTTATCTTAAATAAGTAATCTACATTTCCAAGGATTCTAAACTTCCAAATAAAATCCAAAGTTCTATTTTTGAGTTCCTTCAACCTTTCTATCTAAAAGTTTGGATCCTTTAACTTCCAATGATCCCTTTTTAATCTCCGAAATGATTCTAACTTAGAACTTCCTAAAGTCCAGTGTTTCTCTCGAGAAACTCCAAAGTTTTCACTCAAAGAACTAGTTCCTAATCCTAAGGGCACTAGCTCACTTTCTTTTACTCTTAGATTAGAATCCTATTCTTAACGTTCGATTTTACAAACCGTTCTACTTATTCGGTTTCTAAAGTTACTTTAAATCCTATTTATTCTCACCTTGGTAGATGTGGTTTCGCTCCAAACCTCTGGAAGAGCGATCAAGCAAAGAATCAATAAACACCTACAATTAATTACATCTAACAGTTAATAAATAAACATACATCGATCGAGTGACAACTAAACGCATAAAACGACGAAAAACCCCGAATATCCCCAAAGGGTGCTCTTGGCCAAGCAAGGAAAAATAGGCCTCGAGTTTGGTTTTCCGGTTTTTAGGCAATTTAGAGGTGTTTTGGATTGATTTAAAGTACTTTGGAAATTCCGGTTTTCAATGGGTAACGATAAACCGGGTTTTTGGACAATATGTAATTTCCCAATTTGAATTACAATAACAATATAATCAATAATAAATAACCCATAATCAAACCCTGAAAGGTAAATTTCAAACGGGAAGGGTTTCGACGGAAACTCGGTTTTAGGGTTTAGGGAAAGTTTTCAAAAACACTTAAAACAACTCCCGTACTTAAAACCATTGAGTTCCTCGGCAAGAAATCGAAGAATCAAAGAGAAACCGCCATTAAAACACTATTTGGAGCTTAGGGTGTGAGGTTTAACTTACCGAGAAGTCCGTAGACCACGGGTGGAAAGCACGATTGTTAGGTGGAAAGGAATCCTAGGCTCGATGGCTTTCCGATGCAACCAAAATCTAGTCGATTCATCGAGAATCGAATGAAACCCGAAATTTTCTCCCCCCCCCCACTTGATACCCACGGTTTTGAGAAGGAAAAATGGATGAGAAATGGTCAATTTTTGGTCAAAGGTAATTTAAAGAAGAATATGAATAGTGAATTGATATTTTAGGAATTTTGGAAATGACGGTTGCGTCCTTTAATGACTTTTGACTTTTAAATCGAAACCCGAAGTTCTTAAACTATCCCAATGGTGATTAATAATTATTAATTGGCCCGTTTATAATTATTAATACAACCAAAATGAAATTAAACTAAAAAGGTAATTTATAAAGATCTAAACCAGAATAAACAACTAAATTCTAGATTACCGATTCTAAAAGAAACTCTAATTACTTAAATTAAAATAAACTAAATAAAATTTTTTTTATCACAAAATAACGGGACGTTACAGAATCACAACTTAAACTTGTTACTCATTAGTAAGAACGTGGCTAGCTTTTATTAGCTCACTAATCATATTAGATAGTTCCCTCATGTGTTGTCTTATATTATGATTATGACGCTTTTTATGAGTGTCAAACTTAATAGTAAGTTGTCTCAGTTTGGTTAAAGAAGTTACACCAAGCTCTGACTTTAAAGTTGTCCACATCTCCATGGCAAAGTCAAAGTCTTTAAACTCACGCATGATATCATTTTTCATGCTACTCATTAACGTAATGCGAGTAAGTGAGTTCTTTCTTTTCTAGGTCTCATAAGTCTCACTGTCCCTTTTGTGTTGAGCAGCATTGCCTTCCTCAGGCTCAGTCAACACATAATTCAGTACTTCTAGAGCCTCTTGCTCTTCCAGGACATACTGAATTTTCATCGCCCAAATTTCATAATTATCCCCATTAAGCTTTTCACCCTTATTCAAATAGGCTACTGTGTTCTTAGAAACAGAAGTCATTTTACTCATAAAACTCTACAAGACATATATTTACACAGGATTAATTATTTGCACACACAATTTGTTGCAATTACAAACAATAAATTACTAATAACCATCCATATGGCATATAATCGAAATATCACTAAGTTTCAAAATCATCAACTATGTATATATGAATTAATTATTATTAATTTATCACATTGCATTCAAATAATAATGAAACACAATCATTATTAAAACAAATAATAATAATGAAACACATTCATTAATATTAATAAGAAAATAATTTCATTATTTAAATTTACATAAAAAATAAAAAAAATATACAATTAGTCTAAATTTCTCTTAATTGTCTTTTGAGTCTCCATCCTTGAGACCATCCTAATTCATATCCTTCTCGATATGTTTCTATAACAAATACAGAAAAAATTAACCAACAAATGATTATGACATTACGTAACATATATGATAAAAACAAATTTAATCATATGTGTCTATATCAAGAAGTTATTAGGTGTTTTAAAAAAAATGAATTTATGAAATTCAATATTTTATAAATTTTAAGGTTTGTTAATAAAAAAAAATAGAAACCATATTCAAATCCACTTAATTCTATTTTATATCCATATATAAAATAAACTAAAATAAGGTTCAATGTAGGGTTCATGGCCCATTGGGCGTGGAGATCAGATTTGGACATAAATATATCTAAGTCTGTGGTTCGATTCAGCAGCAGGCCAGTTTGCTAATTTTTTATTTTTTTTAACGCTGAAAAAGAGACATAACACGCACGACGACAGCCCAGTTTTTTTTATAACAAAACTTTGAAGCAATATAACTTTCTCATTTTTAAAACCAAAATGATCGTGCAATATATCGTTAGAAAGCTCTTCGAATATACTTTCTAAATATACAAGAATCATAAAAAATTGAATAATCATACAAGAATCTATCATGGTTTAAAGTTACTATTTTTAAAAATTCATTAGTTTTTGAAAAACAGTGACTTTACAAAAATATATCTCATGATCTATTCATCCAATTCTTACGAAATTTTGTAGATCAATTCATAATTATATACATAACAAACATGCAAAATTTCATAAGCAATAATCATCAATTCACAAAGTTGTCATTAAAGGTCTAAGGCTTTTTAACATTCTTTAATATTTTAAAGAAACAATTTTTGATACTTTTTAATCCATGCTCTGATAACAATATTGGGTTTCAATATTAGAGGAGACTAACGTATGGTTTGAAATTGATCGTGCGACAATCACTTTTTAGGTTGATGTCTTATTGAACTACCACTTATATTCTTAATCGTGTACCTTCAAAATCTGTTGCTTTTACACCTTATGAATTATGGACTGGTAGAAAACCAGACCTTAGTGGTTTGAGACCATATGGATGTGCTGCTTATGTTCATGAGCAGTCACATCAACATGAAAAACTAGGTCCAAGAGGTAAAACTAGTATTTTTATACGGTACTCAAAAACCTCAAAAGGGTACGTTTTTATCGGAGAACAAGCAAGTGGGAGTATAAAAGAATTCGAATCATGTAATGCTACATTCTTGGAAAATAATTTGCCATAAAGAGATGAGATTAATCAAGAGACATCTCTTTATGAATTAAATATTCTAAATAGTTTGATTCCATCAAACGAATTGAGAGACCCTCTTGATCAGTTATGAATAGTATTTCATCTAAGTGGGAGAAATTTGATCACTTTGTGTGATTCAGAAGAACCACAAATAACTCGTGATTTAGAAACACAAATAAGGCATAGTAATCATGGTAGAATTACAAAACATTATTATGATGATGAAATATTTATGATTATGCCTCAAAACAATGAAGAGTCGAATAATGTTCAAGAAACTCTTCAAAGTTCTAATTAAGATAAATGAATAAATGAAATGGAAGAAGATATGGATTCAATGAAATCAAATAATGTTTGGAAACTAGCTGATCTTCCTAAAGGAAGCAAAACTGATATGAACCAAGGAACCTTACAAGTTGCGGAGTTGCATTCATTACACTCCAAGTTCATGTCAAGCTCAAACTTCAAGCATAGTTCATTAAATGCAAGTCAAGTTCAAGCCAAGCTCATTAAATACAAGTCAACTTCAAGCCTAGTTCATTAAATGCAAGTCAAGTTCATTTAACGTAACCGAAGCTCATTTAATGCAACTCAAGACATCAATGCTACTCAAGACTTATTCATGACATCTTAAGGCTTCATTTAAGACTCTCATCAATACATGTGATCAAGATGTTTCAGTTACAAAGGCTCAAAATCAGATTTGTAACTCCCCACATATCAGTTACACTTTAATAATTCAATAGGGTTGTTAATTGTCATTATTTCAGACTTTAATATGGCTAGCTGTCTTTTGGCCTTATTCATTCATTTTAATTAGTTTAATTTCGTGCATTAGGAAGGCTATAAAGCCATGGAACTCATTTTGTAATGGGATGAAGATTATTATGGAAGTAAAAATACAAAGTCTCATTGAGAGCTTTTTCTTTGAATTGTTGTGAGTTGTGCAACTTTTCATCTTGTCATTCCTTGTATTTAGGGTGGCTGTAGAATCGAGCCATTAGGATTGATCATTCTAATTTGGTGGATTGATTCGAATCTAGAACAAGTGTAACGTCCCATTACTTTTAGGGGTAAATTTTTTATTTTTTTTTTATTATTTTATTTTATTTTATTTTATTTTTATTTTTATTTTATTTTATTTTAATTTAATTTAATTTATTTAAATTAAAGCTTTTAAGATTAGTTTAAATTAAGAAATTTTGATTTAAGTAGTTAATTATGTCAGAAATTGTTTTTAAATCGTTTTAATACTTTAAATTCGTTTCGGTGACATTAATAATTATTAATAGGCCAATTAATAATTATTAATCACCTTTAGATTTATTTAAGAGCTTCGGGTTTCGTTTTATAAGTCAAAAGTCATAAAAGGACGCAACCGTCATTTCCAATTTCTCAAAATATCTAAAATTACTATACACTTCTTCTTTAAATATCAAAGTTGACTTAAGTTGACCAAGCATTCATTTTTTTTCTTCCTCCTTCTTCTCCAAGCCGTGGGCATCAATGGGGGATTGGGTGAGTTTTTCTTTTCTTCGTTTCTCATTCGTTTTTCGATGGATCGGCTTGATTTCGGTTGCGTTGGATTGGTAGGGACGAGGGCTACCTATCCAACCTACCTTTTCGGAGTTTCCCGTTCTCTAAGGGAAGTCCCAAAAAGTAAGTTTTCAAAACTTTTTATATGGTTTTGTTCATTTTTTATTATAAATGAGTTTTGAAGTTGAAATCATGAATTTCTATCATGGAAATTGATGATTTTGAGCCCGGATTCTCGAAAAACACTATTCATCCGAAATCACTATTCACCCGAAATTGCACACTTGTTCGCATATTAGTTATGAGTTGTAATATGTTGTGCAATTGGTGAATTGTAGGTGCGATTGCTCGGTTGTTGTTTCGTGGAAAGTGGAGATTTGGAGTTTTTTGGCTAAGGTGAGTTTAAAAGGGAAGTTAGTACTTTTATGAATTTAGTTTCATTATGTAATTGTTTATCAATGTTATGAGGGAGATAACTTCTTAGGATTATAGTTTGGTTGGAGACTTTAATTCGGAAGTGTGTATGGAGAATGTTTGGTTATGGATAGTTAGATGATTAGAGAACATCGGAGAGGTTTGGAAGTATGGTAATGTGATTTGGAGATGTTAGATGAAAGTGGAATTGGAAGTTACTTTGATGGTTTTGGAAGTTACTTTGGTTGATTTGAAAGTTACTTTGATGGATTTGAAAGTTACTTTGATGGATTTGGAAGTTAAGTATTTAGAAGATGCACTTGAGTGATAACTCGTGTAATCTAGTTAGTTAGGTTTCTAATTAACTTAGTAGAATTCTTTGGAGTTTAGCTAACTTTTTGGGGACCTACGGCACATTGATTCTGCACGTGATAGTATGTGATTTTGATCCATATGTAATCATGGTGAGATGATTTGTGGTGACCTTAGGCACATTGATTTACACATGGTAATATGTTGATTTTGGTCCATATGTATCATGGTGTGATGATTTGTGGGTACCTTGAGCACTTTGATTCTGCACGTGATAGATTTTGATCCATATGTAATCATGGTGAGATGATTAGTGGGATAGTACATGGTAGTATGTGATTTTGATCCATATGTAACCATGGTACTATGGTTTGTAACTAGCACATGATAGTATGTTGACTTCGGTCCATACGTATCATGTTGCGAGAGTTTGTGATATGGCACATGATAGTATGTGATACGCTCCATACGGTATCATGGTGCGATGATTTGTTATATGGTGAAATTCCTGATATCTATATGGTGAAATTCCTGATACCGATATGGTGAAATTCCTGATATCCGATATGGTGAAATTCCTGATACCTATATGGTGAAATTCCTGATATCCGATATGGTGAAATTCCTGATACCTATATGGTGAAATTCCTGATATCCGATATGGTGAAATTCCTGATACCTATATGGTGAAATTCCTGATATCCGATATGGTGAAATTCCTGACACTACAACAAATATGGGATACAATAGCCTTTAATTATAGCTTAATAACAAAAGGCTATTACAACAAAATAGAAAATTGGATGATTACTCATCCCGTGCGTTCTATTTTTTATATCAATATTTTATTTTTTTTAAAAAAAAAGAAAAGACCCATTCGTTTGCCCCTTTCTCTCCCTCGTCTTCCGCCACTTTCACTCTCTCATTTGCCCCTTTATCTATCGTCATACGGTTGCAAATCCAAAAAATCAGTATCGTCTTCGTCGTCATACCGTTTATCTTCATCTCTCGTCAAACCGTTCGTCTTCTTAGCCATATTTTGTATCAAGCCCTAAGTTTGGATAATGTTTGACGAACTAAGTCTCAGCTCATCGGACTGAATTGCATTTCATTGCAATTAATTGTTAGAACAGGTTTGTTGAATTGATTTTTTTTATTGAAGTATGGATTTTTGTGAATTTCTATTTTAGTTTTCTTTTATTTGTTTTTTTGAAACCGCAAAATGTGAAGTAATGATGAGACGAAGGAATTTTGGGTATTTTTTGAACGCGTGTCTTACTATGCAAAAAGCTTGGGCTTCTCTTTAGTGTATGAAATCAAAAGCATTGAAGGCAGATTGTGGCCTACCCCTGTCAGAGGTTAATACTCTCAAACTAAGTGATTTGTACGCAAACATTATGCTAAATTAAACTTCCTGATTCTACTTTTATGGTTATTTTTTAATATTTGAGTGAAGCTTTGTATATATGGTTGAAATGTTCAAATAGCACATAAGGGAGGGAATTGAGTCATAGAGAAGAGGATAATATGTAATGAGACCTAGAATGATAAAACCGATTGGCAAATTACATACTCCCTTCACTTACCTTTTTTTTAAATTTGATATCGAATTAAATTTTAACTTTGTTGATTTAATTTGTAATATAATGTCACTTTCCAACCCCATTTTCATTTTACATCTAATTTTGATTTTGAGAGTGTTTTTAAATGGAATGGAGTAAGTTTTATTTTTTGTGTTGGTCTGCCTTTTGTAAATTTATTTTACCTGCCTTTTGAAGTTATTCTAATTTAATAATTTTCTCTTTGAAGGCCATCTTTGGACTCATGCTACTAGTAAATCCAAATCTACAACATTTTTTTTATAACTGTCAACTCCAAAAATTGCATTTGTAGGTTGCTGAAGAGTACACCCTTTTACTTGATTTACTATTTTACTTACGGTTAACTATGAAGATATTTTCATTCTGGATATTTAATTAATATACATGTTAACAACTACTTAGCAGTGTATACATGACGATTGTTGTTTATGATTCTCAACTTGTGATGATGATTAATGTATTTGGATTCAAATTCCATGGGTTGAAGGCTTGCTTATTTTCTTTGTTGTGCCTATGAAGATAACCATAGGCACAACGTGTGTTTTTTTCTAGTGAAATGCGTATAACAATACAAACATGTTTCCTAAAGAATTAAAATCTTGTGAGAGTGTAGTGTTTGAAGATGCAAGCTTTCACATTTCTATCATTGTGAATATAAAATTTTCATGGCCAAATCTATGCTTTTCCCTACGATGATTCTCTTGGCAAATTATTAAAAAAAAAATTCATTTATTTTTATGCTACCTCTTCTATTATTAATAAATTTGCTTTTGTTTTTTTATCTAATAAGAATTCTCAAGGCATTACATATTTTATCAAGCCTATGATTTTTGTATAAATGTTTCAGGTGCTATGTTGCTGGTCATATTTCTCATCTACCCTCATTGAGGAAAAAGTGACTGTAGAATAAGGGTAGAAGAGAAAAGTCGCAGTCAACATAAGGTAAGAAGAAGCTAATGTGTGTGTTGTTTGGTAGTTTGGAGTTGAAATAGATGCATTAGGAGAAAAATAGGTAGAAGATTTTTTTATATCATATATATGTGATATTTTATGACCCCTACTTTGTTCTTTATTTTTCTTTTTTACCCTTGAAAAAGAGATCGCTAACAATTCCCTTTTACTCTCATTTTCATTGTTTGCAGTTTGTCTATGTCTAGTTGGCAGCAGGCAGTCAAGTTGGATGCATTCCGTGAAGCTTCTACATAAAGGACAAGCATAAGGTACCATCCAATCATTGTGGCTTTTTTTATTCAATAATATCTGGGTTTTTTCCTTTCTTTCTCTTTTGGCTGATATAAAAAATTAGACCATTAATAGATTTTATTTACAGGCTATTTGCAAAAAAACTATTATTGAAAAAAATTAAAAACAAACAAGCCAATAATAATAAGAACTAACAATCGCCACAAAATAACAAGCAAGCAGAAATATGAAGTTGGTTTTACTCTTTTCATTTGATTTTGTTTGTTTTTGCTTGTGGGTTGTTAAATTGTTGTGTAAAGGGTTCCATTTGCTTGTTTGTTTATTTAATGAAATACTACTAGTCTATCTATTGTGTAATTGAGAATAGAATATGTATTTAATTGAATTGGTTTTATTTTAATTAAAGAATTTATCTTGTGCAAGAAACATGATGTTAATAATATGTTGAATATTCTTAAAAATCATTTTGGGTCTTAAATGGCTAGAGCTAACTGTGGATTTAGTGCCTAAAAGAAGAAATCTCATATAATTTTGACGTTGAATTAGACATTCATAATTGTGGTCTATTAACAAAATTCTAAATTGTTGAAAGGGATTTTGTTTCAAACTTTGATTTACTAAGAATTTTTCTATTTTTGTTATGAATCCGTGGTTATATAAAATAGGGAGATTTCATAATTTAAAACTTAGTTTATAAATTATACACACTGCTTAGTAGCTGTTTCCCTTTCCTACTTAGAGTTGCTTCGAGATTTCTCCCCTTCTAGTCGAATCACAAGTCCACATGCTTTTAATATAGTTTTTCAACTAATATGACATACTAAGTTAAAAATAATTAGGGACAGGACCAAATAAATATGGGTGGATGTATCTGTGAAATATGAGGTATATTGATGGAGGCGTAATTCAGAAATGTCATGTATTGAGGATGCTTTGGGTACTACAATTGCAAGACCGTCTGATAAAGTTATTATGAGTACGTAGATTGTTTTTATTATTTTCCTCCCATAAGCATTTTAAAGACTTTTTTCTTTTAACTTCTTTTTAATTGATGATGTGTTGAATAATACTTTTCATTCTACTTTTTTATAGGTCCATAAACAAGAGAATATTTCATTGCATGAAGCAAGAGGTCCGCAAGTAGTTGGTTCTACTTTTGTTTTCCCCATTCATACTTTTGAATATGTAATAAATAGTGGATCGATCAATTTAGTACTCTTTTTATAATTGAACTCAGATGTTGTCTTTTTTTGGGAAGCTGATGTAATGTGATTGATGAACGTTAAATTACAATGAGTTAAATGATGATGCTATTTTTGGATCATATTATTTTTATTGGAAACTTAAGTTTAATTACTTTTGTGTAGGATTAAGTGTATATTTTGTAGTGATAAACAGGTTGAAGAGAAAACATATTATTATTGTGTCTGAGGAATCAAATAGATGGTGAAAAAAAAAGTTATTATAAATCCTAAAAAATTGTTTTGCAATAACCTTTTTAGCTATTAAAAGTTCTCCAGTAGCCTTTTGAAAAACCTATAATAAATTTTATAATAGCGTTTCTCAAGGCTATGCTAAACGCTATAATAAGTCCTACCGTAGCCTTTTGTAAAGCCTATAATACGTTTTTATAATAGCTTTTAGCATAGCATTAAGAAAATGCTATAAAATGTAAAGGACTTTTAATTGCAGGGGCTGTCACGGCGTTTTGTAAAACGCTATGGTATACCTACGATAGCGTTTTTTTCAAGGCTATCGTAGGCCTTTTTTCTTGTAGTGTGATATCCGATGATTGAGATATGGTACATGGTAGTACGTGGATACGGATCCGTACGTACCATGGTACTATGATCTGTGATACGGCACATGATAGTATGTTGATTTCGATCCATACGTATCATGGTGCGATGATGGTAATATGGTACGACCGTACGTGGTATGTTGATTTCGATCCATACAATAGCACGTTACGATGAAACTTGTTTGGTAATAAGATAGATAATGTTAGATTTACATATTCTTTAGAATTGTGTAGTAAGACTTAGTAATTATTGTTAATTTTACTTTAAGTCTTTATATCTATCGTCACGGTTTATGAATGACGATTACGGGTAGTATGTTACTATCGTATGTTTATATGGAAATTGGAAGTGTGGATATGGGTAGTAATGAACATTTAGGCCTTTGGACACGATTTCGGTTATGAGATTTTGTTCATAGGATTACTTGCTTTCATTTTACTCTCACTAGCATTGTTTGCTAATGGTGCTACACCACATTATTTTCAGGTAAACCCCGTCCTAAGAAGCGTGGGAGAGGAAATGGTGTCGCTTGACTGGTCGAGGTGGTGTAATGGACAATGTTAAAAACACTTTTGATAAGCATTAGTAAAATGCTTGTAATCATATACTTTTTCCATACTTACGTCTTTTTGAGCCCGCGAAGGGTGTTTGTATAAGTATTTCGATGTTTTATGATTAAATTGTCTTTTAGAATGCGCATTCCCGATTTATAGCTTTGTCTGGAAATTTGGGTTGTAAACAGGTTTTGGTTATTTGATTTTTAAACGAACCCATGCCGTTTTTCTTTAAAAATTGAGTCTTCCGCTGTGCATTTGAATTTAAAGAATTTAACGGAAAGCGGGTCGTTACAACAAGAAATCCAATTCTTGTCTTTAGATCTTTGATAATAAGGATAATCATCTTCTAGCCTTTTTCCTTGGGTTTTGTCAAATGGCATATGTGGGTTCTTTGGTCTTGATCTTTTTGGGTCCTTAGTTAAGTTTAAGGGTTCTTAAAGCATTTCGAAAGGGTTTTCCTATCATTTCGAAAGGGTTATCATTTCGAAAGGGTCCTTAGTTAAGTTTAAGGGTTCTTAAGTTTAAGGGTTTTCTGATACCAAAATGATACGAAAACCCTTTCGAAATGCTTTAAGAACCCTTAAACTTAACTAAGGATCCAAAAAGATCAAGACCAAAGAACCCACATATGCCATTTGACACAACCCAAGGAAAAAGGCTAGAAGATGATTATTCTTATGATCAAAGATCTAAAGACAAGAATTGGATTTCTTGTTCTAGATTCGAATAAATCAACCAAATTAGAATGATCAATTCTAATGGCTCGATTCTACAGCCGCCCTAAACACAAGGAATGACAAGATGAAAAGTTGCACAACTCACGACAATTCAAAGAAAAGCTTTCAATGAGACTTTGTATTTTTACTTCCATAATAATCTTCATCCCATTACAAAATGAGTTCCATGGATTTATAGCCTTCCTAATGCATGAAATTAAACTAATTAAAATTAATGAATAAGGCCAAAAGACAGCCAGGCATATTAAAGTCTGAAATAATGACAATTAACAACCCTATTGAATTATTAAAGTGTAACTGATATGTGGGGAGTTACAAATCTGATTTTGAGCCTTTGTAACTGAAACATCTTGATCACATGTATTGATGAGAGTCTTAAATGAAGCCGTAAGATGTCATGAATAAGTCTTGAGTAGCATTGATGTCTTGAGTTGCATTAAATGAGCTTCGGTTACATTAAATGAACTTGACTTGCATTTAATGAACTAGGCTTGAAGTTGACTTGCATTTAATGAGCTTGGCTTGAACTTGACTTGCATTTAATAAACTATGCTTGAAGTTTGAGCTTGACATGAACTTGGAGTGTAATGAATGCAACTCTGCAACTTGTAAGGTTCCTTGGTTCATATCAAAAACAATCAGTAACAAGTGGATTCTTAAAATTAAAAGTAAAACTAATGGCTTTATCAAAAGATTTAAGGCTAGACTTGTAGCAAAAGGTTACACACAATAGGAAGGAAATGACTATGAAAAGTTGTTATCTTATGTTGTGAGGTTTACCTTTCATGTCTCATCCTAACAATAGTTTCTTGTTTTGATTTAAAATTACATCAAATGGATGTTGTGACGTCCAGTCACTTTAAAATAATTTAAATTAGAAAACACAGCGGAAGACTTTTATTTTAGGAAAAATTGGCGTGATTATGTTTGAAAATAGGCTAGCCAAAACCTATTTACATCTTAAATTCAGACATCTAAAAACACAAGGAACATTAAGTTCCTATCCAGGAGTTCAAAATGATTATAATCATAAACATAAAGACAAAAGCTCTTAAGTGCTATATACAACTGTACAAATCTCAAAAATGATATAAAATTCACAAAACCATGTAAATGGATTTTTACATAACACCTAGTCCATCTTGAAATCATCATCATCTCAATCAAGAGCGCACCAGCTCCTCTTCCAGGATTCCAAACATTACCTGAAATGTTTGTAATATAATGAGCTAACAAACTAAGCCCAGTGAGAATAATAAGAATAAAAAGTAAGGTTAGACCTCAAACTCATATACCGATTTGTGTCCAATTAATCTGACACAATTCACTCCTAACGTTCTCTAAACTTTAAGTAATTTCATTCTAAACTCTCCAAAGGATGATATTACTAACACTCGTAGTCAATTCTTTTTATTATTATTTTTGTAATTTCGATTTTAGTAGTTAATTTCGCCCGAAATTCTTTTTAATCGTTTTAATACTTTAAATTTTGTTTCGGTGACATTAATAATTATTAATAGTCCAATTAATAATAATAGGCCAATTAATAATTATTAATCACCTTTAGATTTATTTAAGAGCATCGGATTTCGATTTAGAAGTCAAAAGTCATAAAAGGACGCAACCGTCATTTCGGATTTCTTAAAATATCCAAACACTATTCATAATCTTCTTTAAATTTCCATTGACCAAAAGTTGAATCATTTTGCTTCATTTTTCTTCCCAAAACCGTGGGTACCAAGAGGGGGAGGGAAATTTTCGGGTTTTACTCGTTTCTTGGTGGATCGACATGATTTCAGTTGCAACGAAAAGCCTTCGATCCTAGGATTCTTCTCCACCTAGCTATCGTACTTGCCACCGGAGATCCATGGAGTTCTCGGTAAGTTTATTTTCAAACCCTAAGCTCCAAATAGTATTTTAATGGAGTTTTCATTTTGATTCTTCGATTTATTGTCGGGAAACTCGGTGTTTGTAAATACGGGAGTAGTTTTAAGAGTTTTTGGAAACTTTCCCATAACCCTAAAACCGAGTTTCAGTCGAAACCCTTCCCGTTTGAAATTTACCTTTTTGGGTTTGATTATGGGTTATTTATTGTTGAATTATTGTTTATTTAAATTCAATTCGGGAAATGGCATAATGTTCAAAAACCCTAATTATTGATACCCATTGAAATCAGGAATATCGAAATTGCTTGAAACCAACTCGAAACACATCTAAATTGCCTAAAAACCGGAAAACCAAACCCGAAGCCTATTTTTCATGAGAGGGCCGAGAGCCTCATGTGGGGGGTTTGTTGGATTTTTCGTCATTTAAATGCTTAGATGTTGTTTGATCGTTAGTTGAATTATTTATTGATTGTTAGATGTAATTCTAATTGTAGGTGGTTTGAACTTTGCATTAACCGCATTATCGAAGGTTTGGATTGAAATCTTCTTTTGCAAAGGTGAGAATAGTTAGGATTTAAAGTATCTTTAGAAAGCAAATGAGTATAATGATTTGTAGAATTGAAACTAAGATTAGAATCCGAATATAAGATTAGAGGGATATGAGTTAGTGCCCTTAGGATTATGAGTTAATCCTTTAAGTGAGAACTTAGGAGTTCTCGAGGAAACTAATGAATCTTAGAAGATTCTAAGTTAGATTCGTTTTGAAGCTTAGGTTGGATCATTGGAGGTTAAGAGATCCAAACTTGTATTTAGAACGGTTAATAGAACCTCGGATTATATTGGAAGTTTAGAATCCTGGAAGGTATAGGTTAATCGTTTAAGTTATGTTTTTACTTTTATTATTGGTAGCGGAGTTCGATCGACATATCGTTCATCCGAGATTCCTATCTATTTATTTTATGTCTTTTACTTTATGCCCCTTTACTTTATGCTTGTTTCAGCTACTTTAATATTCGTACTTTACATTTTTTTACTTTGTGAGCGTATTATAACATCTCACACCATAACCCATTGGTTTTGTTACCGAAGGGCAAGAACATCAAGTGTGTAGAATAATGAGGTCAATTTATTTCTTCAAACATTCTTCCTGATAGCGGTATATCAGTTTTCATCAAGTTATCAGTTCATATGATTTCCATATGATTGATAAGGACCACTGTGAGTATGTCAAATCACATATTCACATAATGATGAGTTTGTGATTCTTGCACTATATGTGGATGACATATTGTTGGCTAGGAAAGACAGGGAGTATATATATATTAGCCATTAAGGAATGGTTATCATCAAACTTTCAAATGAAAGATATGGGTGAAACAGCATATATATTTAGTGTAAAGATTAAAAGAGATCACCCCAAAAGGATGTTAGCCCTATCACAAGGCAGTATATCAAGCAACTCCTTGAGAGATTTAAAATGCAAGACAGCAAAACCAATTGTTACTCCCATCGCAAAAGGCGAAAGCTTAAGTAAAATATTGTGTCCAAAGACTCCAAGAAAATAGAGCAAATGAGAAAGGTTCTTTACTCAAGTGCTATTAATAGCCTCATGTATGCCATAATGTGTACAAAACGAAACATATGTTTTATCATGAGTATGGTACGTGAATACCAGTCAAACCCTGAACAAGCTAATTAGAATGTTGTAAAAGAAATATCCAGGTACCTTGTGGGAACCATGGATTATTCATTGTACCCTCTGTGACGACCCGACTCTTTTAAAATAATTTAAATATAAAACACAGCAGAAGTCATTATATTTAAAAAAAATGGCGTGGTTATGTTTTAAAATTGGCTAGCCAAAACCTGTTACATTTTAAATTCATAATTTAAAACAAGGAATTTCAAATTCCTATTTTAGGAGTTCAAAAGAGTCATCATAAAAGTAAACCAAAAGCTCTAAAGAGCTATATACATATTTACATAACATAAGATATAAATTAACAAAATGAGACCATGGTCTTTTAAAAGTAACTAGTCCATCTCTGTGTCACCGTCCTCTCGATCAAGCGCGCACCAGCTCCTCTCCCACGACCCTAAACATTACCTGAAAATGTTTGTAATATCATGAGCTAACAACAAAGCCCAGTGAGAATAAACAAAATAAAAAGTAAAGTTAGACCCCAAACCCGCATCCGGATTTGTGTCCAAGTAAAACTCACTTACTCATTGCTATCAATCCATTCAAAGAGTTTTATATCAAGTGTTCTACTTTTACTTACCAATTCTCCAATATAATTGTGGAACTACATTCTAAGCATTTCTGGGTATGGTTTCGTAATGCATTTAGCATTTATATCTCATTTTTTTATATACCTTATGCTATGAACAAGGTTTACATCAAATCTTATTCTCCCAAATATTTGAGGAACCATCTTCCAACCATTAGGAGGATATGTTTCATAACATATATATATATACATATATATATATAAGATTGAATCTCGTTCTCTTTAATACCTTATACTATACATAAGGTTTACATCAAGTCTTATTCTCCAATTACAAAATCTTCTAAGTTATTGAGAAACTAGTTCTCTTACAACTTTCTCACTATAACTTCCAAACTAGAGAATAATAACTCCCAAAGTTTAGAAGAAAGTGGTCATACCCAAATTTCTCCTAACAACCTTCATCGGGGTATATGGTTATATTCATTTCACCATAAAAACTTATATCATCTTCTGTTGATATAAACATATTTAAATAAAAACAATTTTGTGATGAATGACAATAATAATAGCTCCAACAGGCTATGTGTAAGCTCTAGCAGCTTGTGATGGCTCCCGTAGGCCATGTGTAGCTCTCAGGCCGTGCAATAGCTCCCACAAGCTATGTGGTAGTTCCCGTAGGCTACGTGAAAGCTCTCAGGCTATGTAGTATGAATTTGAAAATCTTGTGATTTCAAGTAAAATAAAAGTAAAGTGCATAAAGTGACGTTCATAAAGTAACGTTCATAAAGTGCATAAAGTAAAGTGCATTGCATAAAGTAAAGTGCATAAAGTAAAGTACATAAATTAAAATGCATAAAGTAAAATACATAAAGTAAAATGCATAAAGTAAATAAACAGAAATTTCGGATTTACAATAAGTAAACTGAACTCCCGATAATTAAAATAAAGTAGATTCTTTCTTAATTAAGTAATCTACACTTCCAAGGATTCTAAACTTCTAAATAAAATCCAAAGTTCTATTTTCGAGTTTCTTTAACCATTCCATCTAAAAGTTTGGATCCTTTAACTTCCAATGATCCATTTTTAATCTCCGAAACGATTCTAACTTAGAACTTCCTAAAGTTCGATGTTTCCATCGAGAAACTCCAAAGTTTTCACTCAAAGAACTAGTTCCTAATCCTAAGGGCGCTAGCTCACTTTCTTTTACTCTTAGATTCGAATCCTATTCTTAACCTCCGATTTTACAAACCGTTTTACTTATTCGGTTTCTAAAGTTACTTTAAATCCTATTTATTCTCACCTTGGTAGATGTGGTTTCGCTCCAAACCTCCAGAAGAACGATCAAGCAAAGAATCAATAAACACCTACAATTAAAAGTATATCTAACAATCATTAATAAATAAACATACATCGATCAATTAACATCTAAAAGCTCAAAACGACGAACAACCCTTGAAAAACACAAAGGGTGCTCTCGGCCCCTCAATAGAAAATGGGTTTCGGGTTTGATTTTCCGGCTTTTAGGCACTTTAGAGGTGTTTCGAGTTGCTTTTACGTAGTTTCGAAGTTCCCGATTTCAATGGGTATCGATGATTCGGGTTTTTGAACAATAAACGATTTCCCGAATTTAATTACAACAAACATTATATCAATAAAAAAACAACCCCCACGATGTAAAATTCAAACGGGAAGGGATTCGACTGAAACTCGATTTTAGGGTTTAGGGAAAGTTGTCAAAATCACTAAAAACAACTACCGTACTTAAAATCATCGAGTTTAACAAAAAGAAATCAAAGATTAAAAAAGAAAACTTCATTAAAACACTATTTGGAGCTTAGGGTTTGAACTTTAACTTACCGAGAAGTCCGTAGAATACGGATGGAAGGCACGATTGTTAGATGTAAAGGAATCCTAGACTCGAGGGCTTTCTGATGCAACCGAAATCGAGCCGATCTGTCGAGAAACGAACGAAACCTAAAAATCTCTCTCCCATGGATGAAGCCCACAGTTTTGGAGGAGGAAAAATGACAAGTTTTGGTCAATTTTGGTCAAAGTGGTGATTTTAAAGATGAGTGAATTGTGTTTTGATATTTTTAAGAAATTGGAAATGACGGTTACCGTGGGCTTTGGTAATTAATTTCCCATACTTGAATAAAGTTTTCTATTGCCATGGATTTTCCAGTATTTTACTACTATTTTTATCAGTTAGATTGCTGACTTAAGTTTTATTTTGCCATGGCATTTCAGTTTTTAATGACTATTTTAGATAGTGATTTAGTGTATTTACTTTTAGAGGTGATTTTACTTGTAGATGTGATGATTGACCTTGAAAATAGTGGTACTTTGTCCTGAATATGTTTTCTTCCATGCTTGGCAATCAATAAACAGGCAAATGATAAAATTTCTAACATTGTATTTGCTCCCCTTACATTATGTATTGTAATGCTAAATACATTGAGGAATTATCTCTTTCCAGCTTCTGAAAAAAAATATGTCAGAGAGATGATAGAGATTACGTTGATGATGACCGTTGTAGGAATTATGTTAATCGGGTTTTACCAGTAAATACTCCCACAGCCGCGATAAGAAGGCGGGAACTTTTTCATGGCTGGATCTCAAGTGATGTCATGGTAAATCTTATGCACTTAACATCGGCTCTAGTTCCTGAAGAGGTTGCCAAGTTACTAAAGCTTGATGGACCGAGAAAGTGCAAGAAGCGGTGGGATGTGAAGCCTGGAGACACGTAAATTGGTATCTGACTAGTTTATTTTTGTCATTAGATTTTGCTGTTAAGGGGGAGATAGAGCTCTAACTAAAGAAAAGAAGAAGTTGTAAGTTTTGTAAGTTAGATGGTATATATATTTTAGTCCAATGATGTAGTGATCTTTCCTTCTTTATATATTTATATATACTTTATTTGGAGGAAACAATTCCAGATTGCTGTGTGGGGGTGTAAATTATAGAATTTTCTTTATAGAATTTATAGTTAAATAAGTTGAAGTCAATTCTTTTTGGTTTGCTATCTGGATTCACTTTTATGAATTTGGATTGCAAAATACAACTTGATTTTAGTCAGTGATGTTTTAAATTTGAATGGCCTTATTTGATTAGTGCTTTTTATTAATTCCTTAGAAAAATTCAGAGATTCAATTGAAAAATGGCTTCCAGGTATTTTATGAATAAGACTTTCGGGTATTCTAATTATTATAGTGCTATTTTTTTTTCATGTTAAGTGTCTAACAAGTCCTCTTAAGCACAATACTTTACTCTATGTTTGTGTTTTTATTATATTTTTTGATAAATTTTACTTTAAAAACAATGTTCAAAGTTAAATAATATCAGATTGGCATGGAAGAGAAAAGTGGATGTTTAATTTTTATTTTCACTTTCAAGGTTCACACAAAAAAAGGTGGGCTAGTTTGAAAGTTCCAAGTGTGATATATACAAACTTCTTTTTTTTCTGGTCCCTATTGAATTTGATAGATTTCTATTGACTTGTTTGTCTTTGTCCACATCATGATTTTTTTCAACTTTGTCCAAGCTTGATTTATATATGTGGCAAATGAGAATTCCCATTTTAGCTTTCTTATAGTTGTCATCAATAAAATTCTCCAACACTTTAATTAATCTGTATTTATAATATCCAATGGTGGTCAATTAATTTACATGAATACTTGTAATTGTGTAGACTCTTTCTATCCATATCTCTTAAATATTTTTTTTTTGTAAAGTAGCACGTCATTCTTTCTTATTTTGCATAGCCTCGACGATGTGAGAAACATGTATCATAGTAGGTCCTAGACTAGATTACTTGAAGAAACGCTTAATTGTTCTCTCTTAGTTACAAGACAAATCAACAAGAAAAACTCATTATACTCTTTTAGTCAATTTATTTCCTTACTTTGCAATCTATAGTCTCTTACACATGATGAGGTCCTTCATTAACCATTTTGCTTTAACACTACAATTTTGGGATTTTTGGTGTCATTAATAGCAACACATTAGGGAGAGTAGACACTGGAATGTGTGTTTTTGATAATCTAACAGCATGATAATGTCAGTAAATGGACTATGTCTTTTTTTAGTTCCTATGATCATCTTATGATAGTTTTTTTTAGTCAAGGATGTTTTAAATTTCAAAAAAAATACAAGTCCCTTTTTTTTCCTCTTACAGGAACAACAAAAGTATAAATACCATTTAGAAAAAGTGTATTGTGTAAACAAACCTTAGTCTTGTTTATCTAGTTAGTTTTTTATTGTTATAAGTATGGAAACTATTATCTTATACAAAAAACATATGGAACATATTGTGGCACTAGTCTTTTGGTGTTACTTGGTTGCTCACTTTTGTTAGGCCTTGACACCTTTAAAGAGTTAGTGGAGGGCGAGGTTGTTTATTATTTAGTTCTTAATAGGTTCTTTACTTCTTCTTAGTATTAAGATCCGAATGAGAGTTTTAGTTCACAATTTGTAACGTCCCGTTATTTTTGAAGTGAAATTTTTTTTTAATTTTATTTTATTATTTATTTAATGTTATTTATTTATTTATTTATTTCAATTTAACTATTTAGATTAATTATTATTTTTGTAATTTCGATTTTAGTAGTTAATTTCGCCTGAAATCCTTTTTAATCGTTTTTATATTTTAAATTCGCTTCGGTGACATTAATAATTATTAATAGGCCAATTAATAATTATTAATCACCTTTAGATTTATTTAAGAGCATCGGGTTTCGTTTTATAAGTCAAAAGTCATAAAAGGACGCAACCGTCATTTCCAAAATTCCTAAATATATAAACACTATTTGCTTCATCTTCTTTAAAATACCATTGACTCAAAAGTTGTGACGACCCGACACTTTTAAATAATTTAAATTAGAAAACACAGCGGAAGTCTTTTATTTTAAGAAAAATTGGCGTGATTATGTTTGAAAATAGGCTAGCCAAAACATGTTTACATCTTAAATTCAGACATCTAAAAACACAAGGAACATTAAGTTCCTATCAGGAGTTCAAAAGGATTTATTATCATAAAGATAAAGACAAAAGCTCTTAAGAGCTATATACAATTGTACAAATCTCAAAAATTAAATAAAATTCACAAAACCATGTACATGGATTTTACAACCACCTAGTCCATCTCAAAGTCTTCATCCGTCGATCATGCAGCACCATCTCCTCTCCCTCAACCTCTAACCAGGGCATTACCTGAAATTTTTGTAATATCATGAGCTAACAACTTAAGCCCAGTGAGAATAATAAGAATAAAAAGTAAAAATAGACCTCAAACTTGCATTTCCGATTTGTGTCCAATTAAACTGACACATTCTTTCCTAGAATTCTTCAAAATCTAGGTAATTCTATTCCATTTTTCTCCAAAATATGATAGTGCTACACTCGTAGTCAATCCTCATCCATTAACTTGTTATGACATAGAATAAGTAAAGTAAATAAACTTTGTATAAAATATAACATCTCGATTCTCTATATCATCAATCATAAGCATGAATGCATGAGGACATCCCGTAGGATTTCGCATTTGCCCTTATGCATGAGGAAGTAATGCGTACGTCCCGTAACTTAACCATTCATGTAACGACCCGACTCAAACCGAGGCTAGGTCGCGAGCACTCTCAGCGGAAGCGCGGAAAACATGTAATTCAAAACACACTTAAAATAAATCGCAGCGAAAAACAACAGTTTTACAGAAAATTCGCGTGGTTCCATTTAAAAATTAAACAAACCAAAACCTATTTTACATGGTCTCGTGCAGAAAAAGAGATAAATAAACTTTTCTAAAGTTAAGAAAATTCAAAACGACTCCATAAACACTTTACAAAATGACAACAATCTAATAGATTACATAAGCCATCTCTTATGCAACAAACACAACTCGATCTCGAGGAACGACGTCAACTAGTCCATTTCCAAGTCCGGCATCCAAGCTCCAACGCATACCAGACTCCTTGCCACATCCTCGACCCCAGCAAAACCTGAAAGGTGATATAGAGCACCTTTGAGCATGACACTCAGTGAAAACAAAAGAATATGAGCGGTGATGCAGATGTCCATAGTGAAATGCGCAAATAAAAGTTTAAAGAATGCCATTATCGTCATCTCAATAGAAATATGTATACTTGACCAAACTGTGAGCATTTCAAACCGTATCTAGACAATCAGACATCATTCTTCCTATAACCGCAATCCACATTTCGTTATACTCTCCCCATCTCACGCCTTCCTACCCTCGATACTAGAGTATGTAAATATTAGAAATTACATACTCTAGTATCGAGGGTAGGAATCAATACGATGCAATTGAGATGGAAAGTAGACAAAGCATGTACGTTTTTCCACTAATAAACACAAATATTGCTACTTGATCCTATATTCAAACTAGTGCCACATTTCGCTTATACTTTCACGTGTCTTTCTATGCACATCTCAAAACCATCTCAAAAGTGAAATCCGAACACAAGACTATCTCAAATTGAGCTACTGTAATAATGCAATGATGTAGGTTTAATGGCTAAAGTGCATAAAAATGTTCAAATGCTAAAACATGTATGTTGAGCAAACCGTGAGTGTTTCTATCTCATAACCGTATTACATAAGCAAAAACCGTTCCGTGATCCTTTCCACCAAACTTGCAAGTATTACAATCTTTCATTTACCATTTATTCGTCTCACTACGCACTTACACATATAATCACAATCACCACTCGAGCCGTAGCTCCTCATAATCTTCCAGGTTATCATAATAACCACTCTAGCATCCAGGCCATCCACCACACAGCGCCTCGGAGCTACACCACGTCTGCCACGGTAACCACGTGTAACGTCCAACATCCACACACCGTTACACGGTTACGACCCCATGGCCACAAACTGAAAGTATGAAATGCATTAATGACGTGCTATGAGATGAAATGAGATGGGCATGCTTGCTTTCTGTAAACATTGTACGTCAAATTCTCAATTCAATGGCACAAGTAGAACCATTCTTCCAAGCACTATATGACTCAATCATTATACGCATTATGCTCAAAATTCACATAGACACATGGTTCACATTTCACACTTTCCTCTATTATCTCAGCTGCAAACTATCCATCGAGCATAAGCCGAAAACATGTCAAGTATACATATGACTTGATCTCTAACTCGATACATGTGAATATGCCAGTAAAATGTGTGCGAAAAACACAAGTCACAAGTATATGCAAGATAATAGTCATTTTGTTCTGTAATCTTGACAACTTGTGAAGTCTAGCTCATCTCCTTCGCAATAAACGTTTCCTCTTCGTATTCAATCATCAAGAACGATACTTCTAGCCATAACAATTCTAAAACCACCTCCCACCATTTATAAACATCCACAACCACGTCACTTATAATCACACTAATTCATCACCATTGTCCCAATTCTTGTGTCTCACTTTTTCTTAGTCAAACATGACTTAACCTTGGCTTCTTTCTTCATCAATCAAAACCATTGAAAACAAACTAATCTTAAGCTTAACAAATTGTAAATACATCCGTAAGGAACAATAATCTAAACCCTGAAAACCGAATTGCTCTAAAAAGCCTCTAAACTAGCAAAAGAGAAAAGTGGTGATTTTGGCCATATGAGAAATTCTTGAAAACTCTTTGATTGGGGTTCCTAACTTGATTTTATTATGTACAATATGTATATAAACACCCAAATATACAAGAATTAAAAGACATTAAGAGAAGGCTAAGAAAACTCTCAAATTAAGAAAACTAGGAAATCTTCAATTGGCCAACAATGGAGGCTTTAGTTTTGAGTTCTATCCTTGACTTCCCACATTGAGTGGTATCTAAACTATCTAGACTTTACTCAATTCCGAGATAACACGCATACCTTTTGATGATGTTTTATTTTCTACCAACACTTTCATAACTCCACCAAGCTACAACTCCCAACCCTTTTTAGCCTAGAGCACTTCCCACCCATAACCGAGCTAGTTTACTCAAAATAAACTTATCTCCACTAATTCTCTTTCTTGTCTTACTCATACTTCCAAAGTTTAAACACCCAAAAAAAAAAAATCAAACATAAAATATTTGAAATCCTTTTCGTTCCCACAATTTACCTGTAAATCACATCTCAAGTATTAAGTCTTAGCCAACCGTTCACGTAATTCTTTAAGCATAAAACCGATAGCATATCAAGAATTCATGATAATAGTCCCAATTCAGCATATGACTCGATCAAGGACTACAGATCTAAATATTAACAAGTAGACATGTTCAAGTAAGCAAACAAACTAAATAAACACATATCGGTTCGAGCCATCTAGCTCGTTGTGGTCCTCTTAATATTGGCTGGGCTCACTTCCCACTTTCCGTCACCTCCTCGTACTTTGATCCCTTACTATTAAAAATCCATAGCTAACAAACCAACCATATTCATAGTTAAAATCACTCCACAATCACACTTCAAAAGCTTGCACAACATTGCTAACACTCCTCCGATTCCTTGTGTTCTCACCTTCACAATTGGTCTCAACCGTGCCCGCTCGTCCTCTTCCTACAACAAGCCAATCCACATACATTTAATCTTAATATAATATTATATCTCAGCCCATAACACATACACAAGATTCTGAACCCGGTAAGTAGAAAAAGTTCCAAAACTAGTCAATTTAAAGTGCGATTTTCGGCCAAAATGGGAATTTAGCAAAAAAAATCATTAAGTTGGTCCTCCAATGTGTTTTCCATGTATCCTAAATACATATGATGACCCATAAATTCCAGATTTTAAAACCCTTTACCAATAGTCAAGAAAACTCAAATTTTGTAAAAGCTAGAAGCTTGAAAAACCATCATTAATGGAGTTTTTGAAAGCTTAAATGCATCCATGGCTTACTTCCCCTAAAGACCTCAAGAATTACATGATTTAAGAATCAATTTCCAGAAATTAATGTTTGTTCCTTACATAATCCTTGATATATAAGAAAATCCATTAATTAAAATCATGAATTCCCAATTCTCCCCAACTTTGAAAAATATAGGTTTTAAGAAAACTTACCAAATTCCTTTTGAAAACTCATTGAACTCCTCTTGATTCTTCTTGGTTTTGATTTGTCTCTTCAAATCTTGGAGTTTTTTTTATTGAATTTAGGAAGAATAAGCAAGATATGACAAAAACCCACAAATTCTCCTCCAAAATCTGCTGTTCGGTCTAAAGATGAGGGAGGAACTTTTTGAAATTTTTATTCCTATTTTCTAAAATAAAAGAAAGGTAAAGAAAAATATATAAATATGTAAACCCATCTTGCTTTAAAAAAATTTAAAAAAAAAAACTTCTTTTCCTATTAAGCAGCTGCGGCCAAGTGAAGAAAAATGAGAAAAGCAAGCAGATTTTGGAGTTTTACTTTTGAAGAGAAATGATAACATATGCCTTAAATACTTACTTGATTAAAGATAAATGATAAAATATGCCAGAAATGCTTTATTTAACTATTTGTAAAATTTCCATTATTTCTTTGTTTTGTTTTGTTTTTTTTTTTAAAAAAACAAACCCCTCTTCTCAATTAACCATAGTTAGTTTTAACCAAACCTAAATTTTCACTTTAACTATGATTAGTTTGTAACCCAACCATAGTTAACCCTTTTAACCTTTAATAACCACTCAAAACAATTCATTTAATAAGTTTAAAATATAAATATTAATAATAAAACCCATTTAACCAAATTATAAATTTAGTTAAATAAAATAAATAAACTAAATTAATTTCTAAAACCCGGGGCGTCACAATTCAACTCCCTATGCATGAGAAGTAATGTGTGCGTCCCGTAACTTATCATTCAACTCCCTATGCATGAGAAGTAATGTGTGTGTCCCGTAACTTATCATTCAACTCCCTATGCATGAGAAGTAATGTGTACGTCCCGTAACTTATCATTCAACTCCCTATGCATGAGAAGTAATGTGTATATCCCGTAACTTACCATTCAACTCCCTATGCGTGAGAAGTAATGTGTACGTCCCGTAACTTACCATTCAACTTCTTTCCTTGTTTTACTTTCTTTCCTTTTTCTGAAGGTGATGCAGTCACTACCCGTAGGCTCCAACATTCTCCCCTACTTTTATTTTTCAATGCATGATGCGAAAATGTTATGGTGCAATATGATATGCATATGTCTGCATATCCTTGTAAAAGTAAATAAGTAAAGTACAGAATTAAAGTAGTCGAAGCAAGCATAAAGTAGAGGGGTATAAAATAAAAGACATAAAAGTAAAATAGATAGGAAACTCCGGTCAAACGATATGTAAATTGAACTCCGCTACAGTAATACAAGTAAATCCTATCTTAAATGATTAACCTATACCTTCCAGGATTTTAAACTTCCAATAATAATCTAAGGTTCTATTAATCGTTCTATCTAAAAGTTTGGATCTTTTACTTTCAATGATCCAACTTAAGCTTCGAAAACGAATCTAACTTAGTATCTTCTAAGATTCAATGCTTTCCTCAAGAACTCCTAAGTTCTCACTTAAAGGATTAACTCCTAATCCTAAGGGCACTAACTCACTTCCCTCTAATCTTAGGTTCGAATTCTAATCTTAGTTTACAATTCTACAAACCTTCACACTTATTTGCTTTCTGTAATTACTTTAAATCCTAACTATTCTCACCTTTACAAAAGAATATTTCAATCCAAACCTTCGATAACACGGTCAATGCAAAATTCAAACCACCTACAATTAGAATTACATCTAACAATCAATAAATAATTCAACTAACGATCAAACAACATCTAAGCGTTTAAAACGACGAAAAGCCCAACAAACCCCCCACATGAGGCTCTAGGCCCTCTCATGAAAAATAGGCTTCGGGTTTGGTTTTCCGGCTTTTAGGCAATTTAAATGTGTTACGAGTTGGTTTCAAGCAATTTCGATATTCCCGATTTCACTGGGTATCGATAATTAGGGTTTTTGAACATTATGCCATTTCCCGAATTGAATTTCAATAAACAATAATTCAACAATAAATTACTCATAATCAAACCCAAAAGGTAAATTTCAAACGGGAAGGGTTTCGACTGAAAATCGGTTTTAAGGTTATGGGAAAATATCCAAAAACACTTAAAACTACTCTCGTATTTATAAACACTGAGTTTCACGACAAGAAATCGAAGGAAATTAAAGAAAACTCCATTAAAATACTATTTGGAGCTTACGGTTTGAAAATTTACTTACCGAGAACTCCGTGGATCTCGAGAGAAAAGCACGATGGTTAGGTGGAAAAGGATCCTAGGCTCGATGGCTTTCCGATGCAACCGAAATCAAGCTGATCCATCGAGAAACGAGCAAAAACCAAATCTCCCCTCAATCCCCATTGATACCCACGGTTTTGGGATGAAAAGGATGAGCAAAAATGAGTCAAACTTGGTCAAGATGAGTTTTTAAAGATGGATTAATAGTGTTTTGATATTTTTAAGAAATTGGAAATGACGGTTGCGTCCTTTTATGACTTTTGACTTATAAAATGAAACCCGATGCTCTTAAATAAATCTAATGGTGATTAATAATTATTAATTGGCCTATTAATAATTATTAATGTCACCGAAACGAATTTAGAGCATTAAAACGATTAAAAAGAATTTCGAGCGAAATTAACTACTAAAATCGAAATTACCAAAATAATAATTAAACTAAATAGTTAAATTGAAATAAATAAATAAATAAACAATATAAAATAAAATAAAAAATTTCACTTCAAAATAACGGGACGTTACAATCTACCCTCCTTAAAAGACTTTTCGTCCTCGAAAAGTTCGCTCACTAAGTGAAAAAGTGAGGGTGCTTAGACTGTAACTCATCTTCACGTTCCCACATTGCTTCCTTTAACACTTGGTTTTTCCAAAGAACCTTAACCAAGTGAATCTTTTTTTTTTATTTCTCATAACTTTTGATTGAATACTATGATCTTAACCGGTGTCTTCTGATAAGACTTATTAGCATTCAAAACAACATGTTCATAATTAATTGTGTGGGACGGATTATCCATGTATTTCCGAAGCATCAATACATGGAAAACATTACAAACGGCCGATAACGAAAGTGGAGAAGCTAAACAATAAGCTACCACTTCTACTTGATTGAGTATCTCAATAGGCCAATAAACTTAGGGTTCAACTGACCCTTATTCCCAAATTCCATAACACCCTTCCTTGGTTCCACTTAAAGAATACGAGATCCACATCTATCGCTTGAACGGATTACACCGAATCCTCCTGTCAACTTTGGTTAACCCTTAACCTTTCTCTACACAAATGATAGACTTGCTAGTCATTTGTTACAACTTAAGTACCAAAAATCACTTTTCTACAATCTCGTCCAAATGAGCGGGAGAACGACACTTTCTACCACAAAGTGCCTAAACAGTGCCAAAACTCTGAGACAAAGTGAGTGTCTCGATCTGATAAAATCTTCACCGGCACACCACAATCTATCAATCTTTCTTAGGTACAACTGAACCCTAGTCTTAACTGGATAGATGATCCTTCCAAGAGTAAAGTGTGCGGTTTTTCATCAAATGGTCTACAATCACCCAAATGATATCATATTTCTTTGCCGTCCTTGGCAAACCTTGATAAAATCCATGGAAATCTTTTCCCATTTCCAATTAAGTATTCTCAAAGGTTAAGATAACCTGGTGGATCTTTAGGGCCTTGACTTGCTAACAAATCAAGCACCTACTCACATACTTTACAATCTCATGTTTCATCCCAGGTTATCAACAATATTGTCCCGATTCTCGTACCTCTTTGTATTGCCTGGATGAACATAAAAGATAGAACTATGAGCTTCCTCCAATAGTTCTTTTCAAAAGTCGATTCTAAAGGCACACATAGCCTCTTACGATACATCAGAGCACTAACTACAGAGAAGGTAAAATGGCTAGGAAAATCTGACTCAACCTCTCTAACCCACCTCAATCTCAACGATATTGCTGACAAAGCTGATGAATGAGAAGACTTTCTACTGAGTGCGTCATTCACTACATTGGCCTTCCCAGGATGATACTGAATATCATAGTCATAATCCTTAACGAGCTCTAACCACGCTGTCTCATATTCAATTCCTTCTGAGTGAAGAAATACTTGAGACTCTTATGGTCAGTAAATATCAGAATCTTCTCACCATAAAATAATGTCTCCATATTTTCAAAGCATGAACAACTGCCGCCAACTCCAAATCATGAGTCGGATATTTCTTCTCATGCTCTTTCTACTGACGGGAAGCATAGGCTATAACTTTCCCGTGTTGCATCAACGCACATCCCAAACCTCTATGGGAAGCATCTATATACACAGCCAAACCACCGGTTCTGTCAGGCGACAATAGAACAGGTGCTGTTACAAGACTTCTCTTGAGCTCCTCAAAGTTCCTTTCACAATCTTCAAACCATATAAAATCAACTCCCTTCCGGGTCAAACGTGTCAAGGCTGAAGCAATTTGGAGAAATTTTGCACAAACTGTCTATAATTGCCTGCAAGTCCCATAAAACTGCGAATATCAGCCACACTAGTCGGTCTAGGCCAGTTACTAACTGCCTCAATCTTAGAGGGATCAACTGATACTCCTCTACTCAATACTACATGGCTTAAAAATGCCACTTTCCTCAGCCAAAACTCACACTTTGAGAACTTGGCATACAATTTCTGATCTCGTAGTACCGTCAAAACTTCCCATAAGTGCATAGCATGCAACTCCTCTGTCTTGGAATAAACCAAGGTATCATCGATGAAAACAATTACAAATGAATCAATGAACCTTCTGAACACCGTGTGCATAAAGTCCATAAAGCTGCAGGCGCGTTGGTCAAACCAAAGGACATAACTACGAACTCATAATGTCCATAACGCGTCCTGAAAGCAGCTTTAGGAATATCTTAATCCAAAATCTTCAACGGATTTAACCGGATCTCAAATTTATCTTTGAAAAGATAGCGGTTTCTTCCCAACCGATCATATAGATCATCAATCAAATACAATTGATACTTGTCTTTACCTATAATTGATTCAACCCTTGATAATCAATATACAGTCTCACTGAACTGTCTTTTTATTCACAAACAACAAAGTGCTCCTTACGAGGACGCACTAGGGTGAATAAACCCTGGGTTTAAGAGTTCCTATAACTGACTCTTAAGCTCTTTTAACTCAGCTAATCTTCGGTACAGAAGTATCGACAGCACTAGCCAAATAGCCCAAGGCTCCATCACTAAAACACATTCTAGCTTCTAACATAAATATCAAAGTGGGTGTTACTCGTCTACTAGACCCACGAAAGCATAAGCTAGTCCCACATGGACTCATACAATCAAAACTTTCTCGATACAAACTATAATGATGGTACGATTAGATGATAGCCAATCTATACCCAATATCACCTCAAAATCAGACATATGCATAACAATCAAAGTAAAATGTGAGCATCTACTCATAATGCAAATGTCATAAGTGCCATACGCACTATCATCATAATAAACTTCCCCACCGGTAGAAACACATCTAGAAACTCAATAGTCTCGACTCAAAAGCTACCAACTCATCATAATACGATAAAAATAAATGAGTGGCTAGCTCGAGAATCAAACAAAATAAAAGCCAAACAGCCTGAAAATAACAAATATAAATCACTACTATACTTGTAGGTTTTCATGATAATCCTGACCTTATTACTACGTTGTGATGGTTGTATCTTATACGCCCTATAAAAGTGGCGTGAATCCATGTTACAACCTGTATCTTTTAAATAATTTAAATTATTTAAAAGTGACGGGTCGTATCAGTTGGTATCAGAGCCTTAGGGTTCTGTAGACTACATGTGATGCATGTTTGTTTTCTTGTTTTGTTTTAAGTCCATTCTCAAGTCATCATCTGAGATCAGCAGCACCAGGTATGCCTATAACTTCTATTCTCATGCTTTATTTCTTTGATATTGGAAGAATTATGAGAATATTGTTAGAAGTTAATGTTGTTTGTGATATTTCATATCCTTGTTAAACCACTACGTGTTTATGTTTATTTGACCCATTTTGAGATTTGGGTAAGGGTGTCGGGAAAGCGATAACCCCGTGCAGTTTTGGAGGTTATACACCTCGTTAAGAGCATTGATATGATGTCAAAGGAAAGGAGATGAGATACTCCAAGAGATCAATCTTTTGATCCTTAAACCTGATTAAAGTGTTATTGTCACACAATTGCTAAGTAGTGGTCTTAGTAGATGTGTGTGGACATTTACATGTAAAAAAGGGGACATGTTTGTCCGGAGCCCAGTATTAAGAGATGAAACACCTATTTGAAGTGAGAAATTGTTGAAAAGAAATCGATTTGGCTCGAGTCCAGTAACCTAGATTCAACTCAAGGGACAAGTTCCTGGTTTGAGTTGAGAAAGTTGAATTTTGGTAAGTGGTAAATCCTTATGGTAGTGTTGTGCTAAAAATAAAGTGTGTTACCACTCAAAAGAGGAAGTAAGGACTTTACGTGATAAGTCTCAACGAGGACCATTAAAGACAATGTTAATTGGTGAATGGTCTAGTTTGGTTGCTATTACACTATGGTGTATCAACATGAATTGGAAATACTCGAGGTCGAGTCATCAAGATCCATATTTGGTAGATTCCCAAGTTTGACTAACATTAAGATTAAGTCAGAGTACTTGATTGGAATATAAAAGGAAGTTGATGGACCGTGATAGCGGTAACTTCTATAAGGCAATGAGATGGTTTGGTGAACATCAATTCACATGGTGTTTTGCCATCTAATTGGAGGGAGAATTTGATAAACTTGTAGGTCGTAGTTTTGATCTACTGAGTCTTTCGAGATAGACTCTAAAGTGAAACCTATGTTGAAAGATTAGGACGTTATTGGCTAAGGTGTTTGATAGACACCAGTTTTGCTTTGCAAGAAAGTAAATGATCTCTGAGGTCGAGTTCACTCAAGATTTGAATAAGGAGACTTATGAGTCGTCCTTATCTTGGATTTTACATCTTATGAAAGGAAAGAAAATTAACTATTACGGGACAGATTACCTCACAGAAGAAGAAAGCAAAGGATGACGACGCTAGTCAAGGGATACCTCAGCAGCAACAACGGCAGCAGCAACAACATCAACAACAACAACATCAACATCAACGACAGCAATGGCAACAACAACTGGTTCGAGGTGGAGCTCAACAAGGATAGGATCATCCTTACTACAATAGTTGTTCCAGTTTCCATCAGGGAGATGTACACTTCCATCAAGATGCTATGTTGTGATTAAATTTGCATTCACGCCACCTTTATAGGGCGCATAAGATACAACCATCACAACATAGTAGTAAACTCAGGATTATCAGGAACAGCTACCAGTATGGTAGTGATTTTATATTTTATTATTTTCAGGCCGTTTGGCTTTTATTTTGTTTGATTCTCGAGCTAGCCACTCATTTATTTTTATCGTATTATGATGAGTCGGTAGCTTTTGAGCCGAGACTGTTGAGTTTCGAGATGTGTTTTTACCCGGTGGGGAAGTTTATTATGATGATAGTGCGTATGGCACTTATGACATTTGCATTATGAGTAGATGCTCACATTTTACTTTGATTGTTATGCATATGTCTGATTTTGAGGTGATATTGGGTATAGATTGGCTATCAGCTAATCGTACCATCATTATAGTTTGTATCGAGAAAGTTTTGATTGTATGAGTCCATGTGGGACTAGCTTATGTTTTCGTGGGTCTAGTAGACGAGTAACACCCACTTTGATATGTATGTTAGAAGCTAGAATGCTTCTAAGAGATATAGCTTGAGATGATTTAGCTAGTGTTGTCGATACTTCTGTACCGAAGACTAGCTGAGTTAAAAGAACTTAAGAGTGAGTTATAAGAACTCTTAAACTCATGGTTTATTCACCCTAGTGCGTCCTCGTAAGGAGCACCTCATTGTTTGTGAAAAGAAAGACAGTTCAGTGAAACTGTGTATTGATTATTGAGGGTTGAATCAAGTTACAATGTAAAACAAGTATCAATTGTATTGGATTGATGATATCTTGGTTTATTCTAAGGCTGAGGAGATGCATGATATGCATGTGAAGAAATTTTGACATTATTAAGAAATCAGAGATTGTATGCCAAGTTCTCCAAGTGTGAGTTTTGGCTGAGAGAAGTGGCATTTTTAGGCCATGTAGTATCGAGTAGAGGAGTATCTGTTGATCCCTCTAAGATTGAGGCAGTTAGTAACTGGCCTAGACCGACGAGTGTGGCTGATATTTGCAGTTTTTTGGGACTTGCAGGCTACTATAGACGGTTTGTGCAAGATATCTCCAAAATTACTTCAGCCTTGACACGTTTGACTCGGAAGGGAGTTGATTTTGTATAGTCTGAGGATTGTGAAACGAGCTTTAAGGAGCTCAAGAGAAGGCTTGTAACAACACCTGTACTACTGTCGCCTGATAGCACCGGTGGTCTGACTATGTATACAAATGCTTCCCAGAGAGGTTTGGGATGTGTGTTGATGCAACACGGGAAAGTGATAGCTTATGCTTCCCGTCAGTTGAAAGAGCATGAGAAGAAGTATCTGACTCATGATTTAGGGTTGGTAGCTATTTTTCATGGATTGAAAATATGGAGGCATTATGTGTATGGTGAGAAGATTCTGATATTTACTGACCATAAAAGTCTCAAGTATTTTTTCACTCAGAAGGAATTGAATATGAGAGAGCAGAGATGGTTAGAGCTCGTTAAGGATTATGACTATGATATTCAGTATTATCTTGAGAAAGCCAATGTAGTTGCTGACGCGCTCAGTAAAAAGTCTTCTCATTCATAAGCTGTGTCAGCCATACCCTTGAGATTGAAGTGGGATATGGAACGAGTTGAGACAACATTTCTTACTGTCGAGGTCACTGTGAGTTTGGCTAGTTTAACAGTGGGACCTACTTTGAGGTAGAGGATGATTGATGCATAAAAGGAAAGACTCTTTTGCAGGCCGGTTTTAGAGAGGCTGAGTCAGATTTTCCTAGCCATTTTATCTTCTCTACAGATAGAGCATTGATGTATCACAAGAGGCTTTGAGTGCCTTCAGGATCAACTTTTGAAAAGAACTGTTGAAGGAAGCTCATAGTTCTATCTTTTATGTTCATCCAGACAATACAAAGAGGTACGAGAATTGGGACAATATATTGGTGACCTGGGATGAAACATGAGATTGTAAAGTATGTGAGTAGGTGCTTGATTTTTAGCAAGACAAGGCCCTAAAGATCCACCGAGTTATCTTAACCTTTAAGAGTACTTAAATGGAAATGGGAGATGATTTTCATGGATTTTATCAAGTTTTATCGAGGACATCAAAGGGTTACGATACCAATTGGGTGATTGTAGACCATTTGATGAAAAACAGCACACTTTACTCTTGGAAGGATCATCTATCTAGTTAAGACTAGGGTATAGTTGTACCTAAGAAAGATTGATAAATTGTGGTGTGCTGGTGAAGATTTTATCAGATCGAGACACTCGCTTTATCTCAGAGTTTTGGCACTGTTTAGGCACTTGTGGTAGAAGTGTCGTTCTCCCGCTCATTTGGATGAGATTGGAGAAAATAGACTTTTGGTACTCAAGTTGTAATAAATGACTAGTGAGTCTATCATATGTTTAGAGAAAGGTTAAGGGTTAACCAAAGTTGACAGCAGGAAACGGCGTAATTCGTTCAAGTTGTAGTAGTGGATCTCATATACTTCAAGTGGCACCAATGAAGGGTGTTATGAAAGTTGGAAATAAAGGTCAGTTGAGCCGTAGGTTTATTGGCCTATCGAGATACTCAATCAAGTAGAAGTGGTAGCTTATTGTTTAGCTTATCCACTATCGTTATCGGCCGTTTATAATGTTTTCCATGTATTGATGCTTCGAAAATACATGGTGAATCCGTTTCACGTGATTGATTATGAACTGGTAGTTTTGAATGCTATTAAGTCTTATGAGAAGACACCAGTTAAGATATGAGCATTCGAACAAAAGTTGATGAGAAATAAAAAGGAATTCACTTGGTTAAGGTTCTTTGGAAGAACCAAGTGTTAAAGGAAGAAACGTGGGAACGTGAGGATGAGATACAGTCTGAGTACCCTCACTTTATTCACTTAGTGAATGCACTTTTCGAGGACGAAAAGTCTTTTAAGGAGGGTAGACTGTAACGTCCCGTTATTTTGAAGTAAATTTTTTTATTTTATTTATTTTGTTCTATTATTTATTTAATGTTATTTATTTATTTATTTATTTCAATTTAAATATTTAGTTTAATTATTATTTTTGTAATTTAGAATTTAGTCGTTAATTTCGTCCGAAATTCTTTTTAATCGTTTTAATACTTTAAATTTGCTTCGGTGACATTAATAATTATTAATAGGCCAATTAATAATTATTAATCGCCTTTAGATTAATTTAAGAGCTTCGGGTTTCGATATATAAGTCAAAGGTCATAAAAGGACGTAACCGTCATTTCTAAACTTCTTAAAATATCAAAACACTATTCTCCTTTCTTCTTTAAATCTCCATTGACCAAGATTGACTCATTTTGCTCTTCCACTCTCCCCAAACCCGAGCAAATAGAGGAGGAAAAGAGACGAGGAAGAAAGTGTCGCCCCGGCTTCGTTTCTTGGCCGTTTTACGTGATTTCGGATGCGTTGGAAAGCTCTCGCCGAGACCTTTCTACCCATTCCACTCTTGGAACGTTTCCAACTCTCTAAGGTAAGCCCTAGATTTCGAATTCTCATAGTATTTCCATGGAAATTGATTCAAGCTTTTGAGTTCTTGGCCAAAACCCTCATCCCCTTCCAATTTGGTGGTTGAATGTTGATGGAAAACTTATTGGGTAACTATTACTTGACTTTTCCTTAACCCTAAAACCGAGTCTCAGTCGAAGCCCTTCTCGTTTGAAATTTACCTTTTGGGGTTTGAATATGGGTTAATTATTATTGAAATAATGTTTATTGTAATTCAATTCGGGAAATGGCATATTCTTCAAAAACCCGAATAAAAGATACCCATTGAAATCAGGAACTTCGAAATTGCTTAAAACCAACTCGAAACACCTCTAAGGTACCTAAAAGCCGAAAACCAAACCCGAGACCCACTTTTCATGGGGGGGGGGTCGAGAGCCTCATATTGGGGTTTATGGGGTTGTTCGTTGTTTTGAGCTTTTAGATGTTAATTGATCGATGTTTGTTTATTTATTAATTGTTAGATGTAATTAATTGTAGGTGTTTTGGATCGTTGTTCGATCGTGCTTTCTGAAACTTGGAGCGAAATCTTATTTGGCTAAGGTGAGAATAGTTAGGATTTAAAGTAAATTTAGAAAGCAAATAAGTATGATGGTTTGTAGAATTGGAAACTAAGATTAGAATTCAAATTTAAGATAGAGGGAAGTGAGTTAGTGCCCTTTGGATTAGAAGTGAATCCTTTAAGTGAGAACTTTGGAGTTCTCGAGGAAAGCATTGAATCTTAGAAGATTCTAAGTTAAATTTGTTTCAAAGCTTAGGTTGGATCATTGGAAGTTAAAAGATCCAAACTTGTATTTAGAATTGTTAATAGAACCTCAGATTATATTGGAAGTTTAGAATCCTGGAAGGTATAGGTTAATCGTTTAAGTTATATTTTTACTTTTATAATTGGTAGCGGAGTTCGATCGACATATCGTTCATCCGAGATTCCTATCTATTTTACTTTATGTCTTTACTTTATGCCCCTTTACTTTATGTTTGTTTCGGGTACTTTATTATTAGCACTTTACTTTATTTACTTTTACAAGGATATGCAGACATATGCATATCATATTGCACCATAACATTTTCGCATCATGCATTGAAAAAGACAAGAAGGGGAGAATGTTGTAGCCTACGGGTAGTGTCTGCATCACCTTCAGAAAAAGAAAAGAAAGTAAAACAAGGAAATAAGTTGAATGGTAAGTTACGGGACGTACACATTATGATGACAATCAAGGAAGCTCTATCATCTTACCTCAAGGTCCAATAACAAGATCAAGGGCAAGGAAGCTTCAAGCCAACCTCAATCTACATGTACAAGCACTAGTGAATTCGGCCATGGACTATTTTGCAAATATGGATTCTTCCAAGGGCTGTCTTACAAGGAAAGGAGTTTGTATTGAAGAAGCATACAATGTTTTCAAGATTAAAGTCCAAAATGAAGATGCATTTATTGCAAGTTCGGTTGCATTAATGACAACTCCAGTTACATTAAATGCAACTCAAGACTAGCTCATTTCAACTCAAGGCTTCATTAAAGACTCTCATCAAGACTTGTGATCAATGAGTTTAAGTTACAAAGTCTTTAAAATCAGATTTGTAACTCCTTTAATTTCAGTTACAAGTTTTTAATTAGTTAATGTCTTAATTATGTTGTTTATGACCATTTTCGGTTACAATTGTAAGTCTTTATGTTTCTAGCCGTTTTTATTTCTTTCCTTCATGACAATTTCGTTTTTTCTTTTTGTTTTGTAAGGCTTATATAGCCATGTTTCAGATTGTAAACAATCAGATTATTCATGAGTTAAAAATCCAAAGTCTCATTGAGAGCTTTTTCTTTGAATTGTTGTGAGTTGTTCAACTTTTCATCTTGTCATTCCTTGTGTTTAGGGTGGCTGTAGAATCGAGCCATTAGGATTGATCATTCTAATTTGGTGGATTGATTCGAATCTAAAACAAGAAATTCAATTCTTGTCTTTAGATCATTGATCATAAGGATAATCATTTTCTAGCCTTTTTCCTTGGGTTGTGTCAAATGGCATATGTGGGTTCTTTGGTTGTGATCTTTTTGGGTCCTTAGTTAAGTTTAAGGGTTCTTAAAGCATTTCGAAAGGGTTTTCGTATCATTTGGTATCAGAGCATAGGTTGCATCTTAGTGGCCGATCTCTAGAATTGATTCTATCTTACTTTTATGCACTTGTTTTTCAATTCTACACATTCTGTCCATCGAATTCATTTCTGCCTTTTCATCCATTTTTCTTCATCATTTTATTCTGATTTCATATCCATCTTAAAGATCACGATTAGATCTTGAAAATCAAAAAAAAAAAAAAAAAAAAAAAAAAAAAAAAAGAAAGAAAGAAAGAAAGAGGAGAGCAATTGCATCCGAGAGCACTAATCTGTACATCTTGTGTTCTTCTTGAAAAATTCTTCACTTTTCTGAGTTTGATTCATATAATTTCGTGTATAACTAATATAATTGTGTTTCTATAACATTTACCATTGAAATATATCAGTTTCACATTGATTTAAAATCTCAGAAACGGCTATAAGTTACATTTTCCAAAACTGTCCCGTTTTGTAACTGCCGCATTTAATGCTACTGTTTGCCATTCAAACTCTGATCTAACGTCCGAATTTGTCTTTGTTGTCTGAAGAGAAAAGTCTTATCTTTCTGTTATCCTTCAAAGTTCAGAAGGGCGCTTTATCAAAATCATAACGGAAACAGTTCAAATCTGGAATTTCATTTCTGTGCGCAGGTTTATCCTATTTTCCGGGAACTTCAATTCTGTGAGTTAGTGTTTTCAATTCTGAACGAATTTTGTATTTGGCCTTTTGTATGCTCTTTATTATCATCTTAATAAGCTACATATAGACTGCCAATTGAAAATTCATTCTCGAACTCCACGAATTTTGAAATTTGTAACTGCCATTTTTTTCTTGAGTTCTTTGTTTTTTTAAAAATCTGTTTTAGTTTCTCCAATCTGTTTTTACCTATCCAATCTGTTATTCTTGTTTTACTTTTGTTTCTTTTCATTATTTTAGATTGTTTAAATACTGATTGCTTGATTTTTAGTACTTTAAACACAAGTTGCTTCATTTTGACCATAGCTTATCCAAGAGCCTAAATTGATATTTTGGCCTACCTTGAGTGATTAAACACGAGAGTTCCCTTGAGTGAAATTTTGTGAGGGAGTGTTGTGAGGTCCAGAATCATGTCACAAGGGGAAAATAATCAGGGTGAGATTAGTGATGCTAGGTGGAGGGAGGCACAAACCGGGGCTTTTGTTAGACTTACTCAAACTCTAGAAGAGCTTAGCGATCGCATAGGTAGATTGGAGTTAGCTAACAATCAGCGGGTGGAAGACAACTTAAATGAGGGTGTTGAACATGAAGAGGAAGACAATATTACCTTATTGGCTGGAGTAGACCCTAGGAGAGAGCAAGGAGGGGGCCGAGGAAGGGGTAGAGGTAGAGGAAGAGGTAGAGACATAGAACCACCTAGGAGGCTTATGAGGGAGTTACGAGAAGAAAGAGTGGAAGAGAGAAATTCAGGAGGTGTTAAGCTTAAAATTCCGTCTTTCCATGGGAGGTCTAACCTGGAGGAGTACTTGCAATATGAAGATAAAATAGAGCATGTCTTTGATTGCCACAATTTTAGTGAGGAGAGGAAAATGAAGCTTGCCGTGGCTGAGTTTTGTGATTATGCTAGTATTTGGTGGAGTCATCTTAGGGCTGAATGGAGGAGAAACTACGAGCAACCAATTGAAACTTGGGAGGAGCTTAAGGTTTTGATGAGGAAGAGATACATACCAAAGCACTATCATAGGGAAATCAGAAATAAGTTGTTTTCCTTAAAGCAAGGATCAAAGAGTGTTGAAGAATACTATAGGGAGATGAATGTTTTAATGACTAGATCACATATAGAAGAGAGTGAGGATGATACTATGTCACGGTTTTTAGGAGGAATGAATGAAGAGTTGGCCCATAGAGTAGATATGTATCCTTACTTTGACATGGAGGAACTTTTGCATATAGCCGAGAAGATTGAGAAACAAATGGCTTGGGAGAAAGATAACTCCAAGAAATACAATTCTAAATCCACTTTTCCACCATCTAATCCTTGGAAAAAGGGAGTTAGTAGTTCCAAAGGAGACTTTAAACCTAGAGGCACATTTGAGGCTGCCAAGAAGGATAAGGGGGAGTCTTCTAAGGGGAAAGGGAAGGAGAGGGTGGATGAAACAAAAGTTGAGAGAAATAGGGATTTTAAATGTTGGAAGTGTCAAGGAGTTGGGCACATTAGCCGCGACTGTCCTAATAAACGAACTATGATTATTAGGAATGGGGAAGTAGTCACGGATGATGAAGATTGTGAAGTTGAGGAGGACGAGTGTGATATTGATGAGGATAGTGATGCAAGCATAGAAGAGGGAAATCAAGTAGCTCTTGTTACTAGAAGACTACTTAGTGCTCAAGTGAAGGAGAATGATATTGATGATCAAAGGGACAATTTGTTCCATACTAGATGTTTGGTGCAAGGGACTCCTTGTAGTGTGGTGATTGATAGTGGGAGTTGTACCAATGTTGTGAGTTCAATTCTTGTCAAGAGACTCAATTTACCTACCATTCCACATCCCACACCTTACAAGTTACAATGGTTGAATAATAGTGGTGAGGTGAAGGTGCTTAAGCAAGCTAACATTTCTTTTCATCTTGGGAAGTATAAGGATGAGATAGTTTGTGATGTAGTGCCAATGCATGCCGGGGATATACTTTTGGGAAGACCATGGCAGTTTGATAGGAAGGCTATTCATGATGGTTACCTTAATCGATACACTTTTACCAAGGATGGAAGGAAAACTACTTTGGTGCCTTTGTCTTCCAAAGAGGTTTTCATTGATCAATGTAAGCTTGAACAGAGGAGGCTTGAGTTTGAGATGAAAGAAAAAGAGTTGAAAGAAAAAGAATTGAGTGAAGAGATGAGTAAGAGAGAAAAGAATGTTTTAAGTGGAAAAATCAAGAGTGAAAATAATGAGAGAAAAGAAAAGGAAAACAAAAGAGACAAAGAGAGAAAAGTGAGTTTAATTGCTACTAAGAGTGAAGTGAGGCATGTTTTGTTTTCAAAACAAAACTTCCTTTTACTTTTGTACAAAGGAACTTGTTTTATGACTAACACACCTAACCCTACTTTGCCTAGTGTTTTTGTGTCTCTTTTGCAGGACTTTGAGGATATTTTTCCCGATGAGATACCGAGTGGTTTGCCCCCGATAAGAGGCATTGAGCATCAAGTGGATTTCATTCCCGGGGCAACTATACCTAATAGGCCAGCTTATAGGGCCAACCCAACGGAGACAAAGGAAATTCAAAAGCAAGTGAAGGAGCTGCTTGCCAAGGGCTATGTGAGGGAAAGTTTGAGCCCATGTTCGGTTCCGGTGATTTTAGTTCCAAAGAAGGATGGAACTTGGAGGATGTGTGTTGATTGTAGAGCCATCAACAAAATAACAGTAAAGTATCGTCATCCTATCCCTAGGCTAGATGATATGTTAGATGAATTGCATGGTTCTATTTTATTTACAAAAATTGATCTTAAATCTGGTTATCATCAAATTAGAATGCATATAGGTGATGAATGGAAAACAGCTTTTAAGACTAAGTATGGCTTGTATGAATGGCTTGTGATGCCTTTTGGTCTTACTAATGCACCTAGTACTTTTATGAGATTGATGAACCATGTTCTTAGGGAATTTTTGGGAAAGTTTGTTGTGGTCTATTTTGATGATATTCTGATTTACTCCAAGAGTTTAGATGAACATGTTGAGCATGTTAGACTTGTCTTGCTTACACTTAGGAAAGAAAAGTTGTATGCTAATCTTAAAAAGTGTAGTTTTTGCATGACTAAGGTTAACTTTCTTGGTTTTATAATTTCTGGAAATGGGGTTGAAGTTGATGAAGAGAAGATTAAGGCAATTAAAGAATGGCCAACACCCAAGAATGCAAGTGAGGTAAGAAGTTTTCATGGTTTAGCTAGTTTCTATAGGAGGTTCATTAAGGACTTTAGTTCTATTGCTTCTCCATTGAATGAATTAGTTAAAAAGCATGTTGTATTTGTTTGGGGAGAGTCACAAGAGAAGGCTTTTAATGAACTGAAAGCTAAGTTATGTAATGCACCTTTGCTTTCTTTGCCTAACTTTGAGAATACATTTGAGATTGAATGTGATGCTAGTGGTGTAGGCATTGGAGCCGTTTTGATGCAGGAACAAAAGCCTTTGATGTACTTTAGTGAGAAACTTGGAGGGGCTGCCTTGAACTATCCAACCTATGACAAGGAGCTTTATGCATTGGTTAGAGCTTTGCAAACATGGCAACACTATCTTTGGCCAAAAGAGTTTGTGATTCACACGGATCATGAGAGCTTGAAACATTTGAAGGGACAAAACAAGCTTAACCGAAGGCATGCCAAGTGGGTGGAATTCATTGAGACATTTCCTTATGTTATTAAGTACAAGCAAGGTAAAGAAAATGTGGTGGCTGATGCATTATCTAGGAGGTACAATCTCTTTAATTCTTTAAGTGCAAAAGTTTTAGGATTTGAGCATATTAAAGAATTATACATGCATGATTCTGATTTTGGTAATACTTATGCATCTTGCATTAATGGGGCTGTTTTGAATGACTTTTATGTGTTTGAGGGATTCTTGTTTAAGAAAGACAAATTATGCATACCCAATTGTTCTATTAGGGAGCTTTTAGCTAAAGAAGCTCATGGAGGGGGTTTGATGGGTCATTTTGGTGAAGCTAAGACATATGCTATGCTGAATGAACATTTTTATTGGCCTAAAATGAGACATCTTGTGCATAAAGTTTGTAACGCTTGTTTTGTTTGTAAAGAGGCTAAATCTAAAATGAAACCACATGGACTGTATACTCCTCTTCCCGTGCCTAATGAACCTTGGACAGAAATTTCTATGGATTTTGTGCTTGGTTTGCCAAAAACTAGGAAGGGTCATGATAGCATCTTTGTTGTGGTTGATAGATTTAGTAAAATGGCTCATTTCATACCTTGTCACAAAACCGATGATGCAAAGCATGTGGCTGATTTATTTTTCATTCATATTGTTAAATTGCATGGCATTCCAAAGAGCATTGTTAGTGATAGGGATGTAAAATTTCTTAGCCATTTTTGGAGAGTGTTATGGGGGAAGCTTGGAACTAAGTTGTTATTTTCTACTACATGCCATCCACAAACTGATGGGCAAACAGAGGTAGTAAATAGGACTTTAATTCAATTGCTTAGGGCTATAATTGATAAAAACATAAAAATGTGGGAGGATAGTTTACCATTTGTGGAGTTTGCTTACAATAGGGCTATACATAGCACTACTAATTGTTCTCCATTTGAAATTGTTTATGGTTTTAATCCTCTTAGTCCAATTGATTTATTGCCTATGCCTCCTAACAATTTTGTGAGTGATGAAGCTATTTCCAAGGCTGAATTAGTAAAGAAGATTCATATGGAAGTCAAGGAACGGATTGAAAAGCAAAATGCTAAGGTTGCTTCAAGGATTCACAAAGGTCGAAAGGAGTTGATCTTTAAACCAGGTGATTGGGTTTGGGTGCACTTTAGGAAGGAAAGGTTTCCACTTCAAAGGAAATCAAAGCTAAATCCAAGGGGAGATGGTCCTTTTCAAGTTCTTGAGCGGATCAACAACAATGCATACAAGATTGATCTACCCGGTGAGTTTTCTATTAGTGCAACTTTTAATGTCGCTGATTTGAGTCCTTTTGATGTAGGGGATGGTCAGGATTCGAGGACGAATCATTTTGAAGAGGGGGGAAATGATGACAATCAAGGAAGCTCTATCATCTTACCTCAAGGTCCAATAACAAGATCAAGGGCAAGGAAGCTTCAAGCCAACCTCAATCTACATGTACAAGCACTAGTGAATTCGGCCATGGACTATTTTGCAAATATGGATTCTTCCAAGGGCTGTCTTACAAGGAAAGGAGTTTGTATTGAAGAAGCATACAATGTTTTCAAGATTAAAGTCCAAAATGAAGATGCATTTATTGCAAGTTCGGTTGCATTAATGACAACTCCATTACATTAAATGCAACTCAAGACTAGCTCATTTCAACTCAAGGCTTCATTAAAGACTCTCATCAAGACTTGTGATCAATGAGTTTAAGTTACAAAGTCTTTAAAATCAGATTTGTAACTCCTTTAATTTCGATTACAAGTTTTTAATTAGTTAATGTCTTAATTATGTTGTTTATGACCATTTTCGGTTACAATTGTAAGTCTTTATGTTTCTAGCCGTTTTTATTTCTTTCCTTCATGACAATTTCGTTTTTTCTTTTTGTTTTGTAAGGCTTATATAGCCATGTTTCGGATTGTAAACAATCGGATTATTCATGAGTTAAAAATCCAAAGTCTCATTGAGAGCTTTTTCTTTGAATTGTTGTGAGTTGTTCAACTTTTCATCTTGTCATTCCTTGTGTTTAGGGTGGCTGTAGAATCGAGCCATTAGGATTGATCATTCTAATTTGGTGGATTGATTCGAATCTAAAACAAGAAATTCAATTCTTGTCTTTAGATCATTGATCATAAGGATAATCATTTTCTAGCCTTTTTCCTTGGGTTGTGTCAAATGGCATATGTGGGTTCTTTGGTTGTGATCTTTTTGGGTCCTTAGTTAAGTTTAAGGGTTCTTAAAGCATTTCGAAAGGGTTTTCGTATCACATTACTTCTCATGCAGAGAAGTTGAATGGTAAGTTACGGGACGTACACATTACTTCTTATGCATAGGGAGTTGAATGGTAAGTTACGGGACATACACATTACTTTTCATGCATAGGGAGTTGAATGGTAAGTTACGGGACGTACGCATTACTTCCTCATGCATAAGGGCAAATGCGAAATCCTACAGGATGTTCTCATGCATTTCATGCTTATGATTGATGATATAGAGAATCAAGATTTTATATTTTATGCAAAGTTTATTTATTTTTCTTATTTATGTCGTAACAAGTTAATGGATGAGGATTTGACTACGAGTGTTAGTAATATCATCCTTTGAAGAGTTTAGAATGAAATTACCTAAAATTTAGAGAACTTTAGGATTGATTATGTAAGATTAATTGGACACAAATCAGGAATGCGAGTTTGAGGTCTATTTTTACTTTTTATTCTTATTATTCTCACTGGGTGTAACGACCCGATTTTTCATAAAATCCATTAAAACAAATGCGCAGCGGAAATCTAGATTTTACAGAAAAATGGCATGGGTCCGTTTAAAATTCGGATAAACCAAAACCTGTTTACAAACTAGTTTTTCCAGAAAAAGCAATAATACTAGATTGCACCTTCCATGATATGATGTAAATGCTAAAGGAAGTTTAAAGTACAAAACATATATACAAATGCTCCATCGAGCTCAAAATGTAACAAAATAAAAGTGATGCAATGTTCATGAGCATTCAAGAATGCTACTCTCAAAATCAGTTGCGTTCCTGTCCATTCATTATCTCGATCGGTCACGCAATGCCACCTCCTCTACCTCGTCCTCTACCACGAGTCTTACCTGAAAAATTGTAATTTTAGTAACATTAGCATAAAAATGCTAGTGAGAGTAAAATGAAAGCAAGTAATCCTATGAACAACATTTCATGTCAGAAATCGTGTCCAAAGGCCTAGATTTCACTTTTACTACCCATTCCACATTCCAAATTTCACACATAATCAACAAACATAATAAACGTTCCCAACTTCGTGGCTCAACGAATCTTATGAGTTATTGATTTCCTCGAAAACATTCTATCATCATAAAAGAAATAATCATACCAAGATACAAGTAAAAGAATGTAATCTACTAAGTGCTAATAAAGTCACAACCACACATGCTCAAATCTTCGAGTGCCAACCATATCACCGCATGTGTAGTACTATAATAATGATAACAATAATAACACATCCATACACGCTCAAATCTTCGAATGCCACCCTTACCACAGCGTGTATAGTACTATAATAATTATAACAATAATAACACATCCATACACGCTCAAATCTTTGAATGCCACCCTTACCACAGCGTGTATAGTGCTAATCACAAATCGTCGCACCATGATACCGTATGGAGCGTATCACATACTATCATGTGCCATATCATATAACCTCGCACCATGATACCGTATGGAGCGTATCACATACTATCATGTGCCATATCACATAATATGGCACCATGATACCGTATGGAGCGTATCACATACTATCATGTGCCATATCACATAAGCTCGCACCATGATACCGTATGGAGCGTATCACATACTATCATGTGCCATATCACATAACCTCGCACCATGATACCGTATGGAGCGTATCACATACTATCATGTGCCATATCACATAATCTCGCACCATGATACCGTATGGAGCGTATCACATACTATCATGTGCCATATCACATAATCTCGCACCATGATACCGTATGGAGCGTATCACATACTATCATGTGCCATATCACATAACCTCTTAGAATTTGTCAAGCTCCCTAGTAAGTTAGTTAAAGTTCCACTAAACTACTAAAGAACATAAACCGCTTGAATTACACGAGTCAATACTCAAGTGTAATTTCTAAGCCACTTTGACTCCCGAATCACTTAAAGTTCCTTAGTCAATCACTTTCATCTAAAGTCTCCAAATCACCTTACAAGACTTCCAAATCACTCATAATTCCTCTTTTACTTCCAAAACCATAAATACATCAAAATCACTCCACTCACATCCGAGTTAAAGTCTCCAACCAAGTATAACTTCCGGAAGTTAGTTCCCCTCTTAACCTCGATAAACAATAACGAAATGAAACATAATTCATAAAATTACTAACTTCCATTTTAAACTCACCTTATAAGTGAAATCTAAGCTTCCAAGGTGCCGGAGTCCAAGTCAAACAAACGATCACCAACCTACATAACAAATACAACTAACAACCATTAATTATCCGAAAATCGAGCAAACAATATCTAAACACATAAAACGATGAAAACCCCAGATTTAACCCCTAAGGGACCCACGGCCCAACAAGGAAGAGAGGGTTCGGGTTCGGTTTTCCGTCTTTTATGCACTTTTGAGATGATTTGGGTAGATCAAAGACACTTTGAAAGTCGAGATAACAGTGGGTCACGATATTTTAGGGTTTTACATAATAATCGATTTCCGAATAATTAAGTAAAACATAAAATCATAGCAAACCAAACACCTAATTCTTGGTCAAGTGAGATAAATTAACACGGAACGGGTTTTCAACTCAAACTTGATTTTAGGGTTTAGGGAAGTTTCTAAAACTTGCTAAAACGACTTTCTCGATTGAAATCTTCAAGCTTCGGGGTGTGAATTTGAAGATTTCAATTCAAAACCTCCATTAAAACACTATTCATAACAAGTTTTAGAAAGTTTGTCATACCTTAAGGCTTCGAGAAAACGAGCGAAAATCTCGATTGCTAGGTTAGAAATGATCCTTGGGATGAGAGCTTTTCAACGGGCATAAGATTACGGCGATCCACCGAGTAACGGAGAAAAGCCAAAGAGAGGGAAAGAGAAAGGGAGGGCTATGGCTTGAAGGGGAGGAGAAGAAAAGATGAAATGCATCTAATTTGACTTTAGTTGACTATTTAATGAGGATGAAAGTGAATAGTGATTTTTTAAGAAATTGGAAAATGACGTATACGTCCCTTTAAAAAGATTCGATTAAAAATACGAAACCCGATGGTCTTAAAATAATCTAAAGGTGATTAATAATTATTAATTGGCCCGTTAATAATTATTAATGTCACCGAAACCAATTTAAAGTATTAAAAGGTTTAAAAAGTTTAAAAAAGTTTTCGAACGAAAATAACTACTAAAATCGAATTACTAAGTTTAAACTAACTAAATACTTTATTTAAAATTAAAAAAAAAAAATTTTACCTCCAAAAGTAACGGGACGTTACACTGGGCTTAAGTTGTTAGCTCATGATATTACAAAAATTCAGGTAATGCCCTGGCTAGAGGACGAGGGAGAGGAGATGGTGCTGTATGATCGAGGGATGAAGACTTTGAGATGGACTAGATGGTTGTAAAAATCCATGTACATGGTTTCGTGATTTTTATATAATTTTGGAGTTGTATATTTGTAAATGGCTCTTAAGAGCTTTTGTCTTTACTTTTATGTTTTATAAATCATTTTGAACTCCTGATAGGAACTTAATGTTCCTTGTGTTTTTAGATGTTGAATTTAAGATGTAAACAGGTTTTTGGCCAGCCTGTTGTCAAACATAATATCATGCCAATTTTCTTAAAATAAAAGACTTCCGCTGTGTTTTTCTAATTTAAATTATTTAAAAGTGACGAGTCGTCACAATCCAAGTTTGATCACAACATAGCATCTTGATGGAAGTGTGCATCTCCCTGATGGAAACTGGCACAACTATTTTAGTAAGCATGATCCTATCCTTGTTGAGCTCCACCTCGAACCAGTTGTTGTTGTTGCTGCTGTTGTTGTTGTTGATGTTGTTGTTGCTGCTGTTGTTGTTTCTGCGGTGTCCCTTGACTGGCATCGTCATCTTCTGTCTTCTGCTCCTGAGAGGAAATTGGTCTGTGGTAGCTAGTTTTCTTTTCCCATCATAATATGCGAAATCCAAGATAAGGATAACTCATAAGCTCCCTTATTCAAAACTTGAATGAACTCGACCTCAGAGATCATTTGCTTTCTTACAAGTAAAACTGGTGTCTGTCAAACACCTTAGTCCAATAACATTCTATCCTTCCAACACAGGATTCACTTTAGAGTCTATCTTAAAAGACTCAGTAGGTCCAATCTACGACCTACAAGTTTCTCAAAGTTTACCGTCCAATTAGATGGTCAAACACCATGTGAATTGAAATTCACCAAACCATCTCATTGCCTTATAGAAGTTACCGATACCACGATCCATCAACTTCCTTCTATACTTCAATCGAATACCAACACTCCACCTTAGTGTTAGTCAATCTTGGCAATTTACTGAACATGGATCTTCATTACTCGACCTCGAGTATTTCCAATTCAAATTGATACACCATAGTGTAATAGCGAACAAACTAGGCCATTCACCAATTAACAAAACCGTTAATGGTCCTTATAACACTCATCACGTAGAGTTTTACTTCCTCTTTTGTGTGGCAACTTACTTTCCTTTTAGCACAATAGTTCCACAAGGATTTACCACTTACCATAATCCAACTTTCTCAACTCAAACCAGCAACTTGCCCCATGAGTTAAATCCGGGTTACTGGACTCAAGCCAAATCGATTTATTTTCAACAATTTCTCACCTCAAACAGGTGTTTCATCTCTTAATACTGGGCTCCGTACAAACATGTCCCCTTTTTACACGTAAATGTCCACACACATCTACTAAGACCACTACTTAGCAATTGTGTGACAATAACACTTTAATCAGGTTTAAGGATCAACGATTGATCTCTTGGGGTATCTCATCTCCTTTACTTTGACATTATGTCAATACTCTTAACGAGGTGTATAACCTCCAAAACTGCACGGGGTCATCGCTTTCCCGACACCCTTACCCAAATCTCAAAATGGGTCAAATAAACATAACCACATAGTGGTTTTACAAGGATGTGAAATATCACAAACATCATTAACTTCTAACAATATTCTCATAATTCTTCCAATATCAAAGAAATAAAGCATGAGAATAGAAGTTATAGGCATACCTGGTACTGCTGATCTCATATGATGACTTGAGAATGGACTTAAAACAAAACATGAAAACAATCATGCATCACACGTAGTCTACAGAACCCTAAGGCTCTGATACCAACTGTGACGACCCGACACTTTTAAATAATTTAAATTAGAAAACACAGCGTCTTTTATTTTAAGAAAAATTGGCGTGATTATGTTTGAAAATAGGATAGCCAAAACCTGTTTACATCTTAAATTCAAATATCTAAAAACACAAGGAACATTAAGTTCCTATCAGGAGTTCAAAATGATTTATAATCATAAAAGTAAAGACAAAAGCTCTTAAGAGCTATATACAATTGTACAAATCTCAAAAATTAAATAAAATTCACAAAACCATGTACATGGATTTTACAACCACCTAGTCCATCTCAAAGTCTTTATCCCTCGATCATGCAGCACCATCTCCTCTCCCTCGACCTCTAGCCAGGGTATTACCTGAAATTTTTGTAATATCATGAGCTAACAACTTAAGCCAAGTGAGAATAATAAGAATCAAAAGTAAAAATAGACCTCAAACTATAATTTTCGATTTGTGTCCAATTAAACTGACACATTCTTTCCTAGAATTCTCCAAAATCTAGGTAATTCTATTCCATTTTTCTCCAAAATATGATATTACTACACTCGTAGTCAATCCTCATCCATTAACTTGTTATGACATAGAATAAGTAAAGTAAATAAACTTTGTATAAAATATAACATCTCGATTCTCTATATCATCAATCATAAGCATGAATGCATGAGGACATCCCGTAGAATTTCGCATTTGCCCTTATGCATGAGGAAGTAATGCGTACATCCCGTAACTTACCATTCAACTCCCTATGCATGAGAAGTAATGTGTACGTCCTGTAACTTATCATTCAACTCCCTATGCATGAGAAGTAAAGTGTACGTCCCGTAACTTATCATTCAACTCCCTATGCATGAGAAGTAATGTGTATGTCCCGTAACTTACTATTCAACTCCCTATGTATGAGAAGTAATGTGTACGTCCCGTAACTTACCATTCAACTTCTTTCCTGTTTCACTTTCTTTCCTTTTTCTGAAGGTGATGCGGACACTACCCGTAGGCTCCAACATTCTCCCCTTCTTTTCTTTTTCAATGCATGATGCGAAAATGTTATGGTGCAATATGATATGCATATGTCTGCATATCCTTGTAAAAGTAAATAAGTAAAGTACGAAATTAAAGTAGTCAATGCAAGCATAAAGTAGAAGGGTATGAAATAAAAGACATAAAGTAAAATAGATAGGAAACTCCGGACGAACGATATTTAAATCGAACTCCGCTACATTAATACAAGTAAATCCTATCTTAAACAGTTAACCTATACCTTCCAGGATTTTAAACTTCCAATAATAATCCGAGGTTCTATTAATCGTTCTATCTAATAGTTTGGATCTTTTACTTTCAATGATCCAACTTAAGCTTCGAAAACGAATCTAACTTAGTATCTACTAAGATTCAATGCTTTCCTCGAGAACTCTTAAGTTCTCACTTAAAGGATTAACTCCTAATCCTAAGGGCACTAACTCACTTCCCTCTAATCTTAGGTTCGAATTCTAATCTTAGTTTCCAATTCTACAAACCTTCACACTTATTTGCTTTCTATAATTACTTTAAATCCTAACTATTCTCACCTTTACAAAAGAATATTTCAATCCAAACCTTCGATAACACGGTCAATGCAAAGTTCAAACCACCTACAATTAGAATTACATCTAACAATCAATAAATAATTCAACTAACAATCAAACAACATCTAAGCGTTTAAAACGACGAAAAACCCAACAAACCCCCCACATGAGGCTCTCGGCCCTCTCATGAAAAATAGGCTTAGATTTTGGTTTTCCGGCTTTTAGGCAATTTAAATGTGTTTCGAGTTGGTTTCAAGCGATTTCGATATTCCCGATTTCAATGGGTATCGATAATTAGGGTTTTTGAACATTATGCCATTTCCCGAATTGAATTTAAATAAACAATATTTCAACAATAAATTATCCATAATCAAACCCAAAAAGGTAAATTTCAAATAGGAAGGGTTTCGACTAAAACTTGGTTTTAGGGTTATGGGAAAGTTTCCAAAAACACTTAAAACTACTCCCGTGTTTACAAACACCGAGTTTCACGACAAGAAATCAAAGGAAATCAAAGAAAACTCCATTAAAATACTATTTGGAGCTTAGGGTTTGAAAATTTACTTACCGAGAACTCCGTGGATCTCGAGAGAAAAGCACGATGGTTAGGTGGAAAAGGATACTAGGCTCGATGTCTTTCCGATGCAATCAAAATCAAGCCGATCCGTCAAGAAAGGAGCAAAAACCAAATCTCCCCTCAATCCCCATTGATACCCACGGTTTTGGGATGAAAAGGATGAGCAAAAATGAGTCAAACTTGGTCAAGATAAGTTTTTAAAGATGGATGAATAGTGTTTTGATATTTTTAAGAAATCGGAAATGACGGTTGCGTCCTTTTATGACTTTTGACTTATAAAACGAAAACCGATTCTCTTAAATAAATCTAATGGTGATTAATAATTATTAATTGGCCTATTAATAATTATTAATGTCACCAAAATGAATTTAGAGCATTAAAAAGAATTTCGAGCAAAATTAACTACTAAAATCGAAATTACAAAAATAATAATTAAACTAAATACTTAAATTGAAATAAATAAATAAATAAACAATATTAAATAAAATAAAATAAAATAAAAAATTTCTCTTCAAAATAACGGGACGGTACAAAAGTTGACCAAAATCATCACCATTTTCTTCCTCCAAACCGTGAGTCCAAGAGAAAAAGAGAGATTTTTCAGTTTTCGTTCATTTCTCGATGGATCGACTCGATCTTGGATACATCGGAAAGCCCTCGAGTCTAGGATCCATTTCCACCTAACCTTCGTCTATTTCTCTCGAGATCCAAGGAGTTCTCGGTAAGTTTATCTTGAAACCCTAAGCTCCAAATAGTGTTTTAATGGAGTTTTCTTTGTTTTTTTTCGATTTCTTGTCGGGAAACTCGGTGTTTGTAAATACGGGAGTAGTTTTAAGAGTTTTTGGAAACTTTCCCATAGCACTAAAACCGAGTTTCAGTCGAAACCTTTCCGTTTGAAAATTACCTTTTTTGGTTTAATTATGGGTTATAAATTAATGAAATAATGTTTATTGAAATTCGATTCGGGAAAGGGTATAATGTTCAAAAACCCTAATTATAGATACCCATTGAAATCGGGAATATCGAAATTGCTTGAAACCAACTCGAAACACATTTAAATTGCCTAAAAGCCAGAAAACCAAACCCGAAGCCCATTTTTCATGAGAGGGACGAGAGCCTCATGTGGGGGGTTTGTTGAGTTTTTCATCGTTTTGTACGTTTAGTTGTTGTTTGATCGTTAGTAGGTAATTTATTGATTATGTGATATAATTCAAATTGTAGGTGTTTTCGAACCGTTCGTTTGATCGCTCTCTCGGATTTAAGAGCGAAGTCATCTCTCTTTAAGGTGAGAATAGTTAGGATTTAAAGTAACTATAGAAAGCAAATAAGTATGATGGTTTTTAGAATTGGAAACTAAGATTAGAATTCGAATCTAAGATTAGAGAGATGTGAGTTCGTTTGATCGCTCTCTCGGATTTAAGAGCGAAGTCATCTCTCTTTAAGGTGAGAATAGTTAGGATTTAAAGTAACTATAGAAAGCAAATAAGTATGATGGTTTTTAGAATTGGAAACTAAGATTAGAATTCGAATCTAAGATTAGAGAGATGTGAGTTAGTGCCCTTAGGATTAGGAGTTAATCCTTTAAGTGAGAACTTAGGAGTTCTTGAGGGAAGCATTGAATCTTAGAAATTACTAAGTTAGATTCGTTTCGAAGCTTAGGTTGGATCATTGGAAGTTAAAAGATCCAAACTTTTATATAAAACGGTTAATAGAACCTCGGATTATATTGGAAGTTTAGAATCCTTGAGGGTATAGGTTAATCGTTTAAGTTATGATTTTTACTTTATTATTGGTAGCGGAGTTCGATTGACATATCATTCGTCCGAAGTTTCCTATTTATTTACTTTATGTTCTTTTACTTTATGCTCCTTTACTTTATGTTTGTTTCAGTTACTTTATTATTCGCACTTTACTTTATTTACTTTTTGCAAGCATGTGCAAGCATAACCATAACATCTTGCACCATAACATCTTACATCATTGAAATGGAAGAGAAGGGAGGTGAGAAACAAAAAAGGTGAATGTGGATCCGACGGGAGTCCCCATTACCTTCATGCATAAAAGGTGAATGTGGATCCGACGGGAGTCTCCATTACCTTCATGCATATCATTGATGGAAATGGAAAGTGAGAAAAAGAAACGAAAGCCAGAAAGAGAAACAAAAGCGAGAAAAAGAAACGAAAGTGAGAAAAAAGAAACGAAAGTGAGAAAGAAAAGGAGGGGAGAATGTTGGACCCTACGGGGATTGTCCGCATCACCTTCTTCATTCATAAGGTAGAATGTTGGACCGTACGGGGAGTGTCAGCATTACCTTCATTTATGCATAAAAGGTGAATGTGAATCCTAGGGGATGTCTTCATTACCTTCATGCATATTATCGGTGGAATTATATCATTGAGAAAGAATTGTATATTTCATAATGGAAAGTAAAACAATAAGAAGAATTAAGATGTTATACTCACTGCAAAGTTTATTTACTTTTCTTATTTATGTCGTAACAAGTTAATGGATGAGGATTGACTATGAATGTTAGTAATATCATCTTTTGGAAAGTTTAGAATGAAATTACCTAGAGTTCGGAGAACTTTAGGAGTTGATTATGTCAGATTAATTGGACACAAATCGGAAATGCGAGTTTGAGATCTATCCTTACTTTTTATTCTTATTATTCTCACTGGGCTTAAGTTGTTAGCTCATGATAATACAAAAATTTCAGGTAATGCCCTGGCAAGGGGTCGTTGGAGAGGAGCTGGTGCTGCGTGATTGAGGGATGTTGATGTGACGACCCGTCACTTTTAAATAAATTAAATTCAGAAAAAACAGCGGAAGTCTTTTATTTTTAGAAAATTTTGCGTGGTTTTGTTTGAAAGTTGGCATGCCGAAAACCTGTTTACATCCTAATTTTTCAATCTAATAAATTCACATGGACTTTAAGTCCCAAATCAGGAGTTCAAATATTTCATATCATAAAAACATCAACAAAAGCTCTTATGAGCTAAATACAACATCAAAGTCTTGAAATTCACAAAAATATTTACATATACTTTACAAAAACAAGTCCATCTGGAGGTCAGCATCCCTCGATCACGCAGCACCATCTCCCCTTCCCCGGCCTCTAGCCAAGGCATTACCTGAAATTGGTTGTAATATCATGAGCTAACAAACTAAGCCCAGTGAGAAAATAAGCATAAAAAGTAAAGATATACCTCAAACTCGCATTTCGATTTGTGTCCAATTAATCCGACACTTTCTTTCCTAGAATTCACCAAAATCTAGGTAATTCTATTCCATTTTCTCCCAAGGATGATACTACTAACACTTATAGTCAAATCTCCTCCATTAACTAGTTATGACAAAGAATAAGTAAAGTAAATAATCTTTGTATAAAAAAATATAACATCTCGATTCTCTACATCATCAATCATAATCATGATTTCATGAGGACATCCCGTAGGATTCCACAATTTCTTTTATGCATGAGGAAGTAATGCGTATGTCCGTAACTTACCATTCAACTCCACGTGAGGAAGTAATGCGTACATCCGTAACTTACCATTCAACTCCCTATGTATGAGAAGTAATATGTACGTCCGCAACTTACGATTCAACTCCGCATAAGGAAGTAATGTGTGCGTCCGCAACTTACGATTCAACTTCTATGCATGAGAAGTAATGTGTACGTCCGCAACTTACGATTCAACTTCGCATAAGGAAGTAATGTGTGCGTCCGCAACTTACGATTCAACTTCTTTTCAATGATGCGAGATGTTATGCATATGTTTACATATGCTTGCAAAAGTAAATAAAGTAAATGTAAATGATAAAGCAACCAAAACATACATAAAGTAAAGGAGCAAAAGTAAAGACATAAAGTAAAGGACATAAGTAAAATAGATAGTAATCTCGGATGAACGATATGTCGATCAAACTCCGGCATCAATAATAAAAGTAGAATCAAAACACGAACGATTAATCTATTAACCATTCTAAGAAGAAGCTTGGATCTTCTAACCTCCAATGATCCAACCTAAGCTTAGAAACGAATCTAACTTAGAATCTTCTAAGATTCGATACTTTCCTTGAGAACTCCTAAGTTCTCACTTAAAGGATTAACTCTTAATCCTAAGGGCAGTAACTCTCAAGCCTCTAATCTTATACTCGGTTTCTAGTCTTAGTTTCAACTCTACAAACCTTCACACTTATTTGATTTCTATAATTACTTTAAATCCTAACTATTCTCACCTTAATTAAAAGATGACTTTGCTCCTAAGTCCGAAGGAGCGTTCAAGCGAGCGGTTCAAAAACCCTACAATTGAATTATATCATACAATCAATAATTAACCAACTATCGATCAAACATCAACCAAACATACAAAACGACGAAAACCCAATAAAACCCCACAAGAGGCTCTCGGCCATCACAAGGAAAAATAGGCCTCGGGTTTGGTTTTCCGGCTTTTAGGCAATCTAAAAGTGTTTCGAGTTGGTTTTAAGCAAATTCGATAATCCCGATTTCAATGGGTATCGATAATTAGGGTTTTTGAACATTAAGCCCTTTCCCGAATTGAATTTAAATAAACATTATTTCATTAAATTCTAACCCAAAATCAAACCCAAAAGGGTAAATTTCAAACGGGAAGGGTTTCGACTGAAACTCGGTTTTAGGGTTATGGGATAGTTTCCAAAAACACTTAAAACTACTCCCGTATTTACAAACACAGAGTTCTACAACACGAAAACGAAGGAAATCAAGTAAAACTCCATTAAAACACTATTTGGAGCTTAGGGTTTCAAGAGAAACTTACCGAGAACTCCGTATAATACGAGCGACAAGTACGAAGGGTAGATGGAAAAGGATCGTAGGACCGATACCTTTCCAATGGACCCAGAAACAAGTTGATCGGGCAAGAAATGAACGAAAACCTAAAATCCTTTCTTCCTCTTTGATGCTCACGGGTTGGGGAGGGAAAATGGTGAAGGTTTTTGGTCAATTTTTGAAGTCAAAGATGATATAAAGAAGATGAAGCAAATATCTAGATATTTAGGTAGTTTGGAAATTACGAAATTGCCCTTTTTATGACTTTTAGCTTAAAAACGAATCCCGATGATCTTAAACTATCTCGATGGTGATTAATAATTATTAATTGGCCCGTTAATAATTATTAATACCATTAAAACGAAAATAAATTAAAAAGGTCAATTAAAAGATTAAAACCGAAATAAACTACAAATTCTAAATTAACAATTAATAAATAAACTTTAATTACTTAAATAAAATAAAATAAATTTTTTTTTATCACAAAATAACGGGACGTTACAGTTGACCTCGAGATGGACTCAATTGTTGTAAAGTCTATGTATTTACTTTTGTGAACTTCAAAGACTTTGATGATTTGTACATTGTATTTAGCTCATAAGTGCTTATCGTCGTTATGTTATGATATTAAATCTTTGAACTCCTGATTGGGACTTATAGTTCCATGTGATTTTATTAGATTTTAAAATTAGGATGTAAACAGGTTTTGGCAAGCCAATTTTCAAACATAACCACGCCAATTTTTCTTTAAATAAAAGTCTTTCGCTGTGTTTTCTAATTTAAATTTATTTCAAAGTGTCGGGTCGTCACACAATTTGTCTGCCAAAATACTCCATTAAGATACAAGAGAAACCAATAAATTAAATTTATAGCAAATTTTTGCATATACCCAGCTTTGATAGTGTAGAGTTTATGAATCCGCAAATTTTATGTTCCATAATTATGAGAAATTCCATTAAAAAGTAGTTGCATTGTAACGTCCCGTTACTTTTGGGGGTAAATTTTTATTTTTTATTTATTTATTTTAATTAAAGTATTAAAGGTTAGTTTAAAAATAGTGATTTCGATTTTAGTAGCTATTTTCGTCCGAAAACCCTTTTAATCATTTTAATACTTTAAATTCGTTTCGGTGACATTAATAATTATTAATGGGCCAATTAATAATTATTAATCACCTTTAGATTAATTAAAGAGCTTTGGGTTTCGTTTTTAAAGTAAAAACAAAAGAGGGACGTAGGCGTCATTTCCGATTTCTTAAATATCTAGACACTATTCATCATTCTCCTTTATTAAGCCAAAATAAGACAAAATATCACATTTCTTCTCATTTTTTTCATCCCAAACCCGTAGCTTAGAGAGAAAAAAAGAGGAGAGAAAGAATTTGTCACCCGGGCTTCGTTTCTCGACCGTTTTCATCGTGCCTTAGCTCGTTGGAAAGCTCTCGAGACGTACTTTCTACCCATCCTAACAATCGAGGCTTTCGCTCATTTTCTCGAGGCCTTAAGGTATGACAAAGTTTCTAAAATTTGATGTGAATAGTATTTTAATGGAGGTTTTGAGTTGTAATCTTCGAATTCGTTCACCAAAACTTGAAGGTTTCATTCGGGGAAGTCTTTATGGTCAATTTTAGAAATTTTCCCCAAACCCTAAAACCGAGTTTGAGCCGGAAACCCGTCCCTTGTGATTTTCCCTCTTTGGGCTATGTTTAGGATGTTAGGTTCTTTGTGTTTTTGCTTTTTAGTTAATTTTTCAAAAATTGATTAATATGCAAAACCCTAATTTTCGGTTACCCTTTGATTATGCAAATCTTCAAAGTATCCGAAACCAACCCGAAACACCTCTAAAGTGCATAAAATCCGGAAAACCAAACCCGAACCCTACTTTCCCTTGTATGGCTGAGAGCACCATAAGGGTAGAATCCGGGATTTTCGTGGTTTTATGTGTTTAGATGTTGTTTGTTTGCTTTTCGGTTAATTAATGTAATTTAGGAATAATTCGTTTGTAGGATTGTGAATTAAACGTGAATTTACAACCTCGGATTATTCGGAGCTTATCTTCAAGCTAAGGTGAGTTTAATGTGAAAGTTAGTGGTTTTATGAGTTTAGTTTCATTATGTAATTGTTTATCGATGTTAAGAGGGAGATAACTTCTTAGGATTAAGTTTTGGTTGGAGACTTTGATTCGCAAGTGTGTGTGGAAAGTTTGGAATTATGGTTAGTTCGATGATTAGAGAACATCAGAGAAGTTTGGAAGTATGGTAATGTGATTTGGAGATGTTAGATGAAAGTGGAATGGAAGTTACTTTGATGGTTTTGAAAGTTACTTTGATGGATTTGGAAGTAAAGTAATTAGAAGATGCACTTGAGTAGTAACTCGTGTAATCTAGTTGGTTAGGTTTCTAATTAACTTAGTAGAATTCTTTGGAGTTTAGCTAACTTTTGGGGACCTACGGCACATTGATTCTGCACGTGATAGTATGTGATTTTGATCCATATGTAATCATGGTGAGATGATTTGTGGTGACCTTAGGCACATTGATTCACACATGGTGGTATGTTGATTCGGATCCATACGTATCATGGTGCGAGAGTTTATAAATAGTTCATGGTAGTACGTGGATTCGGATCCGTACGTACCATGGTACTATGGTTTGTGACACAACACATGATAGTATGTTGATTTGGATCCATACGTATCATGGTGCGAGGGTTTGCGATATAGTACATAGTAGTATGTTGATTCGGATCCATACGTACTATGGTACTATACTTTGTGACACGGCACATGATAGTAGTTGATTTGGATCCATATGTATCATGGTGCGATGGTTTGTGATATGGTACATGATAGTATGTTGACTTCGGTCCATACGGTATCATGGTACGATGATTGTGATATAGTACATAGTAGTATGTTGATTCGGATACATACGTACTATGGTACTATGATTGTGATATGCCACATGATAGTATGTTGATTATGTATCATGGTGCGGTGATTTGTTATATGGTGAAATTCCTGAGACCTATATGGTGAAATTCCTGAGACCTAGATGGTGAAATTCCTGAGACCTAGATGGTGAAATTCCTGAGACCTAGATGGTGAAATTCCTGAGACCTATATGGTGAAATTCCTGAGACCTATATGGTGAAATTCCTGAGAACTATATGGTGAAATTCCTGAGACCTATATGGTGAAATTCCTGAGACCTGATATGGTGAAAGTCCTGATATCCGATGTGGTGAAAGCCATGATATCCGATGATTTGAGATATGGTACGACCGTACGTGGTATGTTGATTTCGATCCATACAATAGCACGATACGATGAAACTTGTTTGGTAATAAAGATAGTTAATGTTACTTTTACCTATTCTTTAGAATTGTGTAGTGAGACTTAGTTGTGAATGTTACTTTTACTTTAAGTCTTTATATCTATCTCATGGTTTTGAATGATGATTACGGGTAATATTTGACTATCGAATGATTATATGGAAATTGGAAGTGTGGATGTGGGTAGTATCGAGCATTATAGGCCTTTGGACACGATTTCGGTTATGAGATTTTGTTCATAGGATTACTTGCTTTCGTTTTACTCTCACTAGCATGTTATGCTAATGGTGCTACACTTACAAATTTTCGGTAAAACCTCGAGCTAAGAAGCGTGGTAGAGGAGGTGGAGCCGCGTGACTAGTCGAGATGGTGTATGGACAATATTAAGAACTCATTTTGGTTTAGCATTCATTGAAATGCTTGTAAATTATTCCATCTTTACATACTTATGTCTTTTTGAGCCCGAAAGGGTATTTGTGTTAAATATGTCTATGTTTTATGATTTAAATATCTTTTGAAATGTGCATTCCCGATTTATAGCTTTCTCTGGAAATTTGGGTTGTAAACAGGTTTTGGTTATTCGATTTTTAAACGAACCCATGCCGTTTTTCTTTAAAAATTGAGTCTTCCGCTGTGCATTTGAATTTAAAGAATTTAACAGAAAGCGGGTCGTTACATGCATGTTTGACCAGTTTTTTTAGATGAGATTGTTTATATTGTTTATAAAGTAATCATGAGTATGTAGATTGTTTATATTCTTTTTTTTCCTCAATGTAATTTTCTAGATTATTTAAACTTTCATTTAATTGATAGTTTGTTGAATATTATATTTTCATGCTACTTTTTATAGGTCCATGAATTTGAGTTGGAGTAAAGAGGACCATTAATCGACAAATCATAAGTATGTAGATTGTTTATATTATTTTCATCTCATGTGCAATTTTAAATATTTTTTAAACTTTCGTTTAATTGATGATGTGTTGAAAAATATTTTTTCATACTACTTTTTATAGGTCCATAAACAAGATACTATTTCATTGCAATAGAGTGATGAGGTCTCCATGTAGTTTGGTTCTTCTTTTGTTTTCACAATTCGCTCTTCGCCAGGCTTGAGAGAACATGCTTTTTTTTATCCTTGGATGTCTCTGACCTTCTTCAGAATATTGATGATATGAATCATAGAACGTCACAAATAGCTCAAGGATCAATTTCAAGATTAAAGTTCAAGACAAGCGTTAACATCCATTTACAAGCCTACATTAGAAAAGTCAAGACAAGCTTTGAAGATTTGATCATGGAGGCTATGGAAGAGGACTTGATAAACTTCAATCTATGGTAAATACATTTGGAAGAAGAGTATTGAAGACTAGTTCAATCAGAAATGAAGAGAAGAGCAAATTAGGAAAGTTGCATCACTTTTGCAAACTTTCCTTATTTGGACCACTTTCCATATTTGTTCCCGAACTTGCCTTATATGTTGTCCACGAATTTACAATGTATTTGGACATGTTTTAGGCCTTTATTTATCAGTTTTAATGCTTAGAATAGTTTAGGAATGATATAATATCTTCTAGGGCAAAACTTTCCTAAAATGCACCAAATGCACTTAAGGAAAGATTTGGCAGATTTTGTGCCTCCTTGTAATCCGAATTTCCATGTTGTTTTTAGGGTTTCTTTGGCTATTTAAAGCCGCATTTGTAACCCTAAATATGAAGAATTAATATGATAGAAAATAGCTTTGTTTTGCTTATTGCTTGGTTGATTTTACCTTGCATTTTGTAGCCTTGTTCTAGGTTATATGTTTTAGAAACATTCAAGCATAATTTGATCTAGTATGTTTGTGAATTGTTTCGATCTTGAAATAAGAACAAGTTCTCTTATTTCAAGATGTTAGATCATTGGAATAATCTTCTTCTTCTTGCTTTCCAAGGGTTTTACCTTATTGTTCATCGGGGTTTTAGGATTTGCATCTAGGGGTTCTTTGTGTTTCAAAGGTTTCTATTTCAATTTTCTAGGGTTTCATATCATTTAACATAAATAAAAGCAACTAAAGTATACGTACCTCGTGTATCATCTATTTTCAACAAGAACAGCAACATGGATAACTCTCTCCCAGAGCAAGCTCTGATACCAAATGATATGAAACCCTAGAAAATTGAAATAGAAACCCTTTGAAACACAAAGAACCCCTAGATGCAAATCCTAAAACCCTGATGAACAATAAGGTAAAACCCTTGGAAAGCAAGAAGAAGAAGATTATTCCAATGATCTAATATCTTGAAATAAGAGAACTTGTTCTTATTTCAAGATCGAAACAATTCACAAACATACTAGATCAAATTATGCTTGAATGTTTCTAAAACATGCAACCTAGAACAAGGCTACAAAATGCAAGGTAAAATCAACCAAGCAATAAGCAAAACAAAGCTATTTTCTATCATATTCATTCTTCATATTTAGGGTTACAAATGAGGCTTTAAATAGCCAAAGAAACCCTAAAAACAACATGGAAATTCGGATTACAAGGAGGCACAAAATCTGCCAAATCTTTCCTTAAGTGCATTTGGTGCATTTTAGGAAAGTTTTGCCCTAGAAGATATTATATCATTCCTAAACTATTCTAAGCATTAAAACTGATAAATAAAGGCCTAAAACATGTCCAAATACATTGTAAATTCGTGTACAACATATAAGGCAAGTTCGGGAACAAATATGGAAAGTGGTCCAAATAAGGAAAGTTTGCAAAAGTGATGCAACTTTCCTAATTTGCTCTTCTCTTCATTTCTGATTGAACTAGTCTTCAATACTCTTCTTCCAAATGTATTTACCATAAATTGAAGTTTATCAAGTCCTCTTCCATAGCCTCCATGATCAAATCTTCAAAGCTTGTCTTGACTTTTCTAATGTAGGCTTGTAAATGGATGTTAACGCTTGTCTTGAACTTTAATCTTGAAATTGATCCTTGAGCTATTTGTGACGTTCTATGATTCATATCAATTAACCAATGTCGTGGTTTAGGGTTTTGTTTCTTATAATGAATTTTGTAGATAGTTTTAGTAAATTTTTAATTTTCTAGTAATTTTTTAATTTTATAATGATTTCTTTGCTGATTCATAGATAGTTTCAGTAATTTTTCAATTTTCTTAAATTACTAGTAGTTTCATGATAATGTTTTTCCTCCCCCTAATTTTTGTTATATTCAATTTAATAGTAGATTCTAAAACATTCGGGTTTCTTGAGAAATAGTTTTTGACATTTGAGGTAATGGTGTGGCTGCGAAGATGTTTTTTGTTTTTACTTCCTCAAGTCCACTTCTCATGAAATTGCTCTAAAGATTGGAGGAAATGGACTGGGGATGACATCATCCACAACCTCTCCAGCTTCGAGTATGTACAAGTTTTTATTATGAATGTCGGCTTTGATGTATATAATATTAATCTACTTTATATTTAACTTAATGTCGGATTTTATTATGATTACGTTATCTTCAAGCACAAGGGTGTGGGGTTTACAAAAAAACATAAACCATATTACATTTTGTTTTAAATCTTTTAATAAGCTCTTATATCGTAATTCTTTTGCATCTTTGTTAGTTTAAAGCCTTCTCAGAAGTAACAGTATTATACGGTTTAATTAACTTTATAAAAAAAATTTTAATAGCATAATAAACAATTTAGTTGATTATAACCCTGAATTTTCATCCTAATTAAAGAATAAAGAAAATAACAATCAGTATTCGAGTAAAATCATTCTCAATTTTGGTCATATTTATTAGTTTATAATTTTTATTAGTAATTTATTATTAAAAAAATATTTTGACGTGGTATTTTTATGAGGTGTCGGTGGTTTAGGGTTTTGATCTTACTCTCTAAATTGAAAGTCACTGATTGTCGAAGTCTTTTCTCGATCTGAAGACTTTGTCCTAAATTTTATGAGGTGTCGTGGTTCAGGGTCTTGACTTTCATTTTCCAAACTTTTCTCGCTCTTAATATTTTGTTTCTTGTCCTTCCATTTTTGTTCTTCTCTATTCTTAATTTTTTCGGTGTCTATGCAAGTTGATGAGGTAAATTTAGAAAGAAAGAAGTTTGATTTTTTTATGCTGGTTGTGATTTGAAAGTTTCAGTTCTTTACGTAAGAAAATATGATTTATTCACTTAAAAACTCTTCCATTGTTGAATGTTTTTTATTTCATCCATGTTATGTTATATTTATTAGCTGAAAGACTACATTGTATGAATCGGTGTAATTATACATGAGTATTACATTGGCTTAAATAGAAAGACTAGCTTAGACAAATAAGGTAAACGAGCTAATTAAGAAAATCAGAGATAATTACGGATGCGAATAAGGAAACTACAAATCATTTTAATTTTAACCATAATATATGCTTACACCCCCTCTCAAACTCAAGTTCCTAAGTCGATAAATGTGGCTGGAATCTGAATAGAGGCAACAAACAGAACTCTGAGTTGCAAACAAAGATATAAGATAGAACCAATATGAACGGACAAATCGGACGGATCGACTGAAGCATAACAAAGTACTACCAATGTACCTGCAGAGGCAACTAAGAGCGAGCATAGACAATTGCTGACATATTCGACCAGCGGAATGGATAACTAGGGTATAAACAAATGAATATTCAAAACTAAGACAAAGTCTCCATAACAAAAATCTATACTATATTAAAAAGTGGCTTGAATGGAAAAAACTTTTGATTCCCTTTAAGCCCCTTATAAATTCATTTAATTTCTATAATGTCATCACTCTTAATTAATAACTAATTCTATTAGCAATTGATAAAAATATTCAATAAATTTTACTAATACAGTGAATTTATATATAAAATTATCATTTTAATTGATCCATCTATCCATCTACTCTTTAATATATTTGTATTGATTTACTGATTATCGAGGTAGATGAATATCATTACATTATTTAGGAGTTA